>CM060976.1:269577251-270232251 GCA_030765065.1 Deroplatys truncata
ATTAAATTCTGAGAAACGTGTTAAGGACAGCAATCTCTATGGCGAGCTCTAGTGTCATGTATCAGAATGTTTTAATGGCTCCCAAACAGAACTCACCACCCCCCAGCTTCTCATGTTTATTAATGTCGTCATACTCTGCCAAATTAATTTTCTTCATTTAATCTCGTCCTGTTTACATTCGCGAAGTTGAGGTAATTAAAATGTCTGATTCTTTCAATGCTTTATCATTCTCTTCAAGTACTAAAACTAATGCAATAGTACAGCGTTTCGCAATCTGTGGTGCGCGTACCCCCTGATGTCGGTAATACGTGAAAATTCATTGAAATGTTTAGGAACAAACCACTTAGCTAATATTCCCATACAAGTTCCTCGTATACATGCAGTAAACAGTGTGAACATCATACATAATAATCGTGATACATTCACACGGCTTTCTTTACCAACAAAAAGATTCATACAAGAACTGATGTGCTACATTCATATGACTTTTTCTGCTGCATCGTTTATTAGTGTGTAGACACACTATACTTACGAAACCTTATTTTTTTTATCTACTTCAGTTTAAACAAGATAAACCTTTACAGAAACAGTTACATTACACATTTTGTCATATTATGTCGTCCTTCGTGGTCTAGAGGTAGTATGCTAGCTTCTACTTCCTGAAGTCGTGGCTTCAAACCCGGCGGAGGGCGATGGAATTTTTCGGGCGTAAAAATCCTTAGCATTGCTTCCTTCGGAAGAGAGAGGTATTACTCGCGCAAAACTTCTGGAATCGTGACCTTGATTGCCAGCCCAACTGCCGAGCCTAGGAATGGTTTATGTTCAGCTTAATCAACGAAAGCGATATAACACCTTTGCTTACTCACAGTGCGTAACACATACAGTCTGCATAGAAAGTGTCTGCATCTGGTTGTAATTTTAAAGAGAGCCGCAGTATCTAAATAGTACTTACTTTATATTTGTTATATTTATAACCATGGCTCCTACGTTTTCAAAGTTGAGTGCTAAGTTGTTACACAGTCAAAGTAGGGAAATAATTGCAAATGTCCTCTACTTCATGAAGCAAGAAGCAGAGATGAAGGAAGAAAATATATGTTCGTCCGAGTTCCGCAAAAGCCTTAAGAGAGTGAAAGAAAGAGTAGTCAAAGAAACTGGTGTTTCACCGAGTTCCGTTTCCAGATTTCTCAAAGATAAGAGAAAAAACAAAACATATGGATGAAAGAATGCCATTTGACACGCCTAGGCTCCCTAAACGTATAACAGAAATAGACGATTTCGAATGCGTCATTCGGCGCACGATTCACAATTCCTATGTGGAAGAAAAAACTGTGCTAATAATAAGCAGATTGCTCATCCAGCTGAAACACAGCAGAAACTTTCAAGGTGGTGCTACAAATCTCAGAAAAATTATTAAAGATTTAGGGTTCAAGTGGAAGAAACCGAAATTAAATAGAAGAGTTCTAACAGAAAAGCAAAATAAATAAATAAATAAAATGAAATAAAAATAAAAAGTAAATGTTGCCATGATAGCTTAGTCGGTTAGAGAAACGGCACGGAAAGCCTAAGATCTGTGGTTCAAATCCCGGCTATGGCATTTAATTTTTCAGTCTGATTCTACCTTTCCAAATGACTAATTTTATATGTAATTATATCAATGTGTACTTATATCAGCATCAATTTTGAAGGTGGTGCTACAAATTTCAGAAAAATACTATAATGTATGAAGATGAGTCATACATACACAGCAGTCATACAGCATCTAAAAGTTGGAGTGACGATAGCGAATTAGGTTTGCAGGCACCTGTTGCTAAAGGGCAAATACTTATTATGGTTCATGCTGTTGGAAAGATCGGCTTCGTTCCAAATGCCCTTCTTTTACAAGTCGCAACAAACAACAGGAGATTTTCATCAAGAAATGAATACAGAAAATTACATGAAGTGAATTAACGCCATGTTGATACCTAATATGCCTGCTGGGTCTGTTCTGGTCATCGACAATGCTTCACAATGCATCAACACTCAAATTCACAAACCACCTACCTCAACTTCCTTGAAAGAAGAAATGAGAGCTTGGTTACTTAGACATAATAAAGCTTTAGATGAAAGCATGAGTAAAACAAAGCTATATAACTTAAAGCCAACAAACAGCTTCAGAAGTCATACATACGTGACCAGATAGTAATACAAAATCGCCATAATGTACTTAGACTGTCATCGTATCGCCCAGATCTAAACCCAATCGAATTAATCTGGGCTGATATAAAAAAATGGGTGGCATGCAGAAATATCACTTTTAAATTTAAATATGTGGAGCAGTTATAACGCCAGCAATTTGCTAAAATTGGAAGGCCAGAATGGGAAAATGTATGGCGACATGCTGAATAAATTAAGAATCATTATTCCGAAAAATGCGGAATTGCAGAAAATCAAATAGAAATAATTCTCATGCAGGATAATGGTGCAGAAAGTAGTGACAGCAGTGATGACGGCAATAATGTGAGTGATTCCGCAGAAGAGGAAGGGTTGTTAGATGTGGAAGAATTTGAGGCAATGATTGACAGCGTATTTTATATTAAGAGCTTTTTACAGCGTGGATTTTAATATACTGTATATAACTAAGTTTATCAGCGCAACACAGTGCATAACCGGTGTGGATATTTGACGATGACTGTCCCACGCACTCCTGCAGCATGCAGTCGACCGGTCACCACCTGATCTGGTAAGCAACTCGCATCATAGCTCTCATTAATATTTTCACGTGTCTAGAACTGTTGCGCCGATTATAAAGCTGATGGTCCCGTGTTGTAGATTTACGGCACGTAAAAGAACCTCAAGATGCCTCTCACCAAATTTTCTGTTCTTTCACGTCCAATATAGAATGGGCGCTAAGAACCATAATACTTAAATGTTTAAGAACAGAAAGCTATATGCCGCCTTAAAATTCCATACCGGTTCGCGAGAAACAACTGAATATCGACAGTACTTCATAAAAATTACAAAGTATTAAACAAAACTAACTCTTTCTCTGGATGGTGGTTAGGATGTAGCCTTCAAATTCAGAGGTTCCAGGATCGACTCCCGACTGGAGGGTAGGACTTTTTCGCTAGCCAGGATTATTCCCCAACCTCCCTAGAGAGAGTAAATGTGTGTGTGTGTGTGTGTGTGTGTGTGTGTGTGTGTGGGGGGGGGTGCATTTAATCTTTAGAAACAAAACCCAAAGATTAGCATATTACGTAAAGATTGAACATCACTGCCGACGAGTGATTGTTCTATAGGCAAAGCCGTGGATTTCACCTTAGATGTTAAAGGTGATATATAAATTAAAAACAAAAATATTAACACTGGTCGTTTCCGAAATGGGTCCTCACGAAAAAGAAAGTAATTTGAAATAAACTGTGCTTTTTAAAACATCTACACTTTTTTTTCTACCACGTATCTAATAGGCAGAGAAAGTATTGCGTTCCACCCAAAAATTAGATACCGAGATTTCACCGCAAATACATTTTTGAGGCCCCCAAAATAAAGACATATTTAGAAAATGGTCCGTATATGTGTTCGTCCACGTGTCTGTAAACAATATAGCACAAATAACTTTTTTTTGTGGCATCAGCCATTTTCGAGATATCCTTTGTTAATGGTTCGAATTGTTCAATACTTTGCCAGCATATAGCGTCCAGTTCTTAAACGTTTTACTGTTCCTTTTGTATCTATAACGATATGTCAGCTGTTTCTGTAAAGGTTTATTTGAATTAAAATGTATACATTGAAAAGTAAGCTTAATAAGAAAAGTTTGTACCTCTACTAATAAGCAGTAGAGGTAGAGAAAGCCATGTAAATGTAACATATAATTTTTGCAGTGATGTAAAGCTATACTTACGTATTCGTCTTCCCTCCAGTCACGTCACAGTGGGTGGGGTTTATAGTGTAAAGCCTCATCGCACGCGCGGATGTAAACAGCTAATTACTTCACAAGTGTAATATTAGTTCGCCATGGGAACGCTAACCAAATTTGAGGAATAACTGTCTAAACCTTTTTTATTCCTACATCTGCTGGCCCACTAACAAAATAAAGAGGGTTGCTTTTTTTTATACCCCAGGGATGTATCGGAATAGGCTCTACAGAGGAAGAAAAACAATAAATCTGGAAGATAAAAAGTTTAGTGCTGCCGAGAGAAAGGAAACAGATACTTTAGGGTGACGATCTTTCGAAAAAAAAAGAAGGGGTAACAACTGCGCGCACCCTTCCTTGTCTACCATTTGGGACTGTAAATAAAACCTTACAATCAGCCGTGAAGTCGGCGTTCTGGCTCCCCATTAGGGAGAGAGAAACTTCAATATCTTGCAGACAAGTGATGGTCTAAGGTACATTCGCATGGCTTTCTCAACCCATTATCGTTCATATTTATAGCTACCAGATGTTAATCGAGGTAGGTACAAGAGGGATCAGGACTCTGAAATGATAGTAGAATGTTTAAAAAGTGGGTCGCCATATGTTGGCTTTGAAATTCCTTATAATTTTTATGGCTACACGAGAAACAAAGTATTTATGAATTAGTACTTCGAAAAAATACAAATTTTATAATTTATTATTATACGTGATACAACGGAGGGGGACACTCGTACAATGCGACCTATATATATATATATACACGCACACACACACGAGGTCTGATCAAAAAGTAAGGGACATTTTTGTTTTTCTTAAAGAATTATTATTTAATTATTAATATGAACTTTGTCCGTTTAAAAGTAACCCCCTCAGATATAGCACACTTGTGCCAGCACTTTTTACAATCTTGGAAGCACTTCTGAAACTCACTTTTGTTTATAGTCTTCAGCTCCTTCAGCGATTCTGTTTTTATCTCATCAATGGTGGCAAAACGTCGTTCTTTCATGGTTCTCTTCAGCCTCGGGAATAGAAAGAAGTCGCAGGGACCATGTCCGGCGAATACGGTGGCTGAGGCAGCATAAAGGTTTTGTTTTTTGCCAAAAAGTCATAAAAAATTAGTTTAGGTATGAGCGGGTGCACCATCGTGACGCAATTTCCACGAGTGGTTTTGCCACATGCTGGTCGTTTTCTTCGGATTGCTTCATGCAAACGGCGCATAACTTCCAGGTAGTATTCCTTATTGACCGTACGACCATAAGGCAGGAACTTCTGATGCACTATCCCGTTGTAATTAAAGAAAACTCTGATCGAACTTGTCAAATTCGTTCTTGGCTCTTCAGGCAGTTTCCATTGGGACGATTGGGCCTTAGTTTCGATGTCATACCCATATACCATGTTTCGTCACCTGTTATAACCTTCTTTAGAAGTTCTCGATCGCTTTCGACTTCACTCAGCATTCCTGAGCATTTTCTACGCGACGTCGTTTTTGGTCGAAATTCAACAATTTCGGAACAAACTTTGCTGCTACATGAAACAATTGGTTGGCATGAGCCAAAGGATATGCTGACATCATCAGCAACGTCTCGGCGATTTGCCATAATCATTTTCTTTACTCCACATTGTCGTCAGTAATTGTAGTGCTAGGGCGCCCAGGGCGGTCGTCGTCTTCAACATCTTCTGGATCCTCTTTGAAATGTTTATACCACTCGTAAACTCTTGTCTTACTCTTAGTATATTCGCCAAAAATCCACAGTCAACATTTCGAATGCGCTGCTGCACTTTATTCCGTTTTCCAAGCAAAATTTAATGCAAATTCTTTGATCCATCTTTTTTGGAAAGTAAAAATTCATCGAGCACGAATCATTTTCTGACTGTCAAAAATAAACTAAATATTCAAAACAGCTGAAAATGCAAACATATATATGTATAAGTGACTTTTGGCCCACACTGTATAAAGAAATGTATAATGCAGCTGTTTTTGCATAAGCTTATCTTAATCAGAATGAAGTAGATAGGAAAGTATACATACGTAAGAATAGTTTTATACAGAATAATAAACGATAGAGGTTAGTGAAAGTCATGTGATTGCAACGTGGTGAATCTCGGTCTCGAATGCAATATTTATTATAGGTAAGCGTAGAGAAAATACAAACACTTTTGGGAGTAGAGGAAAGGGAGAGGGAGAGAGGTACGAACAACAGTATGATAGAGGAAGGGAGCTGAAGATACTGCTAGTATAATATGTGGTTTTCCATTATTAAGTTTTGTATTTCCGCTGCTGGATCCTTTGTTTACTTAATGACTAGAATGAGAGATTTTACCGCAGGGCGTAGTCTTCACTAATTACTGCCTTAATGGCACACACCACATTCATCAGACCTCATTGAAGGTCAACCCGAAGCGGAAGCTCAACTATTCAATAATTTAAAGAGAAGCACGTCGGAAGCAGATGCGCGCGCATCAAACATTAAGATTATTCGTGTAACGGGATGCATAACTTTCGGGCGTAACGTGGTCCTGCACAGCTTACGTCTCACAATTAGACCTCCACTTGCTGATTAAAATACACGAGTGATTCTCATCTTTGGTGCGGAAAATAACACTTTTTGAAAAGTCTGATGTGTTATTACTTTTTTACTACTTATAGTAGATAGGAAAAGTGTTTATTTATCTAACCAAACAATCGATGTCTATATTTCATCAAATATATGTTTTGAGGACCTGAACCCAGAAAAAGCCGTTTTAGGAAAACGGTCCGTGTCTATGTGTGTCTGTGAACAAAATAACCCAAAAACAAAAACTCGACATTTAAGTCCAGCATCTGGCAAGGATGCGATACGAAGGTTTTCATCACATCTCCCCACCTCAACTAACGTTCACACGAAAAATATGTTATTATTTTTTATTTCCTTAAAAACATCTCTAATGATTTTTATTAAAGTAACATATTTGTCACATATTTGCATGAAAAACGAGTTTATTTTAGAGACTAGTGTAAATATTGTGACCGCGGGCAGGAGGTACCACAGGGCTTCCGAAAGGCACCTCCCCCCGCTCCGGCACTTGGGAGGGGCTTTCGGCCGTTCGTTGGAACAATGGTCAGTGGGGAACAATAACCATTATGTGACGCTTCCCTGATTCAGAACATTCCTTTCCAAATATATCCTGCATTTTTAGAACATTCCGCTTTGTATGCGAGGCCTATATAAGGTGCTGCCCAGATAGTTCAGACCTCGGAGTCCTCCTCGACTCACTCTCCCTCCACATTTCAGGGCAAATTTCGGTCTCAGCCACGCCGCTCTCAGGCAGCTGTAACCTCTATTCAGATCCAGGCCCACACACTTCAAACTACGCCTTTATCAGGCGATTACCCGCATCTGATCCTGCAGGACCCCGAGGTTGGGTATCGACAACAGCGACCACTCTACGCAGGCTTGCAGACGGTGCCGAATAGGACGCTAAGGATCATCTATGGTACCGGGTGTAGATTCCCGTTACATATCCTACACACCCACTACAGTCTCCCATACATTGTTGGCATTGTGCGCGACTCACCTACCATACCAACCAGCTGGTGCACACCCTGGGTCGCTACGACCACAGGGCCCCCAAAACAAGGAGGAGCTACCGGTACCCAAGGACGCCATAGGACCTCAGGCTTAAGGGCTACTACTCCCATACACCAAACAATGCCCAAGTAAAGCAGTATCGGGCTTGGTCACTGACTGGGTGAGTGCCCGTCCGGTGGTGTCCTGCCCGCCTGCTTACTCGGATCCCCCTCAAACCTCTAACCAAATCCTATCCTGCTTCGCTACCAGCCGGCCTGCTTAAATTATAGGCACGCAGTCGGCCGCCCAAGTTAAGCAGCATTGGGCTCGGTCACCACTGGGACGCATGTCCGCCCAATTCGCTGAGACCGAGCCAATGGCAATGCAGGAAGCTAAACTCCCCTCGTAGACTAACTACATAAAACTTTACGCAAAACTTGTATTGTCTTCTATATCGGACAGGTAACCGCATAGCCGCTAGGTACTGCGGCGATCTACATCCCGCCCAGGTGAATCTGGGCGACCTGCTCTCGATTGCTGGGTCGCTGAGACAGTTCAGTTCAGTAAGTGAAGAGGTTGCGAATTTAAGTGCCGTCAAGAAGCAGAAGGTTTCTGATAGTGCAGAATGCACTTCAGTTGAGAGTTTTGATTCTGCAGTTCAGTTGAGAGTTTTAACTCTGGCGTTCAGTTGAGAGTTGTCACTCTGCAGTTCAGTTGAGAGTTGTCACTCTGCAGTTCAATTGCGAGTTGTCACTCTGCAGTTCAGTTGAGAGTTGTCACTCTGCCGTTCAGTTGAGAGTTTTAACTCTGGCGTTCAGTTGAGAGTTGTCACTTTGTAGTTCAATTGAGAGTTGTCACTCTGCAGTTCAGTTGAGAGTTGTCACTCTGCAGTTCAATTGAGAGTTTTAACTCTGGCGTTCAGTTGAGAGTTGTCATTCTGCATTTCAGTTGAGAGTTGTCACTCTGCAGTTCAGTTGAGAGTTGTCACTCTGCAGTTCAGTTGAGAGTTGTCACTCTGCAGTTCAATTGAGAGTTTTAACTCTGGCGTTCAGTTGAGAGTTGTCATTCTGCAGTTCAGTTGAGAGTTGTCACTCTGCCGTTCAGTTGAGAGTTGTCACTCTGTAGTTCAGTTGAGAGTTGTCACTCTGCTGTTCAGTTGAGAGTTGTCACTCTGGCGTTCAGTTGAGAGTTGTCACTCTGGCGTTCAGTTGAGAGTTGTCACTCTGCAGTTCAGTTGAGAGTTGTCACTCTGGCGTTCAATTGAGAGTTGTCACTCTGCAGTTCAGTTGAGAGTTGTCACTCTGCCGTTCAATTGAGAGTTGTCACTCTGCAGTTCAGTTGAGAGTTGTCACTCTGCAGTTTAATTGAGAGTTGTCACTCTGCCGTTCAATTGAGAGTTGTCACTGTGCCGTTAAGTTGAGAGTTTTGACCCTGCAGTTTAATTCACAGTTGTCACTCTGCAGTTCAATTGAGAGTTGTCACTGTGCCGTTAAGTTGAGAGTTTTGACCCTGCAGTTTTATTCACAGTTGTCACTCTGCAGTTCAATTGAGAGTTGTCACTCTGCAGTTCAGTTGAGAGTTGTCACTCTGCCGTTCAATTGAGAGTTGTCACTCTGCAGTTCAGTTGAGAGTTGTCACTCTGCAGTTTAATTGAGAGTTGTCACTCTGCCGTTCAATTGAGAGTTGTCACTGTGCCGTTAAGTTGAGAGTTTTGACCCTGCAGTTTAATTCACAGTTGTCACTCTGCAGTTCAATTGAGAGTTGTCACTCTGCTGTTCAGTTGAGAGTTGTCACTCTGCATTTCAGTTGAGAGTTGTCACTCTGCAGTTCAGTTGAGAGTTGTCACTCTGCAATTCAGTTGAGAGCTGTCACTCTGCAGTTCAGTTGAGAGTTGTCACTCTGCAATTCAGTTGAGAGCTGTCACTCTGCAGTTCAGGTGAGAGTTGTCACTCTGCAGTTCATTTGTGATTCGTTACGACGGATCAGTTATGTTCTGTTCTTAGTGTGGGTCAAAAGAGTCTCAGGTGTCAAAAGCGAGGAAGTAGTTGACAAATAAAGCGTGTTTAATAACAGCAACCTACATATTTTAATTTAATTTTGATATTTTTTGTCCCATGTAATTCTGGCTATAATTCATGTGATATCGTCTTGATGAAGTCATTTTAAAATTTAAATTCTCCCGTGACGAATAAAGAATTATATGTATGCTGCAAAGTAAGCTTCATTCTGAATGAATTTTATATAATTGTTAAACCGTTAGCAGATAGACAAAAATCTTACTACACAAGAGTGTAGATCTCGTGAATACACATTTTGCAAATAACTCTTTTTGTAGTTTTAACCAATTCTCAGGTATTCTTTACAATTTTCTTTAATTGTCAAATATTTTATACTTTTTTCCATCTGCTTATTTGCTGTTCATGGTTTATTTTCTCATGTTCATGCAAAGAGTAAATATAGGTATGTACAATAATCAGGTGAACTTCCGAAGGATTTGCATGAGAAACATAACAATGCTAATGCTATTTAATACACTTCGTAGCTAGTTAGAATTTTTAGCCTCTGCTCTTGTATTATTCGCTGAAATAGTTAAATCAAATCTAACGCGAGGTTGTGCTATTCTTCAGACAAAATCAATCGCGACTTTTTCGCAATATCAGATCCTCGCGTTATATTCCTTATAATACACGTGTCATTCTCTAACCTCTATCATTTACTAGTGGGTATACAATCTATTCTTACTAAAGTTTATTTTTCTATTTACTTCAGTTTAATAAATAAACTTTTACAGAAACAGCTACATTACACATTTCGTTATAGATACAAAGAGAACAGCGATAGTCGAATGTTTAACAACTGGACGCTATATGCTTCCATACTGTTTCCATGACATCGCGAGAAGCAACTGAATGTTGATAAGGTTTTAACAGAATGAACAATTCGAACCTTTAATAGCAGAAATCTCAGAAAACTTAATTGAAATAAATTGTGTGTTTTAAAGAGATCTACATATTTTGTGAAGTAGGCCTTGGCCTATCTCTCACCAGTTATACAAGATTGCAGAAAATTCCTTCCAAAGGCTGTTCTCCGAAAATTGAAGATATACATTTTATTTACCATGTAAATATTCTACATTTAGGGTAATTTTTAGGAAATAAAAAAATCGAAAAATGCTCTATGTAAAGGGTAGTTTGGGGTTGGGTGTTTTGTTGAAAATCTTCTTGGTGAATCTTTGGGGGATATTGAACCCAAATACCAGGTTTGTTTTTTATCCAACTTTTCGTTTTTCAGCTATAGCATTTACAGACACACATACGGATGTTTTTCTAAAAATCTGATGTGTTACACTCAAATGACTTTCTCTACTCTTGTACAAATTATTTTTTTCAAACGCTTATTCTCCATCTATTTCATGTTAGTCGAGATAAAAATTTGCAGAAACGATCTTATTGTTAATTTTCTTGTAGATTGAAGGTGAATATGGAATCTTTTAAGAGCTGGTTGCTATGCAGTCCATTCTCTTTGCATAGAAAAACGAATAACGAATTCCCATTTGAGAAAAATTATAAGTATTGAAAAATTCAAACAAATACAAGGAATATCTCGGAAATAATTCACTCTACAAAAAAGGTATATGACATAAATTACGTGTTTTAACGATCTCTATACATTTTTTGTGTACAAAAATAATATCTATCTCTTAAAGTTTATCAGTTATGCAAAATCCATTCACAATGAAGGGGACTTTTGGGAGACATAAAATTAAACATATACGTTTCATTTTTCATGAAACTATATTAAACATATGATATTCTGATTAAAATCGTTAGAGCCATTTTTGAGAAAATCAATATTTCCTGAAAATGTTCCATGTAAAGGGTAGTCTGTGGTATGGGGATTTTGTTGAAAATCTTTGTATCACATCTTTGAAGGATATACTGAACCTAAATACTAAGTTTGGTATTTATCCAACTTTTCGTTTTGGAGTTGCAGTATGTACAGTAAAATACACACACACGGACGTTTTTATAAAAATCTGATGTATTACACTCACATGACTTTCTCTACTCTTGTACAAACCATTTTTACAAACGCTTATTCTCCAGATGCTTCAAGTTAATCAAGATATCGAGATGTTGATCTTATTGCCAATTTTCTTGTAGATGCAAGGGAAATATGGTAGGTTATAAGCGATAGTCAAATGTTTTAAGAGCTGGGTACTATGTGTAGCATTCCATTCTGTTTGCATGTCCAGGACATAAAAAAGTGAATAACGAATTTGAGAAGGAGTATAAGTATTGAAAAATTTAAGGAAATAACAAGCAATATCTCGAAAATGGTTCACTCAAATAAAAAAATGCAAATCACATAAATTGTGTATTTTAACGCGATCTACTTTTTTGTGCTGTAAACATTTGTCTGTCTCTTATGGTTTACCAATTATGCAAAAGTCGTTCACAATGAAGAACACTTTTGGAGACATTCCCAGGAAATGCAAGATATACATTTTATTTGCCATAAAAATATCTTAAACGTGTGATATTTTAATCAAAATCGTTAGAGCCATTTTTGAGAAAATTAAAATTTTCGAAAAATTTTGCATGTAAAGGGTAATCTGGGGTGGGGGGATTTTCTTGAAAACCTTCGTGTCGCATCTCTGGAAGATACTGAACCTAAATTCCAAGTTTGGTGTTTATCCGACTGTTCGTTTCTGACTTATGCTCTTCACAGACAGACAAACACACACACACACACACACACACAGACACACATACACATACACGGACATGTTTCCAAAAAGGCTTTTTTTGGATTCAGGGAGTCTCAAAACATGTATTTCCGGTGAAATCTCGGTATCGAATTTTTTGGTGGAATACAATACTTCCCTTACTATATGTAGTAGAGAAAGTAAAAGTGCTTTATTTGGATTCATGGGGTCTCAAAACGTGTATTTCCGGTGGGTATAAAGTTCTTGGGTGCAATACTTCTTCTATTTACTGTACGTAGTAGAGATAGTAAAATCGACGTCTAAGTACTATTGTGAACCCAGTTTAGTTTTAATATGTTACTTTTATAAAATATATTTGCTTATAAATTAATAAAAAAACGTACTTTATAAAATGAGGCAGTATTTTTTATCGCTTAAATGACATCAGTCTAACTATATAATATAAAATATAATAACAGCCACTTAAAGCAATATGTGTATAATATGATATATAAAATGTATGATACAGTCATTGTATTATGATTATTCATTATGTACATGTATAAAAATGTTATGTGAATGTATTATGTAGTTTAACAATGTAGGAACTGTGAGAATAGAAGCAAGCTGCTTTCCTTAGCTAACAGAATTACAAAGTAGAAGCCGAAAGTTGTTAACAATAAGGTAACCTTGAGACAACATGAATTAGAAAGTTTAATAAGGCTACTAATATTTCTTGGTACAATAATAATGTAATATTTAAAACAGTTTATAAATAGCCAATCAACAACTAGAAAAGCTAAAAGTTATATAAACGTATTCTGTTGGAGTAAGCTTAGCCAATCAGAGTCTAGAAATAGAGAAAATGTACAAATTCAAACGGTAGACGCTACAAGAAAGCGTACCCAAGCAGTTCGGGTCAGTGATTGTATGTGAGACATGAAAATTCATTATAGTGAGGATAGTATATACGTTTACCTGTTAAAAAGTGTAATTAACAATAATCTCACAGTTCTATAGTAGGGTACATCAGTGAAGTGTTATTTAATTGTGTGAAAGATTAATACAAAAAGTAAACTACAATTATAATTTGTGCAAGCCTTTTTCTTTAGCCGCACCAGCCCTGTTAAGAGATACGTGCTCTACAAAATACTACTGACGAAGCCGAGGCATACATACAAAAATAAATAAATAAACATTAAAGTAAAAGTTGGTTGTTATACGTGGGGCGAAGGTCACCGTAAAGTTTGTACCGTACGTGGGGCGAGCAATCGTAGAAACAATCACCCGCAAATTAGCATCCATGACATGCGTGGTGTAAAACAGCTTCAAATTGACACCTATATGTGGTGTAACTGCAACAACAATTAAACCCGCGCAAAAAATAGATCAGTGAATTTAGAAGGCTTGCATCTACATTATATAAACATTTCACTCTGATATGTTGAATAGTTTATGAGACAATGGGTCATGAATTTAGCAAATTAAACACTGGTGGAATAGGATTTTATTTCCCTATCGTAACGTATATAGTGGATTATGTGAAGCTATAATATATATGAAGAGGTTTCGAAACGCAGGTAATATCATTTTAGAATCACACGCGATGCCAGTGAGGGCTTTTATAGAACTAAATGAAATAAAGAAAAGCTATTGGTCGTTTGCTAAGGCCCCAAAACGCGGCCCAAGACACACACTTAGCCAAGTATCGGGCTAAATGCAAACACTAAGGCGATAATGGATAACGCCGTTAAAAAGAAATCCGGGAATCACTAGGTGATACTAAACTCTGCCAATAATTTCCTTTAATAGTGGCTTTAACGGAGATTGAGGCAATTGTATAGTTTATCGATATTCGATAATCGATAGTGAAACCGCAATACGGATAACCGCTTTATTTCTGTGCTGTATATTATGTGTCGGCCGAGGTGAAATACGCAACACATTTAGCTTTTTTATGTCCCACGACTACTTTGTTTAAACAAATACGTTGATAAAAGCAATCGAAATAAATAAATGCGGTTGGTAGCGCAAAGAAAAGGAAAAAAAAATCTTTTGGTTGTAAAAACCTATTTAAGTGATCTAGAAGGTGGCATGGTGAAGTAAGACACCACAAATTTTCATTCACACGTGCACAAGGCGTGACATGTTAAATCTAATAAATGCATGACGTATTTCTCCAAAATGTTTAATATGTCAGACTAAACCTTTTACACGATGTAGTGGCATATCTTTGCCGAGCTACTTCTTTAAAATAATGTGGTATATTATGGAAGATAGGATCTTTTCTTAATTACACAATTTTTATTAAAATTTATGGGCAATTAATGTTTACTTTCTCTACCACTTACACTAACGTATATAAAATTTGGCCCGTTCCCCTAGTGTTTTACCCCTCGCAAGATTTCCAGCTTCAGATTCCCAACCTTTGATTCCATCCGCTGATATTAGTTCCCTATATAACTGACCTGAAAAACATTCCAGAGACACAAAAATGAATCAATGAATGTTGTTATAACCGATGTGACATGAAGGGGTGGTTCGTATACCGCCTCTATGTCAGTAGCGCTGCGATTAGTTCACAAGCAAACGCTAGACCAATACGACATAATTCGGTCTTCTAGAGGAAGGAGTGGAGAATTATTTGCGCGTGTGGTTAAACTGAGCGATAGCTATGAACTTTCATCAGCAACATGAAGAAAAACTCAAAACGCTTTTCGTCTAGCTCGTCATCAGATTTATTTGGCCTTTACCGCCGGTCAATTTAAATGAATGACGTTCAGAAAAGAGAGGTGCGGAATTGAACCTCGGGCTGCATGCGTTTCCGACTTCGTAAACAGTTTTATGTACTGCGGCGGTACAAAACTACTTTTCAATGGGACGTTTGTGCGTTCTTTGACCACCGATCACAGAACTTACATGGTTGAGTGCCACTTCCGAACTGGAAGGACACGAAGGAGAGTCTATCGTTACGATATTGGCCGCTATGTGAATGATTTAACCGTTCTTGCCCAGCATTTCATCAAGGTTACTTCAGTTGCTTCTTTTATAAAATATTTGATGTGTTACACACACATGACTTTCTCTACTCTTGTACAAACTGTTTTTACAAACACTTATTCTCCATCTACTTCATGTTAATCGAGGTAAACATTTGCAGACTCTATCTTATTGCTAATTTTCTTGTAGATGTAAGGGGAATATATATTTACAAGGGCAATATAGAAATACAGTAGCCTTTAAACATAGACATATCTTTTAATAGCTGGTTGCTAGGTGCAGCACCATTCCCTTTGCCACAGATTAATACTCTTTGCATATCGAAGACAAAAAAAAATGAATAACGAATTCCCATTTGAGAAAAAGTATTGAAAAATCTTAGGGAATAACAAGCAATATCTCGAAAATGGTTCATTCAAAAAAATGCCTATGAGATAAATTGTGTATTTTAACGCGATCTACACTTTTTGTGTTATAAACTTTTGTCTATCTCTTATGGTTTACCAGTTATGCAAAAGTCGTTGGCAATGAAGAATACTTTTGGAGACATTCCTAGAAAATTCAAGATATACATTTTATTTGTCATGGAAATATCTTAAACATATGATATTTTAATCAAAATCGTTACAGCCATTTTTGAGAAAATTAAAATTTTCGAAAAATGTTCCATGTTAAGGGTAATCTTGTGTAAGGGGATTTTCTTGAAAACCTACGTGTAGCATCTCTAGAAGATACTGAACCTAAATACCAAGTTTGGTGTTTATCCGACTGTTCGTTTCTGAGTTATGCTGTCCACAGACACACCCACACACGGACATGTTTCCAAAAATGATTTTTTTTGGAATCAGGGGGTCTCAAAACATATATTTCCGGTGAAATCTCGGTATCGAATTTTTGGGTGGAATACAATACTTCCCCTAGTTACTATACGTAGTAGAGAAAGTAAAAAGTTAAAGTTGCGCCATCAAAGCCTAGATAACTACGCTACAAAAACCGTCCAACTATTTTAGTTAACTATCAGCATACATGCTGATATTGCGAGTTTACGAGACGCAAACTAAAGAAGCTCCAAATGTAAATAATGGAAAGATGCGGTACAATTCCCATTTCACTAAGCTGACCTGAAACTGTTGACATCTACCCCTTCCACGCATCATTCGCTAGTCCTCTACTAGAGGCACCGGTGATAAACTGATTCAAAGTATTAATGTTATACACAGACAATTGACTGGCGGCAACGGCCAAAGAAGCCCGAACACTCCGTATTGTATTTTATTTTCAAACCTAAATTCAACAAAGCATTCCCTTAAAGGTATTTGTTTAAAGGTAGGTAAAGTACACTGTCAATCCAGTAGCTATAAATTATCCTCGAGGAACAGAGCAGCTCACGCTGGCAGAGGGAAGGGCTATATTTTTCACTTTCAAGATAATCAGCTACGTTCCATTACGGGCCAGCTTTTATGCACGTCAGTATGCCTAAAGGCAAAGAAACTATTGCATCCACCCAAAAGTATGTCGATATTGCACCTGAAATGTATGTTTTGAACCTCACGAATCCAAAAAGGCATTTTAAAAAACAACGTTCGTGTGTGTGATCAGTATAAGTCAAAAAATAAAGGTCAATTGAATACAAAACATGGTATTTACGTTCAGGACTTTCTAAGGATTTGACACAAAAATTATGAAGAAAATATCCCAAAACAAAGTACACTTTTCTTTGAAAATTGTTCCTTATTTTTTATTTCCTCAAAAATGCTTCTAACGACTTTGATAACGATACCATATGTTTAAACTATTTAAAGTCATGCAAATGCCTTAAGTATACAGGATCTGGTGGAGGAACGGGCGATTTTACATTATGTGTTTTCTCTTGCAACTCATGAAAAGTGCGTGCGCATTCTATTGATATGACAATGCTATTAGATAAACATAGTTCAATGGATAGGACAACAACGTGCCTTTGCAGTGAAAAGTTTTTATAAAAGCAACGATACTCATGAGGCCGCTAGATGCCAATTGTGTTGTCACTTTAATTTAGGACGCCATGATACCGTCCTATCTGCTCATTCCATAAAAATATGGGCTAAGAACTTTGTGAACTGGCAGTACAAGGACCAAGCGTAGGTACACCAGAAAATACTGATGCGCTAAGATTCGCTGTGAACAGAAGTCCAGTGCGCTCGACGGTGACGCATTCTGCTGAACGGTGAACTTATCGGCGAGGCCTGCACTTAGATCTTCATTTTCATCCCTACAAACTTCAGTTAGTGCACAAACCAAGCCTTGTGATTTTCTCTCGCAAATAACATTTTATAAGAGATGTTAAATCAAATGAATTAAGATGAAGAATTTATCGACAGATTATTGATCTCCGGTGAATCGCATTTTTACCTTTCCGTCTCTGTAAACAGGTCTACCAGAGCAAGAGCAGAAGCCCAATCCCCCGCTTCTACACCCAGGGTGGTATCATCCGAGTGGCTCTCCTAACCGTGGGGGTTTCCCTTGAGGCCAATACCTAGAGCCTAAAAAGGCCCTCCGCTTACGTGAGGATAGAAGTGGATACGCCACTTATGCGCGTCATCCCAAAAGGACGAATACCGAAAACATGCATGCAGTCTACCAGCTATCCAGGTCGGTACCGGAGGACCTTGTGGCGTCTCACAACCCCACCTGCAGGGACATCCATACAGACGTACCCAATCTCCCACGGGTCTCGGGAACCACTGCCCCGCCGAGTCCGACCCAATCCAAACGACACCTCTTTGGGTGGGGCTCGGACGTTTGGCGTACAGAAGTACCACGAGGGCTCAGGGCCCACAGCGCTCGCACCACGGCAGCTGAAGGTGTCGGAACAACCTCCCCTTATGGGATGGCTTTGTAAAGAAAAGAATTTCAGATGTTGGTCTCGAAACATTACACGAGAAAACACTGCACAGTGAGAAACTAGCCGTGACGTCTTGTGGTATAATTGGTTCTTTCTTTTTTGAGGATGACGAGGGAAAAGCCACGACCGTGACATCAGCCAGGTACGAGTTAAAGTACGTATTTTGTTGTAGGAGTTTGCACCACGCTTTGGACCTCAATTTAAAGAAGCTTGTATTGAAGGAGTTGTATTATATTTCAATGTTGGGGAGCCGAACTTGTACTTGTTGCAACCGCACGTATGGTAAACAGTTTCCGGTAGCCTTCGCCCCAAATGTACTTTCAGGTGGCCTTTGCCTTAAGTTTTAAAAAAACTATTAACTTTGTAATTTGACTGTTTCTTTAAATATTATATATCTATGTTTGCCTCGGCTGCGTCAATATTATTGTTAGACACATTTCTCTTAGCAGGATTGTGCTGTAGGCTTACACAGATTATAATTTTACTTCACTCCTTTTATTACTGCTTGACACGATTTAAATAACACTACACTGATAGAGAGCTGTGAGATGCTTTTATTAATTAATTACATTTTTTAACACGTAAACTTATTTTTCGTCTCACAGGAATACGTAATATATTTCTCTAGGACGCATCACGCATCCAGTTACAAACACTGTCCGCAGGCAACTGACTTCTAGATTTGTAAATTTTGCTCCTTTTCAGTTTCTGATTGGCTAATCCTACTCCAATAGAATGTCTTTTTCTAAGCTGTTGATTGGCTATTTTATAAACTGCCACTAAAATTACATTATGCTTCAAAGAATCACAAGTAGCATTGTTAAACTTTCTTACTCACTATTGCCTCAAGGTTACCTCATTGTTACCTCATTGTTGGCAACTTTTAACCTATTATTCTCACAGCTCCTACATTAATAAATTACGTGATATATTCACATAACATTATTACACATGGATACAATAATATAAGCATATACAATGACTGTTTCATACATTTTACAAATTATTACATACACATATTGCTTTAAGGCGGGCTGTTATTGAATTTACATATTATATAATTAGACTGAAATTATTAAGTGTTAAAAATACTGCCTCAGAGTACATGGGTATGATTGAAACCTATCTTACTAAAGAAGGTGCACGGTTTCCTTGTGTTCCTTGGTTTCAACACTAGTGACACTGCGGTGCCTTCATGAATGACGTAAGGAAACTTTTCCCAAATCAAATCGTCTCCAGTAGAGGTTTACATCACCTGGCCACCAAGATCCCCAGATTTGACCGTGTGCCATTTTTCTTATCGTGCGATACCTTTAAAATTGTCCGCAAAATATTGAAACACCAAATGCCAATATTTGTCATGAAATCTCCAATGTTCCACTGGACATGTCACGTCGCTGTATTTACAACTTGCTGCAGAGGTTTGAGGAATGTCTGCAAGTGAATGGTCGTCACTTGAAATATGCTATTTTGAAGAAATGAATGGCGTATTATGTTGTTTACGAACCACATATTATACTTAGGAAAAACGTTTTTATTATGTATAATAAACATAATTCCAAATACCCCGTTCCTCTACCGGAACATGTCAAAGACATTTTAAACAGAATCTTTAGACCCATTATGATACCATTCAACATTGTGAAAAAAGGATAGTTTTGGTTGGGAGATTTTCTTAAAACTCTTCGTGTCTCTTCTTTGGAAGTTACTGAACTTAAATACCAAGTTGGTATTTACTCAACTTTTCGTGTTTGGGTTATGACTTATGTTGTTCATGCGCGCACGCACACACATACGCATACGGAAGTTTTTCTAAAAGCGTTTTTACTTTCTCTACTACGTATAGTAAGTAGGGAAAGTATTGCATTACACCCAAAAAATCTATACCGAGATTTCACCAGAAAAACCGTTCTAAGGCCACCTGGAACCAAAAAAAAAAACATTTTTAGAAAAAGTTCCGTGTGTCTATCTATGTGGATGTGCGTCTGTGAACAACATAGCTCAAAAACGAAAAGTCGGATAAACACCAAACTTGGTATTTAGATTCACTATCTCTCAAAGATGCGACACAAAGGTTTTCAAGAAAGTCCCTCCACCCTAGACTACCCTTTACGTGGAACATTTTTCGAAAATTTTGTATTTCTCAGAAATGGCTCTAACGATTTTGTTTAAAATGACATACATATGTTTAAGATATTTTCATGACAGATGAAACAAATTTTCTGGGAATGTCCCCAAAAGTCCTCTTCATTGTGAATGACTTTTGCATAACTGGTAAACCGTAAGAGATAGATAAAAGTTTTGAACACAAAAATTGTAGATCTGGTTAAAACACACAATTTATGTCATATACATAACAATGCAGTGAATATTTCCGAGATACTCTTTGTTATTTGTTTGAATTTCCCAATACTTAACACTTTCTCAAATGGTAATTCGTTATTCATTTTTTTTATGTCCTGGACATACAAAGAGAATGGAATACTCCACATAGCAACCAGCGCTTAAAACATTTGACTATAGCTTAAAACCCATGCACCTACAAGAAAATTAGCAATAATTAGGCTATAAAGCATGTATTTTCGATGAAGTCTCAAAATAAAGATTTTTGGGGAACCCAATTCCCTCCCTACCTATTAGGTATGTAGAAGAGAAAGTAATAAAGTATAGTGGGTAGAGAAAGCCATGTGAATGCATCAGACGATAATTTTATTGAACTAAAATATTTATTTTTATACATAATTGAACTTCACGAGCATTTTAAAGACGACCCAGTTTTGTTTCTTCGAAAGTTAAAACACGTAAGAAGCAGGAATGATAAATTGAAAGTTGCAGAAATTGGCAACTTTGGTACGTCACATGGTGAATATATAACACGAGTGCAAGAGATGCATTATACAGTAATACCAACCAAAGTTTTTGGCCCGGCGGGGAAGGGGTTAGAGCCAACGCCGGAAGCCACCACTGCTAGCAGTCTGGTACATGTCACTCCAGCAAAGCGTTATGAAATGTTTATAGGACATAAGGTTGGAGTTAAGTGTTTGACCAGCCGGATGAAGCTCTCCACGTTAACCACCCTCCTCCTCCCTCTCTTTATTTTAAACCGAACAGAAAGGTCGGTGTCCTGTAAATATTTAAACTGTCACCGAAAACTTTTGGCCCGCTTCTCTTCTGTTTATTTCTAACCACTGTTTGACGAAAGACGAATGCACGAAAAGAAGGAAAAGCCGGCTTGTTAACTCCAATGTTCCAAATTTCAGTACAAACGCTTTTTGTAGTCAGTTCGTCCCACAAAGGAAAACTTTCTTGCGTTTGTAGCAGATGAACAGCGCAGAGTCGGTTAAAGGGAGAAAATGCAGGACATTGCCAAAAAGTCTTATGTGTTACATTCACATGACATCTATATACAAGTATTAGTCTTACGAAAGTTTATTTTCCTATCTACTTCATTTTAATCCCAACAAATCTTTACAGAAATAGCTACTTTACACATTTCGTTATAGATACAAAGAGAACAGCGATAGTCGAATGTTTAACAACTGGACGCTATATGCTGGCCTTAAAATTCCATGACATCGTGAGAAACAACCTAATGTTGTTTGTTTCCCTTTAAGCACCTCAGCTTAAAAAGACTTTTTGCGCACTTTCTGGTTTCTAATCTAGGGATCAATATCTATATTTTTAGTTGTTTGTAGTATTTGTCTCACTAAATTATGGCCTGTTTCTAGCTTTGCGATAGCTCCAAGAATTTGGTATCTTGTCGGTTCTGTACCTTCGCCATCTAGTAGTGCATCCTTCACCGTTTCATCAGCTTGTAAACATAGATGGTAAGTGGGTTTCATGTGGTATAATTCCACTGTTTTTGAATTTTCCATGTTTAGTTAAGATGGTAATAATTCTTTTAAGTGTGGGTTTATTAAGCTTAGTAAATAAATTACTTAATTTTTTCTAGCCTTATTAATTAATCGCTTATACAGTTTGTTTTGAGATATATTTTTCCATTCCTTTTGGGTTGTTTTTGGAACCCAAAGTCTGTGGTTTTGCATTTAACACAGTTATTCCACAGGCAGGTTCTGGTCCTATAAAAGGGAGAGATACTCCTTTCTTTGCTACTTCAGTCTTTTCATTTCCTACGATACCTGTGTGTCCAGGTACTCACCGCAAAAGGTTTATTAACTATTGATAAAATTTCCACACTATTTCCACACTGGGATTTAAAATGATAGAAACTGAGAGGTTTTAGTGCAACCTGACTGTCAGAATTTATAAGGATATATTTCCCTACAATTCTCTTTTCCCAGCATAAGCGTGCACTTTCCACTATAGCAAGTATCCCTGCCTGAAAAAACAGAAGCGTATCTTCCTAGGCTTGTGCTATAGCATTTACGCGTATATTCGTATCTAATACCTGCACCAGTGTTCCTATTTATGCGTGAACCTTCAGTTTACAGGGTGGACTATATAATTTGAGACTGTACAATATCTCCAAAACTAAGCGCTGTAGAAAGAAATGTCTTCAATGAAAGTTGCTTGATATCATGGGGGAAAGTAAACGCTATTAGTTGTGTTTTACTTGGAGAACCTTATCATGCTCATTTTAGGGTCAATTTAAATTTTTAAATGAGAACCTATATGTTATATGCTGTTTTCTAATTAGAAAACTGTTTATAAAAAGCTGTTATTTTGTGATCAATAAGGAAACAAAATGAAATATGTTGGTTCCCAGTTACGAAATGTGACTTGACTCTCCACGGATAGTCCAACCATTCATTGCACCCTTCGTACACACCCATTCTGAATTTTCGTTGTTATTTACTTAGTGGAAGAACCATATCAAAGTGATTTATACAAACGTTGTTTAGTTTCTTATGAGGAGTGAGAAAACAATAAAAAAGGTAAGGTTCCCATTTTAAAAAATTAAATTTACCCTAAAATAACCATCACAATGTCCTCCAAATAAAACACGAACAATGGCATTTACTTTCTCCCATAATATTAAGAATTTTTTATCCAAGACATCTCTCTCTACAACGCTTAGTTTTGGAGATGCTGTAGATGCAGCTTCAACTTAAATGGTGCACCTGTATACAGGGTGAATCACCTAAAACTTGCACCGCAAGTATTTGGAAATAGAAAGTGCTATTGATGTGCAGTTTTCACAGCATTGATTGGTATTCAAGGGCTCGTACATTTAGCGTATAAACGGATTTTAATAATATTGAAAAAGTGTATTTTTTAAGCAAAGATATAGTTTTTTAAATGGAACAATGCCTAGTTACATCAACAGAATAAAGCTAGGGTAAATTAGAATGTCAATGGTGTTTGTTGCAAGATTCTAGTGCAAGTGGTTTACGAGAAATCTTATTTTGAAACTTTTACGCACTGACACTTGTACAACCTGTGGTAGCAAAAACTAAAGAAAAACAGAAGGTAATTACAATACTTCTGTGGATTCTTACAAGTAAAGAGAACATAGCCCTTCAAAGATTGTGTTCAAAATGACCACCGGCTGCTTCAACACACGCTTCCAGTCTGCTATGGAAAGACTGCTGCACACATTCTAGCATTTCAGCGGAAATTTCAGAGCAAGCAGTAGTAATACGTCGTTTCATATCGTCTGGTGTAGTTGGTACATCCTTGTAGACAGTGTCTTTCAGCCTTCCCTACAGAAAAATGTCTAAAGGGGTCAGATCCGGTGAACGGGCCGGCCAAGCTACAGGTCCTCTTCCTCCAATCCAACAATTTGGAAACAATCCGTTAAGACAAGCTGTAGTACTTCGTGCACTATGGGCTGGACAGCCATCTTGTTGGTAGCACAGGATCCTCCTAGTCTGCAAAGGAACGTCTTCTAGCATCTGTCGTAGATGGTCTGTCAGGAGGCTGCGATACTTGTGCTAGTTCATTGTTCTTTCTATGAACAAAGGGCCTATGAGCTGATGGTTCACTATCCCACACCACACGTTTAAACTCCATGGACGCTGACGTTCCACCTGACGAAGCCAACTGGGATTGTCAACAGACCAATAGTGCATGTTTCTGCGGTTTACCTGGCCATAATTAGTAAACGTTGCCTCATCACTAAACAAGATACATGATGAATCTGGAGTATCATGTCTTAATGCCCATGTACAGAGTTAACACGATTCTCAAAATCGTTTCCATACAGCTCTTGATGGACAGAGATGTGATAGGGATGGAACCTATGTCGCTGGAGAATGCGCAGTACACTTGCCTGACTTATGCCACTCCCACGAGCGATTGTGCGTGAACTAATTTGCGGATCTACTGCAACGGCAGCCAAAACATTAATTTCTGCTTCTTCTCCAGTCACTTGTTTGTTTCTGTTACGTTTTCTAGGTGTTACAGTACCACTTTCACGTAATTGGTTGAAGAGGTTGATAAATAATTGCCGAGATGGTTGACGTCTATTGGGATACGTTTCCACATACACCGTACAGGAACGAACTGCATTCTTCCTACACTCTCCATACACCATGGACATGTCGGCTTTTTCTGCATTAGTAAACCCCATCTTCAACTCACGACTTACTGCTTGAACTGTCACAAACTAACTGACCGTAATGCAATCAATAAACAGAAAACACAATGCAAACAAACATAACAACATCGTACCTAGTAACTAAGCAGGTTGAGTGGGACAAACAATTGTCGGAATGAAAACTTTTCAAAATACGATTTCTCGTAAAGCACTTGCACTAGAATCCTGCAACAAAGACCATTGACATTCTAATTTACCCTAACTTTATACTGTTGATGTAACTAGGCATTGTTCCATTTAAAAACTTGTATGTTTGCTCAAAAAATACACTTTCTCAGTATTATTAAAATCTGTTTATAGGCTACCAAACAATGCTGTGAAAACTGTACATCAATAGCACTTTCCATTTCCGAAATATTTGCGGTGTAAGTTTTAGGTGATTCATCCTGTATTACCAGCAGGATTTGAAGCATTAATAATGGATATCTAGGAAATGGCTTATGCCACAAAAGGTTTATTTGAAATAAATTGTGGGTTTAAATAGATCTAAACTATTTATGTAGTACGTTTTCGTCCATCACTCAACGTTTACCAGTTATACAATATTATATAAAGTTCCTCTTCATGAAGAGAAGATTCAGAAAGTTTAGATATATTTTTTTCGTCCTTCAGATATCTTAAACACTGGGTATTTTAGTAAAAATCGTTAGAACCACTTTTGAGAAAATCAAAAATAAGGATACCTGAAAGGCACTGAAGCATATAGCACGAGGTTTGTATGCTTCTCTTTTAATCCTGGAGCCTAAAATACATAATTTTCAATGAGAATATGATGCAAGATTTTGGGGTGGAATGCACCACTTGTTCTGCCTTAAGTAAGGAACAGAAAACGTTACGTTTTCGAAGTAGAGTTTCCACTTTTGTGTATGTTACAGCTTTACTTGAATAATAAAAGACAAACAAACGTGGCTATTTCCTCAAAAGTTCGCAGCACGTCAACTTGTGTGCCAGAGACGAGAGAAGATGAACAATGCGTGTGTGTCGCGCTATTTCCACAGTTTAGACTCTCTCGAAACCTTCTTGCCGCTTGCCGCTTCTACAAGTTTACATAAATAATGAGCTGATAATTACATTTTCTGCATAGTTCCCCACCCCCCCCACCCACTTCCGAGCGCAAAGCGACGACACACAGTGTTTCGGAAATGTGTCTCGTCTGACGTCTACATCATCATACAAAGGGCTTTTAGAGGCCCTGCCCAGCAAACATTCATGTCACAGTTTTCTGTCCTCGGTAGCTTCTGAATTTGGACAACCACAGCTGCCCTCCCAGTGCTTTAGTTTTTTCATTGCAATTAAACTTCACTTCGGTTTATATTTTATCATTGTGGGTGCAATACTTATATTTTCAATACACTCACATGATACACCCAAATAAATTTCTCTACCCTCTATATTTATACAAATTTCCCTTACTAAATTTATTTTTCTATCCACTACATTTTAATCCAAATAAACCTTTAGAGAAACAGCTACATTACACATTTCGTTATAGATACAAAGAGAACAGCGATAGTCAAATGTTTAACAACTGGACACTATATGCTGGTCTTAAAATTCCATACTGTTTCCATGACATCGCGAGAAACAACTGAATGTTGACAGAACTTTGAAGACGTTCTTTTACTTTCTCTACTACATACAGTAAGTAGGGGAAGTATTGTATTCCATCCAAAAATTCGATACCGAGACTTCACCAGAAATATGTTTTGAGACCCCCTGAATCCAAAAAAGTGTGTGTGCCTGTGAACAGCATAACTCAGAAACAAACTGTCGAATACACACCAAACTTGGGATTTAGGTTCAGTATCCTCCAGAGATGCGACACGAAGGTTTTCAAGAAAATCCCCCACCCCAGATTACCCTTTACATGGAACATTTTTCGAAAATTTTAATTTTCTCAAAAATGACTAAAGATTTTGATTAAAACATCATATGTTTAAGATATTTTCAGTACAAATGAAATGTATATCTCGAATTTCTGGGAATGTCTCCAAAAGTATTCTTCATTGTGAACGACTTTTTCATAACTGGTAAACCATAAGAGATAGAAAAAATTTTACTACACAAAGATGTAGATCGCATTAAAATACACAATTTATGTCATATACATTTTTTTTTGCTGGATTAACCGTTTTCGAGATATTGCTTGTTATTCCCTTAAAATTTCCAATACTTATACTTTTTCTCAAATTCGTTATTCATTTTTTTTTTCTTTTGTCCTGGTAATGCAAAGAGAATGAAATACTCCACATAGCAACCAGCTCTTAAAATATTTGAATATCGCTTAAAGCCTACCAATTCCCGTTGCATCTACAAGAAAATTAGCGATAAGATTAACATCTCGATTAACATGAAGCATATGGAGAATAAGCGTTTGTAGAAATAGATTGTACAAGAGTAGAGAATGTCATGTGAGTGTAACACATCAGATTTTTTTTGCAGCGCGTTTTAGTCTATCGTTAACACTTACCAGTTATAGCGGGTGTTAAAAAGTGTTCCATATTTTTAGAGGTGGTAGTATGGACTAAAACAAGAACAAATGTCCAGTAAACATGGCTCTAAAATGCATAACTTAAGAGCTATGAGCACCTTGTTCATCTTGCTACTGTGAAACTTCCATTACAAGCTCCTTGCTATTACGTATGACCTACAGAATGTAGTAAACAAATGAAGACACATTATCTGTTACTGTGAAACAGCATAGCTCCTAATGTAATCTGCTTGCGATTACATACGACCTGATGCATCACTAAAGGAGGTGCTCAATATGGTGCCCATTCATAGTAAGGCATGCTTCTGTCCGACGTCTTAGGGAATCACATACTCTCTGAAAGCCTACAGGTTGCTCACGGACGCTCTGGCAGAGATTGATGACGCCATCCTGTAGTGTTTGTATAGCATTAATGGGGTTGTATACACCAAAGATTTGAATATTTGCAATGTAAACGCATTTCACAAACTTATGGAAGATGCTGCGTGTGGGGGTGGGAAGATTGTGTGACGAATTAGCTAGGTCCATAGAGTAACATGAAACGATAGCGGGAAAATTTAAGCTATGAGATTTAATAAGCAGTTCATAAGGGAAAATGTCTAGCCGCCTCAATATTGTAATTTTTTCAATAAATCAAGGTTATTGGATAATCAGTCATTATTTTGCCTTCACACACAAAATCGCAGAGTTATTCTCCAACAAGATAGGATAGGAATTATTTTCTCTGCTCTTCGACTGGCAGCCGACAAGAACGTCAAGAAAACCACGGAGATCCAGGAACTCCCGCCACATTAGGCGTTGCATATCTCCGTTTACCTCCGGTAGGACTCGGCTATGCCCATTGTGTCACAATATTTACACAGAACTAATTTTTATTTTGGACCGTTTTCAATCGAATCTGATATGCTTACATGTGTTTGTCGAAATTTTATAGATAGAATTAGAACTACGTACGTGAAGCAGCTCATAAATTGTTTCATGCGTGCAGATGCACAAGGTGCCTCTAGAAAGATAAAGTTACTACGTAAAACTTGAATGAATTTGAGGAATTATAGACCTAAAACCTCTGAAGCCCAAGTAAATACTGTGTAAAGGCAACAAGGGATATAAACTCGCGTCTATATAATTTAAGGCAAGAGGTCTGTTGCTGGTGGAGTCGAGATTGAAGCGTGGAGAATGTTTAGGTTGAATGACTCGTCAGAATGCATTGTAAGGTGCCCTTTTGCAAGGGCGTAAACAGGTGAAGCCACGTCGTGGTTAATTTAGGACCAGTTTAAGATGCGTGTACTTAATGTGGTGCTTGTTGCCTCGAAGTAACGACCGTGGTTTAAAAAGGACTGGCGCCATGGTCCGGTCTTCAAGTAGCCCTATTCAAACAAGATGTTTTTCATGATAGAAACACAAACACGTGGACATCTTATGCTTTGTTTCACAGAAACATACACATATCTGCATCTGTTGGAAACGGACAGCGTTTATTGCAGGTAAAGCAACATGCAGTACTAGCCACGGAAAAACTAATACAGTAACTCGTTAATGTAATAACAGATCTAATTCACAACTTCTCAGCATCAACACATTAATAATTTGTTTAATTAATTTTTTGTTCTAAGCTTTCCGTGTTATGTATTTTCTTTGCTAATATTGTACGTATAATAATCAAGAGGATGTTAAAAACACATATATTCATAATGTACACATGGTAGAGAACAAGTGTTTAACGTTATAACATATAAAATATAATATAAGAGGGAAGGGTCATTGTTAGCTATATAACAAGTACTATAAAATGGCGAGAAAATATTCAGTAGTATCTACATAAGCATGTAACGAACCTTGGATTCATAATTAAGACAATGGAAGTTTGAGGCAGTATTTTTATCACTTTAATGATTTCAGTCTTATTATATAAATATAAATTCAATAAGAGCCGCCTTAAAGCAGTATGTGTACGTAACAATATATAAAATGTGTATATTACACTCAATGTAAATGTTTATATTATTGTATCCATGTGTAATAATGTTATGTGAATGCATTACGTAATTTAATAATGTAGAAGCTGTGAGAATAATAAATTAAAAGTTGCTAACAATGAGGTAACAGTGAGGGAACCTTGAGGCAATAATGAGTTTGAGACTTTAACAATACTACTTCTGTTTCTTGGAAGTAATAATGTAATTTTAGTGGCAGTTTATAAAATAGCCAATCACCAACCAGAAAAAGCTTTTGTTAAATGAAGGTATTCTATTGGACTAGGATAAGTCAATCAGAAACTAAAAAGCAAAAAAATTACAAATTTAGTGGTTGGTTTGCAGACAGCGTTACTAACCAGACGCAAAAAGTGTCCTCAAGAAATTTAATACGTATACTTGTGAGACGAAAAGTAAGTTTACGGGTTAAAAACCGTAATTAATTAATAAAAAAATCTCACAGCTCTCTATATCAGTGAAGTGTTATTTAAATCGTATCAACCATTAATAAAAGGAGTGAAGTAAAATTATAATCTGTGTAAGCCTACATTCTTGTCGCATCACAACCCTGCTAAGAGAAACGTGTCTCTAACAATAATACTGACGCAGCCGAGGCAAACATACATATAATATCTAAATAAACAGTTCAATTACAAAGTTAATATTTTAAAACTTGGGGCAAAGGCCACCTGAAAGTACATTTTTGGGGCGAAGGCTACCGGATACTGTTTACTATACGTGCGATTGGGTGTACTA
The DNA here is from genome assembly GCA_030765065.1 of Deroplatys truncata. Classification (NCBI taxonomy): domain Eukaryota; kingdom Metazoa; phylum Arthropoda; class Insecta; order Mantodea; family Mantidae; genus Deroplatys; species Deroplatys truncata. The sequence goes on from CM060976.1 coordinate 269,607,060, forward strand.
CAAGTTCGGCTCCCCAACAGTTGAAACATAATACAACTCCTTCAATACGACCTACTTCTTCAAATTGGCGTCCATACGTGGAGTTAAATTCTTCTTCAAATTGGCTCCCAAAGAATGGTGCAAATAACGCAACAAAACAACTTCTCAAACTAGCGCCCAATGTGGGGCTAATAAATTATATCCTCTCACTTCACAAAGAACCTGATGACGTTAAAGTACACAACTTATGTCAAATACACTTTTTGTGGTGTTAACGAGCTTGCAGCTATTCTTTGTTATTGGTTTGAGTTTCCAAATACTTAAATGCGTCAAGTAGGCAGTCGCTGTTCATTTTTCCTCGTGGTAATGCAAAGAGCATGTAATTTCAAAGCCATCACATACTCATTAAACTCTTAGCCTACTACATTCTTCTTATACTGCAACGTTTTCCTGTAAGGAACGTTAACCTCCGTTAAGAACTACTTGAACATTAAACAAAGAGTGAATTGATTTCTTGCATGTAATTCACTTGATTTAGTATATTTAATATTAGAAATCTGCTGCATTGTTTGCCAGGGATTACTGCATCATATTTTGGAATACTTCGGGTATTTTGTGGCATGTTTATTGACAAGTCTACGGTTTTATACTGCTCAGGCCTAGTAACAATACCGCGAGGCGATATTTTTGAAAGCTAAACCATTAAGAATGTTTAGGTTTGTAAACAATACCCACATATAATTTCGAAGCTAATGGCTGCCCTTTTAGGCTTACTCATACGCGTCCTGCCATACACTTTTGGTTTTAATTTACCGTCGCGTTTCCCGAAATTCTTATCTTTTGACATTTGTATTTGCTTTTCTGGTTTCTTTATGTGCTCATGTTTAACATTTGAATATTAATGTTACCTCTAACTTCTATGTACGTGTGTTTTGCTTGTCGCTTCTAGACTGGAAAAGAGAAATGAACCCTTTTCGCTTTTTCCAAAATTTGATTGGCCTATGGGGAACAACGATTAAAGGAAGTTTCAGATTATGGGTTATACAACAGATGAGCACACCTCGCGTGCTGTGAACTGCACGGATCTATTGTGACTACCATCACCCAGGAGGAAGGGATGAAGTGAAGGAACCATAGGAGGCTACAGTGTTGGTTATACGAGGCGTATTCCAAAACTAAGGTCCGGTGAATAATATTTAACGGATGGTAGGGCTGAAACTTTCATGCCTGCAGTGCTGTCTACCGACTCCTGAGGAGCCTACTGCAGTATTGGTTGGTGTGACGCTGTCGGCGTTTAGTAATCGTGATAAGAGATCGCTGCGGACATCCATCGTGAACTATATCTCGTGTACGGACCGGACATAATGAGTGACAAACAGGTTCGACGCTGGTGTCGAGAATTTCGTAATGACCGTACAAATGTGCACGATAAACGGCGGAGTGTTAGGCTCAGTATTCGGACCGACGGCATCTTGAGCAAGTGAACCAAAACGTTCGATGTGATCGGAATTTGACAGTTGGTGGCCTGGCTGATGAATTCCCAAATGTTGCTCGAACCTCACTTTACAGGGTTGTCACTGAACAGCTTGGGTATCGCAAACGTTGTGAGAGCTGGATGTCAAAACTGTTCACTGGCAGCACAAAGAACAACGAGTGCATCGTACACGACAGTTTTTGGAGCGCTATAGACAAGATGGAGATGGTTTGATTTCCCACATTGTTACACGAGACATCGATAGCGTACACCAACGCAGGATCGAAACAACAGCCAATGCAGTGGCGCTGTTTTGGTTCACGCAAACCAAAAGGTGTAAGCAATCGCCGTACACAAATGGAAAAGTGAGGCCTATCGTATTTTGGGACGAAAAGGGCGTCCTTTTGAATGATTTCATCGATCGTGGGCAGCAATTACAGCTGACGTGTACTGTGTGAGAAGATTCAAGTTAGTTGAAAACTCTTTCACCATCCTTCGTACAGTCCCGACCTGGCACCAAGCGACTACTTTCTCTTCTTGCATTTGAAACGGTGGCTGGGTGGACAACGATTTCAAACCCACGATGAACTCAAGACGAGCGTTACCACCTGGCGGCAGGCTTCTATGCCGAGGGGTTAAAGAAGCTTGGGCAGCGTTAGAGCAAGTTTATAGATGTGAACGGCGATTATGTGGAAAAGTAAAGTATATATGTAGGTACATATGAAAACCTTGTCTCATGAGCGATCTGTTATTATGTCTATTGTGACTAGCATCGCCCAGGACCGAGCTGGTGGTTAGTCTGTTAGTCGGGAGGTCTCAGCATCGATCCCCGGCGGCCGCCCACTCTGAGTTTTTCGTGGATTCCCCGGGTAGAAAAACGAATGCTGGGGTGGTTCATCCTCTACCACGACTCCCCTTCCTCTCATTTCCGATGCCCATCGTCTTGTCAATTATTTTAGGGTTGTAGGACCAGGCGACGGTGTTTGGCGTGTTGCGGCTGGGCGGTTGCTTCCCTGGCGCCGCTGCGGTACCGCTCAGTTAGGTCTCTCCTCATCGTGGGGCTCCGCTCCGGGGGACCTGGAGGTTGGCGGCTTGTGGGCAGGGACCATGCGGAGTCCGTTGCGTTCTTTCTGGAAACGTTAGGAACCCCGTTCCTGCTTGTACACGTCGGCATCCGGAACTGGTCGTCCCTCGGGTCTCTCACCTCATCCTTCCCTCCCAGAGGTCACGTTGGAAACACAATGAGCCGACTGGCCTGCGTGCGGTGCTCTGCCCCGGTTCCGGGGGCCTCTCCATGAGGGTACCATTTTACCTTTACCATCACCCAGGAGGAAGGAATGAAATGAAGGTACCACAATTGTCTACAGGCCACAGACAGACAGCCCACACAGACGCGCGGAAGTTCCTAACAGTTCCAGGCTGGAAGACCAGTCCTAATGCTGGAGCTGTCTAGAGAGGATAATGAACGACCGGACCAAGGAGCCCTCTTAAGAATCACGGGGAATAGCCTTTCCTTTGAGTATGCATCCACACCGTCTGTTCGGCAGTGCCACACATCACGAGACCTAGAGGCACATCGTCTATTTTTTTTTTTTTTACTATCATCACACCATTTATTTTCAAGTAAATATTTTTCATACATGGTATTTTAGACAAAATCCTTAGAGCTGTTTCTTGGAGAATCAAAAATTTTAAAAATGTTCCATGTAAATTATACTTCATGGGGGGATTTATTTAAAAACATTCGTTTAGTATCTCTGGGAGATATTGAACGTAAATGCCAAGTTGGGTAGTAATTATTATCTGACTTTTGATACACGAAACATGTTTCCAGTAATGCTTTATTTAGATTCAAGGGAGCTTCAAAACGTGTATTTCCGGTGAAATCTTGGTATCGAATTTTTGGGTGGAATGCAATACTTCCCCTACCTACTATATGTAGTAGAGAAAGTAAAAATGATTCTTCTAACCTCGTCACTCACTCACGATATATTGTTACTTGTGAATGTTTACAAATTAAGCAAGACGTTCTTTAGTTACAATAGGGTGTTCAAACATTTATTCTTCGTAACAAGCTCTTGTGATGTAAAGAAAAAAGAAGAATGGAAATTGTCAAAGATTCCTATGTCAATTGTAAGCATTTATTTGAAATAAATTATTGTTTCGAATTTTCGAGTTATACAGTCCAACAGTGGTAGCCGAGTTCGTTAAGGTCCGGCTGCGGTTCAAATCCTGCCAGGACCGACCTTCCTGACTAAGTTTTGCTCTATAAATTGGTGCTATTGCTAGGTATGGCAGTATATATGTGCTCAAGTCGCGTGGTTTCTTTGTTTACAAATGTATGAGAATTTGTTTTCTACATTTTTACTTTGAGCAGCTTTTTCTGTGAATGACATTTTCTGGTATAAATGATCCGTTTTCTCAGAAACTATTGGAGGTAGGTAAATTAAATTTTAGAATGATAAAAACTTCTAATTGCTCCATGAATTTTCTTTTCCGTTGTTAAAAAGGTTGCTTATTTTTTTTAAAAAAAAATGTGTGTTGTATTGCACTCGCATGACTTTCTCAGCTCTTGCACAAGCTATTTTTACAAACGCTTATTCTCCTTCCTCGTGTTAACCGAGAAAAGCGTTTGCAGAAACTGTCTTATTGCTAATTTTCTTGTAGGTGCAATGGGAATATAGTAGGCTTTAAGCGATAGTCAAATGTTTTAAGATCTGGTTGCTATTATCTTTGTATGTCCAGGGCATAAAAAAAACGAATAACGAATTCCCATTTGAGAAAAAGTGTAACTCTGGAAAATTCAAACAAATAACAAGGAATATGTCGGAAATGGTTCACTCTGCAAAAGATGTATATGATACAAATTACGTATTTTAACGACGTCTAAATATTTTATAGTAAAATTTTGTCTATCTCTTACGGTTTATGCGAAAGACCATCAGAATGAAGAGGACTTTTGCGGATAATACCAGAAAATTCAAGATATAGATATCATTTATCATGAAAATATCTTACATATTCGTTATGTTAATCAAAACCGTTAGTGCCGTTTTGAGAAAATCAAAATTTTCGAAAAATTTTCCATGTAAAGGGTAGTCTGGGTTAGGGGCATTTTCTTGAAAATCTTCGCGTCGCATCCTTGTAGGATACTAAACTCAAATACCAAGTTTGGTATTTATCCGACTTTTCGTTTTTGAGTTATGCAGACAGAAACACGAGTATGTTTCCAAAAATGCTTTATTTGGATTCAGGGCACCTCAAAACATTTGTTTCCGGTGAAATCTCGGAATTTGATTTCTGGGTGGAAAACAATACTTCCTCAACGTAGTGGAGAAAGTAAAAAATAAATGACAAAGATTTTTAATCAAAACGTGATATGATTGTGAAAATAATCCTAGCTTTCTCTTAATAAAAACCTTTTTGTATAAGAGTTCATCAGTGAAATTATCAGACATGTATCTACATGTAAAAATTTCATTCTGGTATGTTAAGTTCCTGTTCTAATATTAATACTCTTAGATTGGGGACTGGCAACAGCCGCTAGTCGACAGTTGCCTGTTCTATTCTCCATAGCATCGCAACGCCGCTAGCTTTGACACATTCGTTAGCACTAGATTCACTTGTGTGTTACCTACGATACCAGCGCTCTCATGTTGCCGGGAGTGGAAACCTCTAAAGTTGTTGAGCATTTTGTACATTTTCCTTTTTTTCTTTCTTTCTCTTTAGTGCATTTAATTAATTCTTTCTCTCATTTTGTTATGCTTTGCTCTTGTTTTTTTAAAACAACGTGCACAGTTTTTGAGAGAAACCTTTCCTCCCCTAAGCACGATCAGTGTTTGTGTGTTTTTTCAGCAGAAAGAAACACAACATCGGAGCCTAATTGGATGACGGAGCTGCCGTACACACATACAACATATATTTTCGAGCGTTTGGTGGTTTGTGTAACTATTGATATACAGAAATCGGTAAGGGTAGGTGGGGGTTGTTCTCCCACCAGCATGGCGGTAGTTAAATCCCTCCCCGTACGGGGTTAGTTTGCATTATACGTCCCGGAACACACACACACACTCGCCCCCTGGTGACGCTCCAATATAATCTATAGGGCGATGCAATGTTGCCATATCTGACGCATCCACACCTTGCTAATTCTATAGCGAGGCGTTTCTGGTTTTTCACAGAGATACTCGATAAAGTGTTTCACCCCTTTTATGGGCCGCAATTTATTTAATGCGGTTTAAAAAGTTTAGACAAAGTGTTTCATCAGTGACCCATTTCTTCAGAAGCTGACCTAGTGTACCACATGACCTATTTTATTTCGGTTATGGGAAGATTAACAAATCCTATATCAGACTAGAAATGTTTACAATATATAGATACATAATACGTATATGCGTATTACTTCATTGGTCTGTTTTTTACAGTAATGTCTTTTATTAAGAACTATAGCAACATTTCTCCTTGTTTAAGTTATTTTAATTAAATTTTATAAGTAATTGCTTTCTTTAATTCTCTACCTTTTATCATTTATTAGTAGGCATACAAGCTATTCTTCCTAAAGCTTATTTTTCTGTCTTTGCTGAAATAACTACATTACACATTTCGTTATAGATACAAAGAGAACAGCGACAGTCAAATGTTTAACAACTGAACGCTATATGCTGCCTTAAAATTCCATACTGTTTCCATGACATCGCGAGAAACAACTGAATGTTGACGGACTTTAAAGGAATGACAAAGTATTCTACAATTTGAACAATTAATAAAGGGATTTCTCGGAAATGACTTTTGTCACAAAAGAGTTATTTAAAATAAGTTGTGTGTTTTAAAGAGATCTACATTTTTATACGGTACGTTTCCGTTTATGGCTTAACGTTTATCAGTTGTACAAGATTATACAGTATTCCTTCAGAATGAAGAGAACTTTATGGGCTATTCCCCAAGCTATACACTTTATTTTTCACGTAAATATCTTAAAGATAGAGTATTTTAATCCTAATGATTAGAGCCATTTTTGAAAAAAGTAAAAAACTTTGAAAAATGTTCATATAAAGGATAGTTGTAGTGGGAAGATTTTCTTGAAATGTTCGTGTCGTAACTTTGGGAAATGCTGAACATAAAAAAGCACACCTTTTCCTAGAAATTACTTTTGGGGCTGTCAAAATTAAATTGAGTTTTACTTATGGACGCTCTTTAACTGCTATGGTCCTTAGCGTCCCATTCTATATTGGGTGTGAAAGACTGGTAATTTTGCTCAGAGGCCTCTTTATCAGGCTTGAGGTTTTTTTACGTGCCGTAAATCTACTACACGGGACCACCGCCTTTACTTCCCTTCCGAAGGAAGCCGAGCTAAGGATTCTTACACTCGAAAAAAATTCATCGCCCTCCACCGGATTTGAACCCGCGACCTCGGAAACTAGAAGCTAGCATGGTAACTGAGGGGGGGGGGTTTCAGGATGCCTAAAACATTGTACAGGGTAATTCAGAAAGAAGGAACATAATTTACATATTTATTTCTAATGAATGACAATAGATGGCGAACCATGCGATACATCATTGAATAGTGAAAAGTTCAAAGTTTCATTTTGTGTGTTCAAAATGAGCACCATTTGTTATGCAAGGACGACCAGTGCTTTTCTGTTTGTATACGCGACCATCTTCTACGAATTTATTGTATCAATTGTACATTTTTTATGACGAGGCGGCTCGTTGTTGAACTTACAATGAAATGCATGCTGCAATGAAACGATGGATTCACTCTTTGCATACTGCAGCACAGAAAACGACTTTTCCTGTGGCGTTGCCATTTTCTCGCAAACAAAGACAGCGCCGCTGTAGGCACTGAATGGAACTAATAGGTGGAGGCTTAAAACTTTGAACTTTCCTGCATTCAATGATGTGTTGTATGTGTCGCTATCTATTGGCGTTCAGTAGAAATAAATATTTAAATTCAGTTCCTTCTTTTTGAGTAACCCTGTATTTGCGATGAAGTCTCTACATTGAAGTTTCATGTGGAGTAGAGCACTTACCTTACTTACTATACGTGCGTAGTAGAGAAAGTAAAAAGTAACCAAACATCTTAGTAACAGTGAAGAAGGCCCAGAATTAAGGTATTGTTCCAGTTATCGCCTACAGTTTCTGAGAAAGTATCATTTACATCAGAAAACGCAGAGATAGAGAAAACAAACCGAGGTTGTGAAAGGTAGAATCGCACTGAAATATTGAATCCCACAGCCGGGATTTTAACCACGGATCTTCAACTTTCCGTTTTGTTGATCTAATCATGTCAACATGCCGGTTTGGTATTAAATTCCTCAACTGACGCACATTTTCCCCTGCAAACCACTAGGTCTTCTCAAATTTATTCTGAAATAACATACCCTAAAGGCAACTTTAACGTTATACGAGGCGCGTTTTTAAAGTAAGTACCGTTTTAATATTTTGCCGACCGCTGCAGTCGCGACCAATTCCTCCATTCATTAGGAAGGCAGACACAGCTGTGAGCGATCATCACTTTGTTCAAAACAATCGAAGGCCCGCCGAACTGTGAAGTGAGATCACTGATTTGTTTCCTGAATGCGAGAAATTGCGCCAGCAAACATTCATCGCCAATTGTGTGACGTTTATGGGGAAACAATAATGAATGACAATGTCCGGCCACACACAGCCAAACAAACTCAAGATCTGATCGCATCGTTTGGTTGGGAACAATTCGACCACTCTCCTCAGTCCGGATTTGGCACCAAGCGATTTCATCTGAAGAAATTCCTTGGTGGAAAACATTTCAACGACGATGATAATGTGAAACAAGAAGTGCAGACTTTGCTTTCATCTAGGCGGCATCATTCTTTGACGAAGATATACAAAAACTGGTTTCCCGTTACAAGTGCCTGAATGTGGAGAAGTAGTGTAAGGTAATGAATGATAATAAAGTATTTTGAAAATAATGTTTTGTTCTCTTTTGTATCTATAACGAAATGTGTAATGTAGCTGTTTCTGTAAAGGTTTATGTAGATTAAAATAAAGTAGGTAGAAAATAAACGTTCGTAAGAATAATTTCTGTACCCATTAATAAACGATAGAGGGTAGAGAAAGTCCTGTGACCCACATGACTATGTTACGGAATGAGAAAGGTTATCGTCTTTATGTTGTTTGCCCCACGTATGGGCGCCAATTTGAGAAAGGACAATTTTAGAAGTAGTCGTATCGTATTTCAATTGTTGGGGAGCCGAACTTGTAGTAGTTGCAATCGCACGTATGGTACCCGCTTTCCAGTAGCCTTCGCCCCAAATGTACTTTCAGATGATCTTTGCCCCAAGTTTAAAAAAAACATTAACTTTGTAATGTAACTGTTTCTTTAAATATTTATACTTATGTTTGCCTCGGCTCGTCAGTATTATTGTTAGAGACAAGTTTCTCTTATAAGGGTTGTGGTAGATTAAAAATGTAGGCTTACACAGATTATAATTTTACTTCACTCCTTTTATTAATGCTTGACACAATTTAAATAACACTTCAGTGATATAGAGAGCTGTGAGCCTCTTCAATTAATTACTTGCACTTTTTAACACGTAAAACTATTTTCGTCTCACACGAATACGTATTAAATTTCATGAGGACACTTTTTGCGTCCGGTTAGGAACACTGTTTTCAGTCAACTGAACTCTAAATTTGTAACATTTTCTCCTTTTCTGATTGGCTAATCCTACTCCAATAGAATACCTTCATTTAACTAAAGCTTTTTCTGGTTAGTGATTGGCTATTTTTATAAACTGTCACAAAAATTACATTATTGTTGCTCCAATAATGACTAGTAGCATTTAAACTTTCAAACTCATTATTGGCTCAAGGTTACCTCATTGTTAGCAACTTTTGATCTATTTCTCACAGCCCCTACATTATTAAATTACGTAATACAGCCACATAACATTATTACACATGGATACAATAATGTAAACATATACAATGATGTAATATACATTTTTTATATGTTTTTACATACACATATTGCTTTAACGCGGGCTGTTATTAATATTTTATATTATACAGTTTGACTGAAATCATTTAAGTGTTAAAAATACTGCCTCAGGAAATAATGTATTACTAAATACTTAACAAAAGGCTTGTGACACATATAAAGGCCCTCCTTCGTCTTTTTGTGCTTCTCTGCAACTAATTCAATGTTCAAATATTCTCTCTTGAATGGTTTATTCACTTTAATGCTTGCAAAAGTTATTGTTTTGCTACAGCTTTATAGCTAGCTAGACACAATAGGTAAAGGTACGGACAGCCGCCGTAACCGGGGCCGCAACGGCCCTATTTGCTTCTACCGTGACTCTGGGAGCTACGGAAAACGGTTGAGGCTAGAAGGGCAATCAGTTCCGGATGAAGGCGACCGCAATCATGGGCGAGGTTCCTAACGTTTCCAGATCGAAACCCCCCTGGAGGGGAAGCCTACTCAGAGGCGGATCCTAATTGAGCAGTCCGGTAAAGTGCACATTCACCGTCCAAACGTAACCCGCCGAACACCATCGTCTGGTCCTACAGCCCTATAACACATGACAGAGGAGATGGTGGGTGTAGGACATACTTTAAAAGGACGTATTGCTTTAGTAAAAGGCTACATTTATGAATTTCAACAATTTTTTACCATTTTTCGTAGATTGGTATCTTAAATGTAGCTAAAACCCAATAATATTCCCATGTGGCTTTCTCTGATACTCTTTTGATATCCAAACTAATAAATATATAGTTTCGTTATTAAATATGCAAAAAGCAGATTAATTAATGTCAGAAACTAAAAAATAAACAACACAGTTGCCGGTACAGTGGTTATATACGATTATTTACATTTCATTGGGTCCAAAATCATTCATTCGTGCAACTGTGAGGAAAATATTAATAAACTGAATCAAACTAGCAAAGGCGTACGTTACAAACTACTATACAAGAATAATCACTAGGATATGCATCTGTGGTTTCAATACCATCTTCTTTCTTTCTTTTGTTTGCTTGCCTCTTCGCTGATGTTCTTTTTACTGCATTCAGAGCTCCTAACATGTCACACTTGTGTATTTTCTGATGTTTATTTCCTCTATGCCATACCCAAGGTAGAAAAGGTTTGTATTCGATATAAAAACACTCAATATTGAAATTTCATTTGAAACATAAACCCTTTGAAGTCCCTAGAATCACACATTTTAGAAAATAATTTCTATGAACTGCAGGCCCTAAAAGTGAGAACTGTGATTAAACGTTAATACATGTTTTGAGTCCTTTGAGACCAAAAAAGCTTTTTCAGGTAAATTACCATGTGTAGGAGGCATGTTTTTAAATTAAGCACCGTTTTAATATTTTCAATAGAAGCTAGACACAGCTATGAGGGATCGTCACTTTGTGTTTTCCTGTTGTTAGAGCGTTTCAAAGTATTCGAAATAATCGAACGACCGGTTGATTCTGAAGACGGATTAGTAATTCGTTTTTTGAATGCGAGAAATGTTACGCCAGCAAACATTCATCGCCAATTGTGTGAAGTTTATGGGAAAACAATAATGCTCGGCCACACACAAACATGTGCCTTTTTCTAAAAATGATTCTTTTATTCACGGGCCTCAAATATGCATTTCCGGTGAAATCTTGGTATCGACTTTTTGGGTGGAATGCAATACCTTTTCTACTCACTATGTACTCGGTAAAGAAAGTAAAAATACGGAAATTAAAAAATCGACCACCCTATACTTTCAGCTATTTACGAAGATAGTGCCTAATAGTCTGAATTTACTTCCAAGCCTTTTACTTGGCTTTGATTTATCTTGCTTTTTAATAAGTACAGAATGCAATTTGTAATCAATTTTGTTCAAACATAAAGCAAAAACGTAGAGGAATAACTTAAAAATGCATGTTATTTTATATGCTTTTAAATTGCTCAAAATATAACATAATTAATTCGATTACAAAAGATAAATTCACACAAAAATACTAAAATTTTAAACATTTAATTTCCCAGATTTTGCCGGAAATTCATGTTTTCATATCACCTTAATACAATAAAGCCTTTCTAGAAAAAGCTCCCCGCGTGTGTGTGTGTGTGTGTGTGTGTGTGTGTGTGTGTGTGTGTGTGTCTGTGTGTGAAGAGCATAACTCAAAAACTAAAGTTCAAATCAACACCAAACTTGGTATCTAAGCTCAGTACCTTCCGAAGATGTAACAAATATATTTTCAAAAACATCCATCCACCCCAAACTACCCTTTACATGGCACATTTTTAGAATTTTTTTATTTTCTAAAAATTCGTTTTAACGTTTTTGTTTAAAACACCATACATCAAAGAGATATGTATATATATATATAATGTTTTTTTCGGCACCAGCCATTTCCGAGACACCCGTTATTAATAATTCGAATTGCTCAAAATAGCCATTCTTTTAAAGTCCCGTCAAAAGTTGTTTCTTGCGATGTCATGGAAACAGTATGGAATTTTAAGGCAGCATATAGCGTCCAGTTGTTAAACACTTGACTATCGCTGTTCTCTATAACGAAATGTGTAATGTAGCTATTTCTGTAGAGGTTTATTTGTATTAAAATGAAGTAGACATAAAAATAGGTTTTAGTATAACTAATTTGCATACTGAGACAGTAACTATGGTTATATATGCCATATATATAATAATGTGAATTATAATGTGAAACGGTATTAATAAGAAAAATACTTGTTGTATAAATAGAAGTTAAGGCATAAGTTTTATGTATGTGCAAGTGTAGCTGGAGCTGTGGAACCCTTGTTAAAAGCCGACAAACATATCTTTGTGTTATAATTAGGGCCCAGGCAAAAAGGACTTGTACAGGAAAGTCATAAAAGCCAGACCTTGAGTCTTTGTGAAATAGAAAATGCGACAAGCGAAAACAACATATGTTTGTAGAGAGGCCACATGTTTGCAAACGTAGAACAATAGCCGGGTAAGTCTTCTGGAAGGTTCCAAGCTGAACGAAGACAGACAATGAACTTTTAAGGAAGAATATGTTTAAAATCTTCAAGGGGAGAAATGTTAGTTCTAGCGTCTCCAAAGCCAGGGCGGTTGAGTATAAAGTGCTGCGATGTGAATAAGATACATGTAAGCTCTCAGAAGCAGGCGATATTATTTACTTCTTATAATGTAGTAGGAACGGTGAAAGGTTATCGATTTAAAGGTCTATAGGAACGTGTGATAAATATTACAATTATTTCTAGAGCACGTATAAAATACTTGATTGCTCAGCGACCGCAAGTTTGGCTTACGAACCGGGTAGGGCTCGACCGTTCTACAGCTCCAACTAACTTAAGAACTGTGTAGATTATTACTAAGACAGTAAATGCGTGTGCCATTAAAGCATAGTGTTCTTCAATAACTTAATCTATTGTTAGAGTTGTTACTTATTACCTTCCTTTTCGTATCACACCCTGCAAAGTTATACAAGCTCTACCAAAAACTTAAATAACAGCAGCCGTGGCAAGAAATAAAAATAAACAATAAGACTAACAACTAAAACATCAGATATTTAACAACATTACCATAGTTCATATATTAATTCATAGATTAATATAGTGGACATACTGCGAGTTATGCTCTCCCTCCACGAGTATACCGCAATACTCATTAAATAAAAGATGGTAGAGAAGCTCATGTGAATGTATCACTTCAGATGTTTTTCTGAAATACTGAGAAGGTTAAAAACTGCAGCTCTGCCAGGTTTGTATATTAGTATTTAAATAATGTGATGTCATTTTTGGTTTTTCAGCATTAGAATTTCTGCAACACCTGATTTATTAGCATAAAAAAGTAAAACGATTTTTTCTCAAGAACTTTAATTAATGATATATACATGAAACTTAAAACACACTTGTGATTTTGGTCCAGCAGCAAGTGTAAACATTTAGAAATTTCACCTGTGGGCACCCTTAGCAAGACGTAAGAGCTGATGTAAGTGTGTAGAAGGGTTATGGAGTGTATTTCTCTATGGATCACAGCTAACACACACACATACCGACGTTTGCATTTTATTTGAGTGAAGCCCAGGAAGACATTTACCTCTCTCGTGTTATCAATGGATGCTGAACGAATTGAAACCATAATTCTACTCGGAGACGTAAATTTTACTTGTGAGCGTTGCTTATCAGATAAAAAGCGAACGGTTTTACTTCCCTGCTTTGCTATGAATTTTGTGCTGCCTTTTTTTTTAGACTCCGTTAGCAGAAGCAATGCAACAATCAAGTGGCGTATAAATTCTGTTGTAAAACTCTGTGCTTGGACTGGAACATAAAATACAGAAGGCAGACAACTGGAAGTGTTCTCAAATGAACATTTATCTGCCTGTTCTTTTTACGGTTTAACGTGTGCCTCTCTCTCTCTCTCTCTCTCTCTCTCTCTCACCAAGTACAATTTTTAGGAGTAAAACAAAAAAACAGTGTCGTGTGAAATGTAAGCCAACTTTTCTGTCGAGAAAATCTGCGACTGGGGAGGGTCTAGGAGTAAGTTCTGACCCGCTGTCACTGACCAGAAGGGTAAACTACTTTCCTGCCCAACTACGCGTGATTTATTTGCTAAAAACCTCTTCTAGCATAAAATACGAGATATATGTACGTGGCGAGTAAGTTAGTTTTTCGTTCCTAGAGGGCGACGCTCGTGTTGTATGAACTTCCAGGTAAATACTATACATGTGAGATAACAAAGCTTTACGGAATCAACGAGAAGTTTAAAAAGACGGCATAGAACCGAAAATGTCGTCTATAACATACATTACTTATAAATATTGTAACGCAGCGACTATGGCTCTAGGTAACCGGGAGATCGGCGCCGCAAACTTGTCCAGAACGTGTGTCCAGATAGTTCTGTGTTGTGTATTGAATTTCTGTTGAACACTACATATATAACGTATAACTTTGACCGGAGAACGGAGTGGGACACCTCGCCACTACGACCAGCTTGACGTATTGTGAATCCAGAATCGTAGGACCCGAAGACGCACCTGAAACTGTGAGAGAGAGGGGGAGAGAGATGAAATTAGAGGAACCACGAGAAAGCTCCATGGTCGGAGTGGACGGTCACCGGGAATCGAACCGGGACCTCCAGAATGCGGACTAGAGGCTTTGCCGCCTGAACCATCCCGTTTGGTAGTAGAGAAAGCATGGGATAGAGAAGGTCATAGGAATATTTCAAAGTTTTCACTTCACAGATGTTCAAATGTTTTACGTGTTACACTTGCACGTTATATTTTAACTACTACTGTGAGACGCTTACGTAGCTAAAATATAAACTAGAATTGGATGCCCTGTTATTTTTATGACAAAATTTTAAGTTTGATTATTAATCATTATGATCTTAAAACTTAAAGAATTTGGCGGTTCAAGGGATGTGTGAAATGCATTTTCGAAAAACTCTCCATTATGAAAATTTATGTGTAGTACTGTAGGGAGTAACGTTGCAATATCTGTTTAAACTACGAGAACGACACCGAAAATTTTCAGATAATCAAACTGAAGTAGATTATTTTTTTATAGTTGGAAGATGCTTCATGTTTATCTGCACCACGTATGGGAGCCAATTTGTCGCGATCACTTCGTGTTATCTTATTGCTGGGCGCCTGTTATTGTTTTACTATTTTGAATGTTGGGTTCTTTGTCCTCCGGCTAGCTATTATTACTACTCGGTCGAGCACATCTCTTGAACAGGGTGTGTAAACGGAAAGGATTTGTTACTCAAAGATAACACTTATAAAGGAATTTGTTTTTACACTTTTATTACCGTCACAATTAATTAATTTCACATATTGACTCTTGATACACGCCAGACTGAAACTGTTATATTTTCTAATATCACCATAATCACTTATTTGCTGCACATTATTAATTCGCGTGTTTCACATTTATAACTAACTTTTCAACGCGAGAGATTTTGTAGAATTGCGCGACGTATAACGCGTGAATGATTCTCTTAAAATGTGCGACGTATAACCTTTGTATGATTCTATTGGACTGAGCGACGTATAATGCGTGAACGATTCTCTTAAACTGTAACCCGCGAATACTTCTGTTGAACTGAGCGACGTATAACCTTTGTATGATTCTGTTGGACTAAACGACGTTTACCTCGTAAATTATTCTGTCAAACTGCGCGTTACCCGTCTCTGGCACGCAATTTATACTCCCTCACCCCAGTATGCCTAAACATTATAACAGAGCTGCTATTGGTTAATAAAGCGCGCCAACATTAGCGTCTATTTTTATATCCAATCAAAATTACGAACACAAATGCTCTAGGGAAGATATTCCCTCCATTTCTAAGAAAAGCACGCTAATCTGACGTCATTTGTTTGTCTCTTCTAATTAATAAACAACTCACCGCCTCGCTCATTGTTGCCCGCTCTTATTGTCAGTTTCAGTGAGGCCGTGTAAACTTATTTCCTAACAATGCTTATAATTAAAAGACATCTCAAATCATTGCCATACAATAATGCTTATTTACACTACAATCATTCTGGCAATTACAGTGTTGTGATATAAAATACTGCGTCAAAACAAGGATTATTTTTAAAAAATGTAAACTACTATTGTTTTTTAAAATATTCCCCTGTAACCCCAATACATTTTTACATTCGATGAAACCAGCCTTACATCAGTGCTGCCTCCCTTCCTGAGGCACATCAGAAACCATGTGTTTATAATGTTTCAATATTTCATTTCATGTTACAAAAGCAACTCTACGCATTTTTCATTCATTTTTAGATATAAAAAAATCGCAGTTGCTAGATCAGGCCTGTATGATGGTGGATCCATAGCGCTGACCTTTAGGACACTCAGATAGCCAGCTGTTAGTTCTGCTGTAAGCGACATTGCGCTGTCATGTTTAACATTTTTCCGTTTTGGGCTTTATCACGAACCTTTTCAAAAATTTTCGGTAAACGGACAATTGATTCCAATCAGCAGTAAGGACAAGTCTATCTTCTAATGCTATAGTAGCAACATGGCCCGTTTTAGAACACATCTAACAGCCATCTTCTTACCAGCACTGCGAATTTGTCGGACCTTAGTAGGCCTAGGTTCTGTTAAAAAGACTCATTGAGCATAGACTTTTCTTCTCAGATCCATGAAAGGAGATATGCCACATATATACATATACATAAAGACATATAAATCAATATTAAACAAGAATTGTACATAATAATATAATTAATCAAGGAAGATGTGAGAATATTTAGCAGCCAAGAAAAATGTAACAACCAGATTGTAATTTAGATAAGTAGGGGCGAGCTAGCTAACTCCAGGTAAAAGATACTTCTAGGTAGAGCCCACCTTTTACCAAACTAATGAGCAAGTAACTGAAGCAATAAGGAGAAATAGAAAAAGACGGATATAGAAAGGAAAAAGACAAAGATATAGAATCTGCTTCCGGGCGCGTCACTCGGACATGTGTGCGAAAAACTTTGGAGCAGAATATTCTCATACATAATAAGGTAACGCGGTCTGAGGACCAATTAGAAATGTTGTTACATTTTGAGGCGCGAAGATCAACGTCTCTAGGCTTAGGTGTAAAAGGGGAAAGAATGTCTCAGATTTTCACTCTCTTGTAGAATGTCGTCGACACATAGTGATACTCTCTGGACGACAAATGAATGTGTGTTCATATGGGTGGGGAAGCCTGTGCAGTTAGATTAGGCTCCTAGTTTATTATAATGGTGGGAATTGTTACAATGGGAAAAGCTAGCCGCCCATAAGTATTTATTTGATAATAAATCACATTTTAAGGGAAATGCGATGTATATTAATTTGCCTCACCTACGAAAACCCTGGACCAGTGAAATCAGTTAGATAGCTAATTATTAGGAATGGAGAAAATAACCGAGGACAAGAACGTTGCAGCAGAGGGCATCAACCAGAGGAACAACGTCTTCCCGCTACAACCATAACAATAAGTAACGATATTTCAAACCAAATTTGTAGTGCCGCCCTGGAACTATTCCAGAGCTTTTTGCACCAACCAAAGCGTTGTTATTAATCGGGAGTTATTTTATATGGAATACATGAGAACAAAGTTTTCTCAGTCTAACTGTTTTGGATTTGACTCATAGCAATGCCCAATGTCGCTCGAATAAATAAATAAGATGTCCGTCAATCTTCTTCAAGTATTGTTTGAACAGTGGCAATGTTTTCATCAGTAACAGCAGTTCTTGGGCGTCCTCCACAAAATTCATCACTAAGAAAAAAACCGTTCTCTTTTGAATTCGCTGTACAAATTATAAATTGTTGCTTTAGATGGGGCCTCTTCACCAAATACATTTTTCAGCCGATCTTCACATTGTCGTTAATGAACACAAAATCTTTAAATGATGATAATTGATAAAATATTAGAGAAAACGGAACAAACTAACTGCAATGAACTCGCAAAACATTAGAAAAAAAGAAGCTGTCAAATATAAACAAACTTTATTTTTACTTTCTCTACTACGTATAGTAAGTAGGGGAAGTATTGTATTCCACCCAAAAATTCGATACCGAGATTTCACCGGAAATACATGTTTTGAGACCCCCTGAATCCAAAAAAAAGGATTTTTGGAAACATGTCCGCGTGTGTGTCTGTGTGCCTGTGAACAGCATAAATCAGAAACAAACAGTCGGATGAACACCAAACTTGGTATTTAGGTTCAGTATCTTCCAGAGATGCGACACGAAGGTTTTCAAGAAAATCCCCCTAATCCAGATTACCCTTTACATGGAACATTTATCGAAAATTTTAATTTTCTCAACAATGGCCCTAACGATTTTGAATAAAATACTATACGTTTAAGACATTTTTATGGCAAATGAATTGTATATCTCGAATTTTCTGGGAATGTCTCCAGAAGTATTCTTCATTGTGAACGACTTTTGCATAACTGGTAAACCATAAGAAATAAACAAAATTTTACTGCACGAAAAATGTAGATCACGTTAAAATACACAATTTATGTCATATACATTTTTTGTTGTTGAGTGAACCATTTTCAAGATATTGCTTGTTATTCCCTTAAACTTTCCAATACTTATACTTTCCTCAAATGGGAATTGGTTATTCATTTTTTTTTGTCCTGGTAATGCAAAGAGAATGGAATGCGCCACATAGCAACCAGCTCTTAAAACATTTGACTATGGCTTAAAGCCTACCACATTCCTCTTGCATCTACAAGAAAATTAGCAATAAGATTAATATCTCGATTAACATGGAGAATAAGCGTTTGTAAAAATAGTTTGTACAAGAGTAGAGAAAGTCATGTGGGTGTAATACATCAGAATTTTTTTTGTAGAAACATGGCAATCTAAACTTTTTCAGTGTCGCCTTCCTATTCCTTAACAAATGGTTTCTAAGTGTTTCTATTTGAAATAATCCTCAAGAGGCATTGGACCTGACATTAATAATAGTTTACATTACATATAAGTTTTGTAAGTGTATGAGGGCCAGTGAATTATTCACAAGGAGGGGGAGAGAGAGAGAGGGAGGGAGGGTGTTAATTTTCGTTTCCTTGGCGACAAGATCGTTTTCCATAACGTTAAGGAAGTTACCGCTTCAAACATCGAAATTGACTCGGCAATTGAATCCCGAAGAGCGCTCGTCTTGTGCAGGGGGAGGTTTTCTGTTCTTTACAAAGCGCGCTCTGCCACTAACCTTATTGTCACAGGATTACCATGTAAATCGCCTGTTTCTCGTTAAGGTTAAGTTGATTTACTGAGGGTGTGACGAAAGAACCAACTAAACGTGTTGTTCAACATGTAATTGGAGTCTTGGAATTAGGCCTGTGTTTCAATAGACCCGGAGACGCTTTTGGTTTTATGCCCTACATCTTTGAAAACATCCAGCCTCCCTCCAGCGCAAATTGTAAATGAAGTGGGAGTAGTAACAGTTCGTCTCTAATGAGAATGTGCGCGCGCATCACGTGACATGCGATAGAACTGTCGCTATCAACTCGGAAGACTTCCATTCGTAAGGATAGAGTACAGCTACGAGCAAAGGATCTCGCCGAGTTTCATGATCAGCAGCGGTTAGTGAGTAATCATCAGGCAAAGGGGTTTTAGTGTTTAAACCATCAAGTTAGGAACACTCCTAGGGCTGGTAGCGACGAATACATGTAACTCGGTGCCGTTATCTTCGCGAGAAAAATCTCAGCAAACCAACTCAGTCCCGTAGCATACACTGTCAGTAAACCAACTCAGTCCCGTAGCATACACTATCAGTAAACCAACTCAGTCCCGTAGCATACACTATCAGTAAACCAACTCAGTCCCGTAGCATACACTGTCAGTAAACCAACTCAGTCCCGTAGCATACACTGTCA
Source organism: Deroplatys truncata (assembly GCA_030765065.1). Classification (NCBI taxonomy): domain Eukaryota; kingdom Metazoa; phylum Arthropoda; class Insecta; order Mantodea; family Mantidae; genus Deroplatys; species Deroplatys truncata. The sequence goes on from CM060976.1 coordinate 269,626,852, forward strand.
GTAAACCAACTCAGTCCCGTAGCATACACTATCAGTAAACCAACACAGTCCCGTAGCATACACTGTCAGTAAACCAACACAGTCCCGTAGCATACACTATCAATAAACCAACACAGTCCCGTAGCATACACTGTCAGTAAACCAACACAGTCCCGTAGCATACACTGTCAGTAAACCAACTCAGTCCCGTAGCATACACTGTCAGTAAACCAACTCAGTCCCGTAGCATACACTGTCAGTAAACCAACTCAGTCCCGTAGCATACACTGTCAGTAAACCAACTCAGTCCCGAAGCATACACTGTCAGTAAACCAACTCAGTCCCGTAGCATACACTATCAGTAAACCAACTCAGTCCCGTAGCATACACTGTCAGTAAACCAACTCAGTCCCGAAGCATACACTGTCAGTAAACCAACTCAGTCCCGTAGCATACACTGTCAGTAAACCAACACAGTCCCGTAGCATACACTGTCAGTAAACCAACTCAGTCCCGTAGCATACACTATCAGCAAGCCATCTTGGTTCTGTAGCTCATACTGTCAACAACCTCAGTCCCGTAGCTTATGCTATCCGCAAGCCATCTCAGTTCTGTAGCTCATACTGTCAACAACCTCAGTTCCGTAGCTTATACTATCAGCAAGCCATCTCAGTTCTGTAGCTCATACTGTCAACAACCTCAGTTCCGTAGCTTATACTATCAGCAAGCCATCTCGGTTCTGTAGCTCAAACTGTCAACAACCTCAGTTCCGTAGCTTATACTATCAGCAAGCCATCTCGGTTCTGTAGCACATACTGTCAACAACCTCAGTTCCGTAGCTTATACTATCAGCAAGCCATCTCAGTTCTGTAGCTCATACTGTCAACAACCTCAGTTCCGTAGCTTATACTATCAGCAAGCCATCTCGGTTCTGTAGCACATACTGTCAACAACCTCAGTTCCGTAGCTTATACTATCAGCAAGCCATCTCAGTTCTGTAGCTCATACTGTCAACAACCTCAGTTCCGTAGCTTATACTATCAGCAAGCCATCTCAGTTCTGTAGCTCATACTGTCAACAACCTCAGTTCCGTAGCTTATACTATCAGCAAGCCATCTCGGTTCTGTAGCTCATACTGTCAACAACCTCAGTTCCGTAGCTTATACTATCAGCAAGCCATCTCGGTTCTGTAGCACATACTGTCAACAACCTCAGTTCCGTAGCTTATACTATCAGCAAGCCATCTCAGTTCTGTAGCTCATACTGTCAACAACCTCAGTCCCGTAGCATACGCTGTCAGCAAGCTATATCTCATACTGTCAATTACTTCAGCTCCGTAGCATATACTCTCAGCAATCTCAGTCACCAGTTCGTTGTAAATGGTAGTTTGGGGTGAGGTATTTTCTTGAAAATGTTCCTATCGCATTCTCGAAACATACTGAACTTAATGTAAGTATAGAATTTTTGGGTGGAATACAATGCTTTCTTTAAGTTCTATACGTAGATTGGATTATATTAGATATGGAGATGCACAGGAGGGACATACCCCTACCTTACCGCACTGAAACCTTAAGTTTATTGTAGGGTTTCCTCCCGGTTTTCCCAATCATCACCTCCCTAATAAGTATCAGAAGTCCATTGACTAGGTTCTCATTAGATATTATCTCATTTGGATCAACGGTTCCAGAATGATAATGATGGGCCAAGTGGGTGAAGGTGTTATGTGACATTTCACAAAAATTGAGTTAGATGGCTGGAGAAATATGTTATGTCCCATTCTATCTGTTAAACACAATTCTATTGCCTTCATCAGCTGGTATATTCCTCATTTATTGACACTCAGCAATAGAATGGGTCAGTGCTTCACACTGGAATGTGCGAGGCTGTTTCCTGTTCTACATCGCAATGCTTCTCCTGAAAGCCCTATTATCTGCAAGTGTTTTTTAACATTCCCATAACCGGTCATCAAACCCATCATGAGCCTCATCTGATTCCTTCTTATTTCAAGGATTGCAGCACTTCTAAGACATCATTAACTTTCCATGTTTTGTTCTGGATATGTTTCCAGTATTCGAAGAACGTAGAATTTCTTTTGCAAATCTAAGAAAGTCATATAGGGAAGTCCTAAAGCAGAGCAAAACAGCTTGGCAGGACGCAAAGGCAGAAGAGGTACGTCAAGTAGTCGAAAATGGGGAAATTGGTGACATGTGGAAAGTTATTAGACAGATTCGAAGGCGAAGGTCCATTCAGGCAACTATCCCTGCTGGAGAATGGATAAAGCACTTTAAAACAGTCTATGAAGGAGGGGAGTTTAGAATACAATTAAATACTTTAGCCGCTGAAGGGATGACTGGGGCTCCAATTGTGCAAATGCTTGATTATGAAATTAGCACAGCAGAGGTTGTTCGTGCAATAAAATGTTTAAAAAACGGGAAGGCAGCTGGTATAGAGGGCTTGTCAGCTGAGTTTTTCAAGATCTCGCTAGAAGTTAATAAAATGGTAGATTTCTATAGAAAAAGCTTCAATAAAATATTTGAAGGCGGAGAATACCCGGAAGCATGGAAAACCGCCATTATCCAACCTCTTTACAAGGGCAAAGGGAGTTACAGCATTCCAGGAAATTACAGGGGTATCTCGCTGCTCTCTATATTTGGAAAAATTTACAGTAGAATCTTATATGAAAGAATTAAGTGTTGGGCCAAGACACATCATAGGGTTTCTAAATTTCAGGCAGGATTTAGGGAAGGTTTCTCGACTATTGACAATGTCTTTGTTCTGAAAACAATAATTGATGACAATTTGAGAAATAAAGGTGGTAAGGTATATACTGTATTTGTAGATTTTAAAATGGCATTTGATACTGTAGAACGCAGTGCTCTCTGGGAGAAATTAACACGTAAAGGACTTTCGGGGAAAATGATTAGAGCACTTAGGGCAATGTATAAAGAAGTAAAGTTTGTTATCAAGACCGATCAGCACAATACATCAGAATGTAACATAGCGCAGAGGGGGGTTAAACAGGGTTGTATACTATCTCCGTTACTCTTTAATTTGTTTATTGATGATGTTGTTAGCGTGATGACGGAGGAAGACATAGATGCACCGACAATCGCAGACCAAAAAATACCAATTCTTTTGTACGCGGATGACATTGTAGTTCTTTCTAAAACGATAAAAGGTTTGCAGTCTGGTTTAAACGCTCTTCGACAATACTGTAGGCAATGGGGTATGGAGGTAAATATTCTTAAAACTAAAACAGTCACCTTTAAAAATGGATATGTGTACGGCCAACATGAAAAGTGGACCTATGGGGAGGAAGAAATTCAAAATGTTAAACACTTCGATTACTTAGGAGTAAGGTTTGATATGGGCGGAAAATGGAACAAGAACATGGAGTTTATAAAACACAAAGGGATTGGACAACTTTCTGAAGTATTAAGGATATTGACACGGGTACCAGATATGCCAGTAAAAACATTACAGACCATGTATGAAGCAATGGTTAGGTCCTCATTACTATACGGCAGTGAAGTGTGGGGATGGGAGAGGGTGGATAATGTAAATAAAATACAATGCAATTTCTGGAAGCGCATTCTAGGGTTGGGGAAGGGTACTTCAAACTACGGAGTTCTTCGGGAGGTAGGATGCTGGGAAGATGCTGTATTTGCTAAACTAAACGTAGTTAGGTACTGGCTGCGAATAATTAAAGGCGATCAAACAACTCTGAGAGCAATATGTTATCGTCATCAAATAAACAACATAGGGCATCCAAAATGGTGGGCAGCGGGGTTGCAACGCGAATTATCAAAAATTGGCTTAAATGATATCTGGCAAAGGGGTAATGAAAATACACACAGTGCTGTAAGAAAGGTCAAAAGACGACTATGCGATATAAACAGGCAGAAAATCGAATCTGAATGTAGACAAAGATCAACATTGGAGCTACAAAATGAAATAAAAACTAGGTGGGGTAAGGAAACATATATTTTGGAATTGAGTATAAAACAGAGGACTGGAATAGCATGGCTTAGGTTGGGAGGGTGGAAAGCTCGCAAGATTGTTGATGACGATGGCAGGAGGATTTGCCCATTATGCGGGGAACAAGAAGACTGGACGCATATTTTGGCAGCATGCGTGCAGACGGAGGGTATTAGGAAAAAACTATTACCGGAAGTATTTTTGGCTTCCAACAGACGGAGGACAGCATGCTGGGACATGATTCTAAACAGCCAAAACTGGCCAAGCTTGGGCACATACTTAATGGAAGTACGTGTACTAAGAGATAAGGTGTTTATGTAATTTTTCTTTAAACATATGTGGTGCCTGAGTACTTGTGCGCGACTGTGTGTGTGTGTGTGTGTGTGTGTGTTTGAGTGTGTGACTCAGTGTGTTTTTTTTTTTTTTTTCAATTTTATATGTATGTATGTATATAGTGCGGTGATTGTAAAAAAAAAAAAAAAAAAATAGTTGTTTTCTGGTTGATACTGCAAGTCCCGTATACAGACCAGGTATTTATCTAGAGAGCATGTACGGTCTTATGACCCATGCGACTGTGTTATGCAATTAATGTAATACTAAATACTTAATAAATACCACCACTACTAAAACAATATGCTGTCTTTGAATCCAGTCTAATGTCATTAATTTTGCAATACCTAATGCCGGTTCTAGCCTTATAAATGGGGCCTGTGCTCACATTTTAGCCAGCCTGTCTGCATTTTCCTTTCCACTTAACCCAGTGTGGACAGGGACCCATGCTAGAGTAAGTCTATTGCATTTCCCTAGCCTTTCTAGGGCTTCTCGACATTTCTTAACGATCTTTGATCTCGTGAAAGGTGCTGTTAGTGCCCGCAGGACCCCTGGCTGTCTCCTCCACACAAGCCCTGATGACATTTAATTCTGCCTGGAATACCGTGCTCAAAGCTCACTTCTCCAGCTTGCGCTGTCTTTTACATACAGGGTGGATCATTTAAGTTAAGACTGTACAATATCTCCAAAACTAAGCGTTGTAGAAAGAAATGTCTTGGATAAAAGTTGCTTGATATTATGGGGGAAAGTAAATGCCATTATCGTGGTTTGTTAGGAGGACGTTGTGATACTCATTTAGGCTCATTTAATTTTAAATGCGAACCTACAATTGGGGTCAAATTAAATTTACCATAAACGTCCTCGAAATAAAACACAACCAATTGCATTTACTTTTCCCTTCAATATCGAGCAACTTTTATTCAAACATTTCTTTTTACAGCGTTAGTTTTGGAGATATTGTCTCAACTTAAGTGGTCAGCTCCTGTTCCATCTTTTGTTTTGGATCCGTCAGTGACCTACAATGAGCCCTGATCGGTCTTGATAATGACCCTCCCAATGCTCTCTGCCTTCAATTATAACATTTAACAACTTATTAAAGCAGAGAGACGGTTTTATAAAATCCCCTTTTATTTCTGCCTTTGGATTTATCCCCACGTCATCTAATATTATGATATGATGTCTCAGATATACCGTAGGTTGCCAGTTGCTCCCAATCTTTAATCTACAAGCTACAGTCATAGATAAGAAACAAAATTTCGTAAGTTGTTTTATGCCTGCAGATATGGATATGCGCCCCGCACTACCGAACCCATTCAAAGGGAGCCAATTTAATAGCTGTAAAAATATTCTCTCCTTATTTAGACAGTCAAAAACAGAGGTCATTGATCTCGCATATAATTTGCATAACTATAGTTATTAACTAAGCGAGCGTGTATTAGTTGACAATAGTGCTGAAATAAAAGCCACTAAACTTTGCAAATATGCATTTTATCATCTCATTGCCTAGAGCGAGCTATTACGTTTAATACATTTTTTTCTAAACACCCAAAATGCCTATATTCAGGGCTAAATGGTCTCGTAATTTCCAAGTACGTTATAAAGGCTGGTACGTAATATATTCAAGCATATATCATTCCACACTTATGAGGCTGTTCGCGAGTGTCAGCAGATATTATTTCCAACTAATATTAGTTCTAAATCAATCCATGATAACCATCGTTTGAAGTTTATAGCATGTGCTTAAATACTCCCCCCTTCCCACTTAAAAAAATAGGGGCTCTGTGTATGTTTTATGGCGGGCGCGGCAGTTGCGCCCAGGGCTCTATCTGTCGGTAGATATCAGGAATTAAAAACAAAAGAACAACTACTTGAGTCTAGTAATTCGTGCGGCCAGACTGGCGTCGGGAGGTCGCACGAGATATCGATAAGAATCGATCATTAGCGATTTCGAGAGAAGCGGCTTGGCATTTGATTGGAGAGTTCTAGGTTTTCGATTCCTGTTATTAGGCGCTCAGTTTGAATATTATCGGCGCCAACGGAGGCTTGTAACGGGTATCATTTTAGCTTTGGTTAAGCACTAATTGACTCTAACAAGCGCCAGGTTTTCTGGAAAGTGTTGCGTCAAAAATAACGGCGATTTTCCTACCCACTCTTCAACTTACAAACCCTTCTTGCTTTCCACATGGATTTCACCGAAAATATGTCAGTCTCTGAACAGCATAACTAGAAAATATAAAATATGTTACATTCACATGACTTTCTCTACGCTCTATTCTTTATTAGTGCGTATATAAACTATTCCCTGAAGTTTACTTTACCACGTACATGTAGATAGAGAAGGTATTGCATTCCCCCAAAAAATTCGATACCGAAATTTCACCGGAAATACATATTTTGAGGCCCCCCAGGATAAAAAATTTAGAAAATGGTCGATTTGTGTGTCTGTGAACAGCATAATTCAAATACAAAAACTCGGATACATACCACACTTGTATCTAGGTCCAGTACCTTCCAAAGTTGGGACGCGAAGATTTTCAAGAAAACGCCCTTTAGATGGAACATTTTCCGAAGGTTTTTATTTTCTCAAAAATGTTTCTAACGATTTAATTAAAATACCACATATTAAAATGATATAAATTACAAAGAAAATTATATCTTGAATTTTCTGGTAATCGTCTTTGAAGTCATGTTCATTCAGGAGTTTTGTATAACCTATAAACGTTAAGCGATAAACGAAAACCCACTAGATCTCTTTAAAAAATACAATTTATTTCCCATAACCTTTTTTGGGCATCACAAATTTCCGAAATATCCGTTGTTAATTGCTCGAGTTGTTCAATACTTGATCATTTTTTACACTCCTTTCAACATTCAGTTGTTTCTCGTGATGTCATGGAAACAGTATGGAATTTTAAGGCCAGCATATAGCGTCCAGTTGTTAAACATTTGACTATCGCTGTTCTCTATAACAAAATGTGTAATGTAGCTGTTTCCGGAAAATCTTATCTCGATTAAAATGAAGAAGATAGGAAAATAAACTTCAGTAAGAATAATTAATGGAATAAGCGCTAGAGAGTAGAGAACGGCATATGAATATAACACGTCATATTTTGATAAAAAAGTCTGTGTATGTAAACCGCATAACCCAAAAACGAAAAGTGGCATAAACACTTAACTTATATTCGGGTTTAGTAACTTTTTCATTTTTTTTCTAAAAAGTGGCTCTAACGATTTTGATTAAAATAGAATACATTAAAGATATTTACTTGACAAAAAAAATGTAAATATTGAATTTTCTGGGAATAGCCTGTGAGTCCTGTTGTTTCGGAAGGAATTTTGAATAATCTTGTATAACTGGTAAACGTTAAACGATAGACAAAAACGTACTACATAAAATTGTAGATCATTTTAAAACACACAATTTATTTCAAATCAGTTTTTTGTGACATAAGCCCTTTCTGAGATATCCGTTATTAATGGTTCGAGTTGTTCATGACTTAGTCATTCTCTTAGTCCTGTCAACATTCAGCTGTTTCTCGCGATGTCATGGAAACAGTATGGAATTTTAAGTAAAGCGTCCAGTTCTTAAACGTTTGACTGTCGTTGAGAGAAAAACAACTGAATGTTGACAGGAATATATTGTGTGGTTTAAGGGGGCATTGAGGTGAAAAATGCATGGTTACACACAATTCACTATAAATTCCAAGGTTTTAAAAAAGATGTAATAAAAGTTGGCATCAGCATTTGGAATACATTTGTTCGCTACTGCTGAAAGTTTGAAAGATTTTCCTGAGAGGTTTAGATCATTATAGATAGAAAAACTTTAATTTTTCATCCAATCAATTGTAATAAACCGTTGTGCTCAAGTTCCTTACGCTGTAATGATAAATTATATAAACAATTTTGAAAACGCTGCAAGTTTTTTAAATAAAAAAATTTAAGTTTTGGTCCAGAAATCCCTTAAATTCATTGGTGTGTATAATATTAGATACCTTTATTTTAAAAATAAAAGGAAATGCTGCATAGAAGTGTTTATTGTACATTTTTAGAGTAAATACCAAGTTTCACTGCTACCACTGCCCAGTTAACGGTTACATTCCCTTTCCGCTCTTTTTGTAAAAGATACTGAGTAATTGGTTACATTATGTAGCGGTTAATGTGTAACTAGTCACTTCCTGGTCTCCTTACCCGTATAACTTTATGCAATGGGACAGACAGTTACGAGAAACTGGTAGTCTTTTATCTACACATGGAAAGCATAACAAACGGAATGTGCCTGTGGAAAGGTTTACTATGGCCTTTGTAAGAAGTCAATTCGCCGCGCCAATGTACAACTTAACATTCCTTGGGCTACGGTTCATGATGCAGTATACAAAAATTACATATATGGGCCTACGAGGTTCAGTTACGGAAGACGTTTACCACAGACTTTGAAGAGGACGGTGCTTTCCTTGATAAATTCTGATTCTCTGATGAAGAAATGTTCCGTATGAATGGAAAGCTAACAGACAAATTATATTATCTGGGGTAGTGAAAATCCTCAGTGCGGTCGAAAGACACTCGCCAAAATTAAATGTGTGGTGTGCACTAATGAAAACTGCATGCTCACATAGGAGGGGGACATCGTCGTGACGGCCAAGGTTAAATTCACGGCGAAAACTTCGTTGTACGCGCTTGAAAGATTTTGTTCCAGCCAGTTCAAGAACACAGAAAATATTCAGTTGTGGTGTCCACGTCAGCATCTTTACACATTCAAATCTAATCTTATATCGTGGTTACTGTTGCCATTGTCTTATTGATAGGAGCCCTACCATCATATGTGAAATATTTTTTATCTGAATCTGATACAAGTAAAGTTATAAAAGCTTATAATGTTTAACGTATGACCGGACATCCTGTACCTATTCGAAATGTTAGCCATTACATACCGTAGCCGGGGAAATGACCAGTATTGTATTTTTAGAACAATTTTTTCAGGTCATATCAAGTTGTCTTAAATATAAATCCACAGAAAATCGTTTAGTTTCGAGTCTAATTAAAGGCGTGTTTTTTAAGTAAATTTCTATATGATTTCTTAAAAAAATAACAAACACTACTCTACAAAAATATTTTATTATCATGCCTTACTTTATACATTACACTACTTATCCACATAATTACCGCGTTATTCAGGCACTTGTGTTAGCGGGAAATCAGTTTTTGTATGTCTTCGTCAAAGAATGATGCCGCCTGTGATAAAGGCCACGTCTGCACATCTTGTCTCACATCATCGTCGTCATTGAAATGTTTTCCACCAAGGAATTTCTTCAGGTGAAGAAACAGATAAAAACCGCTTGGTGCCAAATCCAGACTGTGGGTGGTCCAATTGTTACCAACCAAATGATACGATCAGATCAGATCACATATATATACATATGTAGCCATATAAATCACTATTAAACAAGAATTATATATAATAATATAATTCAGCAAAAAATATTTTAGAATGTTTAACAACCAAGAGATGTACAAAGCAAATTGTAACAGATAAGTAAGGGGCGGGCGAGCTAGCTAATTCCAAGTAAAAGATAATTCTAGGTAGAGCCCACCCTTCACCAAGCTAATGACCAAGGAACTGTAAGCAATAAGGAGAAATAGAAAGAGACAGAGATATTGCATCTCCTTCCGGACGCGTCACTGGGACGCGTATGCGAAATCTTTTGGAGCAGAATATTCTCATACATAATAAGGTAACGAGGTCGGAGGACCAATCAGAAATGTCGTTACAGTTTGAGGTGCGAAGGTGAGAGTCAATAGGCTTAGGTATAAAAAGGGGAAGAAAGCCCCAGATTTTCACTGCCTTATAGAATCTCGTTGGCACACAGTGATACTCTTTGGACGACAGATGCACGTGAGTGCATATGGGTGGAAGCGTGTGCAGTTACTTTAGGCTCCTAACTAATTATAATAGTGGGAAGTGTTACAATGGGAAAACCTAGCCACCCATAGGTATTTATTTAATAATAAACCACATTTTAAGGGAAATGCAGTGTATTTTAATTTGCCTCACCTACGAAAACCCTGAGATCCGTGAAATTAGTTAGATACGTAATTATTAGGAATGGAGAATACCTACAGCGGCAGACGAGCAGCAATAGCCGGAGACACGGACACTGCAGCAGACGGCATCAACCAGAGGAACAACGTTTTCCCGCTACACACTCATTATTGTTTCCCCATAAACCTCACACAATGTTGAACGGTTGTTGGCGTAACATTTCTCGCATTCAAAAAACAAATCAGTGATCTGACTTCACAGTCGCTGGGTCACTTTGAAATGCTCTAACAACACGAAAACACAAAGTGACGATCGCGCTGGCTTCCTAATAATGGAGAAGGTGACCGCGCATGCTCAAAATTGTTGCTGCAGCGGCGAAATATTAAAACGGTACTTACTTTAAAAATCTGATGTGTTACACTCACATTACTTTCTCTACTCTTGTACAAACTATTTTTACAAACGCTTATTCTCCATCTACTTCATGTTAATCGAGATAAACGTTTGCAGAGTCTATCTTATTGCTAATTTTCTTGTAGATGTAAGGGGAAAATATATTTACAAGGGCGATATAGAAATACATTAGCCTTTAAGCATAGACATATCTCTTAGTAGCTGGTTGCTAGGTGCAGCACCATTCCCTTTCCCACAGATTATAACTCTTTGCATATCCAAGACAAAAAAATGAATAACGAATTCCCATTGTAGAAAATAAGTATTGAAAAATTTTAAGGGAATAACAAACAATATCTCGAAAATGGTTCACTCAACAAAAAAAGTGTAAATGACATAAATTGTGTATTTTAACGCGATCTACATTTTTTGTGTAATAAAATTTTGTCTATCTCTTATGGTTTACCAGTTATGCAAAAGTCGTTCACAATGGAGAATACGTTTGGAGACATTCCCAGAAAATTCAAGATATACATTTTATTTGTCATGAAAATATCTTAAACCTATGCTATTTTAATCAAAATCGTTAGAGCCATTTTAGAGAAAATTAAATTTTTCGAAAAATCTTCCATGTAAAGGGTAATCTGGGGTGGGGGGATTTTCTTGAAAACCTTCGTGTCGCATCTCTGGAAGATACTGAACCTAATACCAAGTTTGGTGTTTATCCGACTGTTCGTTTCTGAGTTATGCTGTTCACAGACACACACACACACATGGACATGTTTCCAAAAATGCTTTTTTTTTGGATTCAGGGTATCTCAAAACATGTTTTTCCGGTGAAAACTCGGTATGGAATTTTTGGGTGGAATACAATACTTCCCCTACTTACTGTACGTAGTAGAGAAAGTAAAAAGACGCCTTTGAGTACAAAACCCTAAGTTTTCGACATTAGTCCGGCCTTACCTAATAAGACGGACGGATATGTTTTGAAAAGATAGTTACTTTTTACTCTGCCCTGAACTTGTCAGTTAACCATAAACAACGGGGTTACATCTGACCTCGGATATATGTTATTAGGCAGATGCCTTAGTATATACATAATATACATGTTTCTCTAAGTAGTACATAATTACTGGCTGCTGAATTTAAAACAAGTGTTTCTCGGCGCTGTTATCGCTTTCTGGTTCGGCGCCTTAAAACACGTATATCATGTAATTACGTGAACAAATTAATAGTTACCAACTAGTTTGGAAACGGCTTCTTTTGGCTGGCAGTTTAAGTGTAGAATTACGCAGAAATGCGTCTGAAAACCCCACAATTTCTAAATCCTACTACGTGGATAGAAAATCAATTACAAATCTGGTCGTATGTGGTGGTTACCTCACGATATACGTACCTCGCACTCATATAGTAGTCGAATAGTACCAGCCAATGTCTGTCGAGGAGCAAGTAAACTCTGGATCATAGCACATCCAGGATGGGTGATCAGCCCAATGCCTGGTATGGCGGTGAACAAGAATGAAATGAAACAAGAGATGAAACGGATGATAGGAATATTCGCGTAACAAATTATCCAACCCAGCATTCACCAAGCGAACGAGGAAAACTGCGAAAAAAAACTTTCGGTAAGATTGGTGGATCCCGAGGGTTTAAACCGAGAACCTCCCTAATGCGAGTCGCTCATTTTATCACAGCACCTCTCGCTCGGTAACTTGAAACTTCAAAGACAAAAAAATCAGCTGTTAGGCAGTATTTTTAACACTTAAATAATTTCAGTCTAATTATATAATATGTAAATTCAATAACAGCCCGCCTTGAAGCAATATGTGTATGTAATCATTTGTAAAATGTATGTAACAGTCATTGCATATGTTTATATTATTGTATACATGTTTCAATAATGTTATATGAATGTATTACGTAATTTAATAATGTAGGAGCTGTGAGAATAATAAGTTAAAAGTTGCTAACAATGATGTAACCTTGAGGCAATAATGAGTTTGAGAGTTTAACAATACTACTTGTGATTTTTGGAAGCAATAATGTAATTTTATTGACAGTTTATAACAAAACAACCAATCAACAACCAAAAAAAAAGCTTTAGTTAAATGAAGGTATTCTATTAGATTAGGAATAGCCAATCAGAGACTTGAAATACAGAAATTTACAGGTTTACGCGGTTGAAATCAACTCAGTTGCCTGTAAACCGTGTTCCTAACCAGACGTGAGACATGTCCTCGAGAAATATAATACGTATTCGTGTGAGATGAAAATAGTTTACGTGTTAAAAACTGCAAGTATTTAATAAAAGAATCTCACAGCTCTTTATATCAGTGAAATGTTATTTAAATGGTATCAAGTATTAATAAAAGGAGTGAAGTAAAATTATAATCTGTGTAAGCCTACATTCTTTAGTCGCACCACAACCCTACTAAGAGAAACATGTCTCTAACAATAATACTGACGCAGCCGAGTCAAACATAAATATAATATTTAAAGAAACAGTCAAATTACAAAGTTAATATTTTTTTAAACTTTGGGCAAAGGCCACCTGAAAGTACATTTGCGGCGAAGGCTGCCGGAAACTGTTTACTATACGTGCGGTTGCAACTACTACAAGTTCGGCTCCCCAACAGTTGAAATATAATACAAGTCCTACGTAAAGAACAATCTTCTTCAGCTGTTTTAGTTATATGGCCGTGGAAATTAAAGCGGACTACGGAAATTTAAAAAGAACAAGAAGAAGAACAAATAAGTAGATAGAAGAATAAACTTTTTAAGAATATTTTGTAACTTTTTTCGACTGGAGGAGTGAATGATTTAATCACGACCCCAACCCCGTTGGGAGTGTGGGACTCGCCAATAGTCGGCCTACCCATTAAAAACTCCTCCACCGGAAAGAAGTAAAGATGGAATCATAGAAGAATGTAGTGAGGTCCCGCATAGCATCCGCGTTAGTAGATCAAAAGCCGCTGTGCTGCCGCCCTATAGGTGGGAACAGGTGAAGGTAAGGTCCTGGGCTCAGCCCTGACTGCAGCCCAGATGTTAGAAGGTGTAAATTCAAGGTTGGAAATGGTGTAGGAAGAACAAAGGTAGTTATTCAGGATCTAGAAGTGCCATCAACATCTCTGCTCTGTATTGTGAATAACCGGAGTGTAGCTGATGACGTGCAGCGACGTGGCCCTCCACGGTAAGCAGGCGGGCGTTTCCAAGCGTTCTGGTAACTCGGTGGTGATGGTGTATTGGTGACGGCGGTGACGATTTCTTGCGGTTTTTGTAGTTCCTGGGCGATGCCAGCGACGGCTTCTTCCAGTACTACTAGAAGGGCACCAAAGATCAGGAACTCTGCATGGAGGTCCTGAATTGCGTGCCGTGTCGCCGCTCCGGCCTAGGTGGTCTGGGCTGGAGCTAAATCTTGTCGCGGACCGTGAAATGGCCATAGCCATCACAGGTGTCGCGGCGGTTCCTTCATGAGTGTTCATGCAGGAAGCACCATAGTGGCACCTGGGCTCGGCTGCGCAGGTTGATGCTTCGTGCCCATAGACAAACCAGCGCCAGGCACCTGGCATTCTACTCTGCTGGCCTCGATGTTTAAGCACCGCCCTAACAAGGGCAGGCCCGCCCAAAAGGCCACTTCGTAGTCTTCAGGGTCTGCTAACTCCAGCCTGACGAGTGTTGTAGGTCCGGTGATCCGAGTGGCCCTCACCCATAACAGCACTGTACCTCCCCCAGACACAGGCAGTGCGGCGAAGCGGCACTGGAAGAGGGCGAAGTGACCTCGGGTCGCGTGGGCGGTGAAGCGGTCCTCTCGGCTGGTACCGGATACCTGCCGTGGCAGCAGCTTGGCGAGACGGCGTTGACTCTGCTTCCTTCCCATAGTGATCTCCAATATTTTGTAGAAGAATGAGTAGAAAAGTTAAGTGAATGCAACGCATCAGATATTGTCAAGCTGCTGCTATTCGTTTTTTCTCCTGATCATACAAAGAGCATGGAAATTAAGACTTAACAAAGACACTCTCTGGTCTAGCATATTCTTTCTATATCTACAAGGAAACGTGTAAATCTGTAATGAAACGATTTCTGGAAATATTTTTCTCGATTATTTGAAGCCACAGAAATTCATGTAAATTTAATACATCAGATTTATTCAAGTACTGTATTCACGCGATACATTGGCTACAAAGGCGACACTGACATTATTTTGTAAATCGAACAAGGAATGTTAACGATCTTATTGCTTTTCAAAATATCTCTTTGAAGGTCAGTTGATTTTTTCATTCGATAAAACCAGTCCTTAAAGCAATGATGCCACTCTTCCTGAGGCAGTTCAGAAACAGGTTTTTATAATTTTCCACTACTTCATCTGACGACGAAAAACTGATTACACAATTTTATCTTAAATTTTTGGAAACAAAAAGAAATCAAAAGGGCTAGGTGAGGGCTGTATGGTGGAGGGTTCATGTTGTTGACCTTTAGGACATCCATATACTTAGTTGTTAGTTTTGCTGTATGCGACGATGCATTGTTATGTTGTCACATCAGTTCTTGGGCGTCCTTCAGAAATTCATCTCTAAGAAAAAACCGATCTCTTTTGTGTTCGTTGTACCAATTATAAATTGTTGTTTTAGATGGGGATTCCTCACCATATGCACTTCTAAGCCGATCTTCACTTTGTTTAGGAGCTAATGACGATTTAAAATCGTAAGAAATCATAGGAAATATTCTGTAATCAAATTCATTTTTGGGTGAATACAGAATCTTTAAACGATGATAATTAACTACACGGCAATAGACTCAAAAACGTTAGAAAGTATTAAAAAAATATCTGATGTGTCACAATCACATGACTTTCACTACTCCTGTACAATCTATTTTTACAAACTCTTATTCTCCATCTATTTCATATTAATCGAGATAAACATTTGCAGAAACGATCTTTTGACATGCAAAGAGAATTACATTTTACACATAGCGACCAGTTCTAAAAATATTTGACTATCGCTTAAGGCGTACTATGTTCCCCTTGTTTTGTAATTGCAAGAGCAATGTAGAAATACAGTAGCCTTTAAGCAACGACATATCTCTTTAATAGCTGGTTGCTAGGGGCAGTACCATTCTCTTTGCCACAGTTAAATACTCTTTGCATATTCAAGACAAAAAAGTGAATAACGAATTCCCATTTGAGAAAATATGTATTGAAAAATTGAAGGGAGTAACAAGCAATATCTCGAAAATAGTTCACACCACAACAAAATATATATAACACAAATTGTATATTTTAAAGCGATCTACATTTTTTCGTGTAGTAAACTTCTGTTTATCTCTTATAGCTTACCAGTTATGCAAAAGTCGTTCACAACGAAGAATACTTTTGCAGTAATTCCCAGAAAATCCTGGATATACATTTCGTTTGTCATGAAAATATCTTAAACATATGATATTTTAGTCAAAATCGTTAGAGCCATTTTTGAGAAAATTAAAATTTTCGAAAAATGTTCCATGTAAAGGGTAATCTAGGGTGGGAAGATTTTCTTGAAAACCTTTGTGTCGCATCTCTGGAAGATACTGAACCAAAATACCAAGTTTGGTGCTTATCCGACTCTTCGTTTCTGAGTTATGCTGTTCACAGACACACATACACATACACGGACATGTTTCTAAAAATGCTTTTTTTTGATTCAGTGGCTCTAAAAACATATTTTTCCGGTGAAATCTCAGTATTGAATTTTTGGGTGGAATACAATACTTCCCCTAATTACTATACTTAGTAGAGAAAGTAAAAATTCAGTATCGCCATTGTCTTGCTTTAAAATCGACTATAATAAAAACAATTGGTTATACTTGCATTTCAGTATTCGTTGTCGTAAACGTACTTCCTATTATTATTATTATAGCTACAATGTTAGGAAGAAATGGACCAGGATGTTTTGTAATCCAACAAGACGAGGAGCGATAAAGAAGACAGTCATCTGTTTTCCCTGTTGCTGCGCACATTTTGGACATCGAGTGCGCGAACAGCGGAAGAAGTTTTTCTCCTGAATAACTACCGACTTTTGTAATTAAATTCCTCGGTTTGAGAGTGGCGAAACCTCCAAGTCCGGCTACAGACAAAATATATTGCATTCTCGTTCTTGTTTATTTGTACGTGGCTTGCACCCGCCGACTTTTGATGAAAGTCTGCCCTCTATATTTACAGAGGCGAGAGAATATTTAAGGTAGAAAAAGTGAAATAAGCTACACGAAACATGTAATTGACTCTGAGATGAAAAACACTGCCCTTTGTAGACTTCAAAATGAATGCAATGTTTTAATATATTTAACTCAGGCTGATAACGATCACGTATTCGTGATTACCAACTTATTGCAATATTTTAGTATCTACCAAGGTCTGTCTTTGTTTTCTCTACCGGTTACTAAACTAGCAAAAGTAAACTTTCAGAATTAATCTTATATTTTATTAGTTCAAAAGCCGACTAGAACTATTTCCAAGAAGGTTTTCTAAAAACTACGCTTTGAAGTAGTTTGTATTGTTGCATTATTTGCACCATGCTTCGGGCGTTAATTTGAAGTAGGTTGTATTGAAGGAGTTGTATTATATTTCAACTGTTGGGGAGCCGAACTTGTAGTAGTTGCAACTGCACTTATACTAAACAGTTTCCGGTAGCCTTCGCCTCTTTCAGGCGGCCTTTGCCTTAAGCTTTAAAAAAATATTAACTTTGTAATTTTACTGTTTCTTTAAATATTATAGGTCTATGTTTACCTGCGTCAGTATTATTGTTAGAGACACGTTTCTCTTAGCAGGATTGTGATGCGACAAGAATGTAGGCTTACAAAGATTATAATTTTACTTAGCTACATTTATTAATCCCTGACACAATTTAAATAACACTTCACTGATATAGAGAGAGAGCTGTGAGATGTTTCTATTCTTAATTACACTTTTTAACACGTAAACTTATTTTTGGTCTCACACGAATACATATTACGTTTCTTGAGGACACTTTTTGTGTCTGGTTAGTAACGCTGTCTGCAGGCAACTGACTTCTAAATTTGTAAAATTTTCTTTCTTTTCAGTTTCTGATTGGCTAATCCTACTCCAATAGAATAACTTCATTTAACTAAAGCTTTTTCTGGTTGTTCATTGGCTATTTTATAAACTGTCACTGAAATTATATTATTGTTGCTCTAATAATGACAAGTAACATTATTAAACATTCTTACTCATTATTGCCTCAAGGGTACCTAATTGTTAGCAAATTTTAACCTATTATTCTCACAGCTCCTACATTATTGAACATGTTTACAATAATATAAACATTTACAATGACTGTTACATACATTTTACAAATTATTACACACACATACTGCTTCAAGGCGGGCTGTTATTGAATTTATATTTATATAATTAGACTAAAAATAGTTTAAGTGTTAGAAATACTGCCTCAGCTTGTGATGTGCAACATTCTGCCCGTGTGTGTGAAAGAGAATCAATAAAGCAAAGGGAAAAAAATGATGCATTACGTTAAAGTATTTACTAAATCTTATTTTTTTATCCACTTCATTTTGAGGTAAAACTTTACAGAAACGGCTACATTACACATTTCGTTATAGATACAAAGAGAACAGCGATAGTCAAATGTTTAACATCTGAACGCTATATGCTGGCTTTAAAATTCCATACTGTTTCCATGACATCGCGAGAAACAACTGAATGTTGACAAGGCTTTAAAACGTTGTCTAAGTATTGAAAAATTCAAGCTATTAATAACGGATATCTCCGATATTCCTTTACCACAAAAAATACATTTGAAGTAAGTCATGTTTTCTAAAGAGATCTAGATTTCTTGTTTAATGCGTTTTCGTCTATCACTTAACCTTTACCACTTGTTCAAGACTATACAAAATTCCTTCCTAATGAAGAGGCCTTCACAGGCTATAAAATTCAAGTAATACCTTTCAACTGTTCTATACATATTTTTAATATATGGTTTTTCAATCAAAATTGTAAGTCTTTTTTCAGAAAATCAATAAATTAGACAAACGTTGCACGTAAAGGCTCGGTGGAGTGATTTTCCTTGGAAGGTACTGAATTTAAGCGCCAAGTTTGGTATATACACAAATTTTCGTTTTGAGTTACACTGTCCACAGACACACAAACCCACAAGGATCTTTTTCTAAAAAATCTGATGTTACACTCATAAGACTTTCTCTACTGTTGTACAAACTGTTTTTACAAACGCTTATTCTCCATATGCTTCATGTTAATCGAGATATCGATATGTTAACCTTATTGCTAATTTTCTTGTAGGTGCAAGGGGAATTGGTAGGCTTTAAGCGATATTTAAATGTTTTAAGAACTGGTTGCTATTTGGCGCATACCATTCTATTTGCATGTCCAGTACATAAAAATTATGAATAACGAATTCCCATTTGAGAAAAAGTATAAGTATTGGAAAATTTAAGGAAATAACAAGCAATATTTCCAAAATGGTTCAGTCAACAAAAAAAAATATTAATGACATAAATTGTGTATTTTAACGCGACCTACATTTTTGTATAGTAAAATTTTGTCTATCTCTTATGGTTTACCAGTTATGCAAAAGTCGTTCACAATGAAGAATACTTTTGGAGACATTCCCAGAAAATTCGAGATATACATTTCATTTGTCATAAAAATATCTTAAATGTATGATATTTTAATCAAAATTGTTAGAACCATTTTTGAGAAAATTAAAATTTTCGAAAAATGTTCTATGTAAAGGGTATTCTGGAGTGGAGGAATTTTCTTGAAAAATCTTCGTGCCACATCTCTGGAAGATACTGAACCTAAATATCAAGTTTGGTGTTTATCCGACTGTTCGTGTCTGAGTTATGCTGTTCACAGCACACACAAGGACATGTTTCAAAAAATCTGATGTGTTACACTCACACGACTTTCTCTACTCTGGTACAACCTATTTTTACAAACGCTTATTCTCCATATGCTTCATGTTAATCGAGATGTCAATCTTATTGATAATTTTCTTGTAGATGCAAGGGGAATATGGTAGGTTTTAAGCGCTGGTTGCTATGTGACGCATTCCATTCTCTTTGCATATCCAGAACATAAAAAATGAATAACGAATTTGAGAAAAAGTGTAAGTATTGGAAAATTTAAGAGAATAACAAGCAATATCTCTAAAATGGTTCACTAACAAAAGAAATGTATATGACATAAATTGTGTATTTTAACGCGATCTACATTTTTGTGTAGTAAAATTTTGTCTATCTCTTATGGTTCACCAGTTATGCAAAAGTCGTTCACAATGAAGAATACTTTTGGAGACATTCCCAGGAAATTCAAGATATACATTTTATTTGTCATGAAAATAGCTTAATCAAAATTGTTAGAACCATTTTTGAGAAAATTAAAATTTTCGAAAAATGGTCTATGTAAAGGGTATTCTGGGGTGGGGAATTTTTCTTGAAAACCTTCGTGTCGCATCTCTGGAAGATACTGAACCTAAATACCAAGTTTGGTGTTTATCCGACTGTTCGTTTCTGAGTTATGCTGTTGATACCACACCCAAGGACATGTTTCAAAAAATGCGTTTTTTGGATTTAGGGGATCTCAAAACATGTATTTCCGGTGGAATCTCGGTAACGAATTTTTGGGTGGAATACAATACTTCCTCTACTTACTATACGTAGTAGAGAAAGTAAAAATGTGACGTGATTTACTCCATGAATATCTCTGCCTTCAAGCGCTTATTAGTGGGCATACAAATTATTATTGCGAAAGTTCATTTTCCTATCCTCCTCAATTTAATCGAGATAAAGCGTTACACATTTCATTACATGCATAAAGGTAATAGCGATAGGCAGATGTTTAAGTTCTGGACGCTTTACTCTGACCTTAAAATTACATACTGTTTCCATGCAATTGTAGAAACAACTGAATATCGAAAGGACTTGAAAACAATGACAATGTATTGAACAATTCGATGCGACTGGCCCCGTAGCTGTGCGAGGGGTCCCGGGCTCGATTCCCGGCTGGGGTGGGAGTTTTTCTCTAGTCAAAATTAATCCCTAATCTCCTGAAGGTATCGAAGTGTGAATATGTATATGATCTAACAATTAAAAAACCAAAAGCACAAGAAACCCAACGACAAGAGTTATGCAAGTTAACACCACTGCCAATAGGCAATAAGTTCCAAAGGAAAGGCCGCCGATAAGACCAATGTAGTTAAAGGGGGTATAAATGGAATTTAAAAAAAAAATATCGATCCATTTATGAGGGATATCTCGGAAATTCCTGATGTAACAAAAGATTATTCAAAGTAAATTGCGTTCAAAAGAGATCTACATATCTTTAACATATGTTTTTATAGTCAAAATCGTGATAGCCAGTTTTTAGAATATTCAAAATTTCGAAAAATCCTCATATAGGGTAGTTTGGAAAAGCGAATTTCTTGAATATCACATCTTTGGAAGGCATTGAACCCAAATGCTAAGTTTGGTATTCATCCCACTTTTCAATTTGAGTTGTACTGTTCACAATCAAAGGCGCGTGGATACACACACATACATAAATGAACCTTTTTATAAAAATTATTTTGTATTAAGGGGGCCTCAAAACTTTTGGTGGAATGCAAGACTTTCTCTACGTACTTGTCCATAGTAGAGAATGTAAAAAAAAAGTTCTGATGTGTTACACTCACATGACTATCTCTACTCTTGAATAAACTATATTTACAATCTCTTATTCTCCATCTATTTCATATTAATCGAGATAAACATTTGCAGAAACGATCTTTTGACATGCAAAGAGAAATTACATTTCACACATAGCGACCAGTTCTATAAATATTTGACTATCGCTTAAGGCGTACTATGTTCCCCTTGTTTTGTATTTGCAAGGGCAATATAGAAATACAGTAGCCTTTAAGCATAGACATATCTCTTAGTAGCTGGTTGCTAGGTGCAGCACCATTCTCTTTGCCACATATTAATACTCTTTGCATATACAAGACAAAAAAATGAATAACAAAATCCCATTTGAGAAAAAGTATAAATTTAAGGGGATAACAAGCAATATCTCGAAAATGCTTCACTCAACAAAGAAAAATGTATATGACTAAATTGTGTACTTTAGCTCGATCTACTTTTTTGTGTAGTAAAATTTTGTCTATCTCTTATGGTTTACCAGTTATGCAAAAGTCGTTCACAATGAAGAACACTTTTTGAGACATTCCCAGAAAATTCGAGATATATATTTTATTTGTCACGAAAATATCTTAAACATATGATCTTTTAATCAAAATCGTTATAGCCATTTTTGAGAAAATTAAAATTTTCGAAAAATGTTCCATGTAAAGGGTAATCTGTGTAGGGGGATTTTCTTGAAAAGCTTCGTGTCGCATCTCTGGAAGATACTGAACCGAAATACCAAGTTTGGTGTTTATCCGATTGTTCGTTTCTGAGTTATGGTGTTCACAGACAGACACACAGACACATGAAAACACACACGTACATGTGGGAGTCTCAAAACATATATTTCCGGTGAAATCTCAGTATGGAATTTTTGGGTGGAATTCAATACTTCCCTAATTATTATACGTAGTAGAGTAAGTAAAAATGTTGTTGCTACTGTTTATAAGCTTTAGTTAGAATACTTTTATACACCCACTAACAAAGATGCAGGACGAGTAAAGTCATATGAATCAATCACATCAGATATTATTACTTATGTGTTGTCATTTTGAATTTCAGTTTCGGTTCACCAATGAAGGGCCTTTTAAGTTTTCGTATATTGTAGTAAATACAAATTCAAAGTC
This sequence comes from Deroplatys truncata, assembly GCA_030765065.1. NCBI lineage: Eukaryota > Metazoa > Arthropoda > Insecta > Mantodea > Mantidae > Deroplatys > Deroplatys truncata. The sequence continues at coordinate 269,649,385 of CM060976.1, forward strand.
TGAGTATTTATTTGTTTGTATTTATTGAAAATAGATTCTCACCATTTCATTTTCAGTTTTGAGAATATTGAATCATGAAAATATGTAATACAGAAACAAATAATTGAGGAGTTTCAAAAACGGTACTTGGGTTCTCTTTAATAGTAATTATTCCTGTTATCTCAAAATTAATTTCGGAACGACTTCTGCTTTAAATGTGAGTCACATAGAGAATTTGAAGTAATGCATCTGTAAAATTTGACCAAGAATTTTGTAAAAATGTGCTAATTCATAATCAAATAATGAGAATTGTTATATTTAAGGAAACATGGAGTGTTTTCTTTGTATTTTAACTCGAATTAACTAAAGCTATTAATTAGTCAGGGGCATGTTTATTAATGAATATGCCCAACTTTTAACCTTGATTTCTCGTACTTTTTCCGCATTTTTCCATACTCAAAACACTTCACACGATGCAATATTTTAGTAATTTGTTTCAAAAAATTTTACTGCCTCTCATAAGTGCATTAAAGAAAAACATCGCGTACCTATTAATAATAATGATCCAATTGTGAGAAATAAATTATACTTTTGAAAAATTAAGAATTTTGGAGAGTACAAACGCAATAGTTATTCTGCCATAATTAGGAGTTTGCAAGGGGTACATAAACCCGACAGGGAAAGCAATGTAAAGAAGGGGAAATCATAAATCAATAATCTAGATAGGAATATGTAATAATATAATACTGTAAGATAACTTGTACCAGAAACTATAGACAGATATAAGAAACACTGTAATTAACTAGAAAGCGACCTAGCAGCAGGGTTAAAAGTGCACCAACATACACACAGGATTAGGCAAAACACCGTCGAGCTGAGAGAGAGGTACGAGGAGAAATAAGTAGTAGGGACACAATTCCTGGGAAGTCAAGGGAGTTGGATAAAAAGTCAGCAATTAGAAACAGAAACAGGAGTTATGAGACAGACATAGTAGGTTTTACCTAAGGAGTCAGATAAAAGCTTGACCTGTAAACATGAACCATTTCTTTCTCATAGCACGCCAAGTAAATAACCAATCGAAATGACTAGGTAAAAAGGAGCGAAAGTTAGCGTCATAGCAGCAAGGTATAACTGCAAGGCACCCCCAGATTTCAACACTTTCATATTCTCTCATGTGAGCTATTTGGTGGCAGGTGCTGTAACGCGTGTGCGAATGGGTGGAGGAGATAGCGTGTGGCATAGTCCACCGCAACAATCAAAATAGCAGCAAGATATTACCTAATAGAGCTTATAAATTACTTCATCACTAGCCGCTTCGATCATCTGTTGTGTTAGAATAAAACAAATCGTTTAAGTATTCGGCTTATTAATTGCCTTTACCCACAATATCCTAAGATAGAGATACCTAGGAATATGAATTTATTCACAGCTCACGACTTACGGCCGAGGCAGAGAACTTCTGAGAACTTTAACCTGAAATTCATCATCAAGGCGAGATATCACGTTTGTACGTGTAAGCGCTACACCCGGTCCGCTACAGGTTAAAATAAAAATCTGACGATTTTTTGTAAACTAATTTACAAAATTTATATGAAAGCTTTTACAAATGCATCCTGTGGAACATTTCTAACAATAAATTTACACATTTAAAGGATCATACAAGCTAGAGTTTGAAACTTGGCAAAAACATTACTGTTATAATAATTGGCACAAACGTCAATGTTTTACATACTGTGGATTTTCTAATTTTCACAATCCATTACCTTAATGTCGTGCTGGCATGTTACCATGGTAGCTCAGAGCAGCGGTACTATAAACCAAGGATGAGCAGTTCAAATCCCGGCTATGGCATTGCATTTCTCTATATTTCCAATCATTCCTGAAGTTTTCCTGAACATTAAACGTTTAATCGTAGTAGTATATTGCTATACAAATGCTATAAGTTCATCTTTGAAGAACGGGGAGGAGTCGAGTATTTTCACTTCCCGGTTTCTGCAAAGCTCTTAGCGCATTTATCTATTCTTTGTACGTTACTGAATAACAGAAATATTTACGTGAAAATAAAATTAAACACTGTCAGCTGTTCAAAATTAGAGTCAATGTCGAACGCTGGCCTTTGCGAACTGATGATTGACTGGTAGTGCTAGTGTTCACCAAACTAGTAATCAACCGGTGAGATGGCTGCTCGCGCCGAAAGTTATATTTAAGTGCTGCATGAATTAAATCCTAAGTAGGTAAATATTAACAAATAAAGCAAAGACGGTTTTAACGGTAAAATTCAAACATCTAATATGAATATTTCATGTTGCGGTATACTCATGGAGGGAGAGCATAACTCGCAGTATGTTCGATATATTAATATATGATTTAATACAAGAACTATGGTAATACTGATAATTATCTTGTGTTTTAGTTGTTACTCTTAAAGTGTTATTTAATTTCTTGCCACGGCTGCTGTTATTTAGGTTTTTGGTAGAGCTTGTATAACTTTGCAGGGTGTGATACGGGAAGGAAGGTAATAAGTACAACTAACAATAGATTAAGTTATTGAAGAACACTATGCTTTAATGGCACACGCATTTACTGACTTAGTAATAATCTACACAGTTCTTAAGTTAGTTGGAGCTGTAGAACGGTCGAGCCCTACCACGTTCGTAAGTCAAACTTGCGGTCGCTGAGCAATCAAGTATTTTATACGTGCTCTAGAAATAATTGTAGTATTTATCACACGTTCCTATGGACTTTTAAATTGATAACATTTCAATGTTCCTCCACATTATAAGAAGTAACTAATAACGCCTGCTTCTGAGAGCTTACATGTATGTTATTCACATCGCAGCACACTATACTCAACCGCCCTGGCTGATGCAGACGCTAAAATTAACATTTCTCCCCTTAAAGATTTTAAACATATTCTTCCTTAAAATTTCATTGTCTGTCTTCGTTCAGCTTGGAACCTTCCAGAAGACTTACCCGGCTATTGTTCGACGTTTGCAAACATGTGGCCTCTCTACAAAAATATGTTGTGTTCGCTTGTCGCCTTTTCTATTTCACAAAGACTCAAGGTCTGGCTTTTATGACCTTCCCGTACAAGTCCTTTTTGCCTGGGCCTTAATTCTAACACAAAGATATGTTTGTCTGCTTTTAACAAGAATTCCACAGCTCCAGCTACACTTGCACATACATAAAACTTATGCCTTAACTTCTATTTATACAAGTATTTTTCTTATTAATACCATTTCACATTATAATTCACATTATTATATATATGACATATATATCCATAGTTACTGTCTCAAATGTGCCCAAAAATATCAATATTTAGAGAATTAAATACATTTTATTAACATCTGTGGTAAAAATGCAAAGCCCACGAAGTAGACGAATTTGAACTTTCCACGAGTGATAGCACGGGCAAGAAGTGGATAATAAAACACTATCGCCGAAAAAGCTATGATGCATGGAGCATTTTAAGATATGAAAAATTCATAGAAAAGAAACATTTTGAGGAAAATTGAGATTTAATATGTAATATGGTACTATCCTCAAGAGACTTTAATAGCCTCGCGGAGCTATATATTACTTGAATTAGTAAGTCAAAAGTGGCAATGCACAGGTGCACTGCCCTAAAACAAGAAAGCTGAGTCACTGAGTTAAGACTTTTCAGGGTTTCAATCCTATTATTATGTTACGTCACTACCTACCTCCCGTACTTTTACTACCGGTGACGTAATAGACCTTGCTACCTCACGAGGAGGCTAATGCTATTATACTGTTGTAAATCATCAGTCATTTGTCCGGCAGCTTTACGATGGACAGATACTGTCTACCAAGACTTTTATTGCCCTGCTTGAAAGAGAAAGGATACGCTTTCCGTTCCTGTTTTGTTTGCCACGGCCTGACATAACCTAATAAGATGTCTGCAGACGCCACCTGGAGATGATGATCTGTACACATATACACACACACATAAAACAGTGTTGTAACTGATGAAAACGTGTTTATACATCATTTACCACTTTCATAAGGTAGAGGAAGTATTGTATTTCTACTCGAGACTGCAATTTCTTCAATTAATGCTAGATTTCAGATCTCCAGAAAATAAGTTCAAAAGAAAGTGGGACCAGAAACAACCGTTTACTTAGAATATCAACTGATTTTATTGTTCTTGCAGCAGGAAGATGTTCAAAAAAATCCCCCTCCCCAAACTAAATTTTAGATGGAAACATTTGCCTTATATTTGTTTTATTTGCTCAAAAATTTTGACTAAAATACCATATCCATAAAGCATTTGCATCGCAAATAAAATGGATATCTTGAATTTTCTGGGAATACGCTGTGAAGCCGTCTTCTTCAGAATGACTTGTGTATTAAATCGTAATAGATAGAAAAGTCTTAAAATAAAACTATATATCTTTAAAGGACGCAATTTATGTTAAATGAAAGAGTTTGTGGCCTTGTCTTTCAGAGATATTCCTAGTTATTAACTTGAATTGTGAAATACTTTCCTTTCTTTCAAATAATTAACTCCAAACTCCTGTTCACTTTCTCTACCATCATTACCACCACTTTCTCTACCAGTAGCTAGAAAATGTATAGCACTACACCCAAAAATTCTACATCGAAATTTGACCAGAAATACATATTTGAATAAATCCCTTTAATCCAAAAGAAAAGAATTAGAAAAGGTTTTGTGTGTGTGTCTGTGAACAGCATAACTCAAAAACGAAAAGTCGATATACACCAAACTCGGTATTCAAGTTCCCGAGCTCGGGATTCAATTTCGGCTCCCCAAGAGTTGAACTATAATACAACTCCTTCAATACGACCTTCTTCAAATTGATGTCCAAGGCGTGTTGCAAATAACGCAGAGAAAATCCCTACTTCAAATTGGTGCCCTAAACGTGGGGCTAATAAATATCTACTTCAAGGTCCTGTTATGTATCCATTTACTGCAATCAATGTTCGCGTCATGCAAGGGAATGTCTTGTTTTAAATCGGGTTTCTTTGTGCTCCAATATGTGTTATTTTGAGACGAAACATAGCCCTGTAAAAGGAACCATGCTTCATCAGAAAAAAATATTAAGCGTGGATCAATTATTTTATCATTACAGAAATTTACCCCACTCTGATGAAAAATAAAGTTTATGCAACAAACCTCATACATTGTAAAAGGTAAACGAAAACATCAGGCGAGAAACTCACTCAGTTGGGATGCTGAACTCGCGAATGTGAATGAAAACTTCCTGATAAGATGCCAGAAATGTATGTACAGAAGACATTTCCAGCATCCCTTATGAGAAGGTGGGGCCATTGCGAGGATATTACAACTGTTTAGGGGGGAAGCTGTGCGGTGCCCACAGTGTGAAGGATCTTCAGACATATTCGGCTTTAAATGAATGACACCATTATTTCTTCAGCGAGCCCTTTGTCTCAAAGGGCAGGTGCAGAATTGAACCTTGTATTACAGGTTGTAAACAGGTTGATGTACTGCGGTGGTGCAGCATGGTTCCTCAATGGGACAGTTTAGTGCGGTCTTTGCACGTGAGATGGTAGTGGCCACCGACCACAGAGTTTGCGTGGTTGAGTGCTACTGGAAGATACGAGGGAGGGGGAGTCTGTCGTTACCATATTGTGTCAATGATTTTCTCCATTCTTGTCCGGAATTATATCAAGTATCGAGACAAAACATTATATAAACAGTTGTTTTTATTAACAAAAAAGGAGAAACAACTAAAATATTTGTAAAGATTACTTGAGTTGTTTTTCATTAAAGCCAAGAAACCCTGTTCTACAAAACCCGTCCAATTATTTGAGTTACGAGGGCAGTTCCAGAAGTACCCCACCTGATGTAGAGATAATGGTTGTTTCAAACAAATGATTGTGGTAGAAAGTACCAACCTTATAAAGTTTGATGTTACTACGTCGTTTAATAACTGTTTGGCAGCAGTTAATGGTGAACTCTCAGCGAATTTGTAAACATGGATAAAACTGGCCATCGTTATGTGATACAACACTTTCATTTGAAAGATCTTAGTCCAACTAATATTAAAGCTGAGCTAGATTCTACTCTGGGGGAGTCTGTTCCTTCGTTTACAACAGTAAAATACGTAAGAGCTGCCAAAAAGAACATCGCAGTGGTCGACCAAATGAGGTGACCACGCTGGAAATTGTGAAGAGAATCCACAAAATGGTATTGGATGACCGTCGACTGAAAGTGCGTGAGCTATCAGACATCGTAGGATTTCAAATAGTGCTGTACATCGCACACTAACTGAAAATTTAGACACGAGAAAGCTGTGCGCGAGATGGGTGCCGGGTTTACTCACAATGGAACAAAATCAGCGTCGTGAGGATGTTTCAGTCGAGTGTTTGGCGATGTTTCGCTGCATATCAAGCCGAGTTTTTGTGTCGATTCATAACCATGGATGAAACATGGATCCATCGCTTCACACCTGAGACAAAGGAACAGTCAAAACAGTGGATTGAAAGGGGAGTATCGGCTCCAAAGAAGGTGAGACAGTTCCATTTGCAGGCAAGGTCATGACGTCAGTATTTTGGGATGTGTGTGGAATAATTTTCATTGATTATCTTCAAAAAGGAAAAGCAATCAATGGCGAGTATTATGCAAACTTTGCAGCGTTTGAATGATAAAATCAAGCAAAAACGGCCGCAATTAGCGAAAAAGAAAGTTGTGTTTCATCAAGACAATGCATCAGTTCACACATCCATTATCCTCATGGCCAAAATCAATGAGTTAAGGTTCGAATTGCTTCCTCATGCACCCTATTGACCAGACATAGACCCCTATGATTATTTCTTCTTTCCAAAGTTTAAGAAATGCCTTGGTGGTAAAAGATTTGCCAACAATGAAGAGATGGAGTTTGCAGTTGATGGCTATTTTGCAGATCTCGACGGTTCTCACTATAAACAGGGTATGAAGCTGTTGAAGATGGCTGGGAAAAGTGTTCAAGCTGAAAGGAGACTATGTAGAGAAATAAAGATATTTTTTCCCAAAATGTTTGTGTTTTCTTTGTTAGGTCGGGTACTTCTGCGACAGCCCTCGTACCTGTCCGCATACATGCTGAGTTTACGAGACGCAAGCGAAAGAAGTTCTAAATGCAAATACTGGTAAGGTACGATACAAGTCCCATGTCACTAAGGTGATCTCATGACAGTTGATAACCACCCCCTTCGCTAGTCCTCCGCTAGAGGCACTGTGATAAATTCACTTCATATCCAGACGTCATGCTCAGACAACCGACTGCCGCAACGGCCGAATAATTCCGAACACCCGAATAACGGATTATGTGAAGTTGTAATAGTGGGGAAAGATATAATTGTCATGCATAAGTCGATTTATTTTTCTTTAATTTTTGGCTGTATAGCACCAAAAATATGTTTGTCTACGTTCTGAAGCTTTCAGGAAAGTTATATTATATACTGCGTTCTGTGAAATTATTTATAATAATTTCTTCACAATTTTGCTTCTTTACCTATTCTTCAAATCCACACCATAACAACGGGAATTTGTTGCATTATAGTGAAACTAGTAGTAAAACTGCATCTATAAACGTTTTTTCTAAACAGAACATATTTTAATAGCTTACCTCACTAGTGCACCTTGTTTTATTATATTTACCACACATTTGCAATACACTAGAGCGGAACTACATGTGTTCTAGTTCACATTTTCAAATATTATAGATTAATTACAAATTATCAACTGTTCCGTAACAATAAATCCTTTGAAAAGCCGTTACGTTGGTATCAGTGAGCAGAATGACCTTTTGCACTGTTCCATAACATTTATTGACGTGATATCAAACCATTTAGTTGTGAAGTGCATATTGTCAGCAATCTGTGTATATTATCGCTATTGGGATGTCACATTTTTAGTGATTCGCAAAGCCTAACAAACACATGACCTTCTCCACCCATTATCCTTTCAGGTACCCCAAATGCCAGTGTTGTTACGTACATATACTGCATTTTTATATCTATTGTACGATAAATCTTTACCTGGAATCAGACTTGATACACGTTTTTGTTTGTTATTAGCCATTGAGAACAAAATGTCTAATGTTGCATTCACTTGACTTTCTCTACTCACTCTTTTACAAACTACTTAAACCAAAGCTTATTCTATCTACTTCTTGTTAATTCAGATAAACCTTCAATTCAGGTTTACGCATCTCGTTGTACAATACAGCAGGTAAAGCGATAGTCAGATTTTTAAAAAGTCTGTCATTTGAGAAAGGAGTATTTTAGAAGGAGTTGTATTATATTTCAACTGTTGGGGAGCCAAACTTGAAATTCGTTGCAACCACACGTATAGTAAACAGTTTCCGGTAGCCTTTGTCCCAATTTTTAAAAATATTAACTTTGTAATCTGACTGTTTCTTTAAGTATTATATTTATGTTTACCTCGGTTGCGTCAGTATTATTGTTAGAGAAACGTTTGTCTTAGTAGGGTTGTGATGCGACAAGAATGTAGGCTTACACAGATTATAATTTTACTTCATTACTTTTATTAATACTTGGTGCGATTTAAATAACACTTCGCTGATATAGAGAGCTGTGAGATTTTTTATGAATTAGTTGCACTTTTCTAACACGTAAACTATTTTCGTCTCACACAAGTATACGTATTAAACCTCTTGAGGACACTTTTTGCGTCTGGTTAGTAACGCTGTCTGCAGCCAACTGACTTCTTAATTTGTAAATGTTTCTCCTTTTCAGTTTCTCACTGGCTAATCCTAATCCAATAGAATACCTTCATTTAACTAAAGCTGTTTCTGGTTGTTGATTGGCTATTTTTAAACTGTCACTAAAATTACAGTATTGTTACTCCAAGAATCACAAGTAGTACTGTTAAACTTTCTTACTCATTATTGACTCAAGGTTACCTCATTGGTAACAACTTTAAATAACTTATTATTATTAAATTACATTCACGTAACATTATCAAATATGGATACAATAATATAAACATTTGCAGTGACTGTAATATACACGTTTTATATATTGTTACATACACATATTGCTTCAAGGTGGGCTGTTATTGAATTTATATATTATATAATTAGACTGAAATCATTTAAGTGTTAAAAATACTGACTCACGCTATGTGATGACCTTAAAATTCCACGCAACTCTTTGTATGAATACGAGAAGATAGAAAAAACGAACCACTCCCTATTGAGAAAAGTGTAAGTATTTGAAAAGTCATACCAATAATAAACAATATCGCAGAAATGGTTAATCCCACTAAAAAAATTAACATAAACGATGTTCTTTTGTGACCTATGCATTTTTTTTTTTTATGTAACAGGATTTTGTCTCTTACGGTATAGCAGTTATACAAAAAAAATATTCAGAATGAAGAGAACTTCGCATGTTATTCCCCAAAAAATTAGCATCTATATATTTCATTTGACATGCAATTATCTTAAACTTATGGTATTTTAATGAAAATCGTCCAATCGTTTTTTGAGGAAACCAAATTTTTTCCATGTAAAGGTTATTTATGCGTGGTAAATTTTCTTAAAGTACTCGTGTTGCATCCTTTTTTGAGGTGGGGATTTGGAAAGAAAGAGCGGAAATGAAATCAAGTATCGTATCGAAATGGGCGGGGTTCCGCATAAGCATTGTGACGCAACGGCTATGCCTAAGGAGGCCGGTGCCGGGCAGTAGGAAATAAACAACGACCAATAGCGCTCGCCAGCGTTAACACCGAAGGTGCTACCGCTAGGTAACCAGAATCTTCGGGATGCTTCTCCTTCTCTAGCGTTCGAGAATTCTGTGGAAATTTTCATGGCCTATATAAGCGACTGTTCTCGCGAGAGCAGTTGATTCAGTCAGTGAGCGAGCGCGTTAGTCTCTGGTGCGACATCAAGGGTGATTCTCCGAGCGAGTTGGTGATGACTGCTGTAACCTAGAGTGAGTGCTGCTGCGAAGCAAGGGATCGTAGAGATCTTGTATTCGACTCCCCAGAGAGTGAAAACCGTCTGGAAGAGGAGGCTACGACACTAAGGAAGTGAAGTGAAGGAGAATCGATCTAGTTCACCTTAGTGAAGTGAGTTCACAGTGAAGTTGAACTAGATAAAAACAAAGCAGCTGACAGTGTATGAGAACTTAAGAGAAGCGACGGTTAAACAAAAACTGAACAAATCCACAATAGAATTTACCGGAACCCAGCCATGGCCGAGGCCCTAGCTGGTGGCCTGGGGGTTAAGCGTGTGCTTTATTGAAAGAACCTTTGCGCAAAAGTATGCTTGCTTTGCTGGTCTCGAAGAGAACGATTAAGCAGAGTAGTCATCGGCGTTTGACTCGATGTCTAGAATTCTGCACAAATTAAAAATTAGCCGTTTCTCTTGTTCTTTTTTGTGCTGCTGCCACTCACTCCGCCGAGGAGAGAGCAGGTCCCAGAACATCGAGCCTCTCGAGTAAGGAAGTAGGTATTGTATAGATGTATTGTCGGCAGTTGTAGCTGCGTCGTTGCTCTGGCAGTGTCGCTTGGTTTAGTGTGGAGTGAGCAGAGGATGTGGAGGTGTTGTGTGGTGTTGTCAGATATTCGTGGACGCGGATGTTGAGTTGATTGAAACCTTCGCCCAGGGACCGAAGGGTGTGTTTTTAGGTAGATGGAGAGGTGTTGATGGGAACAAATGACAATGGCGGCGGCGGCGATTGAGAGTTCCTGGAGTTGCGAGGGATCTCCTCTTCGGTGCTGAATTTCTGCAAAACGATGCCGCTACAACACTGGTTGGCCTATGCTCTTAACTCTGATTTAGGGACTGGTGGCAGGAGCCGAAACAATAAAGTTTAAGTTCACTTTAACTTAATTTATTTGCACTTGTTCACAGCTAGCCGTGAATTCTATCCCCACAATTACTATTGGGATATAGGGGCCTATCTGTCAAACTGTACTTTCCAGCCTATGTTGCTTTTCTATTGTTAACAGCTTCTTTACACACTCAATCATCTAAGTGGCATGAAGTTCACCCTCCGTGGAAATTGTATAAAGGGTTGCGGATCTCGGGACTCTGCTTTATTGATACGCCCCGCTAAAGACGTTATTTTTCCCGTAACTATTTTAAAGCAATCCTGTGCTTGGCTAGTCATCTTAACGTCGTATGAGAATATTTGCTCTCATACTTTTCCTCGTGATGAATTTGAGCTTTCCATTTCAGTCCCATCACACACTGTACCTCTTCAACTTCTACTTGTCTCTCTCACTCCAGCATCTCTGCTGGTCATGTTCAGCCTATTCTCTGTGCTTCGAGCCACCGTAGAGACATCTTCATCCGATACCGTTTACCTTCATGCACCTAAACTGCACATCTGCACGTAGCTAGCTTCCATTACATTTGCCACTACATTTGTACAATATTATTTGCATTAATGCAGATATTTACATTGATGTACCGTTGTTCCCGCTACAAAGTTCAACTTCAATGCTGCTGAGTCGGCGGAGACGAGTCTGAGAATGAAGACCGGAGATGCTGGCTGGCTTCCTCGAGGCTGCCCAAACGTGTTTTGATACTCACGATCTCCCCGTGGGGTTCTTGCAGCGCAAGGTGTGGCGACTGGAGGAGCCTGCTATCGTTCGTGTTGTGGCGTGGAGTTATACTTCGGCTGTCTCCCGGTGCTGGCTAAGACGACGAGGGTACAATGGGCACTGCGGTTGACCTGTATAATGCCAAGGCCATTATAGGTGGCGCAGTACCTTCGGCGGTTCCGGAGTGAATGTGCAGGTTAGGTATTTGATCAACTTTTCGTTTGATTCATGCTATTCACATGCACAAACACACACATACAGATCTTCTAAAATGTTCTTTTTGGATTCCGAAGGACTCAAGACATGTGCTTGGCTGAAATATCCAGTACAGTAGTCCAGCCACCTGCTATGGGTAAACATATATGATAAAGTATTGATGCATTTAAACCAATAGTAACGAACATTTCGGAAATAATGCCACAAAAATATTAATTCGATAATGTTTGTTTTTTATCCACTTTCCGCTAATGCTATCGTGTGAGGGGAGCTGAAGTCCTTGCGTTTTCATTTCTACCGCACAGGGTTCTAAAATGTATTTACTCCTACAACTATTGATTGTTGCAGGCGAGGAATATAAGCATGTTTGATAGTTGAGTTTTACCATTTAAATCTTACCGAGTTTACTTCCCTTTCTTTCTTAACATTTACTTATAAGTTTTAGGTTGCTCAACGGAGGACCCTCCCAAGGTCGCGGTTTCGAATCCGGGAAAGCCTGATGGATTTTTTTCTAGGGTATAAGTTCTTAGTATGTCTTCCTTTGTAAAGTAAATAAAGCCGGTGGTCGCGTGCCGTAGATTTATAGCACGTAGAAGAGCATTAAGCCTGATAAAGAGGCCTCGGAGCAAAATGTATGGTCTTTCACGCCCAATATAGATGGGATGCTAAGGACCACAGCAGTTAAAGAGCGTCCATAAATAAAACTCAATTTATTTTAATTTTAACAAAGAGCACTGCAGCCTGCACAGACATATTGTGCATATAATCCCCCAGGAGGAAGCGATAAAGTGAAAGAAACACACAGAAGGTTACAGGCCGTAGGCAGATAGGCCACAGAGATGCGCGGAAGTTCTTAATATTTCCAAGATCGCAATCCCTTCCCACCGCTGGAACCGCAGAGAGAGGGAAATGAACGATCCACCAGTCGAGTGTCCACGAGGAATATTGTCTCCAGAGACCTAGAGGCACACTGAAAGATGGGAAGGGAACCGAATGAAAGTGAAATAGCGGAAAGGAAATAAGCAGATATTAATAATATGATGTGAAGTAATTCCTGAAGTTGTTAAACAATGACAAAATCCTAAATCCAATGGAGTGGATAATCATTTATATTTATTTATGAATGCATTGTGTATCATAATTATTAACCATTATTATTTTAAAACAACATTTATGTCATAAACTTTACCTAAATCATTTGTATATTTTGCACCACTAGGCTTTCCCATACCCAGGGTGTTAAATATCGTGGAAAGGACTATCGCGAAGGAGCTAGGAATTGAAAAGAATCACCGGCACATATGTTAACAATTTATTATAAGGTCCTGCTCTGTTAACAATAACATCTTCAGCTTGCTTTAACATTTTAAAGGTTCCTGATTTACAAATAATATGCCCGGAGACGACAATTAAATATACTCTTTCACGTTGCCCTACAAATGAAGAATATTTCTCAAACAGAGAATAATACAATGCAATATTACACGAAGTGCAAAATATAAATGCTTCTCTCGTAAATATTAATTTAGAAACACCAAGGGCACAAAAGTTCAATTTTGTAGCTTACCAAACAGTTGAAAATAATTTAGAAGTGCCAAAAGGTTACTCTTGGTGGTTTACGCCAAATCTCGCCGTCACAAGTCTGGGAGCTATCACCCTGGCCGAAGATTGTCACTGCTGCCTGCCCAGGAGTTGCTGAAGTTGACCACGAGCGTAATGGCGATGGCTGAAGCAAACCAGCCAATGGTAACTCTGCACGACGTCTTGTGTTGTGGAATGATGAATTACATCATGCATGATGACATCTTTCTCCATGCTTCGGATGTTAACTGTTTCTTTCGATGACCCACACATTATTTCCGAAGCATTGGGCCGTTCTTGAGCTGGTTGCATAAGCCATGACCAAGGGGGAGAGGGAAAACGGCGCAGTTTCAAATAATTAAAATTGTATTTTATGACTACTGCGAAAGAAAAATAAAAAACTAATAACGTTAACAAAAAAAAAACACATTAAAGCGAATGGACTAAAACGATTGAATTTGCAATAAAATAAATATTGTGAGAACATAAAATATGTAAACAAAGAGAAAATACCAGCAGAAATGTGTTTAGTATGTATTATAATATTATTTTTATTAATCTGTCATTTATTTAATGTAAAACATTTTAAATTAATTTTATTTGTTTTACGATCGTTAGCACCAGGCAAAAGCTTGAGTAAACGGCATTCAACCTTTTGAATTCTTACACAATTTTTCACCGTGAAGGAGACTTGCCAGGGACTTGCTAAAGAATTAATTATTATACCACAAAGAAGGCCAACAAGTATTCTGATGGAATATGTAAGTAAACATATATATACCGGGTGAGGCTTCTCACCCTGCGGATTGAGAAGCTAGGCAGTCCCGGCGGTGTACATCCTATGCCGTAAACACTGTGCACTGCATCACGTCTTACCAATTTCAGCCGAAATGACTGCTTTGCACCGCTGTGCGCGCAATGATTTGCTCTCGTAGTGTAACAGAGTGCGCTTTGGCCTTCAGTATTGAGGATCCCAGGTTCAAATACTCGTACTATCACTTGAAGGTACTTGTCGTTCTCCGTGGTGTAGTGATTATCATACTGGCCTCTAGTTCCCGAGGTCGCGGCTTCAAACCCGGCGGAGGGCGCTGGATTTTTTCGGGCGTAAAAATCCTTTGCATGGCTTCCTTTGGAAGGGAAGTAAAGCCGGTAGTCCCGAGTCGTAGATTTACGGCACATAAAAGAACCTCAAACCTGATAAAGAGGCCTCTGAGCAAAGTTACAGGTCTTTCATGCCCAATATAGAACGAGACGCTAAGGACCATAGTAGTTAAAGAGCGTCCATAAATAAAACTCAATTTAATTTTAATTTTTGAAGGAACTTTTTATGTTTACTAAAATTAACGAGAACTGATATTTTAACATGGAAGTATCGTTTCAATTAATTAGTTTAGTTTTGTAATTTCATTAAAACACAAATTGTTACTTGTTAGAATATACTTTAACAAACATCACAAATAAATGCAAGAAATGAATAAAAGACTCATTTATTTACCAGCGTGATTTGAAGTCCCGACCTTCATCATAATTTTGAAGCATGTTAACCATTGTGCTCCTAGGACACGTTAACAACGAGCACCACCGTAACCCTAATCAGCGGGCTGGTGAATGCGGTGTCAACACCTGCAGTTCGCATCGTCTGTAAAATGCAGGGTTGCCTAGTTACCAATCCGCAGGATGAGAAGACTCACCGGTATATATTGTTACATACTGGGTTGAGAGCCAAAAAGTTTCCAGCTAAAAGTATTAAGTTTTAATTACCCTAGCATGCACATTGGAAGGCGTAGCTGTAGAGGCAGCAAGAGGACCACAGCGTTTAATATCACATTCCAGTGCAGGAGTGGGTTATTTATAACAAAATACACAGAATTCACATTACACATATTAACTGTGGTTTATTCAATAAAAACACGGTGCCCCTACACAAAAGGGACAAAGAAAGAAATGAGGGGAGGTGCTACACACACGAGCTACATTCACACTCTTCATATACAACTTCACTCACTCGACTCTCAAATTAAAGTGACGCTGGCACAACACAAATAAAAGTAACGCTAACCTATTCGCCCTCTCCAACCCTCGCTAGACCCGCTAGCTCACTGAAGAGCGTCATGCGGAAACGTAAACATCTGTTAGTGTTGTTACTGTAAACGGTATTCACAGTTCTGAGTAAGTGCAATGCATATTTTTATTAGATCTAATGGATTCTATTGGATTTTGATAACTTTGTGAAATGCTTTTACATTGTAGATTTATCTTGAAATCTTTGGTGTATGCAACCCCATTAATGACGTACAAACACTACAGGAAGCGTCATCAACGTCTGCCAGAGCATCCGTTACAAACCTGGAGTGGGGAGAGTACGTGATTCCCTAAGACGCATGCCACTGTGAATGGGCACCATATTGAGCACCTCCTTTAGTGATGGTTCAGGTCGTATGTAACTGCAAACAGATTACATTAGAAGCTATGCTGTTTCACAGTAACAGAGTAATGTGTCCTGACATGTATACTACATTCTGTAGATCACACGTAATAGCAAAGAAGTTGAAATAGAAGAGATGTTTCAGTAGGGAACATGAACAAGTGCTCATACCTCTTAAGGTGGGTATTTTTGGAGCTCACGTTTACAAGACTGTTTTTATTGGTTTGGTTCATTTAGCCCCTCTCAAAATGTAGAATACATTTTCTTTAGCATCCTGTACATACATATATATATATGTATATTCAATATCCTGTATATATAAAACATCCTGTGCATGTACATATTTTCAATCTTAAAATTCTTTGTATGCAATCGAACCACATTTATAACAAACATGGAAATTCATGAGATAAACAGTGACAAAAGGGTAACAACCATCATACCAGTAGAAAGCTTTCTTGCTTCCAAAAAGGTGTATATTATGAGAACATAAGAATATTTAATACTCTCCCTAATGATCTTAAGAGAAAAGTTGACAATTTCAATGTCTTTAAAACTGCTGTTAAAGAGTACCTATGCTCAAAAGCATATTATTCTGTACAAGATTATCTGAATGACAAATTATCCTTATGATAATACATATATAGCTTTGTAGGTAGTATTATTAAATATAAACGACAATTGCCAGTTACATTTGATACCTGCTCTAGAATTAATTAAGCTAATTAAATATATGTATATTAAAAACTGACAGTAAATGCTATGCATTACAAATCAAATAGAACAAAATGATGAGACGAACAAAGGTACAACCTAGTGAAAGTTCTTGTCTATAAATATACGGTAGGAAGGTATTCGGTTTTGTACTAAATTACACCTGATTTGTTTTATTTTGTAGATAATATATCTTCCTTTTATTTTAAATGTTCTATATTCTGTGCAATATTTATGTTTATGTGTAATTTTTGTACATTTCCTTGACATGTTCTATGTTCACAAGTCTCTATGGCTACTAGTGAACTCAAAGAATGCAATCTATTCTAAACTAATTATACATACATATTGTTCGTCCTTAACAAGCTCATTCAAAAGTAAAATAAAACACATATCATAATAAAAGTTAATGTATTGGATTAGTTATTTTAATAATATCTTTCCTTCCAAACATGAAAAAAACTTGAGATAAGAACCATCATTGCTATGAATTGGGCTGGTTGTATTTTAAAAATCTTAAAATACAAGGTAAGAAAAGGACCTGCAACAAAGTTACTACGAGTAACACACGCTACAATTACTGAGTAAGAAGATATCCGCCAAGAAAATCACTTCTGGCCACGCTAAGCTCAAAATTGCTGGGAGGCGTGGCAAATTCAAATCGAGCAATTCAAAGTTCACAACACCCGCGTCTACAAGAGCTTCCACCAGGATCCAGAGCAAGCACCAGGACGTAGCGGAGACATAATCCCACTACAATCCAAATTCCAATTCAAACTTGATGTCACCCAACGAACCAAACCATATTAAATCCACCTCAGAAATTGTGGTAGAGAAGAAACCCCAGACCCTGCAGACCCAGGGGAAACCACGAAAAGCCAATGGGTCAGAGTGAGCGATTGCCGCGGATCGAACCCGGGAACTCTCGAATGCGGGCCACAGACGTTGCCGCCTGAACTATCCCGTTCGGTTAAGATTTACTTCATGCAGAATTTGAATACAACTCTTTTGGCGCAAGTAGTCAGCTCACCTTCACAATCACCAATTCGCACAGGCTTTTAAACAGCTGACAGTAATTCGTTTTATTTTCACGTAAATATTTCGTTTAATATCGTCGAAAAAATAGTATTTAATACACATACGGACATTGTCTCGTATTTTCATTCTTCCACGTTCCGCAAAGATGACTTACCGCACTGCTATCGCAGTATACTGTTACACAGATTGCGTGTTAGTAGAAATATAATGGCGACTCCAGCACACAGAGAGATGCCGACAAGCGATAAAGTTCTTTGTTCTACGCCGACAAGCCCCGCCCCCTCCCTTTGTGTGCTCACATGCCGCCAGGTCTCGTGTCGTTAGGCCCCGCCCCCTCTCGCTTTGTGTGCTCACCTAATGCCGGCAGTATCTGTGCTAACAGGTTCTACCCCCTCCCCCATGCGTTCTACTGTGGCGTCATGACTTGATGGAATTGTTTTCTCGAGTCCTGCCGCCCCTCGGCAAATTAATTAGGTAATGTTCGTCAAACATTTTTTTTATGACTACTAAGCCCTGCACATTGCATCCTCGAGCAATTAAGTTTTTTGATTAATGAATTGTTGACTGGAGCTTGAGTATAAGTAGTCTGCTCACGGGAACAGTCTGTCATGTAATGAAACACTGCTGCCTTCTTGTATCTGGGGAAATCGCTTGTCCATTAGCTGAACATGTTAGACGCTTTCAACACATTAATAGGCTTTTAAGTTTACATTCTGGATCTGTTTACATACATTAGCGATCAACGACATACTTCCGTCTGGAGGTAACGGTGACCCACATTAGCTAACCCGTTAGACGCTTTCACCACATTAGCGAACATTGTCAGTAATTGTTTTCCTAAGTGCTCTGCCCAACACTCAACACTTTAGATTTTAGCGATGGAAATGATATAAAAAGCAGCAGCTTCTCCGAGTTCCAAGTTGACCAGGATGGCCGGGTTCGAATTACAAATTCAGCTTCTAATTACTCAGAGACTAATTACGATAAAGACATCAAATAAAGTTTATTACATTAATGTCATTAGATAGTTTCTTGTGAATGTATATTTGGGTACATGGTGTCCAGGGTTCGAATACCGATAAAATGTAATTTAATTATAAATTTAATAACTCCTAAACTAATTAAGATAAAGACGCCAAATAAACTTTATTATCTTTATGTTATTAGGTAGTATCTTGTGGAGGTGTAATTAGATACCTGACGTTCTGGGTTCGAGCCTAATGTTTAAATCGTCATTATCTCAGAAACTAAGAGAGGTAGAGGAATTGACCAAAGCATGATTGATAGCTCCTATGATGGGTAATTAATACGGTATATAATTTTCAATCAGTTGTCCTCACTTCGAATCCCGATCTTTCAATCACTTACTTATTTTTTCTCTATACTCTAGAATATGTCACTTAGATTGATGCTGTAACTGCATACACAACCTTTAAACATATCAAACTAATATTGTAAATAATTTTGTTTCTGGTGTCCAGGGTTCGAATACCGATAAAATGTAATTTAATTATAAATTTAATAACTTCTAAACTAATTAAGATAAAGACGCCAAATAAACTTTATTGTCTTTATATTATTAGGTACTATCTTGTGGATGCGTAATTAGATACCTGACGTTCTGGGTTCGATCCTAATTTTAAATCGTCATTATCTCAGAAACTAAGAGAGGTAGACGAGTGAACCAAAGCATGATTGATAGCTCCTATAAGGGGTAATTAATACTGTATATAATTTTCAATCAGTTGTCCTTACTTCGAATCCCGATCTTTCAATCACATACTTATTTTTCTCTATACTCTAGAATATATCACTTAGATTGATGCTGTAACTGTATACAGCACCTTTAAACATATCAAACTAATATTGTAAATAATTTTGTTTCTGGTGTCCAGGGTTCGAATACCGATAAAATGTAGTTTAGTTATAAATTTAATAACTTCTAAACTAATTAAGATAAAGACGCCAAATAAACTTTATTGCCTTTATGTTATTAGGTATTATCTTGTGGAGGTGTAATTAGATACCTGACGTTCTGGGTTCGAGCCTAATTTTAAATCGTCATTATCTCAGAAACTAAGAGAGGTAGACGAGTGAACCAAAGCATGATTGATAGCTCCTATGAGGGGTAATTAATACTGTATATAATTTTCAATCAGTTGTCCTTACTTCGAATCCCGATCTTTCAATCACTTACTTATTTTTCTCTATACTCTAGAATATATCACTTAGATTGATGCTGTAACTGCATACAGCACCTTTAAACATATCAAACTAATATTGTAAATAATTTTGTTTCTGGTGTCCAGGGTTCGAATACCGATAAAATATAGTTTAATTATAAATTTAATACCTTCTAAACTAATTAAGATAAAGACGCCAAATAAACTTTATTGCGTTTATGTTACTAGGTAGTATCTTGTGGATGTGTAATTAGATACCTGACGTTCTGGGTTCGAGCCTAATTTTAAATCGTCATTATCTCAGAAACTAAGAGAGGTAGACGAGTGAACCAAAGCATGATTGATAGCTCCTATGAGGGGTAATTAATACTGTATATAATTTTCAATCAGTTGTCCTTACTTCGAATCCCGATCTTTCAATCACTTACTTATTTTTCTCTATACTCTAGAATATATCACTTAGATTGATGCTGTAACTGCATACAGCACCTTTAAACATATCAAACTAATATTGTAAATAATTTTGTTTCTGGTGTCCAGGGTTCGAATACCGATAAAATGTAGTTTAATTATAAATTCAATAACTTCTAAACTAATTAAGATAAAGACGCCAAATAAACTTTATTGCCTTTATGTTACTAGGTATTATCTTGTGGATGTGTAATTTGATACCTGACGTTCTGGGTTCGAGCCTAATTTTAAATCGTCATTATCTCAGAAACTAAGAGAGGTAGACGAGTGAACCAAAGCATGATTGATAGCTCCTATGAGGGGTAATTAATACTGTATATAATTTTCAATCAGTTGTCCTTACTTCGAATCCCGATCTTTCAATCACTTACTTATTTTTCTCTATACTCTAGAATATATCACTTAGATTGATGCTGTAAATGCATACAGCACCCTTAAACATATCAAACTAATATTGTAAATAATATTGGTTCTGGTGTCCAGGGTTCGAATACCGATAAAATGTAATTTAATTATAAATTTAATAACTCCTAAACTAATTAAGATAAAGACACCAAATAAACTTTTATAGGGGAAAGGATGCTCTCCTGAAACATTAGGTCTCTAGATAGAAGTATTTATAGGGGAGAGATAGGGAATACCAGGGCTGATGCTAGGCTAGTCAGATGCTAAAGGAGGGAGGGATATGCTTTATACGAGAGAGATAGGGAACACAAGGAAAGATGCTATACTAAACAGGACTTGAAGGGTAGAATATGAGCGATATAGCAAACCGAGGAGAGGTATTAGGATAGGAGTTTTGAATGATGGAGTAGGCGTTTATATGCGAGAGATAGGGAATACGAGGGTCGATGCTAGGCTAGACGGTGTTGAATGAGGGAATGCATCTTATATGAGAGAGGTAGGGGAATATGAGGAGAAGTGCTAGGCTAGTCGGGAAGGTCTGAATGAGAGAGTATACGTCTATATAGGAAAATATAGGGAAAACGAAGGTAGGTGCTAGGTTGAGAGAGTCTTCAAGGAGGAAAATGCATTTATATGAGAGCCGTAGGGTATACGAGGAGAGATGCTAGTCTAGACATGGTTTGAGGATTAGAGTATACGTTTATATGGGAGAAATATGGAAAACAGGAGAGATACAAGGATAGACAGAGATTGAAGGAGGAGGAATGTAGGTTTATACTGTAATATAGAGAGTAATTCGATTATAAAACTTTTCTCATCCAGCCTTACAACACTTTTTATATACTTAATTTCTAAACCTTACAAACTTTATATTTGTTAAACAGTAGTGCGCGAGACGGAGAGGGACAAACAGTATATCGGTTTACAGTGAAGTATACGTCCTAACCTATTCCCACCTTGTTTGTTCTGGATCTTCTCATTGTCTGTCATCTAACGTAACCACGTAACAAGACGTGACACAGGAGATCATACATATGGCACATTAAAAAAAAATAAAGGTATATATAATGAAACATAAACAAGTAGACAGAGGGTGGTCGATACATAGAAAACCAGGAGTTGTATGTACTGAGACCATAGATTAGTATAGGCAAACAACAAAGAAGTGAATTTATAGTGTAAATAGCCTAATATTTTCAAATATTATTATAGTCTAAAAGTATATAACTTAATTATGTATCGAGTATTGAGAAATAAACGTTATTCATTATTCACTAATCTCAGATCACTGCAATTGTATTGAATCAATTCACAATTGCTAATGCCATTCAACTTTCATTTGTCTCTGATACATAAACAAATTGCAAAATGGAGAAGGACGAAAGTAATAAAAAAAACTCAGGCAGCAAATTTTAAGAAAGAAGAGAAAGATATATGACCGACATTGTTTTGGAACACAAATTAGTGTTGAAAATAAAATGACTGATAGCTCTGCTAAGCGTAAGGAAGAGACATGGAAATAAATTGCAAATGAATACAATTCTAGGTTAGAAAAAAGAAGATAAACAACATTCATGTAGACCAATTTTTAAAAATCAGTTTAACTGAATACATGTAAAAAAACATATCACTTTACAAAAAGTAATGCAGACAACATTTATTTTTTATAAACATTATCCTATTACATTCCTTTACAAAAAACCATACATATTTCCTAAAGGCAAAGGTGATAGTCTAGACATTCTAAACACTCAGTTATATAATCATATACATCACACAGAAAGAGACCATCATTATCAGTAAAAAAACTAAACATCTCAACAATGTCTGAATGATGTATTTTATAAGTACAAGTTTTTTGATATTTCAAAGTTCCTGTTAACCATGGCAGTAATTGATTAACACAATTTCTCGATCCTGTCATGCTATAACTTTAGATGCTTTCAGCTTACTTATAATTTCCTCAATCTCTTGTGTGTGTCTATTATTACCAGCATCCCTCGACGCAATTAGTAACCTCAATATATTTACTAGTCTATTCGGATTTTCAAGCGTCGATATCACTGAATCATCATCATATGAAGATTTCATATTCTCGCAACTTCCGATGTATCCAGATTTTTCACCAACAGTAGTCTCCAGTGAAGGACAGAGGCTTGATCCGGTATAACATTCCCCTCTATACATCTTCGGATCTTCAAGTGCAGGTGAGAGAGTCGATTCAGTATAACATGTTGCTCTATGAAACTTAAATCTTGACAAAGAACGATTCTTAAAAATCCGCCCGCATACACAGCATCTAATAACGCGTTTTCCTCCATGTGTAATGTATGAAAAATCGAGTTTCTCATTCGTCAGTTGCACAGATTTTCTCGGGCAGTAGCTCATGCTAAAACTAAAAGAAATTAAATGAATACGTGAATGCTAACGCTCGAAGGAATTAAAAGCGAATGAATGAATTCATAACACGCACCTATGTATATATCCAGGATGAGGACGACGGAGGGAATTGCGATCAATGCATAGCAGGGAGAAAGGATACTCTCTTGAAACATTAGTCATCTAGACAACTATTGTTCACGGAACCTGTAGACGTCAGGTTGAATGGGACAGACCTCAGGTTCAAATCTTTAAGGACACGGACCCAGCCTTTTGCCTGTCATGTATACTAAACCATCCTAACAGCGTAACATTACGTTACAACGACACGTAACCAGAACATGGCGAGTGCGAGCATGGAAAAAAGGATGCTCTCTGGGAACATTACTGGAAAAGGATGCTCTCTGGAAACACTAGTCATCCACACAACGGGTTGTCCCTAACATTTCCAGATTTCGGGTCGTTCAACATCGTGACGCGCCCCTGTCATCTACATTTCGACGAAATTTTACCTCCTGAATTAAAGTTTGGTGATCTGTATAGACCTGTACAACATGCATTACGCTATGTAACAGACTCATCACGTTATGTAACAACACGATCACGCTAGGTAACAACATGTTCACGCTATGTAACAACATGATCACGCTATGTAACAACATGATCACGCTATGTAACAACATGATCACGCTATGTAACAACATGATCGGCCATGTAACAACATGATCACGCCATGTAACAACATGATCACGCTATGTAACAATATGATCACGCTATGTAACAACATGATCACGCTATGTAACAAAACGATCAAGCTATGTAACAACTGATCACGCTATGTAACAACATGATCATGCTATGTAACAACCTGAGCACGCTATGTAACAACATGATCACGCTATGTAACAAACTGAGTACGCTATGTAACAACATGATCACGCCATGTAACAACTGATCACGCTATGTAACAACATGCTCAAGCTATGTAACAACATGATCACGCTATGTAACAACCTGAGCACGCTATGTAACAATCTGATCACGTTATGTAACAACTGATCACGCTATGTAACAACATGATCACGCTATGTAACAACATGATCACGCTATGTAACAACATGTTCACGCTAAGTAACAACATGTTCACGCTATGTAACAACATGACCACGCTATGTAACAAAACGATCACGCTATGTAACAACACGATCACGCTATGTAACAACACGATCACGCAATGTAACAACTGATCACGCTATGTAACAACCTGATCAAGCTATGTAACAACTGATCACGCTATGTAACAACATGATCACGCTATGTAACAACCTGAGCACGCTATGTAACAACACGATCACGCTATGTAACAACCTGAGTACGCTATGTAACAACATGATCACGCCATGTAACAACATGTTCACGCTATGTAACAACATGACCACGCTATGTAACAAAACGATCACGCTATGTAACAACGCGATCACGCTATGTAACAACACGATCACGCTATGTAACAACACGATCACGCAATGTAACAACTGATCACGCTATGTAACACCCTGATCAAGCTATGTAACAACTGATCACGCTATGTAACAACATGATCACGCTATGTAACAACCTGAGCACGCTATGTAACAACATGATCACGCTATGTAACAACCTGAGTACGCTATGTAACAACATGATCACGCCATGTAACAACTGATCACGCTATGTAACAACATGCTCAAGCTATGTAACAACATGCTCAAGCTATGTAACAACATGATCACGCTATGTAACAACATGATCACGCTATGTAACAACATGATCACGCTATGTAACAACATGTTCACGCTATGTAACAACATGTTCACGCTATGTAACAACATGATCACGCTATGTAACAACATGATCACGCTATGTAACAACACGATCACGCTATGTAACAAAACGATCAAGCTATGTAACAACACGATCACGCTATGTAACAACCTGATCAAGCTATGTAACAACTGATCACGCTATGTAACAACCTCGCACGCTATGTAACAACCTGATCACGCTATGTAACAACTGATCACGCTATGTAACAACATGCTCAAGCTATGTAACAACATGATCACGCTATGTAACAACATGATCACGCTATGTAACAACATGATCACGCTATGTAACAACATGATCACGCTATGTAACAACATGATCACGCTATGTAACAACATGTTCACGCTATGTAACATGATCACGCTATGTAACATGATCACGCTATGTAACAACATGTTCACGCTATGTAACAACATGTTCACGCTATGTAACAACATGTTCACGCTATGTAACAACATGATCACGCTATGTAACAACATGACCACACTATGTAACAACATGATCATGCTATGTAACAAAACGATCAAGCTATGTAACAACATGATCATGCTATGTAACAAAACGATCAAGCTATGTAACAACATGATCAAGCTATGTAACAACCTGAGCACGCTATGTAACAACCTGAGCACGCTATGTAACAACATGTTCACGCGATGTAACAACATGATCACGTTATGTAACAACATGATCACGCTATGTAACAACATGATCACGCTATGTAACAACATGATCACGCTATGTAACAAAACGATCAAGCTATGTAACAACCTGAGCACGCTATGTAACAACATGTTCACGCTATGTAACAACATGAACACGCTATGTAACAATACGATCACGCTATGTAACAATCTGATTACGCTATGTAACAACTGATCACGCTATGTAACAACATGATCACGCTATGTAACAACATGATCACGTTATGTAACAACACGATCACGCTATGTAACAAAACGATCACGCTATGTAACAACACGATCACGCTATGTAACAACACGATCACGCTATGTAACAACACGATCACGCTATGTAACAACTGATCACGCTATGTAACAACATGATCACGCTATGTAACAACCTGAGTACGCTATGTAACAACATGATCACGCCATGTAACAACCTGATCACGCTATGTAACAACCTGATTACGCTATGTAACAACTGATCACGCTATGTAACAACATGATCACGCCATGTAACAACCTGAGCACGCTATGTAACATGATCACGCTATGTAACAACATGAACACGCTATGTAACAATACGATCACGCTATGTAACAACATGATCACGCTATGTAACAACATGATCACGCTATGTAACAACCTGAGCACGCTATGTAACATCATGATCACGCTATGTAACAACCTGATCACGCTATGTAACAACATGCTCACGCTATGTAACAACTGATCACGCTATGTAACAACATGATCACGCTATGTAACAACCTGAGCACGCTATGTAACAACATGATCACGCTATGTAACAACATGTTCACGCTATGTAACATGGACACGCTATGTAACAACATGAACACGCTATGTAACAATACGATCAAGCTATGTAACAACCTGAGCACGCTATGTAACAACATGATCACGCTATGTAACAACATGAACACTCTATGTAACAACATGATCACGCTATGTAACAACATGATCACGCTATGTAACAACCTAATCACGCTATGTAAATAGGGTGGACCATTTAAGTTGAGGCTATACAATATATCCAAAACTAAGCGTTGTAGAAAGAAATGTCTTTAATAAACTTGATTGATATTATGGCGAAAGTAAATGCTGCTAGTCGTGTTTCGTTTGGAGGCCGTTATGAGGGTCATTTTGAGTCAATTTATTTTTTTAAATGGGAACCTACAATTAGGGGCCCATTTAAAAAGACCCTGAAATGACCCTCACTACGTCCTCCAAACGAAATACGACTAGCAGCATTTACTTTCGCCATAATATCAATCAAGTTTATTAAAGACATTTCTTTCTATAACGCTTAGTTTTGGATATATTGTATAGCCTCAACTTAAATGGTCCACCCTATTTACATAGCGTGATTAGGTTGTTACATAGCGTGATCATGTTGTTACATAGCGTGATCATGTTGTTACATAGAGTGTTCATGTTGTTACATAGCGTGATCATGTTGTTACATAGCGTGCTCAGGTTGTTACATAGCTTGATCGTATTGTTACATAGCGTGTTCATGTTGTTACATAGCGTGTCCATGTTACATAGCGTGAACATGTTGTTACATAGCGTGATCATGTTGTTACATAGCGTGCTCAGGTTGTTACATAGCGTGATCATGTTGTTACATAGCGTGATCAGTTGTTACATAGCGTGAGCATGTTGTTACATAGCGTGATCAGGTTGTTACATAGCGTGATCATGATGTTACATAGCGTGCTCAGGTTGTTACATAGCGTGATCATGTTGTTACATAGCGTGATCATGTTGTTACATAGCGTGATCGTATTGTTACATAGCGTGTTCATGTTGTTACATAGCGTGATCATGTTACATAGCGTGCTCAGGTTGTTACATGGCGTGATCATGTTGTTACATAGCGTGATCAGTTGTTACATAGCGTAATCAGGTTGTTACATAGCGTGATCAGGTTGTTACATGGCGTGATCATGTTGTTACATAGCGTACTCAGGTTGTTACATAGCGTGATCATGTTGTTACATAGCGTGATCATGTTGTTACATAGCGTGATCAGTTGTTACATAGCGTGATCGTGTTGTTACATAGCGTGATCGTGTTGTTACATAGCGTGATCGTGTTGTTACATAGCGTGATCGTTTTGTTACATAGCGTGATCGTGTTGTTACATAACGTGATCATGTTGTTACATAGCGTGATCATGTTGTTACATAGCGTGATCAGTTGTTACATAGCGTAATCAGATTGTTACATAGCGTGAACGTATTGTTACATAGCGTGTTCATGTTGTTACATAGCGCGAACATGTTGTTACATAGCGTGCTCAGGTTGTTACATAGCTTGATCGTTTTGTTACATAGCGTGATCATGTTGTTACATAGCGTGATCATGTTGTTACATAGCGTGATCATGTTGTTACATAGCGTGATCATGTTGTTACATAACGTGATCATGTTGTTACATCGCGTGAACATGTTGTTACATAGCGTGCTCAGGTTGTTACATAGCGTGCTCAGGTTGTTACATAGCTTGATCATGTTGTTACATAGCTTGATCGTTTTGTTACATAGCATGATCATGTTGTTACATAGCTTGATCGTTTTGTTACATAGCATGATCATGTTGTTACATAGTGTGGTCATGTTGTTACATAGCGTGATCATGTTGTTACATAGCGTGAACATGTTGTTACATAGCGTGAACATGTTGTTACATAGCGTGAACATGTTGTTACATAGCGTGATCATGTTACATAGCGTGATCATGTTACATAGCGTGAACATGTTGTTACATAGCGTGATCATGTTGTTACATAGCGTGATCATGTTGTTACATAGCGTGATCATGTTGTTACATAGCGTGATCATGTTGTTACATAGCTTGAGCATGTTGTTACATAGCGTGATCAGTTGTTACATAGCTTGATCAGGTTGTTACATAGCGTGATCGTGTTGATACATAGCTTGATCGTTTTGTTACATAGCGTGATCGTGTTGTTACATAGCGTGATCATGTTGTTACATAGCGTGATCATGTTGTTACATAGCGTGAACATGTTGTTACATAGCGTGAACATGTTGTTACATAGCGTGATCATGTTGTTACATAGCGTGATCATGTTGTTACATAGCGTGATCATGTTGTTACATAGCTTGAGCATGTTGTTACATAGCTTGAGCATGTTGTTACATGGCGTGATCATGTTGTTACATAGCGTACTCAGGTTGTTACATAGCGTGATCATGTTGTTACATAGCGTGCTCAGGTTGTTACATAGCGTGATCATGTTGTTACATAGCGTGATCAGTTGTTACATAGCTTGATCAGGTTGTTACATAGCGTGATCAGTTGTTACATTGCGTGATCGTGTTGTTACATAGCGTGATCGTGTTGTTACATAGCGTGATCGTGTTGTTACATAGCGTGATCGTTTTGTTACATAGCGTGGTCATGTTGTTACATAGCGTGAACATGTTGTTACATGGCGTGATCATGTTGTTACATAGCGTACTCAGGTTGTTACATAGCGTGATCGTGTTGTTACATAGCGTGCTCAGGTTGTTACATAGCGTGATCATGGTGTTACATAGCGTGATCAGTTGTTACATAGCTTGATCAGGTTGTTACATAGCGTGATCAGTTGTTACATTGCGTGATCGTGTTGTTACATAGCGTGATCGTGTTGTTACATAGCGTGATCGTTTTGTTACATAGCGTGGTCATGTTGTTACATAGCGTGAACATGTTGTTACATAGCGTGAACATGTTGTTACATAGCGTGATCATGTTGTTACATAGCGTGATCATGTTGTTACATAGCGTGATCAGTTGTTACATAACGTGATCAGATTGTTACATAGCGTGCTCAGGTTGTTACATAGCGTGATCATGTTGTTACATAGCTTGAGCATGTTGTTACATAGCGTGATCAGTTGTTACATGGCGTGATCATGTTGTTACATAGCGTACTGAGTTTGTTACATAGCGTGATCATGTTGTTACATAGCATGATCATGTTGTTACATAGCGTGATCAGTTGTTACATAGCTTGATCGTTTTGTTACATAGCGTGATTATGTTGTTACATAGCGTGATCATGTTGTTACATAGCGTGATCATGTTGTTACATGGCGTGATCATGTTGTTACATGGCGTGATCATGTTGTTACATAGCGTGATCATGTTGTTACATAGCGTGATCATGTTGTTACATAGCGTGAACATGTTGTTACCTAGCGTGATCGTGTTGTTACATAACGTGATGAGTCTGTTACATAGCGTAATGCATGTTGTACAGGTCTATACAGATCACCAAACTTTAATTCAGGAGGTAAAATTTCGTCGAAATGTAGATGACAGGGGCGCGTCACGATGTTGAACGACCCGAAATCTGGAAATGTTAGGGACAACCCGTTGTGTGGATGACTAGTGTTTCCAGAGAGCATCCTTTTCCAGTAATGTTCCCAGAGAGCATCCTTTTTTCCATGCTCGCACTCGCCATGTTCTGGTTACGTGTCGTTGTAACGTAATGTTACGCTGTTAGGATGGTTTAGTATACATGACAGGCAAAAGGCTGGGTCCGTGTCCTTAAAGATTTGAACCTGAGGTCTGTCCCATTCAACCTGACGTCTACAGGTTCCGTGAACAATAGTTGTCTAGATGACTAATGTTTCAAGAGAGTATCCTTTCTCCCTGCTATGCATTGATCGCAATTCCCTCCGTCGTCCTCATCCTGGATATATACATAGGTGCGTGTTATGAATTCATTCATTCGCTTTTAATTCCTTCGAGCGTTAGCATTCACGTATTCATTTAATTTCTTTTAGTTTTAGCATGAGCTACTGCCCGAGAAAATCTGTGCAACTGACGAATGAGAAACTCGATTTTTCATACATTGCACATGGAGGAAAACGCGTTATTAGATGCTGTGTATGCGGGCGGATTTTTAAGAATCGTTCTTTGTCAAGATTTAAGTTTCATAGAGCAACATGTTATACTGAATCGACTCTCTCACCTGCACTTGAAGATCCGAAGATGTATAGAGGGGAATGTTATACCGGATCAAGCCTCTGTCCTTCACTGGAGACTACTGTTGGTGAAAAATCTGGATACATCGGAAGTTGCGAGAATATGAAATCTTCATATGATGATGATTCAGTGATATCGACGCTTGAAAATCCGAATAGACTAGTAAATATATTGAGGTTACTAATTGCGTCGAGGGATGCTGGTAATAATAGACACACACAAGAGATTGAGGAAATTATAAGTAAGCTGAAAGCATCTAAAGTTATAGCATGACAGGATCGAGAAATTGTGTTAATCAATTACTGCCATGGTTAACAGGAACTTTGAAATATCAAAAAACTTGTACTTATAAAATACATCATTCAGACATTGTTGAGATGTTTAGTTTTTTTACTGATAATGATGGTCTCTTTCTGTGTGATGTATATGATTATATAACTGAGTGTTTAGAATGTCTAGACTATCACCTTGGCCTTTAGGAAATATGTATGGTTTTTTGTAAAGGAATGTAATAGGATAATGTTTATAAAAAATAAATGTTGTCTGCATTACTTTTTGTAAAGTGATATGTTTTTTTACATGTATTCAGTTAAACTGATTTTTAAAAATTGGTTTACATGAATGTTGTTTATCTTCTTTTTTCTAACCTAGAATTGTATTCATTTGCAATTTATTTCCATGTCTCTTCCTTACGCTTAGCAGAGCTATCAGTCATTTTATTTTCAACACTAATTTGTGTTCCAAAACAATGTCGGTCATATATCTTTCTCTTCTTTCTTAAAATTTGCTGCCTGAGTTTTTTTTATTACTTTCGTCCTTCTCCATTTTGCAATTTGTTTATGTATCAGAGACAAATGAAAGTTGAATGGCATTAGCAATTGTGAATTGATTCAATACAATTGCAGTGATCTGAGATTAGTGAATAATGAATAACGTTTATTTCTCAATACTCGATACATAATTAAGTTATATACTTTTAGACTATAATAATATTTGAAAATATTAGGCTATTTACACTATAAATTCACTTCTTTGTTGTTTGCCTATACTAATCTATGGTCTCAGTACATACAACTCCTGGTTTTCTATGTATCGACGACCCTCTGTCTACTTGTTTATGTTTCATTATATATACCTTTATTTTTTTTTAATGTGCCATATGTATGATTTCCTGTGTCACGTCTTGTTACGTGGTTACGTTAGATGACAGACAATGAGAAGATCCAGAACAAACAAGGTGGGAATAGGTTAGGACGTATACTTCACTGTAAACCGATATACTGTTTGTCCCTCTCCGTCTCGCGCACTACTGTTTAACAAATATAAAGTTTGTAAGGTTTAGAAATTAAGTATATAAAAAGTGTTGTAAGGCTGGATGAGAAAAGTTTTATAATCGAATTACTCTCTATATTACAGTATAAACCTACATTCCTCCTCCTTCAATCTCTGTCTATCCTTGTATCTCTCCTGTTTTCCATATTTCTCCCATATAAACGTATACTCTAATCCTCAAACCATGTCTAGACTAGCATCTCTCCTCGTATACCCTACGGCTCTCATATAAATGCATTTTCCTCCTTGAAGACTCTCTCAACCTAGCACCTACCTTCGTTTTCCCTATATTTTCCTATATAGACGTATACTCTCTCATTCAGACCTTCCTGACTAGCCTAGCACTTCTCCTCATATTCCCCTACCTCTCTCATATAAGATGCATTCCCTCATTCAACACCGTCTAGCCTAGCATCGACCCTCGTATTCCCTATCTCTCGCATATAAACGCCTACTCCATCATTCAAAACTCCTATCCTAATACCTCTCCTCGGTTTGCTATATCGCTCATATTCTACCCTTCAAGTCCTGTTTAGTATAGCATCTTTCCTTGTGTTCCCTATCTCTCTCGTATAAAGCATATCCCTCCCTCCTTTAGCATCTGACTAGCCTAGCATCAGCCCTGGTATTCCCTATCTCTCCCCTATAAATACTTCTATCTAGAGACCTAATGTTTCAGGAGAGCATCCTTTCCCCTATAAAAGTTTATTTGGTGTCTTTATCTTAATTAGTTTAGGAGTTATTAAATTTATAATTAAATTACATTTTATCGGTATTCGAACCCTGGACACCAGAACCAATATTATTTACAATATTAGTTTGATATGTTTAAGGGTGCTGTATGCATTTACAGCATCAATCTAAGTGATATATTCTAGAGTATAGAGAAAAATAAGTAAGTGATTGAAAGATCGGGATTCGAAGTAAGGACAACTGATTGAAAATTATATACAGTATTAATTACCCCTCATAGGAGCTATCAATCATGCTTTGGTTCACTCGTCTACCTCTCTTAGTTTCTGAGATAATGACGATTTAAAATTAGGCTCGAACCCAGAACGTCAGGTATCTAATTGCACATCCACAAGATAATACCTAGTAACATAAAGGCAATAAAGTTTATTTGGCGTCTTTATCTTAATTAGTTTAGAAGTTATTAAATTTATAATTAAACTACATTTTATCGGTATTCGAACCCTGGACACCAGAAACAAAATTATTTACAATATTAGTTTGATATGTTTAAAGGTGCTGTATGCAGTTACAGCATCAATCTAAGTGATATATTCTAGAGTATAGAGAAAAATAAGTAAGTGATTGAAAGATCGCGATTCGAAGTAAGGACAACTGATTGAAAATTATATACAGTATTAATTACCCCTCATAGGAGCTATCAATCATGCTTTGGTTCACTCGTCTACCTCTCTTAGTTTCTGAGATAATGACGATTTAAAATTAGGCTCGAACCCAGAACGTCAGGTATCTAATTACACATCCACAAGATACTACCGAGTAACATAAAGGCAATAAAGTTTATTTGGCGTCTTTATCTTAATTAGTTTAGAAGTTATTAAATTTATAACTAAACTACATTTTATCGGTATTCGAACCCTGGACACCAGAAACAAAATTATTTACAATATTAGTTTGATATGTTTAAAGGTGCTGTATACAGTTACAGCATCAATCTAAGTGATATATTCTAGAGTATAGAGAAAAATAAGTATGTGATTTAAAGATCGGGATTCGAAGTAAGGACAACTGATTGAAAATTATATACAATATTAATTACCCCTTATAGGAGCTATCAATCATGCTTTGGTTCACTCGTCTACCTCTCTTAGTTTCTGAGATAATGACGATTTAAAATTAGGATCGAACCCAGAACGTCAGGTATCTAATTACACATCCACAAGATAGTACCTATAATATAAAGACAATAAAGTTTATTTGGCGTCTTTATCTTAATTAGTTTAGAAGTTATTAAATTTATAATTAAATTACATTTTATCGGTATTCGAACCCTGGACACCAGAAACAAAATTATTTACAATATTAGTTTGATATGTTTAAAGGTTGTGTATGCAGTTACAGCATCAATCTAAGTGACATATTCTAGAGTATAGAGATAAAAAAAGTAAGTGATTGAAAGATCGGGATTCGAAGTAAGGACAACTGATTGAAAATTATATACCGTATTAATTACCCATCATAGGAGCTATCAATCATGCTTTGGTCAATTCCTCTACCTCTCTTAGTTTCTGAGATAATGACGATTTAAACATTAGGCTCGAACCCAGAACGTCAGGTATCTAATTACACCTCCACAAGATACTAGCTAATAACATAAAGACAATAAAGTTTATTTGGCTTCTTTATCTTAATTAGTTTAGGAGTTATTAAATTTATAATTAAATTACATTTTATCGGTATTCGAACCCTGGACACCATGTACCCAAATATACATTCACAAGAAACTATCTAATGACATTAATGTAATAAACTTTATTTGATGTCTTTATCGTAATTAGTCTCTGAGTAATTAGAAGCTGAATTTGTAATTCGAACCCGGCCATCCTGGTCAACTTGGAACTCGTTGGAGAAGCTGCTGCTTTTTATATCATTTCCATCGCTAAAATCTAAAGTGTTGAGTGTTGGGCAGAGCACTTAGGAAAACAATTACTGACAATGTTCGCTAATGTGGTGAAAGCGTCTAACGGGTTAGCTAATGTGGGTCACCGTTACCTCCAGACGGAAGTATGTCGTTGATCGCTAATGTATGTAAACAGATCCAGAATGTAAACTTAAAAGCCTATTAATGTGTTGAAAGCGTCTAACATGTTCAGCTAATGGACAAGCGATTTCCCCAGATACAAGAAGGCTGCAGTGTTTCATTACATGACAGACTGTTCCCGTGAGCAGACTACTTATACTCAAGCTCCAGTCAACAATTCATTAATCAAAAAACTTAATTGCTCGAGGATGCAATGTGCAGGGCTTAGTAGTCATAAAAAAAATGTTTGACGAACATTACCTAATTAATTTGCCGAGGGGCGGCAGGACTCGAGAAAACAATTCCATCAAGTCATGACGCCACAGTAGAACGCATGGGGGAGGGGTTAGAACCTGTTAGCACAGATACTGCCGGCATTAGGTGAGCACACAAAGCGAGAGGGGGCGGGGCCTAACGACACGAGACCTGGCGGCATGTGAGCACACAAAGGGAGGGGGCGGGGCTTGTCGGCGTAGAACAAAGAACTTTATCGCTTGTCGGCATCTCTCTGTGTGCTGGAGTCGCCATTATATTTCTACTCGTGTTTCAACGAGAGCTATAATTTTCGTGCAGTAACACCTTGCATTTACCAGCTGTCTGTGAAGACCATTAGGAAGGAAAGTTCTATAATCTTGCATAACTGGTAAACGTTAAGCGATAGACGATAAGCTGCAGATCTCTTTGAAACACACAATTTATTTCAAATAACTTTTTTGTGGCATTAGCCATTTCTGAGGTATTCTTATCAATGTTTGAAGTTCTAGAATACAAGTCCTGTTGATGTTCAACTTTTCCACGCGTTGTCATGGAAAGAGTATAAGGGCAGCACATAGCGTCCGATTCCTAAACATTTGACTATCGCTGTTCCCTTTGTTGTCTATAACGAAATGTGTATTGTAGCTGTTTTCCACCAGATTAAAATGAAGTAGACCGGAAAATGAACTGTCGTAAGAATAATTGTTATACCCACTAATAAGCGATAGAGAGTATAGAAGGTCATATGAATGTAGCACGCTGTGGAAGAATTTGAAACCGTAAATTTATACTGCAGAAGTTAGCAGTTGTTACAGTTTCTAGTGCTATGATTCTGAATCACTTTAATTCATCTCAAACGGTCGGAACTCGCTTCAATGGCTCAAGTGCATCACATTTCATTTTCCAATCAATTTAAGTGGTGTTGTCTACCCTTACCCCACCCGCGCATACCCTGAGAGAAAGATCTCATAGCCAAGCAAGGTAGCAGGCGGCATCAGCATATATTGGAGACGACTTCATAAAGTGAGCAAGGTGGGTACGTGGTCAAACTTGGCGCCCACCGCTGTCAAGTGCAGTTTAATTGTGGCTACGCAGTTCAGTTCTGATTCGATTCGTCTTGATCAGTTGTGTTCAAGTGTGACTTTAGTGCTACGTTGAGTGAGGTTCTCACTTGTTACAATAATATTACACCTTAAAGCTTGTGGCACAGTCTTCATTTTAGTGGAGAAACATTTGCTTACATGGTTACCAACGATGAGATCAACATAAATAAACACTTGCAGCGATGTAGGTGGTTATGAACTTAAAACAGACAATTGCTGTGAAATGGACGCAAGTTTTGCAAATATTTTAGCAATTAAAAAGTTTTTTTTTTAAATTTAATTTTTTTGGGGGGGCCATTGCAGAGATTGCGAATTTCGACTGTTATGAAACTATTAGTACGGACTTAAATATTTCTATGTAAATTCATATACATCAGATTATATGTATGCTCTTGAGTTCCGATATAAATAAGGATACTTGTATTAATATTTTTTAAGAACCATTTTTGGGAGGCGGGTATTTTGAAGGTCCAAAATTAGGTTTAAACGCCTATAAATTATGTTCTGTACAAAATGTGTGTTATTAATGATCAAAACAACACGGATATTCAAGAGATCAAATTTTTAATGTATTTTGAGGGGATTGTAGGAGGTTTTAGCGTTGGTATCATGTATGATACCTTGGGTAGCCATCCAAATTTTATGTATTTTTTAATTCAATCATCGATACACTGCAGATAGAGATAGAAAAAATCTGATGTCATACATTCACATGACTTTCTCCACCCTCTACCTTTATTAGTGGGTATGCAAACTATCGTACTAAAGCTGATTTTTCTGTCTATTGCATTTTAATCGAAATAAATCTTTGCAGAAATAGTTATAATAAAATTCCATGCTGTTTCTATGCAACAGCGAGAAACAACTGAAAATTGATAAGCCCTTAGAGAATGACAAGTATTGAACAATTATAGCCTGGCTGGCCCCTTAGCTCAGTCGGTAGAGTACCTGCCTGAGGTGCGAGGGGGTTCCGGGTTTGATTCCCGGCTGGGGGTGGGAATTTCTCTGGCCAAGATTATTCCCTATTCTTCCCAGAGTCGGGAAGTGTGAATGTCTGTGTGTGACCTAATGATTAAAATCCAAAGTGCAAGAAACCTAACGACAAGGAAATAGGAGTTAACACCAATGCCTTAGGTAATCATTTCCAAAGGAAAGGCCGCCAATGTAGTTAAAGGCGGGATATAAAAGGAAACAAAAAAAATTGAACCTGTAACAACTTATATTTTAGAAATGGCTTATGCCATAGAAAAACTTGTTTGAAGTTGTTTGGGTGTTTTAAAAAGATCTACGCTCTTTGTATGCTAGGTTTTCTCTATCGCTTAGATTTACCAGTTATATGAGGGGGGATCGAAAAGTAACGCACAATAATTTTTTTGCAAAAAAGTTTAATAGTTAAAACAACAACAAAACTCACAAATTAACTTACACTTTTTATATACTTTTCGACATAGCCACCAAGTTTATCAACACATTTCTCCCAACCTGATATCAGTTTCAATATTCCCTGTTTGTAGAAGTCCGTTTCCTTGGAGTATAACCATCTGCGAACTGCTGATTTCACTTCCGCATCTGTAGCAAAGCGTTGGCAGGCCAGGAATTTCTTCATGGGACCAAACAGATGAAAGTGCGACGTTACAAGGTACGGACTGTATGATGGATGCTGCAGCACCTCGCAACCAAATTTGGTGATTTTCTGACAAACAGCAGCAGCAACACGGGGGCGAGAATTTTCATGAAGAATTAAGACATCGTCAGCATTCATGTTGTGGCGTTTGCCATGAAGGGCACGACGCAACTTCACAAAAGTTTTCATGTAGGCTGCAGCATTCACAGTGGTCCCGTGTTCAGCAAAGTACAACAATACAACACCATACATATCCCATAACACCGCTACAAGCACTTTCTAACAGATTGAATTCTGAATTTTGTCTTCACTGGGGAACCAGCATGTTTCCACTCCATACTTGCCTGCTTAATTTCGGGCGTGTAGTGGTATGCCTACGACTCATCACCAGTGACAATTCCTCAGAAAGTCATGCCCTTCTGCGGTGTACCTCGTTAGGTGATCCAAGCTCGTCATCATTCGCTGGCCTCTGTCCGGTTCTTAGGCACCCAGCGAGCACTAATTTTACGAAATTTCAACGTGTCATGAACAATATCGTACACTGCACCACAGGAAATGTTGAACTGTTGCGATAAGATTCGCAGTTGCACACGTCGGTCGTTCAAAATTGCCCCCTCGATTCCCCTGACATTCTGCGGGGTTGCAGCTGTTACCGGCCTCACGGAGCGTGGCGAATCTCCATGCTTCACACGGCCCTCTAGGAGGAATGCATACCACCTGGAGATATTACTACGGTCCATACACGCCACGCATGCCCCTGTGAATATAACTCGGTTTATGCCCTTTGGCCCACAAATTATCGAACCACACCTTTCTGCTGTTCACACGTGGACGACAGTAACATGCGTGCCATCATTGTTGCGTAGTTCACGCTTCTCTCGCTAGAGCTGCACATTAAACAAAAAATACGCTCTGTAGTGAAAACTGCAAACTCTATCTGTGTGAAATTTTAACATTCCAGTTGCAATACCAAGGCAGAAAGAAATTATTGTGCGTTACTTTTCGATCCGCCCTCGTAAAAGGTTATATAATTCCTTCCGAATGAAGAGGATTTCACAGGCTATCAGAAAATTCAAGATATATATTTTATTTTCCATGTAAATGTCTTTAATTTGTTTTTTTTATCACTGGAGTCGGAGCCATTTTTAAAAATCAAATATTTTCGAAAAATGTTTCGTGTAAAGAGTAGTTGGGTGTAGGGATTTTCTAGAAAATCTTCCTGACGCATCTTTAGAAAATACTGAACCTAAATACCAATTGTGGTATGTATCCTACTTTTCGTTTTTGGGTTATGGTGTTCACAGACACATAGACACGCACACAAACGGACCTTTTTCTAAAAATGCATTATCTGGATTCAGAGGGTCTCAAAACATGTACTTCTGGTGAAATCTCGGTATGGAATGTTTCGGTGGAATGCAATACCTTGTCTATATACTATGCACGTGGTAGAGAAAGTAAAAATATGAGCATGCTGTGAAGAATATATCAAATATGGTACCACTGGATGGCTCATAGAGCGCGATACTGTAATTATTGGTAGGAAGATATAAATAATTAAATAAAGAAATAATTGCAATAAATAATTTTCGTATATTAAATGTATAATGTAATAAGCCTGAGTTTAAAGATTTGTCCGGAAACAAAAAGGTGATTAGCAAGTCATGTAAGGAAGACATTAGTAACAGGCGAATATAGAATACATTAGCTTAACGATTCTAGGAATTCTGTTAGGGTTTAGTTCAACAGGTTTGCAAAGTCACATAGGCAGAATTGTGTAAACTAGAAAAGTGAAAATATGTATTAGCAACAAGCCAGGAGACGCATAAGTAGCATATTAATATTTGACCGCGCGAGAAGGAGCATTGGTAGGGTATTAACATTTGGGCGGAAGTTACATTGAAAAGAACACGCATGGTAAATCAGAGATACATTTGTGCGTACATTCGTGAATATTCGTGATCCCCTGGGACTCCTGACGCTCGTGCTAATTTCAAAGCTGCATAGCGCATGCGCCGGTGTTAGAAAGATTTAGCAGCTATTGAGACACATCTTTCTTAGCAATATTTCTGTACCTTATGGTAAATAACGCTTCGCTTATTTATTGTTATAGAAGTAATTAATTCGTAAACTCAAATGGCGGTAACTCTGCTGAAACTGAACATTTCAGTCAAAATTAAGATTTCTCAGCTAACGAAAGTGGTGTTATCCTTTCAAAATATACTCACGCATACCCTGAAATAAGGAACTCGCAGCTGTACCTCTGGAACAGCTGGCCCATGAGACAAGGCAGAACGAGCTACGAGAAACTACATCAAAGAAGTCATCAACAAAGCAGCTAACGTTATCTTTGAAGCAAGGGGTACGGTTTCAGAAGTGTCGCACCACGAACTGCTTCAAGCGAGAAAAAAATATGAAACTTGAGGTACCATATATAATATGTAACATTTTAATAAAGTTTATTATAGTCGTCTTTGAGAAATAAATAACGACAGAATAGTTTAGGGTGGAAGGAATTTCGTGTTCCATTCCTGAAAAATACTGGATGTAATTTTTGCATTCACCAAACTCTTCATTTTCTTGGCTGTACACAATCTAATAAATATTTTAGGTTTAGAATACTTTAGCATTTCTCTTTGAAATCTCGATATCGAATATTTGGATGAAACACAATACTTACCCTACCTACCTTAGCTTAGCGAGTGAGAATGGAACAAAATTACTATTACGAAAAATCGCATTTACTTCACACGTGCTGAATCTATGAAACACAGCTGCAGTAAAACTCTTTACGGAGCCATCAATTTGTTTATTTTCCGAACGGTTTACGATAGTGGGTAATGAAATTTTAACATGTCATAATTTCCAGCCTAAGTGCCTTCCTTGCGCATCTAAAACGGGATGCGGTGGGTATATAAGACACAAGAGAAAGAAGCAGATGAGATGGAAACAAGGACGCACAATAACATGAAAAATAATGCTGACAGTATGCCATAGTAAAGAAATGATAAACTTTTCCTGCAGGAGTAATTTTGTTCGTGAAATATGCTTACCGTCTATTCTCCCTTGGTAGTTGCCTTGTTTTTCAAATGAAATAGCAAAGGCAAGATATTTCCTTGGGGTGAGAACGCTGCGCTGCCTCAGCTCTGGTGTGGGGGTATAGATGAGACAAACAATTGAATGTAAGAAAATCCGTCATCATGATGCGCGCGCGAGATCGTGGGTTCTAATCCCGAGTGGACTGCATATTCACTACACGACGTAAAGCTCCATCTACGGGAAAAAAGAATCATAGATATAAAAAATCTGATGTACTATATTCACATGACTTTCTCCGCCCTCTATCGTCTATTAGTAACTATACGAATTATTCCTACGAAAGCTTATTATTCTCTCTACCATGCCATTCTCCAATGAATTCGATACCGAAGATTTCACCGTAAATACATGTTTTGAGGACCCGGAATACAAAAAACATTTTATAAGGAGATCCGTTTGTGCATCTGTGTGTGTGTTTGAACCGCATAACTTGAGAGGATTGCTGCCCCACGTACAGTCAAACATTCCGGTGGCCTTCGCCTCACGATTGCTTTTCATGTGGCCTTCGCCCCATGTTTAAGAATTAACTTTGTATTTCAATGTTTATTTAAATATTATATATGTTACCTCGGCTGCGTTATTATTATTATTATTATTATTATTATTATTATTATTATTATTATTATTATTATTATTATTATTATTAGAGCACGCATCTCTTAACAGGGTTGGTACGGCCAAAGAACAAGGCTTACAGAAATTATAATTGTATTGTACTTTGTTTTTATTAATCCTTCACAAGATTAAATAACACTTCACTGTTGTATTCTATAGAGCTGTGAGATTATTGTTAATTTCACTTTTTAACAGGTAAACTTTATATTATTCTCACCGCAATAAAATTTCTTGTCTCACACTGAACCATACCCATCTGCTTGCTTACGCTTCCTTGTAGCGTCTTCCGCTTGAATCTGTATATTTCCCTATTTCAAGCCTCTGATTGGCTAATTCTTCTCTAATAGAATAGCTTTATTTAACTTAAGCTTTTTCTAGCTTTTGATTGGCTATTTATGAACTGTTTTAAATATTAGATTATTATTATTCCAAGAATTGTTAGTAGCCTTTTTAAGCTTTCTAATTTATTGTTGTCTCAAGGTTACCTCATTGTTAGCAACTTTCGGCTTCTACTTTGTAATTCTGTTTGCTACGAAAAGCAGCTTCCTTCTATTCTCACAGCCCCTATATTGTTAAACTACGTGAAATATTCATATAACATTATTATACACGTACATAATAAATATAATACAAAGATGTTACAAACATTTGATATATTATATTATAGGCTTTAAGGCGGGCTGTTATTAAATTTTATGTTCTATAATTAGACTGATATTATTTAAGTGTTAAAAATACTGCCTTAAACTCAAAAAAGAAAAGTTGGATAAATACCAAACTTGGTATTCAAGAAAGTTCCCCAAGCCCAAACTATCCTCCACATAAACATTTTTTTGAAAATTATGATTTTTTAAAAAAATTTCATTAAGCATTTTGAATAACATGCAATATATTCAACATATTTAAACAATAAATAAAATGCATATCCTGAATTTTCTGGGAACAGCCTGTGAAGTTCTCTTCATTCGCAAGGAATTTTGTATAACTCGTAAACGTTTAAAATTGTAGATCTCTTTAAAACTTACAATTTATTTGAAATAAAACTTTTGTGCGATAAGCCATTTCTGAGATATCCGATATTAATAGTTCGAATTTTTCAACACCTTGTCATACTTTTAAGGCCTTGTCAATATTCAGTATGGAATTTTAAGGCCAGCATATAGCGTCCAGTTGTTAAACATCGCTGTTCTCTTTGTATCCATAACGAAATGTGTAATGTAGCTGTTTTTGTAAAGGTTTATTGGGATTGAAACGTAGTAGATAGAAAAATAAACTTTCATAAGATAAGCTGTTACACCACGAATAAATGTTACGGGTAGAGAATGCCATGTGAATGAAACACACAAGAGTTTTTAAAATGTGTTTAGCGCCTGTTCTTACTACACACGGCACCACAAGTTGTGGACGCTAATAATACATTAAATAAAATAATAAGTGGAAAAGGAAATTCGGGAAGCAAAAGCTGCAGTACTAAGTTAAGTTACCTCCTCCACATGTCATTCTCAGCTGTTCAAAGCAAAAGTAGGGGAAACAAACTCGCATACATTTATAAAGAGGGAAACCACATGCCTTCAGCACACAGAAGCTGTCATACTTAACAGTAGTACCAACTGTAGAGCAAAACTTCCCATAAAATGTTTATCTTATACCCCAAAGTATGTAGGAGTTATGATTTTTCACTTAGAAATACCTACATGTTTTTAGTACTCCTGAAACACCCCCCCCCCAAAATGTACTCCTATAAATGGTCCATGCGAGCGCGTCTGTGAACAACATAACGCAAAAATATCTCCACAAGATTCTCCAAACAAACCACCCTTTACATAAGTGATCCTTCAAAGTTTTCGATATCCTCTATAACTTGGTCCAGCGACCGGACAAGATGGCTCCGCCGTAAAATGTGTGGCCGTATACATGAGGTTCCAAGTTCGATTCCTATCAACCGCCCACTGTCCTTTGTTTTTTTTCATGGTTTTCCCTGGTCGATAGTCGAATGTTGCGATAGTTGCTCATCTACAACGCTTTCATTTCTGTTTCCTTTCATCTTCTAGGTTTCATGATGTCGGACAGATAGCGCGGATGCTTGCTTAAAGGAAAGAGTATTGCCGTGGACATTAGAGGGCTGCTTGCTGGGCTGGGCGCTCATCGCCCTCTTTAAGCAATCCCAGCAGTTGTACGGGTCTTCGAGACTGGAACTGTTAAGGAATTCTGAGCGTCTCTGGCCTGTAGCCTCCTGTGGTTCCTTCACTCCATCCCCTCCTGGAGGTGGTAGTCACAATAGATCTATGTAGGTCGCGAGGTGTCCCCCTCCGTTGTATAACCTGTACTGTAGCCTCCTGTGGTTCCTTCACTTCATCCCTTCCTCCTGCTGGTGGTAGTCACAATAGATCTATGTAGGTCGCGAGGTGTCCCCCTCCGTTGTACAACCTATACTGTAGCCTCCTGTGGTTCCTTCACTTCATCCCTTCCTCCTGGAGGTGGTAGTCACAATAGATCTATGTAGGTCGCGAGGTGTCCCCCTCCGTTGTACAACCTGTACCGTAGCCTCCTGTGGTTCCTTCACTTCATCCCTTCCTCCTAGTGGTGGTAGTCACAATATATTTATGTAGGTCGCGAGGTGTCCCCCTCCGTTGTATATCCTATACTGTAGCCTCTTGTGGTTCCTTCACTTCA
This sequence comes from Deroplatys truncata, assembly GCA_030765065.1. Classification (NCBI taxonomy): domain Eukaryota; kingdom Metazoa; phylum Arthropoda; class Insecta; order Mantodea; family Mantidae; genus Deroplatys; species Deroplatys truncata. The sequence goes on from CM060976.1 coordinate 269,693,390, forward strand.
TCCCTTCCTCCTGGAGGTGGTAGACACAATAGATCTATGTAGGTCACGAGATCTCCCCCTCCATTGTAAAACTATGCCTATGTGAGAAACGATTTTGATTAAAATACCATATGTTCAAGATATTTGAATACAAATAAAACGTATATCTTGAATTTTCTGCGAATCTTTCAAACTTCTCTTCATTCGAATGACCTTTGTATAATAATTGGTATATCGTAAGAGAGACACAAAATCACACTACACATTCAAGTATTTATGTAATTTAAGTTTTTAAATCCAATATAGATTCGAGTGCTTCACAGTCCATATGCCATAAGAAAGCAGACTATTGTGAAAATGCGTAACGAAATCTACTCTCTTGTGCGCTAAAAAGTCACTTTAGCGCTACGGTGCGACAAAGGACTTTAAAACGAGTCGCTACTGCAAAACTTTATTTTTTTCACGCGATTCACTTTTTTGCCCAGATTCAGCACCTTGTTTTCAATGACATGCAGAAATGTTTAGGTATGTTTGACGGCGAGGGTGGGGGAAAAAGAGCAAAAGAGAGGTTTTATCCGACGGTCTCCCGATGACGTAAGGTCAGTGAGCGTTTCTTTCGTAATTAAAATGTGAAGAGGAACTGCGTTCCTTCTCTCTCGACATCAATTCAGAGCGTGCACTGACTTTTTATAACGAACCTTTTGCTTCTTCAGGAAACACGGCGAGAAAATAACACCAAAAACATTGCACTAGGAAACCTACTCGTGAAAGAACACAAGCTTCTGTGCGAGCAACGCCCGTTTACTTCTCGAGACAGTTTCCGTCTCTTTTACTAAAATATATACATTTAATTTGTATCGAAGTTGAGACGTTTTAACGCTTGCATTCGCCATCTAAGTTACAAACAGGGCCCGGATTTTAATGACCTAAAAATGTTTAAAAACACGTAAGAATTACAAAAAAATCTGATGATAATAATGTTAATAATATTTACTGTACCCCTAATATAAACCAAATTTGGCAATCTGATACCGTAATTATTGACAGGAAGATATAACCAATTAAATAAAGAAATAGTAGTAAGATACAGAAATAACTGCAATAAATAGTTTCTCTATATTAAATCAATATTGAAAGATTTGTCCTGAGAAAAAGCTCATTAGCGAGTCATGTTAAGGAAATATGTTAGTAACAGCCGAGTAGCGGATGCTTTAGCTCAAAAGTTCCTGGAACTCAGTTATGGCTGAGTTCAGTGTGTTTGTAAACCCACGTAGACAGAAATTTTGCAAATTAGAAAGGGAATGAAAATCTGAGATCCCAGCAAGGCGCCGCATAGAAACAGTCTCAGATATGCATACGTAGATTTTTAAGAGTGAGTAGGAACATTAGTAGGGTTAGCGATAGGTAGGTGGAGCTAAGTTAAGAAAAGAACGTGCATATTTACTTACATCGAGATTTCCCAGAAATGCATGCTTTGAGGTCCCACAATCCAAATAAAGCATTTTTGGAAACATGTATGTCTTTGAACAGCATAACCCAAAACCGAAAAGTCGCATAAATACCAAATTTGGTATTTGGTTTAGTATCTTCCAAGGATGCGACAGGAAAATTTTCAAGAAAAGCCCCACCCCAACTATCCTTTACATGAAACGTTTTTCGAAAATTTTGATTTTCTCAAAAATAGCTCATACGATTATAATTAAAACACTATATATTTTAAGATCTTTATATGAAAAATGAAACGTATATCTTGAATTTTCTGGAAATTACTTTTGCATAACTGGTAAACGGTAAGAGATAGGCAAATTTTACTGCACAAAAATGTAGATCTCGTTAAAACACACAATTTATGCCATATGCGTTTTTTTGTAGAGGGAACCGTTTCCGAGATATTCCTTGTTATTTGTTTGAATTTTCCAATACTTTTACTTTGTCTTAAATGGGAATTCGTTATTTAATTTTTATGTCCTGGACATGCAAAGACAATGGAATACTGCACATAGCAACCAGCTCTTAAAACATTTGACTATCGCTTAAAGCCTACCATATTTCCCTTGCACCTACAAGAAAATTAGCAGTAAGATAATGCAAATGTTTATCTCAATTAATATGAAATAAACAGAGAATAAGCACAGACACACGCAATGAACTTTTTCTAAAACTTTTATGTGTTACATTTACATGACTTTCTCTACCCCCTATTTTTATTAGTGGGTATGTGAATTATTCGTATGAAAGATTATTTTTCTATTTACTTAGTTTTAATCCAGATAAAACTTTGCTGAAATAGCTACATTACACATTTCCTTAGAGAGAACAGAGATAGTCAATGTTTTAAAACTGGACGCTATATGCTGGTTTTAAAATCCCGTACTCTTAGCATGCAATCCCGAGAAATAACTGAAAATCAACAGGACTTCAAAAGAATTGAAGAATTCGAGCCATTAATAACGTATATATTGGAAATGGCTCCAAAAAAAAGTATTGGAAATAAATTGTTTGTTTTGAAGCGCTCTACATTTCTTGTGTAGTACGTTTTGTCTATCGCTTAACATTTACCAGTTTTGCAAGGTTTGTGCCAAATTGACCCTCCCCGGAGAAATTTACTTTAGGCGACTGGGCTGCACTAAAGGAAGGCTGACATGTACGGGAACAGAAGTGAAACGACTATGGTAGTGGTTGTCAAGCAGACGACAACAACAAGAAAGGGCGCAGTTATTTTGAGTCACGCAGTACGTCAGGCGATTGTCGCGTCGTCGACTGCGCAGGCGCCGGATCAGTTCCAGCCTTCTTCAATGTGCTGTCCACAAGGCTGACCAATCTTTCTTCGACGGCGTGCTAGGTTACCAGGAAAACAACAGGACAGGCATTCTGGACGGATTCATTTTTGGCTTAACGTATTCGAAATTCTCTTGTAATTCTTTACCGGGAAAAGATTGATCGTCTGAACTATAGAGTTATTGCTGTTAGTTTTGAAATATATTGGTAAACGTGAGAACAGTAAGTAATTGTGTAATTATTGTAATTGAATTTAAAGCCGTAAAGAATGTAAAGAATGGTGAACGAATAAGGGTTTGTTAATTGTAATTATCTATGTTATTGAAGTATTAGTTTATTAAATGGAAGAAATTCGGCTTGTTAATTAATTTATAGAATATATTTTCAAGTAACAATCTGCCATTATTCCTAATTTAATCCACTTCCTCTTGGGTCACAAGACCACGTTTCAGGTTATACAAAATTCCTTGCGAATGAAGTGTACTTCCCAGGCTATTCGAAGAAAATTCAGAATATACGTTTTATTTTCATGTAAATATATTTAATATATGGTGTTTTAATCAAAATCGTTGGGACCATGTTTAAGAAACTCAACATTTTCGAAATATTTTACACGTAAAAGGTAGTTAGGGGAATTTAAAAAGCTAGTTAAGTTTTTATCCGACTTTTAGTTTTTTAATTATGCTTTTCGCAGTCACACAATAATTTCACTACTTAATATACGTATTAGAGAAAGCGATAAACGATAGTGGGTAGAAAAAGTTATGTGAATATAACAGATCAGATTTTCTTATAAAATGTATTTTGAGGAGGAAACTTTCTGAAAATCTTCGCCTTGTTTCTGTCTCTGTGTTTGACTGAAGTATGAAATTTGGTATTATTGAAGCTTTGGTTTTTGAGCTGAAATTATAAAACTCTGTTATAAGTAATATTCCGATAGTCTGCAGTTACATATCGAAATTGTAATTTAAAAATATCAGCACATAGGTATGCGTAAAGATAAACGAAATATGTATGAATTTGGGGCAACAAAAATGCATTTTATTTGTGTTGGTAGCATTCTGGTTCTAATTTGCATGTATTTTGAAAGCCCGGGCGAATATGATATCCAAAAATCACACTTTTCTGGTTGATTCAGTAAACAGAAATATATCATTCAAATGTTTCCAATAGCAAACGGAACCACGTTAATTTCTGGTGCATTATTTAATCGCCCGTGGATTGCGTTAATGAAATGCAAACACGTTTGTGGTTTTTTTTCATTTTTAAGGGGAAATTCTGACACCTTTATCTGCTGTTCACAGAGAGAGGTTTTTATTTTATTTATTTTCACTTCAGTTCCATGCCCCAACTACACCTGCGTGTAACAATGCAAGCTCACGTATTGTTTGCCTTCGCCATTGTGTAATTGATTTGCCCGAATTGCCTAACCTCCCCCTTTTCCCTTTATCTTATCCCGAACAAAGTGCCAGCGTAAACAAAACACAAAACATTCAACGTTAAAAGCTCTGTTTTACGCCAAAATAATATCCTATTCTGCAGCAAATGTCGTGCTCGAGTTGGTAGGCAAGGCAAACAGGGGTTACAATAATTCTGTTCAACAAAGGCCAATCCCACAAGCAGAGACATTTTTTTCTTTGATTAATCGCAACAAAATGCCTGTATTAATTTCCGCAAGAGAAGTAAGGCTTCTCTTTCTGTATCACCTGTGTGAGGCCAGCATTAGGATGGCCCGGTGTCGATCGCCCACTCACCTTGTCTTTTCTCTGGAATGGTTTCCGTTCTATCACGTTTTCTATCGTTCCGTTTCTTTCCCATCTTTCAGGCATGTTTCTAGGTTTCGCGTCGTATGGCGGTGCCGAATAGGTGGAAAAACACTGGAGAGCTGGTCGGGTCTTCGAACTAGGAGCTATTACGCTCTTCTGCGCGACTCTGTGGCCTGTAGCCAGCTGTGGTTCCTTCACTTCATGTTTTCCTTCTGGAAGTGGTAGGTAGAATAGATTTCCCGTAGGTCGCAATGCGCGAGGTGCCCCCCCCCCCTCCGTGGTATTCCTTTTACTATGAATATGGCTAGGGTATGGAGGATCTTTTGTGCTTACCATGTCGCAGTTCTCAGTGGCTTGTGTTATCTTATTTTTTGGGCGCTTATTGTGTAATTATTTCTTAATTTGGGTTCTTTGTCCTCCAGCTAGCTATTATAACTCAGTTGAGCACGTGTCTCTAAGCAGGGCGTGTAAACGGAAAGAAGCTGCTACTAAAAGATAACACTGATAAAAAATTTTGAATCTTTTATTGCCGTCACTCTTAATTATAATTGACATGTTTAATCTCTATACACACCTGACTGGAACTGTGGTATTTCCGAATGTAACTACAGTCATTTTAGTTGCCGCGCACCAATTACTTCGCGTACTTTACATTTTTGTAACTAACTCTGCGACGTGCACCTATTGAGAGATTCTTCAGAACTGTGCAACACTTGCTTATGGCTCGAGAATATATACTCCTTCACCCCGAATTGCCTAAACATTATAATATAGCTCCTACTGGTTACCAAATGGCACCCACGTTAGCGTCTGTTTTGGTCAGCCAATCACTACTACTAACATATATGCTCTAGGGAAGATATTCCCTCCATTTCAAAAAAAAAGGGCACGCTACCCTGACGTCATTTGTTTATCTCTTCCTAATGATAAACAACTCACCCCCTCGGTTTATTGTTACCCACTTCCATTGCCAGTTTCAGTTAGTCCGTGCAAACTTATTTCCTAACAATACTTATGGCTAACAAACATCTAAAATCCTGTACATACAATAATATTAATTTACACTACAATCACTCTGGCATTCACAGCATTATGATATAAAATATTGCCTCAATCACCCCAGAGTAACAGATGTGGTTGTGCGGGAGTTCTCGTTGTCTCCCGTTCCTCCTGGATCTCCGCTGTTTTCTAGACGTTCTTGCCGGCTGCGAATCGGAGAGCTGAGAGAAGGAATTCCTATCCTATCTAGTTGGATGATACCTCTGGGATTTTGTGGGCGAAGGCAAAATAATAACTGATTTTCCCATAACCTTGATTTATTGAAGAAAATTACGTCTATTCAGGCGGCTAGCTATTTTCCCTTATGAAGTGCTTATTAAATCTTATAGCTTAAAGCTTCTCGCTATCATTTTGTGTTATTCTGTGGACCTGGCTAATTCGTCACACGATCTTCCACTTGGTTGCACAATTTAATATCGGTTGCTACGGTAGTAGCACGCAAACTAACACCAAGAGAGCATCTGAGAGAATCGTGTAAACTCTGGGATTCCCTCCCTAGTTATCTGTTTACTATGACGCTATAATTCGTGCCTTTATTTGTTACAACAATTTCCGTTGGTTACATGCCATGCTATGACAATAAAATGTGCCAAATTTCTGAAGTCGCACGTCCTGCTGACTTATCCGGCAAAACCCAGTATCTCTGTCCTTCAGTTAAGTGCATGTTTCATTTTCTGTTTTATCAACTCCCTCGAGTTTCGGGAAATGGGCCACTGTTTCTGTCTCTTTCTATTCTCTGCCCTCTCTTTCTATTTTCTCACATTTAGTCTGAACCCTGTGCACATTAGCGCGCGTGTTAATGGACTTTCACCTCGCCTGTTTTAATTACAGCTATGTGACAAGATGGATTCACATTTTAAATTATTCCCAATACTTTATATGGTGTTATTTCCTACGCTTATTTGTTATCGGATATCCCCTTACAGGATCTAGGAACCGCAGGAGGCTATAGGTATGACTACGACCAGGGAAAGAGGAGGACACGCGGATCGTTTGTACCTACCACCCCCAGGAGGAACGGAAGACGAAGGAACCGTACGCAGGCCAGTCGACAAAGACACGCAGCGTAAAAATACTTAGCACGGTTTTCTTCGGAAGTGAAGTAAAACCGGTGGTCCCATGTCGTACATTTACTGCACGTAAAAGACCCTCAAACCTGATAAAGATTCCTCTGAGAAAATTTACCGGTCTTTTACACCCAATATAGGATGGGACGCTGAGAACCACAGGTTAAAGAGCGTCCATAAATAAAACACAATTTATTTTTACACTACAGTACACAGCTCCTAAGCGCACTTGAAACATGAAAGGGGAAGCGAAATGAAATGAAATGAGGGAAATAAAATTTGTGATGGAAGAGAAACCCCAGTATTCGCCTACCGACCGGAGAAAACCACGAAAGACCCATCGTCAGTGTAGTCGGCCCGGGGAACCGAAACTAGGTCCTACCGAATGCGAGTCTCTTTGGAAAAATTTCCCACATAAAACAATGCACACTGAATTCACCAGTACCTTATAAGCTTTGTTTATTTATAAAATGTTATTGCTGCTGAAAGTTTGCCCCACATTTTCTAAAAATTGTATAGAGAGTAACAGACGAAACGTTTTCATTGTCTGAAGATCTTGTTGAACAGTGTCATTTAGAAACTGCAAGGTAAATAACTAGTGGCAATAAACACCTTTATGATGGACTCACCCTCCCTACCAACACAGGAATATCACGATATGTTATTGATTTTATTGGAAGCCGTGTATTCTTTTGTAGAGTTTGATATTCCATCGGTATTGTTGTCGGTGGTTTAAGAGCTCTACCCATAACTAGATATTGGATTTTGTATCTCTTTCACACCAAAGAGCTGTTGGCAAGCCTGATATGTCCGGTACGTAACCAGCGCTCCACCGCGGACAGGAAAGTGAGTTCGGTACTTGTGAAACCAGTTCAGGGGTTGAACCTCCCCAACTGCGTAGCCCTATAAATGCTCCCACAGGGTGGCTTTAACTCAAAGTTACATTTCAGTGGAAAATGTTATAAATATACTTGCTCTGTTCCCTGCGTTTACACCTTTTGTGCTTTCTCACTGAATCTACACTGGTTCCTTTTCTAACTGTACTTCCATACAGTGTAATAATGTTCAGTCTACTAGCTGGTTTATCCGACCTTGCTCGGGTAGATTTCTAAACTCGAATGACGATATAATTATGTTCCTTTACCGTCTCCCCCTCCGTTCTTTATAAACTACACGGCTCTGGAATTATCCATAATTAAAAATCTTACGACACTATAAGAACAAAATAAAAATACTGAGAAAGCGCTACGTTGAAGATCACAAATATCACAGCTTGTAATAATGATTTCTCATAAAAGCAGATAGGTGCGTTTCACGTTGTCACATTCGGCTGCCTATCTCAGTTGGGAAGAAATAACAAAGGTTTAAGTAACAACCTTGTTTATTCTGAGTAACAGCGTACATAGAACTACTAAGAAAAAAATCTGATGCGTTACACTCACATGACTGCCTCTACTCTTGTACAAACTATTTTTACAAACCCTTATTCTCCATCTATTTGATATTAATCGAGATAAACATTTGCAGAAACGATCGTTTGACATACAAAGAGAATTACATTTTACACATAGCGACCAGTTCTAAAAATATTTGACTATCGCTTAAGGCGTACTATGTTCCCGTTGTTTTGTGTTTACAAGGGCAATATAGAAATAAGTAGGTTTTAAGCATATACATATCTCTTAATAGCTGGTTGCTAGGTGCAGCACCATTCTCTTTGCCACAGATTAATACTCTTTGCATATACAAGACAAAAAAATGAATAATGAATTCCCATTTGAGAAAAAGTATTGGAAAATTTAAAGGGAATAACAAGCAATATCTCGAAAATGGTTCACTCAACAACAAAAATGTATATGACATAAATTGTGTATTTTAACGCAATCTACATTTTTTGTGTTGTACAATTTTGTCTATCTCTTATGGTTTACCAGTTATGCAAAAGTCGTTCACAATGAAAAATACTTTTAGAGACATTCCCAGAAAATTCAAGATATTCATTTTGTCATGAAAATATCTTAAACATATGATATTTTAATCAAATTCGTTAGAGCCGTTTTTGAGAAAATTAAAATTTTCGAAAAATGTTCCATGTAAAGGGTAATCTGGGGTGGGGGATTTTCTTGAAAACCTTCGTGTCGCATCTCTGGAAGATACTGAATCTAAATACCAAGTTTGGTTTTTATCCGACTGTTTGTTTCTGATTTATGCTGTTCACAGACAGACACACACAGACACACACGCGGACATGTTTCCAAAAATGCTTTTCTTTGATTCAGGGGGTCTCAAAACATATATTTCCGGTGAAATCTCGGTATCGAATTTTTGGGTGGAATACAATACTTCCCCTACTTACTATACGTAGTAGAGAATGTAAAAAAGACGATTTACCCCAAATAACTCTTTTATAACATCAGCATTTCCAGATGTCCCTTATTATTGATATGAAAATTTGTTGTTCTTCTTTAGCGGATTACCCCTCTTTGTAGGACACGAGCCAATGCCTTGGGTCAGCAAGGAATCTCTAGATCATAGCATGTCCGGGATGTGTGATCAGACTGGTATGACGGTGAAGAAGGACACGAAATGTCGTGATGAAAGGAATGATGGAATTATCGACCCGAGCATTCGCCTAGTGACGGAGGAAAACCGCGAGAAAACTTTCGATCAGATTTGTCGGTCCCGGGGGTTTGAACTCGTAATCTCCCGAAGGTGGATCACAGACGCCGCTTAAGCCATCCCGCTCTCAGAAAACATTATTTTTACTTTCTCTACTACGTCCCTACAGTAAGCTTGTGAAGTGTTGTATTCCACCCAAAAATTCCATCTCCAAATGGCACCGGAAATACGTTTTGTGGCCCCCTGAAGTTCTTCATCTTCCAAAGATGCAACATGAAGTTACGAGGGGCACTATTTATATTTTGAGCCTTGGCAACCCTGAATTTTGTAGGTGCCATCTGACGTTTCCAATGGAAAGTTTGACATTTTTGACCATAATCTACTTCAAAAATTTTGTCAATAGAGCGTCATTTGTTTTGTTTACACTAAGTTGAAAATTGTGTCTGTCAACAAAAACATGGAAACTCCTGAAAATGTTCGTGCAATGATTTATTACGACTTTCGACGTGGATTATCAAGACAAGAGTGCATCGATCAACTAACTTCCACATTTGGCGACGAAGCTCCATCCTTTGCCACTGTGAAACGCTGGTATAACGAATTTAATCGCGGCCGCCGGTCGCTCAATGATGAGGTTCGTGAAGGTCGTCCAAAATCAGTTGTTGTGCCAGAAAACATTGATGCTGTGCAAAACCTAATAATGAAAGATCGTCATGCAACATATTGTGAGATTGAGGCAACCTTAGGCATTAGTTCCACCAGCATATATAAAATATTACATGATTATTTAGCCGTGAAACAGGTTTGCTCTTGTTGGATCCCACATAATTTGACGCAATCTAAAAAGATGCTCGTGTCGATTGGTGTATAAAAATGCTCAAGAAATACAATGGCGGTGCCTCAAAAGACATATATAAGATTGTAACAGGTGACGAAACATGGATCTATGCGTATGAGCCGGAACGTAAACAGCAGTCGACTGTATGGGCGTTTCAAGATGAAGCAATTCCAACAAAAGTTGTTCGCACTCGAAGCAAATGGTCGCCTGCTTTTTCATCAAAACTGGCCATGTGGCAACAGTCGGAAGTCTTCGGTGAAGTAAGGAAAACCAACAAGAACCGTAGGATCGTTCTTCATCAAGAAAATGCGAGCACACACACACACACATCTCGTCTAACAACAGAGTATTTGAAGGCTCAAAAAATCGAATTGATGGGTCATCCGCCATACTGTCCTGATTTGGCACTCAATGATTTCTTTTTGTTCCCGAACATCAAGAATAAATTGCTTGGACAACGGTTTTCGTTGCCAGAAGAAGCCGTTGATGCCTTCAAAAACCATATTTTGGAGGTGTCTCAAGAAGACTGGAATAAATGTTTTGACAAATGATTCAAACGGGTGCAAAAGTTTATTGATCATATAGGAGAATATTTTTAAAAACAATAAAGCTGTTTTCAATCAGAAATTACTTTGTTTTAATGATTAGGCTCAAAATAAATAATGCCCCTCGTATTGAAATAGATTCCTTACTCTAACCTCCCCTTTTTGATTTTCTAAAGAAATAGTCCTTAGGACTGCTGCTGAAATACCATATGTTATTTAAGATATTGTGACACAGCGGCAAGTTATCGGAAGATCCACGCCCAACAGTCCGATTAGACAATGCTAAATACCGCTTGCCAGCGGAAACTCCGGACGCCCTATCAACAGATAACCAGAACCATCTGGAAGCTTCTTCCCCCTCCTCCAGAACATGTGTCGAAATAGTTCTAGAATGTTCTGTGAAAGATTGCATTGCCTATATAAGCGAGCGCTCTCGCTAGGTCAGAGGAGTTGAGTTGAATTGCGTCGGTCAGTCCGTGAGCGAGATACTTGGCGGGTGAGTTTTCCTTGAGAAGTCAAGAGTTATTCTCCAAGCGAGTTGGTGACAGCTGCTGCAGAGGGGGGGGGGTTGTCGAGTTTTGTATTCGACCCCCCAGCGAGTGAGCCGTCCGTAAGAGCAGGCTACTTTACGAAGCTAGGTGACAGACTACTAAACCAGTTCACCTTAATGAAGTGACAGAGTGAACTCCCAGTGAAGTTAAACTAGATAAAAACAAAACACTGGAGTTGGATAGCTGAGAAACTGGACAAAATTACCTACAATATTTGCATGATAAAATGCATATCCTGAGTTTTTTGCGAATAGCCTATGAGGACCCTTTCATTCTCAAAGACTTTTGGTTAACCGTAAGAGAGAGACAAAATCTTACTACCCAAAACATTTAGATTTCTTATTGGTTTGAATTTTCAAATAATTAACGTTTTTCATTACATGGAATGCTGAGGCAATACTTTTAACATTTAAATGATTTCAGTCTAATTATATAATATATAAATTCAATAGAAGCCTTCCTTAAAGCAACATGTGTATGTAACAATATATAAAAATGTATATTACAGTCATTGTATATGTTTATATTATTGTATACATGTGTAATAATGTTATGTGTATGTATTACGTAATTTAATAATGTAGGAGCTGTGAGAATAATAGGTAAAAGATTGCTAACAATGAGGTAACCTTGAGGCATTAATGAGTGTAAACGTTTATAATGCTACCAGTCATTATTGGAGCAACAATAATGTATTTTTTTTGTGACAGCCAATCAACAATCAGAAAAAGCTTAAGTTAAATGAAAGTATTGTATTGGACTAGGATTAGCTAATCAAAAACTGAAATAGGGTAAATTGTACCAATTCAGAAGTGAGTTGCTTGTAGACAGTGTTCCTAACCGGGCGCGGGATGCGTCCTCGAGAAATTTAATACGTATTCTTGTGAGACGAAAATAGTTTTACGTGTTAAAAAGTGCAAGTATTTGATAAAAAACAAATCCCACAGCTCTCCCCCTATATCACTGAAGTGTTATTTAAATCGTGTCAAGCATTAATTAAAGGAGTGAAGTAAAATTATAATCTGTGTTAGCCTACATTCTTCACTCACACCACAACCCTGCAAAGAAATCCATGTCTGTAACAATAATACTGACGCAGCCGAGGAAAACATAAATATATAATATTTAAAGAAACAGTCAAAATTACAAAGTTAACATTTTTTAAACATTTGGGGCAAAGGCCACCGGAAACTACATTTGGGGCGAAGGCTACCGGAAACTTTTTAACATACGTGTGGTTGCAAATACTTCAAGTGCGGCTCCCCAACAGTCGAAATAAAATACATCTTCTTCAAACGTAGCAGCAACAAACCTTCTTCAAATTGGCTCCCAAAGCGCGGGGCAAATAACAACGTAAAAATAACAATACAACAAATTAATTTCTCTTCAATGTGTAAATGTATAATGTAAATTTATTTCAATTAAAAAGTGTTAGATAGAAAACAACCTTTGCAAGAAAATTTTGAAGAAGAGTAAGCAGAGAAAGTCATGTGAATGCAACATATGTCTTGTGCACTTCATGTCAGATAAACGTTTTCAGAAGCAGTTTCATTCTACATTTCGCCGTAGATACCCGAGGAGTACGGGAGGAAACATACGTAATCGTTTCCATAGCCAACTCAAATAAAGAGGAATCACAAGTGGAATATTAGAGGAGGCTTTGAAATGTTACGGGTTAAGAGGGAATTAGAATGCAAAAGATTATAAATGCGTAGTTTCAACAGAGTGATTACGTCACTGTTGCTAAGGAACCAATATGACACCCGTGCTAAAGTTACGTAATTATGTACGATGTTAACGTGTTCGTAATCAATAAAACATATTGGCGTTATGGGCAGTTATACAATTACAATAGAAAATCTTTAGGTGCAATAAAACATGAATTAATTATTTGCTATGTGAACTAAGCTATATATAAATGTTACAATTTAAAATAATATATGAATGTCGCATTAAATTGATTTGGCAGATGCATTAAGAAGGGTAAATTCATTGTTAGAATAAAACAGGTTATTCACAAACCAAGAGAGCAATGTTTCACTAAATACCTTATCTGTTAATGAAATAGCAGCTTGAAGTAACTTGTTAAAAGGTTTAATCCTAATATAGTCGTATAAAAGTTAGTTTATGTATTATGTAATGAATGTATTGTATTGTATTGTATTGTATTGCAGGCAAGCAGGCTTCTCTATCGTTTCACCGATTTCGACCAAACTTGGCACAGATACTCTTCGACACAAGGCAAAAATTACTGCGTAGCTTAGAATTCGTAATTCCGTCCCAATTCATACGATTAATAATTTAAGTTTAAGTCACTCCTACAAAGCTCGTAACACCATCTATATCTTTTTCAACGATAATTGTAATTGTTCGAACATTGCCAACATAAGAATTATTACTTAGGCTTTCGCGTCCTTACAAGATAACAAAGGAACTCCGTGTTCACATATTATCCGTTGATCTCCTCTCTGACATTGATCTTGAAGTAAAAACAGTAAAATAATTACAATAGCAGTGCCACCTGTAGCAAATTGCTAACATTGAGGCAGTATTTTTAACACTTAAATGATTTCAGTCAAATTATATAATATTTAAATACAATAACAGCCCGCCTTAAAGCAATATGTGTATGTAACAATATATAAAAAGTGTATATTACATCATTGTATATGTTTATATTATTGTAAACATGGTCAATAATATTATGTGAGTGTATTGCGTAATTTAATAATGTAGTAGCTGTGAGAATAATAGGTTAAAAGTTGCTAGCAATCAGGTAACCTTGAGGCAATAATGTGTAAGAAAGTGTAATAATGCTACTAGTCATTCTTGGAGCAACAATAATGTAATTTTTTTGACAGTTTATAAAATAGCCAATCAACAACCAGAAAAGCTTTAGTTAAATGAAGGTATTCTATTGGATTAGGATTAGCCAATCAGAGACTTGAAATACAGAAATTTACAAATGTGACGGTAGAAATCAGTTCAGTTGCTTGTAGACAGCGCTCATAACTGGACACGAGATGCGTCCTCGAGAAATTTAATACGTATTTTGTGTGAGACGAAAATAGTTTACGTATTAAAAAGTGCAAGTAATTAACAAAAGAATCTCACAGCTCTCTATATCAGTGAAGTGTTATTTAAATCGTGTGTATCTTTAATAAATGGAGTGAAGAAAAACTTAAAAGCTGTGTAAGCCTACATTATTCAGTCGCACCCCCTGCTAAGACATTAATGTCTCTAAGAGTAAATACTGACGCAGCCGAGGCAAACATAAATATAATATTTAAAGAAATACTCTAATTACAGTGTTAATGCTTTTAAGCTTGGGGCGAAGGCTACCGGGTACCATACGTGTGGTTACAAACTACTTCAAGTTCGGCTCCCCAACATAACAACGTAAAAATAACATAAAGATAATATTCTCCTTCAACATAGCAGTAATAAATTAGTCATTGTTAATATATATATATATACATATATATATACATTCTGCTGTAATACTCGATGTTAGGATATTCACTTATTACAATTTATAGCTTCACATTTTTCTTTTTCTTCTTACCTGAATGTTAATTTTATCTTTCATTTGTTTTGTCAGTCTTGCGTTTTCTTTGCATTTTTATGTGTGTTGATTACTGAGAATAAACAAAGTTATACTGACGTCACTTAAACTGCTATTATTTCTGCCCAACTCAGATTTTCTCAATGAACAGGCAGCCCGAATGTGACACCGTGGAATTTATTCAGCTGCATTCACCAGAAGTCATCATTACAAACTGTGGTATTTGTAATTGTTCAAAACTACTTTTTCATAGTGTTTTCTCAGTATTACTTTCTCTACTACGTATAGTAAGTAGAGGAAGTATTGTATTCCACCCAAAAATTCCATACCGAGATTTCACCGGAAATACATGCTTTCAGACCCCCTGAATCAAAAAAGCATTTTTGGAAACATGTTCGTGTGTGTGTGTATGTGTGTCTGTGTCTGTCTGTGTGTGTGTCTGTGAACAGCATAACTCAGAAACGAACAGTCGGATAAACACCAAACTTGGTATTTGGGTTCAGTATCTTACAGAGATACGACACGAAGGTTTTCAAGAAAATCCCTCCACCCCAGACTATCATTTACATGGAAGATTTTTCGAAAATTTTAATTTTCTCAAAAACGGCTCTAACGATTTTGATTAAAATATCATATGTTTAAGATATTTTATGACAAATAAAATGTATATCTTGAATTTTCTGGGAATGTCTCCAAAAGTATTCTTCATTGTGAACGACTTTTGCATAACTGGTAAACTATAAGAGACAGACAAAATTTTAATCCACAAAACATGTAGATCGCGTTAAAATACACAATTTATGTCATATACATTTTTTTTGTTGATTGAACCATTTTCGAGATATTGCTTGTTATTCCCTTAAATGTTTCAATACTTATTTTCTTAAATGGAAATTCGTTATTCCTTTTTTTGTCTTGGATATGCAGAGAGTATTAATCTGTGGGAAAGGGAATGGTGCTGCACCTAGCAACTAGCTATTAAGAGATACTTAGTGCTTAAAGGCTACTGTATTTCTATATTGTCCTTGTAAATATATATACCCCTTACATCTACAAGAAAATTAGCAATAGGATAGAGTCTGCAAATGTTTATCTCGATTAACATGAAGTAGATGGAGAATAAGCGTTTGTAAGAATAGTTTGTATACGAGTAGGGAAATTAAGGTGAGTGTAACACATCAGATGTTTTTTATTTTGTTCTTTATAGCGTTCTGAGAGTTTTAACTGAATCTTTAAGATACGGCGCGCGCACAGACATACACACAGTAGAGGCCCTCTTTATCGTACTAAAGGGAGCAGGGCTGTTTTGAATAACGCATTTTTTCGGATACGATGGTAGCGCTTTTAAGAGCGAAAGGAAGAGAATAATTGTATTCCAAATCCGTTAATAATGCTTATAAGAGACTGCTATTGTATACAGATTAAAATATGCAGTATAATATTTGCAAAGACTATTTCATAAAATTAGGAACTCTTTTGTGAACTCTCTTCACGCAATATTTGGGAGCAGCTGTGTCAGGTCACCGTTTGATAAGCACTATATCTGTTGGTGTTTGTTTTACAAAACGCAAGGCAACTTAAAAAGAAAAAGTTTGTGTTATTGATAGTGACGTAATTCAATATTTCCTGTTAACGTTTGAATACGAATTTGCAGTCTTTCTCACCTCTGATGTTTTGATTCCCTCTTATGCTTCGTACTGTGGGCTTCGAGTTTCTGCTCAGTGCTTATTATAACACACTTTCTTTTCGCTGACATCTTAAACACAAATAAACTACACCGGCCAACACCAACAGTAAAATAGCATTAAATGCATGTGTAAGCAGTTGTTATAACACTTCTTTTTATGGTACAATATTTCTTGGAATATGGGGTAGAGGGTGAGGATTAACTACATACAATAACGTGACGTAGTGGCTATGGCCATAGTTACAGGGACGTCGACACCAGGCTGTCGGTAATAAACAAAGATAAGTTGCGCTCTCACCCGGCGTAAGTATAAGAAACACTAACGGCGGATCTCCAGAATCTTCTGGAAGTTTCTTTCTCCCGCCTCCAGAACGTGTGTTCAGATAGTTCTAGAATGTTCTGCGGAAGATTCCATTAGCTATACAATGGTGCGTTCTCAGTCAGTCGGTCAGTGAGCTGGTGAGTGCACTTCTGCTGCGACATCAAGTGCGGTTTTCCGAGCGAGTTTATGGCGACTGCTACTGCGGAGGAGCGCCTTGTGTTCGGGTGAACTGTTCGGGAGAAGAGACTAAGTAACCAAGAAGGTGAAGTGACGGGGAAACTGAACTAGTTCACATTAGTGTATTGACAGTATGAACTAACAAGCAAACATTCAGGAGAGGCAGAAAAAAATCGCTCATATCTCTTATGAAATCGTTTAGAACGCCAAAAGGAATATTTACATTACTTGCTTTCCACTCGAGAGGACCGCTTAGTGTAATTTTGACCAATAATACTGTCGTGAGGATATAGAAAACGTGTTCACTTTTGATAAAGAAGTTTATTGCAATTACGTCTATACAGTAACTTTACACCGACACGCATGATTAAACATTGTTTTGTGATGTTCAGGAGCACCAGGAGTATCCAAAAAAGGCATTACTCTTGGTTTCCTTCTCGGAGATGGCTCATGTATAGATCCAAACTACCGGACCCAAATATACAATCACTTTCCTGGACATCATCTTCGGATTCATTAGTGTAAATATTGAGAGTGTTGTAAACGTAAACATCCCAACATTCTCCGATGCATGTCTTTTATTATTTTACACACTAGTTCTGTAAGTTCTATTTCTTTATCCTTAAAGGAAGCGTTTACATATCATTCAGATTCAAATAGCGTAACAGCTATTTCTGCCACATGGAGCAAATTCATTGTTACTCACAGTCACTTCTCTCTCTCTCTCTCTCTCTCTCTCTCTCTCTCTCTCTCTCTCTCTCTTCTCTTTAACGGTCCTCTTTGTAGGACTACACCCCCAGTACCTTGGGGCAGTAGCTTGTTCAGGAGCAAGCAAACACTGGATCACAGCATATCCAGGATGGGTGATCAGCCCAATGTCTGGTTGAAGGAGGTAGTTTGTTACGTTATTTTTACCACGCTTTGGGCATCAATTTGAAGTAGTTTGTATTGTTATAGGAGTTGTATTATACTTCAACTGTTGGGAAGCTGAACTTGAAGTTTATTTGCAACCGCACGTATGGTATCCGGTTTCTGGTAGCCTTCGCCCCAAATGTATTTTTAGGTGGCCTTTAAAGAAAATAAACTTTATAATTTGATTGTTTCTTCAAGTATTAAATATTTATGTTTGCCTCGGCTGCGTCTGTATTAGTGTTAGACATGGATCTCTTGGCAGGGCGTGATACGACAAGAATGTAGGCTTACACAGATATTAAGTTTTAATTCACTACTTTGTATTAATCCTTGAAACGATTAAAATAACACTTCACTGATCTAGAGAGCTGTGAGATTCTTTTTATTAATTAATTACACTTTCTTAACACGTAAACTTACTTTTCGTCTCACATGAATACATAATGTATTTCTTGAGGACACTTTTTGCGTCTGTTTAGTAACGCTTTCTGCAGGCAACTGACTAGATTTCAACCGTCTAAATTTGTAAATTTCTGTATTTCAAGTCTCATTGGCTATTTTTTACTCCAATAGAGTATCTTCATTTAACTAAAACCCCCTCCGGTTGTTGATTAGCTATTTTATAAACCATTTAATCACATTATTGCTTACAAGAATCACAAGTAACATTTAAACTCTCAAACTCTTTACTGCCTCAAGGTTACCTCATTGTTACCTCATTGTTAGCAACGTTTAACTTATTATTCTCACAGCTCCTACATTATTAAATTACGTAATGCATTCACATAACATTATTGAACATGTTTACAGTAATATAAGCATGAACAATGACTGTTACATACATTTTACAAATTATTACATACGCATATTGCTTTAAGGCGGGCTGTTATTGAATATACATATTATATAATTTGACTGAAATCATTTAAGTGTTAATAATATTGCCTCATGGTATGGCGCAGAACAAGAAGGAAATAAAATGTGGTGATGAAAGGGATGATAGGAAAATTCCCAGCATTTTAATAGCTACCAAGAAAATCTTTCGGTGAGATTATCCTGCCATGGGGATTTGAATTTGGGACCTCCGTAATGCGAGTCACTCAAGTTACCGCGGCGCCAACCCATCATATTCACGATAAGTAAAACGCGCGCGGACTATGGCAGACTGGATAGCCCGTTAGCAGCTTGCCTGGCATTAGTCAACGTATAATGCATAGCAACTTATGATGTTCCAAGATAAAGATTTGTACATGGCCATGACGCGTCCTGTAAATCTCCGCGGGTTATACAATTTTAAGTTTAGCAATGCTGCATCCAACAGTACCAGAAAATTCAACGTTTTTATCTGCCCCTCCTGAATGTTTGCTTGAAGTGAACTCCAGAAAGAAGGTACCTGTATTGGAATTTAGGGTTGGGGCAAAAGAACAGTGCCAATTGTCACAGCAACGCTGCCAGCAATAATAATTTGAACATCTTATATTTTTTCGTTTATTCTTGCTTTCTTTTTCGTTTCTCCTCGTTTCGGTTAAGCGGAATTTTAAAGTATATTCTAAAATAAGATTTCAATTAGTTTTACCTGATGTCTTAACCATCATCCTAATACGTTTCTTTTGCAGAATTAATATATTATGTATATAAATAAGAGTTATAACCCCAAATGTTACTAGGACAGTTTGGTTACATTTATGTCTTAATCTTGAATCCTATAGAAAGTCAAGGATAAAAGCAAACCGTCTATGCACTGTGTTCAGTTTCCCGACCACATTCGAGATGCTGCAGTTTGCTCCAAGCTCGCGTATGAAAATGTCTTCTCTTCCAACAAACACAATCTATTTCCAAAACAAACACCTTGGAATATCATTTATGATTTCAAACATCTACCGCCAGTTCAACAAACTAACAGAGTATCTCTCCCTGGGACTCCATCCTGAAATTAAAAGTCAATAATGCACTAGCAGGAAATATTATAAAAACCCGTTTCCTCCCATCATGCTGCATGCAGACTGCAAACACTGTTTCTAATTATGTCGGCGAAGTGAACCACAAAAAGAACGCGTTAAAATATCGGTAAAGGCATCCTTTTTTGCTATACCTAAACAGAAGTCTGTGCTTCTAACAGCCTCTCTTAAACCAAATACGAGGCGGGTTTAAAACAATTTTTTTTAAAAAATAACGGAACATTATTTTCCAAATACTTCTGCAAATAGTCACCGTCGTTATTCAGGTACATATCGTAACTGGAAACCAGTTTTGTATGCCTTCTTGTTTCACAACATCATCGTCGTTGAAATGTTTCCCGCCAAGAAATTCCTTCACATGAAGAATCCGATGAAAATTCCTTGGTGCTAAATCCGGACTGTAGGGAGGATGATCGTATTGTTCCCAACCAAATAATGTGATCAGATCTTGAGTTTGTTTGGCTGTGTGTGGTCTGGTATTGTTACTCATCAGTGTATCCTCATAAACCTCACACAATTGGCGATGAATGATTCTTGACGTAACATTTCTTGCATTCAAAAAACGAATCGCTACTGTCGGCGGATCCTTCCATTGAATTGAACATTTAAAAACGCTCTAACAACAGGAAAATTAAAAGTAACGATCGCTCCTAGCTGAGTCTGGATACTCGGTAATGAATGGAGGAAGTGATCGCGCTGCTCAAAATCGAGACTGCAGCGCTGCAGCGGCAAAATATTAAAATTGCACTTACTGTAAAAATACGCCTCATATTTCAATTTTTAAAAACATAATCCAAAAGTTATAGTTATACAACGGAGGGGGACACCTCACGCACTGCGACTCGTGGCTACCACCTCCTAAGGAGAGGGGATGAAGTGAAGGAACCTCTGGAGGCTGCAGCCTCAGGCACACAGGACACAGAGGTGCGTGGAAGTCCTTACAGTTCCAGACTCGAAGACCTGTCACACTGCTGGAGCTACCTAGAGAGGACAATGAACGACCTTTGACCAAGCAGCCCTCCTATGTGCACGGGGAATACTCTTCCAAGTGCATGCAATGTAAAAACGTTCCGCTTTTTAATGTCTCCTTTACTTACCTAGAACAATCTCGAATGACTTTCTCTAGTCACTCTTCTACAAACTATTCCTACAAAAGCTTATTCTTCTGTATACTTCTTGTTAATCGAGATAAATTTTCATTATTCAGGCTCTTTGCATGACCACGAGAAAAATAGCAACTTAACACTTGAAAAAAGGTGCGAGTATTACAAAATTCAAAGTAATAACAAAGAATACTTCCGAAATGGTTAACGTCACATCTTTTACTTAAACGTTGTCCTTTAGGAAACCTAAGTTTTTTCTGTGGTACGTTCTTTATCTATCTTTTAAGGTTTACCAGTAAACAAAATTGTATTAAATTCCTTCAGAATTAAGAGGTTTTCATAGGCTGTTCCCAAAGAATCCAGATGCAAATATATTAGATACATGGTACTTTAATCAAAATTGCTAGAGCCATTTCTGAGAGAATAAAAGATAACGAAAGGTTTTCTATTTAAAGGGTAGTTTGCGATGGAGGATTTTGTTATAAGTCTTCTATTGCACCTATGAAGACTCGGTTTTCGTTTTCGTTTTTGAATTATGCTGCTCACAGACAGGCGTACACAAGAACAATAAACTGTTTTGTTCAGGTGACATCAAAACGTGTATTTTCGGTGTTATGAAAATTTTGGGCAAAATGCAATACGTTCTTCATATACTAGGTACGTGGTAGACAAAGTCATAATAATTTAAAAGAAATGAGACTGGCGGACTGTTGTAATGGTAGCAGAGCGTGGCTTCGATCAACGGACCTTGACTTTGAGCTTATACCCTCCCACCTTCCTGGAGTAAGGCTAGCAAATGTCAAGATTAGCCCATACACACAAAGAGGCCATATTTCATTGTTATAATTAGGGATGGGAATTATATTCTCTGATAATCCCGTTAGTACAGTGCTTCGTTCTACACCAAGGCCGCGGATCGCACGACGCGTGGTCCGCACACAGTCTACTACACTGCGGGGTTTTTCTTTCCGTAACTCCCGTGTTACTTACTCACGAGTGTGAGTAACATATGAGTACTAACCTTGTTATAAGTGTTGTTGAAAGTGGTGTCCATCTGCGCGAAGACATTCTTGACATCGTCGGATGAAATTACCATTCACACGCATAAGTTCTTGCGTAATGTTCATAATTTCTGTTTATATATCGTCCTTAAGTTCTTCTATGTGTGGATATTGTTCCTATAAAATTTATTTTTTAGTGCTTAGCGATCCCAATTTGCTTTTATTTTGAAAGTTTATAGCCGCTTTAACATATTACTCATATCGCAGAACTTTTTATAAAATAAATATTTATCACTAAAACAATGAGTTATTTAACATACTGGTAGTTTTAAGCCATTACAATGAATTAATATATAAAATTGTGACATCGTAAATAATAAAATTAATTGACCATTATATACTTTTATATAAATTTATGCCCTTAAAAAATTCAACTATCTTAGGGTATATAGAATAATTGAATGCTGCTTGTAAATCATTGGGTGTCTGGTTGTATTGTGAACATTCTACGATTATGTTTCGTCGTTAACAATATGTTACATGGTGGCAGATGGGTGGTTGGTCCTTTGAAAGAAGAAAACTATGCTTCTTCTGGTATAGCCCATTGTCATTCCGGATATTAAAACCTGATCTTGTCTGGAAAGAGAATTACTAGGAAGATGTGTCGAAAAATTCGATATTATATCACGAAGTTTGCTTCTCGTGGAGCCAAGCCATCCTGTCTTCCACTGCTGATGGAGCTACTTTTTACTTTCTCTACTACGTAAAGTAAGTAGGGGAAGTATTGTATTCCACCCAAAAATTCGATACCGAGATTTCACCGGAAACATATATTTTGAGACCCCCTGAATCCAAAAAAAAACATTTTTGGAAACATGTCCGTGTGTGTGTGTCTGTGAACAGCATAACTCAGAAACGAACAGTCGGATAAACACCAAACTTGGTATTTAGGTTCAGTATCTTCCAGAGATGCGACACGAAGGTTATCAAGAAAATCCCCCCACCCCGAATTACCTTTTACACTAAACATTTTTCGAAAATTTTAATTTTTTTAAAAATGTCTCTAATGATTTTGATTATAGTATCATATGTTTAAAATATTGTCATGACAAATGAAATATATATCTCGAATTTTCTGGGAATGTCTCCAAAAGTATTCTTCATTGTGAACCACTTTTGCATAACTGGTAAACCATAAGAAATAGACACCACACCAAACCATAAGAAATTTTACCACACAAAAATATAGATCGCGTTAAAATACACAATTTATGTCATATATATTCATTTTGTTGAGTGAACCATTTTCGAGATATTGCTTGCTATTCCCTTAAATTTTCCAATACTTAATCTTTTTCTCAAATTCGATATTAATTTTTTTATGTCCTGGACATACAAAGATAATGGAATACGCCACATAGCAACCAGCTCTTAAAACATTTGACTATCGCTTAAAACCTACCATATTCCCCTTGCATCTACAAGAAAATTAGCAATAAGATTAACGTCTCGATTAACATGAAGCATATGGAGAATAAGCGTTTGTAAAAATAGATTGTACAAGAGTAGAAAAAGTCATGTGAGTGTAACACACCAGATTTTTATGGTTGAGATGACATCATGAGCTGGTGTAGTTATAGTTGAGTCACTTAGTGCCTTGTATTCAATGTGGGATGGAATCCATATTAAAGACATTTACTTTCCTTGCTAATTGGCTCTATGAAGTAGTGATTGAATTTCTTGTGTAAGAATATAGGTCAATGACAGACTGTTTATTGCAAGTAATGCACTTTTAGTATATGCGTATATAACAAATAACTTTGAACATGGAGTATTCAAACATAAATGGCAGCTTGTTTAACTGCAAACAGTTCACTTATTGACCAAACATCTCACGGTGTCTCTACCAGGAAGTTGTTTACACACCTGTCTACATGATTCAGTTTTAACGTGCATAAAAATACGCAGTTCAAGCGTGAATTTGTTGACAGGTATTTCCTTGGAAATCACACTCAACACATGTACTTACAACACGAAGACAAAGCAACGACTTGAGACAGCTCACAGCTGATAAACGTACCCTTGACACGTCCTGCTTCGCTTCTGCGCTGTGGCGTAATCCCGAGGTCGCTGCCATCTCACCGGATACGCGGTTGTGGCCTTGGCATAAAACGAAGGTACTGTATTTCTGCATTGTATATTTTCATAATATGCACATAAATATGCCGATATAAAACAAACAACATAAAATAAATATCTAAGGTAATTTACTGCAACCTCTCCAATAATAAAAATCTGATGTGCTACACTCACATGACTTTCTCTACTCTTGTACGAACTATTTTTACAAACGTTTATTCTCCATATGCTTCATGTTAATCGCGATATCGAGATGTCAATCTTATTGCTAATTTTCTTGTAGATGCAAGGGGAACATGGTAGGTTATAAGCGATAGTCAAATCTTTTAAGCGCTGGTTGCTATGTGGCGCATTCTATTCTGTTTGCATATCCAGAACATAAAAAATTGAATAACGAATTTGAGAAAAAGTATAAGTATTGGAAAATTTAAGGAAATAACAAGCAATATCTCGAAAATGGTTCACTCAACTAAAAAAATGTATATGACATAAATTGTGTATTTTAAGGCGATCTACATTTTTTGTGTAGTAAAATTTTGTCTATCTCTTATGGTTTACCAGTTATGCAAACGTCGTTCACAATAAAGAATACTTTTGGAGACATTCCCAGGAAATTCAAGATATACATTTTATTTTTCATAAAAATATCTTAAACATATGATATTTTAATAAAAATCGTTAGAGCCATTTTTGAGAAAATTAAAATTTTCGAAAAATCTTCCATGTAAAGGGTACTCTGGGGTGGGGGGATTTTGTTGAAAACCTTCGTGTCGCATCCTTGGAAGATACTGAACCCAAATACCAAGTTTGGTGTTTATCCGACTGTTCGTTTCTGAGTTATGCTGTTCACAGACACACAGACAGACACACAGACAGACACACACACAGACACACAGACACACACACGGACATGTTTCCAAAAATGCTTTTTTTGGATTCAGGGGGTCTCAAAACATGTATTTCCGGTGAAATCTCGGTATCGAAATTTTGGGTGGAATACAATACTTCCCCTACTTACTATGCGTAGTAGAGAAAGTAAAAATTGTGGATACCATATGAATTATTGAACTCATTAAAATTTATGTTTAATATAGAACAGTTAGGCTATACCCTGCAGCCTAGCGTTGTCGCTCACTTTTATTTTTTGCATGATTACACGAAAAAAGTTCTTCACCAGATACAAGCACCACACAATCACCTTAAGTTTCAATTGGAGAACGATTGCAAACTTACAGGAATAGTTTTGGAATAAAAATTCTAAAAGTATTAATGGTTGACTATTTTATAAAGTTTTCCTTTATGAAAGTTACGTTGCATTTTTAAAAATCTTAAAGGGATATTAAACAATAAAATTAAACTAAATTTAAAATTAAGCATAGATATAATAAACACATTTAAACTCTTTTCCAAAAACTCCTTAACAGCGACCTTCACACCGTTAGGAAACGGTTACGGCCAGATAAGGCGCGTATTCACCGATGTGACGTGTGCTATTAATTACGTTTGCGCGTGAACTACCATTGTGTTGCCAAATTTCAAGGCGAACTCAATGCCACGTATTATTCGGAAATATGGTTTTTTTTTACACCAAATGTGAGTAAAGTAAAAATGCATTCATAAAATATGCAAACGTGCAACGTAATTTGCAAACTGCTTATTAACAAAACAGAAACTATAAGCATTATTTGCAACACAAATTATTGTTGGAAACTTAGCAATTAAATCACATAACAAGTGAGCGTAGTTTCTGACAGCAGAGAAAATACATGCATTTGCATTAAAATCGCGTCCCTGGAGCATCACCGGATAAACTAGTGTTATCTGGGATCTCGGCCGTCACCACAGAAACCTAAATCCAATCTCTCTCTCTCAGCGTTCCAATCGATAATGGCGCCAGATTCAGGTTGCCATTTTTGTGGGGGGAGGGGGGCATCCTGTAAATTTTGGATGGGGAACCAGAACAATGCGGTGAGAGATAGGATTACGACAGCGAACCAAAAACCACAACCTCTGCTACCACCACATATTGTTATCTTCTCCTAGAACACACCTGTTTCCTCTCGCGTAAGATGCAAGCGTCACATCCAGGGATGCTGTGTTAAAGTGGACCTCTTCCATGGCATAGGACGTTAACACAACCCAAATACGGTATTTATATTCAGTATCTTCCAGAGATGCAACGTGAGTATTTTAAAGAAAATTCCCAACTCCGAAATAAATACATGTTTAAGTTATTTGCATAACAAACAAAATGCATATCTTGAATTTTCTGAGAATAACTTGTGAAGTTCTTTTCATTTTGAATTACTTTTGTAGAATTTGTAAACCGTAAGAGATATCCAATGACTTACTACACAAAAAATATAGATCCCGTTAAGGTACACAATTTATGTGAAATACAATTTTCTGTGGCGTTAACCATTTTCGAAATATTCTTTGTTGTTGGTTTAAAATTCTAAACACTACTATTTTCAAGTGTGGGTCCCTATTCGTTTTTTTTTCTCTAGGTTCTGAAAAGAACATACAATTTCAAAGCCATCACAAGTGACCCGCTATTTAAAAATGACTATCGCTTTAGCCTCTGTATTGTTCTTATATTTACAACGAAATGTGTAATGAAAGCTTACCTATATACTAGACTTTCGTTCCTTACATATATGGGCGCCGTATTACTGAGAGTGTCTGAAATTTAGTATAAACACTTAATAATACAGGGTTATTCAAAAAGAAGGAACTGACTCTACATGCTTATTTCTAATGAACGACAATAGATGGCGACACATGCGATACATCACTGAATAGATAAAAGTTAAAAGTTTTATTTTATGCGTTCAAAATGAGCACCATTTGTTATATAAGGACGGCCAGTGCTTTTCCGTTTGTATTCGCAACCATCTTCCACGAATTTTTTATGACGAGGCGGTTCGTTGTTGAACTTACAACGAAATGCACGCTGCAATGAAACAATGGATTCACTCTTTGTATAATGCAGCACACAAAACGACTTTTCCTGTGACGTCGCTATCTTCTCGTAAATAAACCCAGCGCCGCTGTAGACACTGAATGGAACTAATAGGTGGGGCTTAAAACTTTGAACTTTGCTCTATTCAATGATGTGTCGTGTGTGTTGCTATCTATTGTAGTTCATTAAAACTGAATATTTATAATCCGTTCCTTTTTTTTGAATAACCCTGTACTTCATTAAATCCAAAGCTACATTCATTTTCATATAAAACTTAGTATTTGAGTGTGTGCATATACTAGTATCACTCACTATGAAACAAGTCCCGAAACATTTAGCTGCCCTAATAATGTATCTTCAGCTCCAGCAGAGTGAGAAATCTTCATGCTCTCTCTTCCTTAGTCTCATCTTTATCACTTTCATAATTACTTTCCTGTATGCTTTTGATTAATTCATGTGTTAAAATTTTATCTACTCCACAGTTTTCCTCACTCAGCTACTTAGCAACATATCTTTACATTAGAATTGTTCAATACCTATAAGAAATCGATTTTAACATTCCTTTGATCTCTTCCAACTATATTGGTTGCACCGCACCCTGCTGGAATATACAAAGTCCACCAATTGATACACAACTTTCACCTCACTTGAAATTTCCAAAACCTTCTTGCATCCTCAGGCAAATCTCCATTTCTTTACTGGACAAATACAACTCTACCATGAAAATTTTCACTGATGGATCAGGATCCAAAGAAAGAAGAGGGTGCGCCATAGTATATTCGGATTAGATAATGCTCTACAGCTTGCCTCACTTCTTCACAATTTTCTCTTGTGAAGCATTCGCCATTAAGATAGCCCTTCTATATAATCCTAGTTCATACACTAAAACCTACCACACCATCTTCTCCAATTCATTAAGTGTACTACTTACTATCCAAAATTCTGAACGAAACCACACTCACATGACATTCTCTACTCTTGTACGATCTATTTTTACATACGCTTATTCTCCATCTACTTCATGTTAATCGAAATATACATTTGCAGAAACTTATTGCTAATTTTCTTGTAGGTGCAAGGGGAATTGGTAGGCTTTAAGCGATAGTCAAATGTTTTAAGAGCTGGTTGCTATGTGGCGCATTCCATTCTCTTTGTATGTCCAGGACATAAAAAAACGAATAACGAATTCCCATTTGAGAAAAACTATAAGTATTGGAAAAAACAAATAACAGGGAATATTTAGGAAATGGCTCACTCCACAAAAAATGTATAACATAAATTGTGTGTTTTAACGAGATCTACATTCTTTGTGTAGTAAAATTTTGTCTATCTCTTATGATTTACCAGTTATGCAAAAGTCTTTCATGAGAACTTTTGGGGACTTTCCCAGAAAATGTATGATATACATTTAATTTGCAATGAAATTATCTTAAACATATGATACTTAAATCCAAATCGTTAGCTATTTTTGAGAAAGTCAAAAGTTTCCAAAAGCGTTCCATGTAAAGGGTAGTCTGGGGTGCGGGATTTTCTTGAAAATTCTGTATCGCATCCTTGAAAGATACTTTACCTGAATACCAAGTTTGGTATTTATCTGACTTTTCATTTTTGAGTTATGCTGTTCAGACACACAGATGGACCTTTTTCTAAAATGCTTTTTTCTTTCGCTTCCGGTGAAATCTCGATATCGAATTTTTGGGTGGATTGCTCACTATACGTAGTAGAGAAAGTAAAAAGGTGTCCTTTGCATGGACTTCCATCCATATTGGCATAAAACAGTAGATGAAGCTGCAAAAGAAGCAACTAAAGATCCCGTCAGTGATTCATCGATTGCCTCTCCACACCAAGACGTCATCAGTTTCATTAAACATATGTACATGCAAAAATGGAAACTGAAATTTTTATCAATGAACAGCAAACTTCATGAACCTCGCTCAGGCTGCACAAAACGTTTCTGCATTCCTGAACTCTCAAAAGAAGAGATCAAGTTATCATCACCCGGTTTAGAATTGGGCACTGCAAACTAACGTACTGTTATCTTCTCACTAAGGACCAACCTCCAAACTGTGCCAGCTATAGTATTCCCCCAACCATTCTACACACCCTTATAGACTGTCCACAGTTCAGTGTATTAGACAAGAAGCCGGCATTTCTAATCTTACCAATGCAGATAACAGACCCAATATGCTGATGACTCGCTACACATTCTAATGGACACAAAACTCTTTGATTTACTGCAAATGTTTATCTAGTTCCATGTTTGTGAAACTGTAAATTACGCTTTATAATGTATTTTTATGATAACAGGTCGTCATAAGACCATATAGTCAAAACGACCAAGTTTTAATAAAAAATGTTCATGAATTTCTCCTCCTCCTGGAAGCTTATGGAACTGTCAATGTACAAGGTGTCAACCATTGATGATTCCGAGTTGACAGGCTCCAAGTCTGCATCAAGGGATGGCTACACGTTTCTCCAGGAGATATCTGGAGCACATTATGCAACAACCATGGCAGTACCGATGTTGGTGGTGCAGCGGTTGCGTGATAAACCATGCCGCCGTCGCATATCGTCAAATCAGGAGAGCTTCAGTAACTGAGATGCTAAGGCATGGACTCATAAACAGGAGGTCTGCGGCTCAAATCCTGGCAGAACCATCCTTCTCACTGGGGTTTATTCCAGGTTTTTCTCAGTCCTCAGCTACCAGGTAGCTACCCTAAATCTTAGGCCTGAAACATTTCCTTCCCCAAATATTACATTTGATATTATCATCAATGACCAACATTTGTGGTGCCATATGCAGTAAGTATGGATGTTAAAACACTACTAAAAAATACCAAATGATGAGCAATATGAAGTAGGTGTTTTGTTTTATTTTAGAAGGAGTTGTATCGTATTTCAACTGTTGGGGAGCCGAACTTGTAGTTGCAAACGCTCGTATAGTAAACGGTTTCCGGTAGCCTTCGTCCGAAATGTACTTTCAGGTGCCCTTTGCCCCAAGTTTAAAAATATATTATCTTTGTAATTTGACTGTTTCTTTACATATGATATATTTATGTTTGGCTCGGCTGTGTCAGTATTATTGTTATAGACACGTTTCTCTTAGCAGAGTTGTGATGCGACAAGAATGTAGGCTTACACATATTATAATTTTACTTCACTCCTTTTATTAATGATTGACACGATTTAAATAACACTTCGCTGATATAGAGAGAGAGAGCTGCGAGGTGTTTTTATTAAATACTTGCACTTTTTAACACGTAAACTTATTTTTCGTCTCACGCGAATACATATTATATTTCTTGAGGACACTTTTTGCGTCTGGTTAGTAACGCTGTCCGTAGGCAACTGAACTCTAAATTTGTAAAATTTTCTCCTTTACAGTTTCTGATTAGCTAATCATACTCCAATAGAATACCTTCATTTAACTAAAGCTTATTCTGGTTGTTGATTGGCTATTCTATAAACTGTCACTAAAATTACATTATTGCTTCCAAGAATCAGAAGTAGTATTGTTAAACTCTCAAACTCATTATTGCCTCAAGGTTACCTCATTGTTACCTCATTGTTAGCAACTATTGACCTATTTCTCACAGCTCCTACATTATAAATTACCAAATACACTCACATAACATTATTACACGTGGATACAATAATATAAACATATACAATGACTGTTATATACACTTTTTATATATTGTTACATACACATATTGCTTTAAGGCGGGCTGTTATTGAATTTTTATATTATATAATTAGACCGAAATCATTTAAGTGTTAAAAATATTGCCTCAACTACTTTGTTGATATTCAGCATCGAACCAGATGTGGGCTCGATTACCAAGAGACCGGACTACTGAGGGCTGGATTAGACAGAGGTTTAGTGTATTGACAAGAACTAGATAGAAGAATAAACTGTTGTAAAATGGGTTTATGGAGAAACTCGTGTGAATGCAACACATCAGGTATTAGAAAATAAATTGCTGATACATTTTAATAAAAGCTTGTATAATTAAAGAGAAACCCTATCTTCCTTAATAAAATAACGTATTTTACAGAGCGTTTGCAATATTGCGGGACCGCGGATCACGTGTGTGTTTCTTCCGCGCACTATCTATTACACTGGGTGTTTTCCTTTTAAGTCTCACTCACGAGTGATAGTAACATGAAATTTATGTTCATCTGCAATAAGGCATTCCTGGAATCTTCGGATGAAATTTCCATTCAGACGCAAACTTCTTCTCCCGCAATTCTCATAATCTTTGTTCTTATATTGTTCTTAAGTTCGTCTACGCTATTTTGTTTTCGCTTCTTAGGTTTAGCGTTTAGGAATCGCTTGTCCTAAACATATTAACCAGTCTTCTAATAGTTTCTCTACCTGGAACTGGAATACCAATAAATTTCTCTTGAAATTGTTTACATGATTCGGTTTTTACGTATATATCGTAAATAATTTTTTTGTTCAAGCGTGAATTTGTGGGCAGGCATTCAAATGGCCTAATTACAAGATATTAACCCTCTCAAGCAAATCACACACAACTCAGATGTCTTGAATAAACTTTTACCTTTGAGATGCGCAATGCACAAACTCTGGTGCTTACAGCAGGGACAGTAAGTAGTAACTGACGCAGCACGAGTATAACACAGCTGTTAAACTTAGCCTTGAGCGGGTCATTCACCACTAAATATCCAGGTCATTGCAGTGCAGGTGGAGCATGCATGCACACGATCTTTGGCCCCACGATAGAGGGACCGCTCTATATAAAAGTATATCAGTGTACTTAGAAGGTAAACATCTGCATTCACATTCAGTCAGTCAGAAAGTTTCGGCTAAAATTTCTTTAAGTTTTCTTTAAAGTTCATAGTAACACAGTTACATCAAACTGGTTGCATGGTCACCTGCTTTACAAGACGTTCCATCAAAGGCAGGTTCTAAATAACGAAGGAAATAAAGCAGAACATCCTTCAGAGGAAAAACCGGAATCGATAGGCGTGAACAATTGAGTCGCGCCGTTATGTTCCCCACAGACATACAGATATGTAGATTTGAGCTCAAGCAGTAATGGGTCAGTCACCGATGTTCTCTGGAGAAATTTCTGTCCAAATATTCAAAATAGTGTTCGCTATTTTATAATTTGTGTTTTCTTCTAAACCCTAGTTTTATTTTGCGTTCGCATGACTTTCTCTACTCACGCACGTGTTCCAATTTCGTTGCAGATACAAATAGCTGGCTAAGGCGTGTCGCTGTTTGATGACTTTGAAACCCCATGCTCTTTACATAGTGGGTATACAAACTGTTCTTATGAAAGCTGATTTATCTATCTACTACATTTAATCGAGATAAACCTTCACAGAAACAGCTACATTACACATTTCGTTATAGATACAAAGAGAACAGCGATAGTCAAATGTTTAACAACTGGACGCTATTTGCTGGCCTTAAAATTCCATACTGTTTCCATAACATCGCGACAAACAGCCAAATATTGAAAATACTTTAATGATCAATTAGTGAATAATTCTAACCATTCATAACTGATATTTCGAAAAAGGCTTATATCACAAAAAAGTAATTTGAAATAATTTGTGTGCTTTAGATAGGTCTACATTTCTTGCGCAGTACATTTTGTCTATTGCTTAGCGTTACTAGTTATACAACATTATACAAAATTCTTTCTGAATGAGGAGGACTTCAAAGGATATTTCTAAAAGATTTGTCGTGTGAATATCTTTAATATGTGCTATTTTAATCAAAACGTTAGAGCATTTTTAAGAAAATAAAAAGTTTGGAAAACATACCATCCAAAGGGAAGTTTGGGGTGAGGGGATTTTTTTTAGTTCCATTTATACCCCCTTTAACTGCATTGATCTTATCAGCGGCCTTTTCTTTGGAACGTATTGCTCATTGGCAATGCTGTTAACTCGTGTAAGTTTTGTAGTTGGGTTTCTTGCACGTTTGGAGGTTTAATCATTAGATCACACAGACATTCACACTCTCATTTATACTTCCAGACAGTGGGGAAGATAGGGAATAATCTTCGCTAGAGAAAAATTCCCATCCACCAGCCGGGAATTGAACCCGAATGAGCTACGGGGCCAGCCCTGAGGGGATTTTCTGTAATCTGCTCGAGGATGCATCTCGCGTCCGGTTAGGAACACTGTCTTCTAGCGACTGACTTCTGAATTTGTACAATTCCCTATTTCAGTTTCTGATTGGGTGATTCTACTCCAATAGAAAACTTTCATTTACTTAAGCTTTTTTCTGGTTGTGGATTGGCTACTTATAAACTGTCTCAAAATTTACATTATTGTTGCTCCAATAATGACTAGTAGCATTATTAAACTTTTTTAATCATTGTTGCCTCAAGATTACCTCATTTTTACCTCATTGTTACCAACTATTAACCTATTATTTCTCATAGCTCCTACATTATTAAATTACGTAATACGTTCACATAGCATTATTGAGCATGTACATAATAATATAAACATAATACAATGACTCTAACATACACTTTATATATTATATTATACACATATTGCTTTAAGGCAATTTATTGAATTTTATATTATATAATTAGACTGAAAGCATTAAGTGTTAAAGTACTGCCTCACATCGCAAGAAACAGCTTAAAATCGAGAGGAATGACCAAATATGAACAATTCAAACAGTTAATAACTGATATCTCAGAAATCGCTTATGCAAAAAAACTTATTTGCAAGAAATTGTGTGTTTTAAAGCATATCTACAGTTTTTGTACAGTACATTTTCGTCTATCACTTAACGTTTACAAGATTATACACAATTCCTTCCGAATGAAGAGGACTTCACAGGCTGTTCCCAGATGTCATGTAAATGTGTTAAATATATTGGACTTTAATTATAATCGTTAGAACACCCTTGAGTCAGTTAGGGAATTCAATGTCCCATTAACATGTTGTCACAGTAGCTCAATGGTTAGAGCAACCGCATAGAACCGTGTTTAAATGCCACCTGGCGTATTCAATTTTTCAGTTGAGTGTATATAAAAATAAATTGAGAAATAGTAGTTGGGAGTAGGGGGATGTCTTGTAAATCTTCGTGTTATGTTTCGTAAGACCTAAACTTGAATACTAAGTTTGGTATTTATGCGAATTTTCATTTTAGGGTCAGTTTGTTAAGTCAGATTTACGGGCACAGGCACACACGGACATTTTCTCTAAAATTACTTTTTTTATTTCACAGGGTCTCAAAGCATGCTGTTTACAGAAGCACAGACGCGCGCACACACACACACGTGTTTTTTTATAAAAAAGTTTTCTTTATAATCACGGACCTTCAAAGCGCATATTTCTCGTTAAACCTTGGTATCGAATTTTTGGGTGGAAAGGTAGGTAAGTAATAGGCTTAAGAAAATATCCACTCTAGTGAAGTACAGTGTTTGAACGGTAACCGCATGTAAAATGTCTCCATTCTTGTGGAAGCCATGAAACAGTCCACAATTTATAACTCTATGATAGGGTAGGTATGCTCGAAAATTAGAAAAAAAAACTGCAAGCGCACAAACGAAACCAAATTAAGGACTGTGTAGAAGCGTGGTAAATTTGAAAAGCGTGCAAAGAATAAAGAGCTGTTGGTCACGTCAGAGGGCTGACTACTGCTTTGGGGAAGGGGAGTGATGTAATTGTTTCCTGGTGCATTTTTAGAAGCGATTTTACTTTCACCACTACTTTACAAAAATAGAGCTTGTGTTGCGTTTGACTACAAAATTCGGATTAGAAATAAATATGTTATAGCATTTTTTTTTCTGAGATCGGAGGCGACTACGCACTGTTCAAGTAAGAACAGTGTAGCCACAAGAGGGCGCCCCCGGGAGGGAGCAGGAATCGAGAGAAGACACTGGGCACCGGAACCAGGACTGACGGCATAGCAATGACAGGGTCCTATAGTTTTCAGATTGAGACGCCCCGACATTCGCAAGCCTCCGCTACACGTCAGTCCAATACCGCACTCCGTTTAACCCCCGGCAACCACCGAAAGCCGCGGGACGGAGAGAGTTTCACAGAGAGCATCCTTTTTCGTACCATGCCGCACCGAAACATTCCAACCCTAAAACAGATTTCACGGTCTGGAGAATGAATAAGATGATGAATAGAACTTAATGACGGGACAGGAAATTCGCGGGTTGAAACAACCCACTCCAGTATTTGCGGACGACCCGTGAAAACCCCGAAAAAATCCAGAGTGGGGGTCCCGGGAATCGAACCCGAACCTTCCGAATGCCAGTCGCCCGCGTTACCATGGTGCCACTTCGCCTGTTTATTATAGTATTTAAAAGTCATTCCTCTATCTATCCTCAAGATACGATCTTCGAATAAAATAATAAGCACACGTTATATACAACTTTCTCAAATAATATTTAAATTTTTAATCAGAAGTATAGTATCGGGTTCTACAAAGGAAAGGAACAGAGAATAATTATATTTAGATTTTGAAATTCCATGCGCTCTGTATGAGAGAGAGAGGGACAAAAGAATAGTGATTTACCATTTGAAAAAACGAACAACTTTTTGTAAACTCAAACTAATAACAAAGAATATCTTAAGAGTGTTTAATACCAGAAAAATTATATTATATACTGTGGTGCAGCGGCTGTGATCCAAGATTATCGGGAAGTCGGCGTCGGGCGGTACGAGTAAACAACGATAACGCCACTTGCCGCTGTAAACAGCGGGAGTGCTATTGCAAGATAACCAGAAACATCTGGTAACTTTATCTTCCCGCTCCTGCAGAACGTGTGTCTAAATAGTTCTAGAAGGTTCGAGAACCTTCTATGAAAGATTCCACTGTCTATATAAGCGAGCGCTCTCGCGGACAGTCAGCCAGTCGCAAGTTGAAAGCGAATTAGTGCGTGTCGAGATGCGGCACACTTGCTTTGAGATCTCGACCTCTCAACATTGGTAGGAAAAAGATAAGGAACACCGCTACTCCAAAGCCGACCGGCGATGAAGTTGAACTCTGCACAGCGGTCGCCCCGCCTGCCGATATTCTACCGCCGCCAACCAAGGAAGCCGAAACAGCCGCCGACACCAGCGCCGCTTCCAGCCCCAGCTCTTCTCGCCAGCGCTTGCCTCCCCGCATCTCCGTCGTAGTCAGTGGAGTTTTTAGGCAACTTCCCGCCTCACTGCTTCTCCGCGCCGCCCAAGAATTCTGGCCCGCCCTCAGCTGTCAAAGCTACCAGAGTTCACAATCAACGGGGACCGACACCGTTGATAAGGTTGGAGAAGGGACTGCACGTGTCGGAGTGTCCAGCCTGATTCATGTCGCCGCTGTTGCCAGTATGGTCACACAGCTGACTTCTGCTCCAGCGATCCGAGGTACCACTACTGTGGCGCAACCTGCCTGACCGCCGACAGCTCACGACACAGCTTGCACCACTGTAATGGCTTCGGTCATTACACAGGCCATACTCAGTGGCTTTGCTCTCCCGGACGACGACGTCACCGCCACCTCCGCAGTTTCCAGTCCAGCGTGAAGCATCCTTCAGAAAGGCCTCTTCACAGCAACGCAGAACACCACTTCAGCTCAACCGGAGATCACCTGAATGGCCGGACGCAGCACCTAAAGGCTGCACTCAGCAGACAAAGCACTTCTAGAAGCCAGCTCCCGAATTCATCACGGTGGTAAGCTGGGCCCTGCCTAGGTCATTCTTGTGTCCTGGCAACCTCTTTAACACCTCACTTTGGTCCTCCGGGACCGCTCAATATATCCTTTCCAACAATATGCAGGTGCAAAGGCGGTACTGCCCTAGTAACACCCTTGAATTCCTCTTTTTCCTTCTTCTATTTTCCTTTCCGTGTAGAGTCCCACATTCACCGACTCCTACTGGGGCGGTGGTCACCACGTAACTGTGATTTTCTCTTCCACTCGAAAAAAAGACGAGTTGTAGCAGTGGCAAGTCAATAAGTGCGAGGTGAGAAGTCAGTGAGTGTTTGAGCGAGTTCGTGAAGGCTTCTGTGATGTGCAGCGAATACTACCACGGAGCGACGGTTGTGGGGGATTTATGTTCGACCCGAGAGAACTGAACAGTAAGGTGTGAAAAGGCTGCATCACGAAATAAGTGAAGTGAGACAGAATTGATCTAGTTCACTTAGTGAAGTGATAGTGTGAACGAAGTGAGCTCCCCAGTGAAGTGAACTACATAAAACAAAACATTGATAAATAAGAACTGCGAGTGGTGACAATGAAAACTCAGTGACAGTTGAAAAACTGGGTTAACTTACAATATAAATTGTGTTCTTTAACGAGATCTACATTTTATGTGGCGCCTACGGTTTCCTAAGTTTACAAAAGTCATTCAGAATGAAGAGGTGTTGCTTCACGTATGGAAAGCCAATTTTAAGTAGGAGTTGTGCTTTAGTTCTTATGTTGGGGAGCCGAACTTGAAGTAGTTGCAACCGCATGTATGGTAAAAAGTTTCCGGTGGCCTTCGCCCTAAATGTACCTTCCAGTGACATTTGCCCCAAAATGTTTAAAAACTATTAACTTTGTAATGTTTTACTGTTTCGTTAAATACTATACATTCATGTTTGCCTCGACTGCGTCAGTATTATTGTTAGAGGTATGGATTTCTTTGCAGGGTTGTGGTGCGACTGAAGAATGTAGGCTTACACAGATTATAATTTTAGTTCACTGCTTTTATTAATGCTTCACACGATTTAAGTAACACTTCACTGATATAGAGAGAGAGGTGTGAGATTCTTTTATTAATTACTTGCACTTTTTAAACACGTAAACTGTTTTCTCACACAAAATACGTATTAAATTTCTCGAGGACACATCTAGCGTCCGATTAGTAACACTCTCTACAAGCAACGCGTCCAGTTAACAGCACTGTCTACAAGTAACTGACTTGGTTTCTACCGCCTAAATTTGTAAATTTCTGTGTTTCAAATCTCTGATTGGCTATTCCTAATCCAATAGAATACTTTTATTTAACTTAAGCTTTTTGGTTGTATATTGGCTATTTTATAAACTGTCTCAAAATTTGCATTATTGTAGCTCCAACAATGGCTAGTAGCATTATTAAACCTGCTAATTCATTATTGTCTCAAGGCTACCTTATTGTTAGCAACTTTTAACCTATTATTCTCACAGCTCCTACATTATTAAATTACGTAATACATTCACATAACATTATTACATGTATACAATAATATAAACATATACAATAACTGTAATATACACTTCTTATACATTGTTACATACACATATTGCTTTAAGGCTGGCTGTTATAGAATTTACTTATTATATAATTAGACTGAAATTATTTAAGTGTTAAAAATACTGCCTCAAACTTCACAGGTTATTCACTGTAAATATAAAATATAATTTTATTTTTCATTTACTTAGCTTTAGTACAAGTTAATGTATTTTATTCAAAATCGTTAGAGCTATTTTTGAAAAATCAAGTTTTCGAGATATATTCCATGTAAAGAATAGTTGGGTTGGGGAATTTCTTGAAAGTATTCCAATTGCATCTCATAACGTAGTTGTTGACGGGAAGATATAAATAATTCAATAAAGAAATAGTCGTAAGATAGACAAATAATTTCCGTATATTTAATCAATTTATAGATTAACAAGTCTGAGTTAAAAGATTTGTCCGGAGAAAAAGGTAACCACCGAGTTATGTTAAGAAAAGTCATTAGTAACAGCGTGTGTAGGAAAGCATTAGGTTAAAGATTCTTGGAATGCAGTTAGGTTATAAGTTCAGTACCTTTGAACAGTGATGTAGGCAGAAATTTTGAAAAAGAGAAAGGTAATGAAATTCTGAGTGTCGGGATATTGATCGACATTATGCATATCACTCTGCATACTTGTGAAAACTCGTGTGTTACTTTAAGCGCTCATTGACGCGCTTGTGTTAATGAGACTTAGCGGCCATCGCGGTGGGTCTTGCCGGTAAGCATTTTAGCGATTCACGGCAATTACGCTTGGAATACGCTTGTATTCGGGAAACAGTTACTTCAAACTGCAAAATTGTTACTGCAGAAGTAGGCAGGTATAATACGTTATAGTTCCGAGTGC
Source organism: Deroplatys truncata (assembly GCA_030765065.1). Lineage (NCBI taxonomy): Eukaryota > Metazoa > Arthropoda > Insecta > Mantodea > Mantidae > Deroplatys > Deroplatys truncata. The sequence continues at coordinate 269,732,488 of CM060976.1, forward strand.
TGCAATTCATAATTTCTTCGTTCTTTATCTTCAAATGGCCGGCAACTCACTTCAACAGCTCAAGTATTACGTGACATTAAATTTCAAACATTTCAGTCTGTTTAAAGTGGTGTTATTCTTTCACACAGGTGGCACCGTGGTCGAGCGGTTAGAACCGCCAACCATCATTTCACCGGTGTTGCATCTTCACCTTTCTGTCGTTCATCTTTCGCATCTCGTCTATCATCACCTTCTTCGCTCTCACCTTCACTCTGTCCATTGGCTAAAGGAGGGTAATCAGACATACTTTACTTTTCCTTCTGTTATCCTTTCTCAACCGCCCATGCATACACTGAGAGAAAGATCTCGTAGCCAACCACTGTAGCAGCTGGCGCACGAGACAACGCAGAACGAGCTATGAGGTGACGGTGACAGAATTTTGGTATTTAATTATAAAGTTTGGTATTTTTCCGCCTTTTCATAGACACACGCACGCGCGCGCGCGCGCGGACATTCTTCTAAAAATACTTTTTTTGGATTCAGGAGGCCTCCAAATATATTTCCGGTGAAATCTCTGTATGGAATTTTTGTGAGGAGTGCAATACCTTCTCTATTTACTAGGTAGGTAGTACAGAAAATAAAAGTTACTCGACCGACCCCACTACAAAGGTGTAATAGAAGGCTATATAGTATTTCCGGTACTTGCAGACTGTCCGGATGGAGGTTAAGGAAGGATAAAATTATAGTTATAAGCAGTAAAGGCGAGTATTCAGTATAGGAACCTTTTATATCCTTGCACAATCATTTCCTAACGAAGGGAGAGGTAAATGAAATGATTCATTAACTCGGCATTGGAGTTTAAAAAATAGTTTGTAATAAAATCATTTGTAAAAAATAGTTTCATTTGCATGAAGTAGATGAAATAGTAGAAGAATAAACATTTGTAAGACTGTATTGTTGAAGAATGGCTAGAGAAAGTTATATGAAAGTATCACAGATTTTTTTCAGGTTTCACTTTAATATTCCTAATTGTAAGCGCTGTACTGTAACATTTGTTTTGGATGAACGGTCTCTCTGTGAGAGAATACCCATGAAATGCTTGTCTGCACTTATATGATCCTCTGACCTTTTGTGCATAAAACCCATCACTTCAGTAATCTGCCAGCAGCAACGCAATTGTAACGCCTACAAACGGTTTATGTTAACACTTCATTTCCTTTGTTTATCGTGTACACTGATTTATCTATCAGAAGCACCTGTTAAGAGTATGGGCGGAAAAATAATCAAGTAGAAATTTTATCTATTTGAAAAACGTACTCGAATTTAATGTATACGACGATTAATGATACTTATATGTGATACAATGTTAAAAGTTGCGAGTAGCAATCGAGAACCGTTTCAACAAAACTCAACAAACGCCATTTACAAAAATTGGTTGAACTCGATATCGCTGTTTCAAAAAAAAATGCAAAAATTAGTATGAATCATCCTGTTGGAATAATTGAAGTTGATTATTAAGTGCTTTTATCCAACAAACAAATATTACAAGTTACGAATTTTTACAAAACTGTCTTCTTTTTCATACTTGTGTGTTAAAAATATGTGTTCTAAGCATTTAAATTCAGTGGACTCTTAAATATATTACATTTTGTATACAGGGTGGGCCATTTGAGACTGTACAGTATCTCCAAAACGGAGCGTAGAATAAATGTCTTTAATAAAGTTTGCTTGATATTACGGGTGAAAGTAAATGACGTTAGTCGTGTTATGTTTCGAGGACGTTGCGGTGGTCATTTTAGGGTGAATTTAATTTTTTTTTAAATGGAAAACCAACCTTTTTTATGCTGTTACCTTAGTCTTCACAAAAAACTTGAAGAAGGTATTAATAGCTCCATGTATGGACGCCAATTTTAGAAAGAATGTAGTTTGTATTGAAGGAGTTGTATTATATTTCAACTGTTGGGGAGCGGAACTTGTAGTAGTTGCAACCGCACGTATAGTAAACAGTTTTGCGGTAGCCTTCGCCTCAAATGTACTTTCAGGTGGTCTTTGCCCCAAGTTTAAAAAAATATTCACTTTGTAATTAAACTGTTTCTTTAAATATTTAATATTTATGTTTGCCTCGGCTGCGTCAGTATTACTTTAGAGACATAGATATCTTGGCAGGGTGTGAAAAGACAAGAATGTAGGCTTACACAGATTTTAAGTTTTAATTCACTCCTTTTTATTAATCCTTAAAAAGATTTAAATAACACTTCACTGATATAGGCGGCGCCGTGGCCGAGTGGTTAGACCGCTCGCCTCCCACCGAGGCGGCCCGGGTTCAATCCCAGGGACCTGCATGTGGGACCCGCCATTCATTTCACCAACTGCTCCATCGTCACCCACATTTCGTTTCATCTACTTCCTTCATCCCATACCAAGCATCGGGCAGATCACCAATTCTGGATGTTCTGTCTGATCCATGAGTGTCTGCTCCTCGACGGGCCTCTGACCCCAGGCACCCGCCTGTAAGTCCTGGGGGGTGTAAGAATTACATAAAAGGAGGGTAAACAGATAATGAATGAAATTCACTGATATAGAGAACTGTGAGATGCTTTTATTAATTAACTGCACTTTTTAACACGTAAACTTATTTTCGTCTCACACGAATACGTATTAAATCTCTCGAGGACGCACAAGCAACACATCCAGTTATGAGCACTGTCGTCAGGCAACTGAATAGATTTCAACCATCTAAACTTGTAAATTTCTGTATTTCAAGTCTCTCATTGTTATTTTTAAACTTTCTCAAAATTTACATTATTGTTGCTCTAATAATGACTAGTACCATTTAAACTTCCTTACTCATTATTGCCTCAAAGTTACCTCATTGTTAGCAATTTTAAACCTATTTCTCACAGCTCCTACATTATTAAATTACGTAATGCATTCACATAACATTATTGAACATGTTTACAACAATATAAGCGTATGCATGACTGTTACATACATTTTACAAATTATTACATACATATAATTGCTTCAAGGTGGGGGTTAATGAATTTAAATATTATATAATTTGACTGAAATCATTTAAGTGTTAAAAATACTGCCTCAAACTAAACAACATTCGTATAAAGCACTTTGCAGTTGCTCTTACGCAACCAAAATTCTGAATGGCTGTCTATGAAGAGCGCAGTAATGGTTGGACCATCCATGAATGGTCATTTGGGGGGGGGCACGTTATGTTTCGTAATTGGGAACCAGCATCTTTTATTTTGTTTTCTTATTCCTCATCACAAAATAAACAGCTTTTTATAAACCATTTTGACTGAGAAAACAACACAAGAAATGTACGTTTACATTTAAAAAAATTAAATCCACCCTAAAACGACCAACAGAACGTCCTCCACACAAAATACAACGAATGGCATCTGCCTGTTATGCTAGGGATCTCGGGTTCGATTCCCGGCTGGGGGTGTGAATTTTTTTTGCCACGATTATTCCTTATCCTCCCCGGAGTCTGGAAGTATGACTGAGAGTGTGAAAGTGTGTATGATCTAATGATTAAAAAACGAAACACCAAGAAACTAAACGACAAGGTTTACACGAGTTAACACCACTGCCAATAGGCAAAAAGTTCCAAAGGAAAGGCCGCGATATAACCCAATGGGGGATAAATGGAACTAAAAAAACATCAAGCAACTTTAATGAAAATATTTCTTTGTACAACGCTTAGTTTTGGAGATACTGTACAGTCTCAACTTACATGGTCCACTCTGTATAATATCAGAATAAGAAGTTAGCTATGTGTTGGAAAACTTATATTTTTCTTGTAAGCTAATATCTGAACAGAAGTTTCCACAGTAACAAAACCTGTTTCTGATATTTTCAACCTATAATGAAACTCATAGTCACACCTTTTTAATGACGATAAAGCAATAGTACATACGTTAATACATCAATTTTGAGACTTAATGCTGCGTAAAATCCAAAACAATACCGAAACACAGTCCTCTTAATGTGAAGGTTCTTCATCATGCAGAATGTGTCTTCAGCATCATTGAAAGTCCTTGTATAAGTTTTGAATACAATTCTTTACTTTCTTCTGAATAATTTTCAAAATAAGGAATCAACTTCTTCACGTCATTAGATTCATTTTTGTTTTTGCTTGAGGTGCTTAAAACATGTTGTTGTTCACCAATGGCACTGGGGATTTTCCCTCTGGCTTCCCAATATAAAGTATGTAAGTTATCACTTTTAAGGCGAGATGCTGTTTGTTCAGGATGACATCTTCACAGAGAGTGTAATGTTGGGTGTAGGTAAGCATTCTATCTTGTAGAGGTGTTCTGCGACGCAATCGTGGCCAGTTGCCAACCTAAATAAGATCACTGCAGTTTTTCTTGGAATTTTTTGTATATCAACTCTATCTTTAATATTCTTATAATGTTGATCTCTTAATTTATCCTCTTCATCTAGTCTCTGCTGTCTTTTGAGATATTGTTTAATGTTAATTGTTTATTTGTTTGTATTTGTTCTACAGGTTTTATTTGCTGTATTGCACCGTTCTTTGCTAATTGACCCGCATGTTCATTGCGAAAAAGTCCAACATGAGCTGGGATCCATTGTAGAGTAACATGATTTCTAGTTTCAACTGCTTTAATTAGGCTTATTATTTCTTTAATATTTCTTGTTGTTTCATTCTTGTAGTTTAATATCCCATGATTTTAAGTCTGATAAGATGACTATGTTTTGCTTTATGTATAGTCTATATAGAATGTTGAGTGATGCTGCTTTTATAGCTGTTAATTCTCCATCATAGTGGTTTGACGTTTCATCTAATGTTAGATACTGTGCAAAATGTTTACAATATACTCCTACACCGGCGTTTTTTTGTTTATGAGGGATCCATCTGTATATATCCGGAGCCATTCTTTTCTGGTATCTTTCATTTTCCGTAGCTATTGCTATGGCTCTCATTTCATCTGGTATATTGTTTTGTTTGTGTATTCTATATATCAGGTCATTCTGATATTGTATATCAATATATTCTATTGGACTCGTTACCTCTGTGGCAAACATATTCTTGTATTTTAAGCTATTAATATATGTTCTGACGCTTATTTGAGTTTTTAAATTACTTATAGTGTCTGCTGTGTGGTACCATTTGTATCTGTTTGAGGCAGTATTTTTAACACTAAAATGATTTCAGTCATATTATATAATATATAAATTCAATAACAGCACGCCTTAAAGCAATATGTGTATTAACAATATATAAAAAGTGTATATTATAGTCATTGTAAATGTTTATATTATTGTATCCATGTTTAATAATGTATGTGAATGTATTACGTAATTTAATAATGTAGGAGCTGTGAGAATAATAATTTAAAAGTTGCTAACAATGAGGTAACAATGAGGTAACCTTGAGGCAATAATGAGTTTGAGAGTTTAATAATGTTACTTGTGATTCTTGGAAGCAATAATGTAATTTTAGTGACAGTTTATAAAATAGCCAATCAACAACCAGAAAAAGCTATATTTAAAAGAAGGTATTCTATTGGATTAGGAATAGCCAATCAGAGACTTGAATACGGAAATTTACAAGTTTAGACGTTTGAAATCAATTCAGTTGCCTGTAGACAGTGTTTGTAACCGGATGCGAGATGCGTCCTCGAGAAATTTAATGCGTATTCGTGTTAGACGAAAATAGTCTATGTGTTAAACAGTGCAAGTGATTAATTAAAGAATCTCACAGCTCTCTATATCAGTGAGGTGTTATTTAATAGTATCAAGTATTAAAAAAGGAGTGAAGTAAAATTATAATCTGTGTAAGCCAACATTCTTAGTTGCACCACGCCCTGCCAAGACATCCATGTCTCTAACAATAATACTGACGTAGCCGAGGCAAACATAAATATATAATATTTAAGAAACAGTCAAATTATAAATTTAATATGAACATTTTTTGGGGCAAAGGGCACCGAAAAGTACCTTTGGGGCGATGGCTACCGGAAACCTTTTACCATACGTGCGGTTGCAACTACTACAAGTTCGGCTCCCCAACAGTTGAAATATAATACAACTCCTTCAGTACAACAATACAAACTATTTCAAATTGGCTTCCATACGTGTGGGAGAAAATATCTTCTTCATGTTTCCATTGACTTGCAGTTTTGGTGCTGGGGTAATTGCTTTCAACTCATGTTCCAATTCTATAGCCATGTGCTTAAAACATTATCAAAGCACCTCAGTTTCCAGGTTTCAGCAGCTCAACTTCTGTCGGTGAAGCAAACTATGTGGAAAAAGCAATTGTGCTACGGTCTTATGTCTTCTTACATAATGCAGTACTCTCGCCTCAGGTATCTTAAAAGGATTGATTTCATACCGTAACTACATCAGTATTTACTACAAACCATAACTTCCCATAATATTCCGAGGGTCGAGTGATTGTTTCGTGTTTTTTTAGTTATTTTTCAATAAGGTAAAAAACCGTATCAGGAGGCAAATAGCTGTACCCACGTACTGGGAAATAATACTGAATTTCTTCCATACAACGGATAAGTATTACCATTATTGCTGAGTTTTTGTTTTGGGAGCCACAAGATTCAGACTGTATTCTGAGAATAAGATTTTCTGTATTTTCTATCATTAGGCCTTGCTCTAAAGAGGTTAAATGGTCTCTCACAGGAGATGCCATTTCATTTGCTCCCGTTCTCAGTCTTAAGTCTTGTTTAGTTAACTGCTTTCTTTTGTAGGCATTTTTACATCATCTCCGAGATGACGAAGAAGAAGCAATATAGAGTCGCCGAGCCTGCAGTCGCCGCTACACTCACCAGCATCCACGCCGCCGATACTGGGAACTTCCTAGTCACCGCAGAGTCAGCCTGTACCTCAAGGGAGGCATAGCGCCAGCCAGGTCCCTCATCGCCGCAGCTCACCAGAAGTGGCCTTCAGCAATGAGGAGCACCAGGATCTTTGGAGCCCAAGCACCCACGTCGCTCGTCCGGATGGAGTTTGCAGACCTTGGCGACTACGAAGTGGCCTTCACGGCGGGCCTGCCCTTGTTAGGGCGGTGCTGATGCATCGAGGCCAGCCGAGTGGAACGCCAGGTCCCCTGCCGACGCTGCTGTGCCTACAAGCACAACGAGACATCCTGCACAGCGAAATCAAGGTGCCACTACCAGTACGATCTACGCCGCCGCCGCTACTGCGCAACCTGTGGAGGGTCGAAAGCTTAACCGGTCAAGCGCTCTGATCCCTGCATCCTCGCAGGAAGGCACCGCTGAAGACACCAGCACCAACACCAGCTCCGATCGTCGCAGTCGCCGAGAAGTCCAGGGCCGTTTAGGATCTCCACTCGGAGATCCGGTACTCCGGTACTCATCTGCAGCTTCTAAGGTGAGGATGAAAAGGAGACCAACTTTTTCCATGAAGCACGAAGACGACATCTACAAGACTTCAAAGGTAGACACAACATCTAATCCTACACCTACAATCACCGACATTTCCTTTCATTATCACCTTCAATCCTAAACCCTCGCTACTCCAACTAGTGTTTCAGTCAGGATTCATGGCTCCCTAGTCACTACCTGCGGCAGCCAACAGCCTTCAAGTACTAACGCGGGTGCTATGCGGGACCGCACAACCTTCACCTTTTATTCCACTTTTCTCCTACTATCCATTTTCCTTCCGGTGTAGTAGTTTTTAGTGGGTATGCCGACGCTTGGTGAGTCCCAAACTCTCAGTCCCGATTCCGATCGGGGCTGAGGTTAATGATTAAATCATTTTCACCTCCACTCCCCCCCCCCACCAAAATATGAGTATTTTAAGACAGTACAGTTATACTACTGGGCTTGTCTGGTGGCAGTCAAAGCAATCTGTCATAGAATTGCTTTTAGTTTCATTTAAAATATCGAAAAATATTTTTGCCCTTACTTTCTGCACCCTATAACCGTTTCTTATATGAATTTTAATTCCAAATCTTGAGATGACTTTAACTCAACAAGGACACAGATGTTTGGTTATTTTAGCCCCTTATGACCCTCTATATCTTTTTGGCAAATTCACTCTCATGTATATCGTAGTAAAAAAATCTGATATGTTACACTCACATGAATTTCTCTACTCTTGTACAAACTATTTTTACAAACGCTTATTCTCCATTTACTTCATGTTAATCGAGATAAACATTTGCAGAGTCTATCTTATTGTTAATTTTCTTGTAGATGTAAGGGGAATATGGTAGGCTTTAAGTGACAGTCAAATGTTTTAAGAGCTGGTTGCTATGTGGAATATTCCATTCTCTTTGTATTACCAGGAGAAAAAAAGAAATGAATATCGAATTCCCATTTGAGAAGAAGTATAAGTATTGGAAAATTTAAGGGAATAACAACAAGCAATATCTCGAAAATGGTTAACTCAACAACAAAAATGTATATGACATAAATTGTGTATTTTAACGCGATCTATATTTTTGTGTGGTAAAATGTTGTCTATCTCTTGTGGTTTACGAGTTATGCAAAAGTCGTTCACAATGAAGAATACTTTTGGAAACATTCCAAGAAATTTCGAGATATACATTTCATTTGTCATAAAAATATCTTCAACATATGATATTTTAATTAAAATCGTTAAAGCCATTTTTGAGAAAATTAAAATTTTCGAAAAATGTTCCATGTAATGCGTAATCTGGGGTGGGGGGATTTTCTTGAAAACCTTCGTGTCGCATCTCTGGAAGATACTGAACCTAAATCCCAAGTTTGGTGTTTATCTGACTGTTCGTTTCTGAGTTATGCTGTTCACAGACAGACACACAAACACACAGACAGACACAGAGACAGACACACACACGGACATGTTTCCAAAAATACTTTTTTTGGATTCAGGGGGTCTCAAAACGTATTTCCGGTGAAATCTTGGGATCGAATGTTTGGGTGGAATACAATACTTCTCCTACTTACCATACGTAGTAGAGAAAGTAAAAATCTGACGTGATATTGTTGCGTGTATGTGTGTACATTGTCACGTCGGACACATCATTGCTTTGTAGCGACGACATTGTTGAAGTAATCCAATTCTGTTGAGGTTTTCGAAGTTCGTCCGACGTGATATCTCCTGGCCAGAGGAGAGCGGAAAAGGGAGGGAAGCGAGCGTTACTAGTTTCTTTGTCTGATAGCGCGGCGTCAGTAGTCAGCGAATGTAGGGCGAGAGTTGCGTAACGTGCGTGTATCGTACGAGTATGAAACATCTCCCTGCAATGTTTCTACTTTAATCTTTTTGTGAACGATGTAAAGGCACCAAGTTTTAGTATTTAATAAACCACAGGCAATGTGCAAATGTGAAACCCGTGTATTTTTGTGACAATTATCCCACGTCTGTTCTAGAATGTGCAGCTAAGATACTGGTGCTCCCCTTGCCTCTGAATGTACGTCTCCCAATGTATGCTGGGGTATGTAAATGTAATATGTAGCTGCTAAACGTTTTGGCCTTACCCCGGTATATAACAATATACAATGGTATTCCTTACCCTCTCTAGTTCATTAGCGAGTGAACAAACTATAATAAACCTTTACAGAAACAGCTACATTACACATTTCGTTATAGATACAAAGAGAACAGCGATAGTCAAATGTTTAACAACTGGACGCTATATGCTGACCTTAAAATTGCATACTGTTTCCATGACATCGCGAGAAACAACTGAATGTCGACAGGACTTTAAACAGAATGACCAAGAAATGAACAATTAGAATCATTAATAAGGGATATATCACAAATGGCTGATGCCACAAAAATTTTATTTCAAATAAATTGTGTGTTTTAAAGAGATCTACAATGTTTGTCTAGTAAGCTTTGGTCTATCGCTTAACGTTTACCTGCTATACATGAGTATAGAAAATTCCTTCCGAATGAAAAGCTCACAGGGCTATTCCCAGAAAATTATCGTTAGCTATATTTTTTTAGAAAATCAAAATTTCAGAAAAAATGTTCCATGTAAATGTAGGTTTGGTTGGATGGAATTTCTGAAAGTCTTCGTGCTGCATCTTTCAAAGATACTGAACTGAACACCAAGTTTGCTGTTTATCTGATTTTTTGGGTTATGCTGCCCATAGACACACACACATTTTTCTAAAAATGCTGTTTTTTATTCAGGGTGCCTCAAAACATGTATTTCCGGTGAAATTTCTGTATCGAGTTTTTGGATTGAATGCAACTCCACGTAAAAAGCTTTTGTAAGAATGTTTGTATACATTTAGCAGTGTATAATGTCCGTTATTATTGCATACGACACCACAGATGGTGGCAATGACGATACGTGAAGTGAAAATAGGTAGAATTAGGAAAGAAAGTTTGCGGATGAAACGTTCAAGCCCCTCACGATATTTGCCAGCACTGAGGATAGCCTGGAAAAAAAGCCTCAGTCAGGAAGGACGGTCCTGGCGGGATTTGAACCTCGCGATTACCAATTCGTTCCTTAAAGACCTTGACTAACCTGTCATTCGTTTCTAAAAGAGATATAAACTAAACGATAGTGGGTAGTGAAAGTCTTGTGACACTTCTAGGGGCGGTGAGAGACATGATCGACGAGAGACGGCCGTGGGTGGTAGAGATACCGTATCAAAGAAACGCCGTTTAGGTGCTACAAACTACCCACTTTGCATCTTAAACAGTTTATTTTGTTTTGACAGCGCAGTTTGGCAGCATCTTTGGGAAAACAAACTACAACCACGCCGCGATAACATCGCTTTATTCCCAATTCAGAAAGAAAATAAGAATCACTGAACAGCCGTTCTCAGGATGCCCTGCAAGGCGTGCGGTGTATTCCTCTCACAGCGCACTCGTGTACACCGCGCGTGGCATCGTAAACAAGACAGAGCTGTCACATTGTGTTTTACATCTTCAGTGCTGTTGCTAGGATACAGCCGTGCTGCACTCGAGCATACACTTCCTTACGTGTGTTCAGCATCGGCATTATCTGAATATGCTCGCGCTATCCCATTAATTACTTCTCTCTCTCTATGTTTTCTGTGTGCTTCTATCTCTTCCTTTCTCTCCCACTCACTACCTCTGTCTCACTTTCTCTCTTCCTCTCTATGTATCTCTCCTTGTCTCACTCTCCCCCACTCTCACTATCTCTCACTCCGTCTCACTTTCTCCTCTCTCGATGTCTCTCCTTGTCTCACTCTCTCCTAGTATCTCCTTCTCTCTATCTTTTAAGTCTCCCTCTCTGTCTAAATCACTCTCTCACTTTTCCTCTTTCTCTCATTCTCTCGCATTCTCTCCCTCTCTATCTCTCATCCTCTCCATTCTATCTATCCCTCACTCTCTTCCCTCTCTGTGTATGACTCACCTCCTTCCTCCTTATCCCTTTCTATCTCTCCTTGTTTCACTCTTCTCACTCTATCTCTCACTCCGTTTCACTTTCTCCTGTCCCTGTCTCTCTCTCCTTGCCTCATTCTCACTATCTCCCTCTCTCTGTCTGTCTCACACTCCCTCTCCTCTCTCAAACTCCCTTCCTCTCGTTTATCCCCTTTACCAACTCTCTCCCTCCCTCTGCTCTCCCTCATTCTCTATGTATGTTTCACATTCTCCCCACTCTGTCTGTGTCTCGTCTCGCTCTCTCCTTCTCTTCTCCCTGTATCACTCTCTCCATGGCTGACTCCCATTCACCTGCTCTCTGTCTCACTAACTCCCTCTTTGTCCTATTCCCTCCCTCTCTGTCTGTCTCACATATCCCTCTCTCTGTCTCAATCATTCCCTCTCCCTCCCTGTCTCAATTACTTCTTCTCTATCTCAACATCTCTCTCCCTGTCCAACTTTCTTGCTTCTTACTCGCTCCCTCTCTGTCTTCTGTCTTCCTCTCTCTCTCTCTCTCTCTCTCTCTCTCTCTCTGCCTCACTTCATAGCCACACTCTCATTTTCTCGGTCTCCCTCTCATTCTCTGATTTCCTCTGTCTCCCTCTATTTCTCTCTAACAAGATCATGTTATTGAAAACCTGAATAAAACTGTTTTGTGGCATATAAATACATAGCAGAATATTGAAAAAGTGATCGCTAATGGCTAGCTTTGAAATTCAGTACTATTTGATGACACCACGAGGAACAAAATAATGGCGACTTACTACTTCAAGAAATATATGCAATTGGAAAATTCAGTTTCTTTTCGTAAAGCCACAAAAATCTGACATAAATTCTGCCTTTTATGTGATTTGCATTTTTCGTATACATTCATTTAGAATCAAGAGAACATCAAAGGCTATTCGCAGAAAATTCAAGATGCATGTTTCTGAAATATTTTTTGTAATAAAAAGGTTTTAGAGCCATTTTTTTTAGTAAACCATAACTAATGGATATTTATCAATATAAGAGATACTTTGTGGTGGGAGAATTTTCTTAAAAATCTACCGGTCGTACCTTTGGTAGACACTAAAACACACACAGGAAGTTTTTCTAAAAATGCTTTTTTCAGGTTTAGTGGCCTCAAAACGTGCATTTCCGGTGAAATATCCATATCGATTTTTTGGCTGGAATGCAATAGGTATTACCTCTGTTTAGTAAGTAGCACAGAAACTAAAAAGAAAGAAGTAGAAAGAAAAAAGAAAGGCTGGGAGAGAGAAAGTGTGTGCGTGAAGACATTAACTAAAAACCTTGTGTTATATTCAAATGACTTTCTCCACCCCTCTATCATTTATTAGGGGTATACAAACTACTCTTAGTAAGCTTATTTTTTTATCAACTTTGTTTTAATCAAAATAAACATTTGCAGAAACACCTACATTACATATTTCGTTATATTTATGTCAAAAAGGTTTTTGTGACGTTAGCAATTTCCGAGATATTCGTTGTTGTTGGTATTAATTTAGAAATACTTATGCTTTTTCGAAGTGGTAAGTTGCTTTTTCTCGTGGTCATGCATCACTCAGCTATCCGTGCCGTCTCTCTTTATAAGTGTGAATATCGATCTATCCCACTGTCCTTTTTTTTACCTACAACAAAGGTGTAACAAAAGTTTATCTGTATTAACAAGAAGTAAATGGAAGTATCATCTTTTTAACAATAGCTTGTAAAAGAGTGAACAGAGAAAGCTGTGAAATGCAACACGTAGGATTTTTTTCTCTGTATAACATAAGTAAGCATGTTGACCAACTTAACGACCTGTTTTAAATGTTAGGATTTCCTAAATCTTATAAAAAATACAATGCCCATGCAAGTAATAGCCATAGAAATGTTTTAATTTCATAATTTGTCTGGTAGGAACACAGATTCACACCCAGATCGCCCAGCTGGGTAAAGCAATCTCCACAGGGTGGGGTCCATAAAGGAAAACCAAAAAATCATTCAGAAGACGACCTGGTGTGATCAAAAGATTAGTATTCTTTTAACCCTAAATTGGTTAACATCAACAAATGCCATAAATTTACATTCTAACTACAGATATTTAAAGAAGAAGAAGAGTTATGACCCAGAATTCCCCAGGTGGTCAATGCTACAATAAACAAGACAAGGTCAACTGCCTCATTTCTGGCAGCCGGTCGATTCATTCAGGGCGTGGAATGTACTCCAACATTCCTTTTTGTCAGTATGGAATTTCCTATAAGCTCATGTTTGCTGGTTTACGTTCAACAGTTACTGAATTATATTTAAAGAGATACGAGGTATTTGTTAGAAAACATCAACAAATTATGTATTTTGTTGCCAAGGTTTACTTACCTGCAATGTGAAAACAGTGCGCAAAACGCCTCAGTGATTACATTTCACTCTTACGTGTTCACTAACATACAGTGCGCAGATTTAATGTGACACAATGATAACCTCACAGTATTATGCAAATGTTATACATGGCTCTCACACGGCTTTCTCTACCCGTTACACGTTCGCATAGTCCCTGTTCTTCTACGAGGGCCGATCGAAAAGTAACGCACAATATTTGTTTTACAAAAAAGTTTAATAGTTAAAACGACAACAATAAATCACAAATGAACTTACACCCTTTACCTACTTTTCGGCATAGTCACCAAGTTTATCAACACATTTCTCGCATCGTGATACCAGTTTGAATATGCCCTGTTCGTAAAAGTCCGTTTCCTTGGAGTATAGCCATCTGCGGACTGCCGATTTCACTTCCGCATTTGTCGCAAACTGTTGGCCGGCCAGGAATTTCTTCATGAGACCAAAAGTCCGACGGTGCAAAGTCCGGACTGTATGGTGTATGCTGAAGCACCTCCCTACCAAATTTGATTTTCTGACGAACAGCAGCAGCAACATGGAGACGAGCATTATCATGAAGAATTTTGACATCGTCAGTATTCATGTTGTGTCGTTTGTCACGAAGGGCACGACGTAGCTTCACTAAAGTTTTCATGTAGGCTTCAGTGGTCCCGTGTTAAGCAAAGTCCACACCATGCACCGTCACAAGCCCTTTCCTAGCAAATTCAGCCGCTTTAAGTTTTTTCTTCAATGGGGAACCAGCATGTTTCCACTCCATACTTGCCTGCTTGGTTTCGGGCGTGTACTGGTATGCCCATGACTCATCACCAGTGACGATTCCTTTCAAAAAGTCATGGATGCTCTTCTGCGGTGTACCGCGTTAGGTGGTCCAAGCTCGTCATCATTCACTGGCCCTTGTGGTTGTCTGTCAGATTCTTAGGCACCCAGCGAGCACTAACTTTACGAAATTTCAACGTGGTATGAACAATATCGTACACTGCATTATAGGAAATGTTGAACTGTTGCGATAAGGTTCGCAGTTGCACACGCTGGTTGTTCACAATTACCGCCTCAATGCCTCTGACATTCTGCGGGGTTGCAGGTGTAACCGGCCTCCTGGATCGTGGCGAAGCACTAAGGTTCACACGGCCCTCTAGAAAGAATGTACACATCCTGGAGACATTGCTACGATCCATACAATCATCCCCATACACGTCACGCATGTCCCTGTGAAAATCACGTGCCTTATGCCCTTTGGCCCACAAATAACGAACCACACGTCTCTGTTCTCCACACGTGAACGACAGTGACATGCGCGCCATTCTTGTTGCGTAGCTTACGCTTCTCTCGCTAGAGCAGCACATAAAACAAAATATATGCTCTATAGTAAAAACTTCAAGCTATATCTGTGTGGAATTGCAACATTCCAGCTGTAATACCAAGGCAGAAAAAAATTATTCTGCGTTACTTTTCGATCCGCCCTCGTATTAAGGATGATACAATTTTGACTAGAAATTATCATAAATTAAGTAATAAAGACATGGATTATAATAAACCGTGTGGAAAAAAATATCTGTTGTGATACATTCACATGACTTTCTCTACCCTCTAACCTTTACTAGTGAGTATACAAATTATTCTTACTCAAGCTTAATTTTCTATCTACTACATTTTAATCCAAGTAAACCTTTACAGAAACAGCTACATTACACATTTCGTTATAGAGAACAGCGATAGTCAAATGTTTAACAACTGGACGCTATATGCTGGCCTTAAAATTCCATACTGTTTCCATGACATCGCGAGAAACAACTGAATGTTGAAAGGAATTTAATAACGAATATCTCAGAAACGGCTTATACCA
This sequence comes from Deroplatys truncata, assembly GCA_030765065.1. Classification (NCBI taxonomy): domain Eukaryota; kingdom Metazoa; phylum Arthropoda; class Insecta; order Mantodea; family Mantidae; genus Deroplatys; species Deroplatys truncata. The sequence goes on from CM060976.1 coordinate 269,748,026, forward strand.
CAAAACGTATTTGAAATAAATTGTATGTTTTAAACAGATATACATGTTTTGTGTAGTGCGTTTTCGTCTAGCGCTTAACAAGTACCACGTATACAAGATTATGAAAAATGTCTTCCAAATGAGTTGGACTTTACAGGCTACTCTCAGAAAAATTCAACACATATATTTTATGTGTCATGTAAATATCCTTAATATATGGTATTTTAATCAAAATCGTTAGACAGTTTTTAGAAAATCAAAATTTTCGAAAAATGTTCCATGTAAAGGGTAGCTGGGGGTTGAGGGGTTTTCTTGAAAATCCTAGCGTCACATCCTTGGAAGATACTGAACTTAAATGCTAAATTTTGTTCTTTTCTTACTTTTCGTTTTTGAGTAATGGTGTTCACACACACACACACACACACACACACACACACACACACACACACACACACACACACAGTCTCTACGTGGTAGCGAAAATAAAAATGAGAATCACGTAAGATGATTTATATATGCCATATGACAGTTCAACCTGGGAAAACTTAAACCAGTAACAACGAATATTTAGAAAACAGTTAATACTACAGAAGAAGTTGCTTGAAATTAATTGTTCGTTTAAATAAACTGTATGTTCTTTACTATGGTGTTAGCTTCCCATCTCATGTGGTTAACCATAAAACCATTCAGAATGAAGAGGACTTTGCAGCTGCATTAATTGCCGTAATAGTCAGTTCAACTATGACGCCCGGGACTTAAAGAGCTTACATCATTGTAAGTCGCCCTTTCGGAACGTTATCTCAATACAATTTGAGATCTCTGTGTGGTTTACCGGGAAAAATGGGAAACTTAATGTCGTATCGGCATGCTGACATATAGCACAGTGGTTAAAGCAAGTAAGCAAGCTGGCGGAAACCGGTAGATACGTGGTTTAAATCCCAGCGATGGTATTGAATTTTTAAGTCGTCTGATTCCACCTTACCAACTTTGTCCTATACACAGCTTGTGTGGAAAAACAATTATCCCATTTGTAGGACTAGTTTGTTAGTCGAGAAAGTCGTGTGAATGTAACAAATACGTTTTTATTATTATTATTATTATTATTATTATTATTATTATTATTATTATTATTATTATTATTCATGGTTAGACCGCTCGCCTCTCACCGGGACGACCCGGGTTCAATCCCAGGTGGGATTTGTGAGACAAAGCTGCGTCTAGGCGGGTTTTCTCCGGGTTTCCCAACTGCTCCATCATCACCTTTCCTTTCATCCATTTCATCTACTTCGTGTAAGTCCTACATAAGAGGAGGTTAAAAAGAGGAAGAAGAGTTTCAGAGCCTGTATTTCAATTGAAACTTCGGTATTGAATTATTAGGTTGGATACAATAATTTCTCTTCTTTCTATAGGTAAACACGAGTAATACCTTTCGTTGCATGAAAGGTGCGTAAGCATAACTTAAATAAATATGTGATAATTCAAATGCCGAGGTTTGCAAATGTTTTCTCTTCGCTAAGCCATCTGTCCGGTATAGCGTGAATGAGAATAAATAACAGCTGAAGTAGAGAGCGGCCGTGTCACGTTGATGTTCAGGACGGCGACACTTTGACGAGGATTCCATGTTAGTCATTAGTCCGCTGCTGTAACAAATTAAACTCTGTCAATGACGCGGCAAAACACAAGTTTGGAAACCTTCGCTGCGAACTAACCAGTAAACACACAACAGTGTTAGGCTTTGTCTTGAAATCTCAGTTTTCCTCACAAGAACCTTTCATCTTACGAGGGTGGTACTGAAAATGTTTAGAATGCCATGTTTCTAAAAGCAAATGAAATCTGTTTATATTTGACAGATGCTTTCCAATGCTTTGCGAGTTGATTGTCAGTGGTTTGTTCGATTTGTTCTAATAGTTTGTTAACTATTGCCATTTAAAGATTTTATGTTCACCCACAAATGAATTTAACTTTAGAAATTTCCGAGCTATGATATTTTACGATTTTAAATCGTCTTTAACGCTTAAATAACGTGACGTTCGGCTTAGAAATGCATTTGGCGAACAAGCCCCATCAAAAGCAACAATTATAACTGGTACAGCGAATTCGAAAGAGATCGCATTTTTCTTATTGATGAATTTCTGAAGGACGTCCAAGAACTGCTGTTACTGATGAAAATAATAGGTTTGTTCCCACACGATTCAGAATCGATTCCGAATTATCTGAGTGTGCGCAGTAGCTAAGTGGCGTTCCAACACGACAGAGAATCAGTTCAGAACCAATTCTGAATTTCCAGTTTGCTGTTCCAACGTATTTGGGAATAGTTCGGAACGAGTGAAATCGGTTCGTGATTAAGAATAGGAACTGAAAATTCCAGACATGCGCAGATTGTATGGTCTACAGCGCATACTCAGTTAATTCAGAATCAATTCTAATCGCTTGGAACAAAGCCGACAGAGTATTGAAAAAGCGACATACTCTCTGTATTCAGTAGAAAATAAAGTTTAATATGTAATTTATTCCTCCATTCGTGTTTATTTCTCAATACGGAATTGCAAAGGTGTTTGGTAAGCAGTTACTCGCTGTTGAGTAGTATGGCGACATACTTGCGGAAAAGAACAAACGTCTAACAAAGCCAGGGAGCAAAACAACGTTCAAAGATAACAATAATGAGTGATTTAGAAGGTGACAGTGATCTTTTTAATGATGCATCGACTTCCGAAGAAGAGGATTATTTTCATTTAAACATTATTCCGTTATTTTGGGATCTTTACCCCTTTTTGGCACCTTTATACCATTTCCCCCCAACCATGCCCATAATCCCCTTTTTTCTTTTAAGTTAAATTCCAATTTATTCTTTAACTCCTCAGCTTGCTGTGTACGTGCGAATAGTAAGTCTACCTCTTTCAGTAAACGCCGCGCGGGAATTGAAAGCACACCCGCAACAATGGAAAATAATTGTGTGTTCGACGAAAACCTCTTTCTCTCACTTTACTGCTATAAAGTAGCCCGCAATAATGCAATTGACAATGAGTGATTCTATCCCACCAGAATCAGTAGCCTGGTGTTCGTGAATGTGAGTTTGTTGCTGTGAGAGACGTCATCTGTTTGCGTGGAGACGAAGCCAGGGCAGGCAGAGACGACAATAACCTCAACCGCGCAGTTTCGAGTATTATTAAGACTGGGCTATAATTCACAAAACAATTATATATAAAGAAATAAAAATTTCAGCCCAATTGAATGGATAGTTTAGAAAATAGCAATTTCAGTTGTGCATCCCCTTAAATAAACCAGCACCATATTGTGCCTTTTTTACCTTATTTGAGCACCTTTTCCTTTCCTTTTTTCATCTGAGATTTGCAACTAAAAATCCTAACCCTGATCATAAGCATACATTGGTACCATGTAGTTTTGTATTATTTGCATTACGTTCGGAATAGAATTTATGTGGGGTGTCATTGTCTCAGAGTATTGGAGTTTTAAATTAAACATTGTGTTTAGAAGCTTCTGTAGCAGGAAACCTAATGTTAAATTGGAATTGTGTTAAATTACTTTTTCCGGGTTCTGGTTTAAATCTAAAATCTATAAATTACAATTGTTATTCGCAATAACTCAGTATCAATGGTTTTAAGCCGATAAACGAACGCGATTTATTTTTGCTCGATTATTAGGACTGGAATCAGTATGAAAGAAACGCTGAGTTTGATTTCATTCATCAACGCTGTAAACGTAGATATTTGATCGTCTTCTGATTGACCGTGCAACGAAGAAGGCCGTGATTTTTTTTTTTTTTTGTGGGGGCGGCCCCACACCCGCCGTCCCCGGTGACGATCATCCTCAGAGGCTACATCGTCTCCCCATGCACATGCTGTTAGTAAACTAATCATGCGTGTCTAGGGAGACAGGGTGCTATGTTAGTAGAGGGATTTCATGCAGTTAGTGGTCGGGTTCCGCGTTAGCACCCCGGTTAGTAAATGTTAGTTTCTAGCTGGCATGCCGTGCATGCGAGCGCGTGAATTGAGTCCTGGGAGACAGCACATACCTTTGTCTGTGCAGCACCCAGGGGGAATAGATGGTGTTAGTAGGTTAGTGGTTTAGTAGTTTGGTTATAAAGGGGGGTAAAAAGTTATTAAGGTGTGATGATAGAGTAAATTAGGATCATCTACACGTGGCGCTATGTGGGTAGGATGGTGGGGGCAGGAGTCTGAGCGTTGTGAAATACCTGTAGCGTAGAGTTCTGCTGAGCTTGTCGTTGCTGTTGTACCTTAGTGGACCTGATTTCGGAGGTGTTCTGTACGGTGTGCTATGATGAGTTGCCTGAAAGCAGGAAGGCTTATTGCGTTAGTCTTGGTTCATGAGTCTCAGCAAGTGAACTTTAGCATCGATGATCGAGTTGTCATTAGTTAAGGATCGCTCAAATAGGTGGAGCGGGGTTTTGTGCCTCTGCAAGTCCGGGTCATAATTGCCTAAGTTTGAGATAAGTGCGTTTGAGTTTCGAGAGGTCTTGGTGTAAAGGTCGGAGGCTAGTTTCTTGATGAATTCCTCAACAGTGTGCATGTGTAGTTCTTCGTGTAGTTTGTACGCGGGTGCTATTCCGGGTACTCCGGCGATGATTCGTAAAACCTTGTTTTGGAAGCTATTTAACTGCTTAATATAGGTTGCGGCTGCGTAGCCCCAGACTGGGGCGGCGTATGTAAGTATAGGTCGTATTAGCGTCTTGTACAAAGTAAGTCCAAGTCTAGGTGAAATATGTGAGCCAGTTCGGAGGAGTGGATAAATTTTCCGCAGTTGAGCTTGTGCTTTGTGTCGGAATTGCTTTATGTGTTCGTTCCAGGTGAGAGCTTGGTCCATTACGGCGCCGAGGTACGTGACTTTGTTGGTCCATACGATGTTTTTGCCCAGTAGTTGAAGTGGGGGCAGAGCACGTGTTGCTTGTCTGTGGGTTGTGCGCTTCGTGAAAACTACTGCTTGACACTTAGCTTGATTGGCCTTGATGCGCCATTTGGTGAGCCAGTCTTCTAAGTCGGTGAGGAAGGTTTGTAGTCTGTTACGTAAAAAGAGTGGCTTGCCCGATTGAGCAGCAACTGCTGCATCATCAGCGTAGAGGTAGAGGTTAGTGTTTTGGGTCTTAGGTATGTCCTTTATGTAAATGTTGAACAGGGTGGGTCCGAGTATACTGCCCTGGGGGACGCCCGCCTCGATGGGACGTGTTGTGGAAAGCGTGTTGTTCACGGCTGAGACAAATTTCCTATCTCGCAGGTAGTTGGCAATAAGTTTGAGCATAGAGTCAGGTACATTGAGCGTGTTGAGTTTACGAAGGAGTCCAGGATGCCAGACCCGGTCAAAGGCCCGTTCAATGTCCAGGAAAAGTACCCCGATGGATTTGTTCGTATTGAAGCCGCGTGTGATATATTCTGTGATTCGCAGGAGCTGTGAGGTAGTCGAGTGCTTAGCTCGAAAGCCGAATTGTTCCGGTATGAGTATGTCATGTCTTATGAGGTGTGAATTTAAGCGTTTGAGTATAATCTTTTCAAGTAGCTTACTTAAGGAGTTCAGTAGACTTATGGGGCGATAGTTGCTGGGGTTTGTGTGGTCTTTGTTCTTTTTGGGAAAGTGTAGTATTTTGGCCGTTTTCCACCGCCGTGGGAAAAGGCCGCTGCCAAGAACAAAGTTATAGATTTGGGCTAGCCGTTTCACAGCCGAGGGCGGTAAGTTTTTGAGTGCCACGTTGGGTATAGTGTCCAGTCCAGGGGCCTTCTTTCTTGGTAAGTGTTGAATTATCCAATTGACTTCGGCTGCTGACGTTTTGCGAACCTTGTTATGTGTGGTGGCCTTGTGTATGTCACGTGTTTGGGCTTCCGTATCAGCAGTAAACTGGGGTGAGCACGGTGCCAAGTTCGGTGTCAAAAAGTGTTCAAGGGCATCAGCTAGTGCCTCCGCTTTCTCTGAGTCTGAGGTCGCTATGCTGTGGCCTGTGTGAAGGAGAGGAATGGAGGTGCGTTCGCGCGTTAAGCACTTGGCAATGCGCCAGAGTGACGTGTGGTCGGAGACCAGATTTTTAACTGTAGTCTCCCATTGTGCAGTTAGGTATTCCGCGGTGCGTTTTCGTATTTGATTGTTCAGTTCACGTAAGTTCGTCAGAGCCTGGGGACGGCGGGAGTGTTGCCATTTGCAGCGCATTTTATTGCGAGCAGCTGATAGTGCCTTGATGTCCGTAGGGAGAGGTGCGGGGCCGCGAGTGGGCACATGAAGCGGTACCGCTGCAGTAATGGCATACTGAATGGTGTTCTCTATGTTCGCAACCGCAGTTTCAAGTTCTTCGGCTGAGGAGATTTCACTCTGCTGTAATTCGTTAGTCAGGATTCGGCCAAAAGTGTCCCAATTTGCTCTGTTGTAGTTACGTTTTGGCGGTTGCACTTCTGGATCTAATGGGCCGTCGAGGTGTATGAGTACTGGAAGGTGGTCAGAGGATAATGCGTTAACTACCGTGAGATTCACCCTGAGGTTTAGATGGCGGACGAGCGCTATGTCCAGAATGTCCGGTTGTTGATTGCGTTGATGTGGCAAGTACGTGTATTTTGTAGGAGCGTGTATGACGTAGTCAGAGTTGTTTTCATGTCTTAGTAACTTTGTGCCCGCTGAATTGGTCGTGCGACAGTTCCAGATAAGGTGTTTAGCATTGAGGTCCCCGGCAATAAGGATGGCATTGCGAACGTTGAGCAGTGCGTCCAGGTCGTTAATATCTATGTTTCCCGGGGGATTGTACGCTGCTACGACAAGAGTGCGAGTGTTGTTAATGGTGACGTAGGCGCCAGAGGCCTCCAGGCGCGTAAGGGCGGTAGAGGGGCATTTTCGTGTCGTACTGTGTGTTTGATTATCAAAGCTGTACCTCCGCCTTGCCTGTCACGGTCGGTTCGGTATATCTTGTATCCTGGGATGTTGAATCTGGTGTTGGTGGCTAGATGTGTCTCCGTAATAAGGGCAATGTCAAGGTTGTGTGTGAGTAGAAAATCAGTGAGCTCAGCCTTCCGGTGATAGATGCCACGTGCATTCCAAGTCATTATCCGAGCCATTGCAGAAGTCGTAATCCGGGTCATCAGGTGCCGTGCTGGGTTCGCCCTAGAAATCTTCAATGTTGTTCTCAGGATCTGCAAACAGCGCGAAAAACCCTGAGTATGTTGAGAGTATCTCATGTGACATTGTAGGCTGGGTGAGCAGGAGTTGCAATATATAAATCGCCTCATGCCTTATTTGGTACCAGGTCATTCTGGTGTAGAGGAGGTTATCCTGGAGGGATGCTGTGGTCACAGTAGGACGGAGGTTGATAGGTGGCGGAATTTGGTGAAGGACAGGATGGGCCACAGGTTCAGGTGGAATACTGGGGGCAGGACCGCGTGGTTCAGGTGGTCCACGGGATTCTGCAGACCGCTCAGGCGTTGACGCTCGTGGGCGAGTGACAGGTGCTGGATTAGTGGTGCCAGCGGTTACTGGGGTGGAGGCTCGCGCCTGTTGTCCACCTAAGTCAGGACGCTGAGGGGGACGCCTTCCGGCAGGGCCCCTCAACCTCTCTAGCTGTCGCCGGTACTCCGGGCAGCCCCTAAACCTGGCACCATGCCCCATTCCCCTGCAGAGTGCGCAGGTTCTTCGCTCAGGCGGTAGCTGACAGGAGCGGGAGTCATGGTTGCGTGCGCACTTAGAGCACACTTCATGAGGTGCAGGACAGCGTAGGTCAGAGTGGCCCAGCCTTTGGCATTTGCTGCATTGAATAGGAGTGGTGGGCTGCTGATAGGGTTCAATGTTTACTCTAAAGTGAAGCAAGGAGCGTAACTCTTTAAGTCTGTCCTGGTCATGCGTCGTTGGCACTTCTATTAGGTATATTGGGAGCAAGGTTCGGCCCCTGGAGAGTCTGCGCAACTGCAGCACTTTGCAGGTGCGTATTCCCAGGTGTGTGAGTTCGTCCTCAATCGCTTGAGAAGCTTCGTCGACAAAGAGTGGCTTCGCAATCATCCTAAAGGAGCGGTCTTCACGCTCCGCGTTCGTGAGTGTGAACTGGACCTCCTTGTTCCTGAGGAACGCGCAGAAGCTCCTGTAGTCGTCGGCCCTTGTGAAGCGGACCATCGTGTCGTGTGAGACCGGGGCACGCATGCACGAGTAATGCTCAGGGTTGTGCTCCCTGTCAAACTCGGTGATGAGTCCGGCGATTCTCGGGCCCTCGTCCTTCAGGATGTATATTGGTGGCTGAAATTCCCTGGTGACGGCCTGTGCATATGACAGAGCTCCAGGTGCCAAGATAGGAGAGGATGGTCTGGATTGGGCATGGGATGGGCCAGGAATTTGGTTGTCGGGCTCTTGGTGATCTGTCAGCGGCTCTGGGGCGGCTGTGGTGATTGGTACGGGATCATCTTCATGTAAGGAAGAGGTAGGAGAGGATGAACGGGATGGCGGGTGCGAAGAATGGTGTGAGACGTGGAGGGTTGCAGGCGTGTCGGTCATCTCAGAGATGTGCCGCTTAGCCTGCAGCCTCCTCGTCCCGGGGTTAGGATCTGGATTGGAAGGGGGAGGAGGGGGTGGTCCAGGATCGTCGTCGCGAGCCGTAGTCAGTCTAGTCTTCGCCATGTCTTGAGTCAGTAGTGCCAGTCCGTGTGCGTTATATGCCTAAGAAGAAAGGGGTCTTATAATTAAAAGAAGAAATGGATAGTAGAAGTAGAAAGAGCGGATATAGTGCGCTGAAAAGCGCGAGCGGTAGAGGACCTACCCCGAGGGGCGCCTAAGAGACCAGTCGTACGACTGTTGGCTGCAGGTTTACCGCTCTACCCAAGTATGCCGCTGGCTGCTGCCTCAGTGGCTGGCCGAAAGCCGCAGGCAGCTACGACGCTGGATGCCTCTCTTCTTTCAGCTCGGAAGGCTCTTCTCGCCGTCTTCCCCCGAGGTCCGGCGCTGGTCAGCTGAAGAGCTCTGCAACACGCCAAAAGAGGCTGGAAGAGCTCTTCTCTCTCCGAAGTCCGGAGCGCGAATGACCACCCCTGAAGGCCGTGACAGAACGCGAACGGTTCAAGTAGTGTTCCAACCACACAGAATTCAGAATTAGTTCTGTGAGCGTACCGGACTGGCGCATGTGCATTAGCATGTGTTTGAATTAGTTCGGAACCCGTTCAGAACCGTATGTTGGAACAAAAGAAGATCGACGCACACCTTATTCGGGCGACACTGGGCAGTGGTATGAGTCAAATCCAAAGCATTTTACATCAATGGTTAACACGTGAGAAAGCTTTGTTTTATGTGGATTCTAAAACAGCTGAAACAACTACAAATCGACAGCACTAAAGAAGAATGATATAAGTGTTGAACAATTCGAACAATTAATAACGGTTATCCCGGAAAATGCTTACGGCATAATAAAGGTTATTTAAAATAAATTGTGTGTTTTAAAGAGATCAACATTTTTTTGTGTAGTTGGTTTTCATATATCGCTTAACGTTTGCCAGTTATACAGGGTTATACAAAACTAGTTTCCAATAATATTTGATATTTATTAGCCTTTCTGCCATATTGAATACAGATAGAGTTGTCATAATATAAAGTGGGTTGAAACCTTATTTGATAATATTCCTTTAGCTCATATAATGGATTTGTCAGCAATGTTGAACAAACATTTCTCTTGAATTCAGGCATGGGTAAATTACTTATATCTAATTGCTGAGCATTATAATTTTTTTAGGAAATATAAACAAAACTGTTTTCAGAATAACTTTACGTGCATTTATTTATATTTGTGTTTAAGCTATTGCGAGTATTGTAATCATGTACAGTAGAGCAAAGAGTCAACATATTGAATTTGGATTTCACACACAAAAGACAGTCCAAAATAAATATTGGCAGCAAAGTTAATATTCCTAATTCAGTAAACAGTGGTTTACAGTGTTGTAGCTGGAAAACTTTGATCCTCTGCTGCAGGGTCCATGTCTCTGGATATTGCTGCTCGTCTGCTGCTGTTTTCTCCATCCCTAATCAATTACCTATCTAACTAATTTCACGTGTCTCAGGGTTTTTTTTAAATGAGGCAAATTAAAATACACTGCATTTCCCTTAAAAAAAAGTTGGTTTATTATCCAATAAATACTTATGGGCACTATCTTTTCCCATTGTAACAATTCCCATTACAATAAATTAGGAGCATAGCCTAACCTCACACCCATATGCACACATACGTGCATTTTTCGTCCAGAGAGTATTACTGTGTGTCGCCGAGATTCTATAAGAGAGTGAAAATCTCGGGCTTTCTTCCCCTTTTTACACACAAGACTAGTGACGCTTACCTCCGCGCCTAAAAGTGTAACGACATTTCTAATTGATCCTCAGAGCGCGTTATCTTATTATGTATGAGAATATTCTGCTCCAAAATATTTCACACAAGCATCCCAGTGACGCGCCCGGAAGCAGATTCAATATGTGTCTCTTTCTTTTCTCTATCTGTCTCTTTGTATTTCTCCTTACTGCTTCCAGTTCCCTGCCCATTAGCTTGTGAAAGGGGAACCATACATATAAGAATTGTACAGTAATAATTTAATTCACCAACATGTTAACATATTCAACATCTAACATTTGTACAGAGCTGATTGTAAGACATGAGCGAGCTAGCAGAATTCCAAGAAAGCATAAAGAGCGTACATTTCACCAAGCCAACAGTAAGGGAGCCGGTAACTGTACGGAGAAAAAGAGAAAAGAAGGAGACGGAGATATGGAACTGACGCTTAAGCGCACGGATCTGAAGAAACACATTCTCATACATGTTAAGGTAACGCGGTTGAGGACCAATAGGGAACGTCGTTACATTTTTAAACCCAGAGGTGAGCGTCACTAGGCTCCCGTATATAAGGGCAGGCAAGGCCTCAGAGCCCACTCTCTCTTTCTCTCTCTCTCTACGGGGTGCTACAGATGCACGTGAGTGCACAAGGGTGGGAGTGCGTGTGCGGATAGCTAGGCTTCTGACTTATTTAAAGTGGTGGGATTATAATAATGGGAAACGCTATCCGCCCGTAATTATTTCAGTAGTGAATAAACTTCATTTATTAAGGGGAAAATGCGGTGTATTTCTTAAACTTGCCTCACCCATAATAACCTGAGAATTAATAATTACATATAGTTAGGAATGGAATATACAACAACCGACGAGCAGCAATAGCCCAGGAAGAACACTGCCGAAAACCACAACAACCCAAGGATCAACGATTTCCCGCTACACTTAGTGAAAGGTGGGCTCTAACTAGAATTATATTTTACCTGGAATTAGCTAGCTCGCCCGTCCCTTGCTTATCTAAGTTACAATCTGCTTTTGTACAATTCTTGGTTGCTAAATATTCTAACATCTATCTTGGTGAATTATATTATTCTGTACAATTCTTGTTTAATATTAATTTATATGTCTTTATGTATATGCATATGTGTGGTATATCCCCTTTCAGTGTTTTCAGGATTGAATGCCACAAATGATTCTCAAAGCTCTTTTTTGGAGTATAAGTAACCTGGATGTTGAAGCATGATTGCCCCACAGGGGAATTTCATATCTAAAATAACTATATATGACCATTATAAACCATAACTAGACATTTTTTGACAAAGTGCCTTTTAATACTCGAATCATAAACGTACCACTATTTATTTTACTTATTAAGTAATCCACGTGTTTATTCCGACCAAGCTCCGACTCGAGATGAATTGCCAGAAACCTTGTTGATATACAAGAACTGTTATTTCTGTTAAGTAAAAACTTAAAATCAATATGTGAAATTCCTAATGCAACATCATCTGCGCACATATAAGTTTCTACACAGTCATTAATATAAATAATAAACGGTACTGGAGCAAGTATGGAACCCTATGGGACACCATATCTCATGCATTTAAAATCAGAAATTTCGCCGTTAAGAAAAACGGATTGAAGCCTATCTTTCAAGTATGATTCCATGAAAGCAGTACTAGTGTGATTAAATCCTTAATATTTTAATTTCTCTAGTAAAATGTTCATGCGATGTGGAATCAGTTTAACTTACCTCTCTCTACTGCATCAAAACCGTTTTCCAAAAATCTGGTAATAGCTTCAATTGTGCTGTGATGATGCGTAAATCCACATTGGCTAAAAAAAGTTTTTTAGTTTCGAAATAAGTAATAAACTGAATTAAGAGGACTTCACAGACTATTCGCAGAAAATTCAAGATGTACATTTTATTTGTCGTGTAAATACGTTTAATCTACCGGGTTGTAATGGAGGTCATTGCAGTATTTGGATCATATTTTGATTCTTTCAGGTTTTTCTTGATTATTTTTGCGGAGATATTTTAGAATTTTCGAGAACATAAAACGCACAAGCTGGCAACAATGTGCAGCGCGCGGTGACCGAACGGTAGCTGCCTGCGGGGTTGGTACTTCTCTTTACAAAATCAGGGTGTAAGTCAGCACGTAAACAGCTTTCAGTTGTAGTAAACGTTTCGCGTATTCCAGTCCAGTTTTATTTTTTTTATTTGTGGACGCTCTTTAAATGTTATGGTTCTTAGCGTCTCATTCTATATAGGACGTGAAAGACCAGTAATTTTGCTCAGAGGCCTCTTTAGCAGGCTTGAGGTTCTTTTACGTGCCGTAAATATACGATACAGGTTTTACTTTCCTTCCAAAGGAAGCCATGCTATGATTTTTACGCCCAAAAAATCCATCGCCCTCCACTGGGTTTGAACCCGAGACCTCAGAAACTAGAAGCTAGCATGTTAAACACTACATCACAGAAGACGGCTATTCCAGCCCATACGTTCACAGCAAATCGCAGTTGAAAACGATGCTTTCTGGTACTGTGAGGGTTTTCTTCCGCCCTTGTATGGAAGTTATGAAAATTTAAAATGTCATTTAGGCAAAGGTAAAGGTAGCTTCGTCTGTCGCCATAATTATTTGCGGCATATCTGCACCCTCTTCCAGGAACTAATTGACGAAGGCCAGCCTAGGTGCTAATCCGCTTCTAAAAGACATGTACCCGTTGGATATGATACGGTCGCAATAACGGTTCTTTTACCGTTCTGAGAACAAACTAATGGGACACGCCGACCATGCGAACTGTTCCTCGAGTTCTGCTACAAGATTTAAAATTGCTTCCTCTGCGTCGGCGGTATTTCAGGCTCGTCCTCCTTCGTATCTGGCTGCACGTAGATATTATTACTTAAATGTAAATAATGATTGTAATATGAATATGTATTTTTATGTGACATTGATTTGAGATATTTGTTTATTGTAATTATTGTTGAGAAGTAAGTTTTTAATGCCTTACTGAAACTGTCAATAATAGCGCGCAATAATGCAGCGAGGGGGGGTGAGCTGTTTATCATTATTGGAAACCAGGAAGTTACGTAATGTTGGCGCGTTTTTCCGTTGAGAATCTTCTGGAACGTTTCCCTAGAGCATATGTATTCATAATTTTTATTGGATATTAAAATAGAGGCTAATGTTGGCGCGTTTTATTAGCCAATTGCAGTTCAGTTATAATCTTTAGGCATATCGGAGTGTATGGGTATAAAAGCAGTAGGTTGGAGGTAAATTCAGTCCAGTTCATCAAAAATCTGTGTACACTACACGTCGTCTTCAGTCAGTCAGTTCGTCGAAAGTATTTGTACGGCAAACGTCGGGTATCGATTCACAAGTTACGCGCAGCAGAATTATGAATAATCTAAAGTGTTGTAAGGTTAATTATACAAAAAGTTGAAGTACGTGGATTAAAAGTGATCAGTAAGAAGTTATTATAACAGTTTCAGTTTGGCGAGTGTTAAGATCAATGTATAAATGTGATAGTTAACGTGTTCGACAATAAATGTGTAAAACAAATTTCTTCATCAGTGTTATATTTGGATAAAAGATTCCTTTCCGTTTACACACCCTGATCAAGAAACATGTTCGACCGAGAAATAATAGCTAGCCGGAGGACAGTAAACAAAAATGAAATCAAATAACAGTCGCATTCTTTCGAACACTAACACTGCTGCAAATTGCTAACACCAGATGGAGCTACAAACCGAACAAATGAATGACGTCACAAGATGGCTTCACATGAAGTAAACACACATACACAAACATCACAAGTAATAACATTATAAGTAACACCGTCACAACGTTCCCTGAGGTTTACGAGATGACAGGTGAAGAGACAGGCATCTCGTAAACCTTGTGCTCTAGTATTATTATCCTCCAAACATACCTGGAATCTTTTAGCTTAAACCTACGAGTTCCAATGTGTAGTACGATGTTACTCTTATAATGACTGAACTTCTAGCAGAGCTGCCATAAACATACTGTGTTTTTCAGTCAACATTACGAGACGATTATTGGAGGTAAAGACATTACTTCCATACTGTTAGTGTAGGCCAATGGCTACAAGTTGTGCTTGTCAATTCGCCACACTTCCATTGTGTTTGTTTGCATCAAGGCTAGTCTCCCCTTTTCAGTTTAGGTGTGCTGTTTTGTTTACGTCCGGGAGAATTCTCACACTAAATTACCTTGACGTTGTCTAGTCTCCAACCACATTACATTTGCAAAAATGGTGTTCGGAAAATTATTAATTATTTCAAAGCCCAATTAATACTGAAACTAGGCCACAAATAGGTTACTGTATCCATCTTAAAAGTAGCAAAATATTAACCTCATACATTATAGTAAAATAAACCATTTAATTAGGAAAAACAACTATTTATTTTCGAAAATGTCTGATTACAGTACAAAATGGTACTATACATTTTTGTTTGCAATATCTCTACGACGTACGAGTAGAGCCATGTTTAAGAAATTCCATGCAAAGGAAAGTTTGGGATGGAGAAGATTTTATTGAAAATCTTCGTTTCGCATCTTTGGAAAACGCTGAAATTAAGTTCATAATTTGGTATTATTCAATAACTTTTCGTTTTTGAGTTACGCTGCTCACAAGACACACACATGAACGCTTTTCTAAAAATGTCTTTTTTTAAATTAATGGAATCCCAAAATGTGTACTTCAGGTAAAATTTCGGTATCGGATTTTTGGGTGGAATGTAGTACTTGCTTATTTAAAATAGGTAAGCAGTAGCGACAGCGCATAGAGAGGGACATCAGAATTTTTTTAAACACCACAGTGTTTCCTTATATTAGTTGAGCACCAAATGTCCAGATGCTACAAGCTGTATTGTTTATTGTTTTGTTCAGCTGGAGTAATCAGGCAGGTGAATCCTGGAACGAACAAATCCCTGTCGATGTTTACGTAGATCAGGAGTTGTTGGGCGAGTAAATGTTTACCGCTAATTTGAATTTTCGCTGGGGCCCTTTGTGTGCAGTAAATATGTTCACGCTGAACTCGCGCTCACGAGCGGCTGCCTTTAATTCGATCATTGGAATAAAAACGCTGAAACTATTCACGTGAAAATACTCGCTGAATAATCGAGAAATTTATACTTCCAGTGTATTTCACGGAAAATAATCAATTAAGAAAACAGAACGTTATTAGGGATATCCCAGTGCCTTCTATGAATAAACTGGCTGCTGTACAATTTATTTCATTGTATAACTTCACCCCACTGAAATATTATACATTAAAGATATTTATATCAAAAATAAAATTTATATCTTGAATTCTTTAGAAATAGCCTGTGAAGTCATCTTCATTCGGAAGGAATTTTGTATAATCTTATATAACTGGTAAACATTAAACGATAGACGAAAATGTACTACATAAAAAGTGTACAGCTCTTTAAAACACACAATTTATTTCAAATAAATTTTTTGTGATGTAAGCCATTTCTGAGATATCCGTTATTAACGGTTCGAACTGTTGGATACTTAGCCATTGTTTTAAAATCCTGTCAAGTGTTTAACAACTGGGCACTACATGCTGGTGTTAAAATTCCATACTGTTTCCATGAAATCGCGAGAAACTGCTGAATGTTAAAAGGGCTTTAAGACAATGACAAGGTATTGAACAAATCCAACCATTAATAACGAATATCTCAGACACGGCTTATGCCACAGAAAAACTTATTTTAAGTAAACTGTGTGTTTTCAAGATAGCTACATTTTTATAGGATACATTTTCGTTTATCCTTAACGTTTTCCAGATTATACAAAATTCGTTCCGAATGAAGAGGACCTCTCAGGCCATTCCCAGAACATTTATGATATACATTTTAATTGTCTTGTAAATGTTTTTAATATACGATATTTTAATAAAAATGTTTGAGACATTTTTTAAAAAATCAAAATTTTCGAAAAATGTTCCATATATAGGGTAGTTGGGATGGGACGACTTTCTTGAAAATACTCGTATCACATGTTTTAAAGATATTGAATCTAAATACGAAGTGTGGTACGTATCCGATTCTTCGTTTTTGAGTTATGCTGTTCACACACACACACGCACGCACGCACACGCACACACGCACGCACACGCACACACAGACACAAAAACACACACGGACCTTTTTATTTTCTCTACTACGTATAGTAAGTAGGGAAGTATTGTGTTCCACCCAAAAATTCGATACCGAGATTTCACCGCAAATATATGTTTTGAGACCCCCTGAATCCAAAAAGAAGCATTTTTGGAAACATGTCCGTCTGTCTGTTTGTGAACAGCATAACTCAGAAACGAACAGTCGGATAAGCACCAAACTTGGTATTTAGATTCTGTATCTTCCAGAGATGCGACACGAAGGTTTTCAAGAAAATCCCCCCACCTCAGATTACCCTTTACATGTAACATTTTTCGAAAATTTTAATTTTCTCAAAAATGGCTATAACGATTTTGATTAAAACATAATATGTTTAAGATATTTTCATGACAAATGAAATGTATACCTCGCATTTTCTGGGAATGTCTCCAAAAGTATTGTTCATTGTGAACGACTTTTGCATAAGAGACAGACAAAAGTTTACTACACAAAAAATGTAGATCGCGTCAAAATATACAATTTATGTCATATACTTTTATTTATTTTTTTTGTTTGTTTGTTGAGAACCATTTTCGAGACAATGCTTGTTATTCCCTTAAGTTTTTCAATACTTATTTTCTCAAATGGGAATTCGTTATTCATTTTTTTTTTCTTGGATATGCAAAGAGTATTAATCTGTGACAAAGGGAATGATGCTGCACATAGCAACCAGCTATTAAGATATATGTCTATGTTTAAAGGCTGCTGTATTTCTATATTGCCCTTGCAAATATAAACAAGGGGAACATAGTACGTCTTAAGCGATAGTCAAATATTTTTAGAACTGGTCGCTATGTGTAAAATGTAATTCTCTTTGCATGGCAAAAGATCGTTTCTGCAAATGTTTATCTCCATTAATGTGAAATAGATGGAGAATAAGAGTTTGTAATAATAGTCTGTACAAGAGTAGAGAAAGTCATGTGAGTGTAACACATCAGATTTTCTTCTATAAAACTTACTTTTAAGGTTACTTTTTTGAGATAAAGCCTTAGAGAAGTGGTTTCATTGTAGACACAAGGAGGATGAGGTAGGCTCAAGTAAGAGAAGTGTTTAAAAACGAGTCACTGTGTAATGTATAATAGAACACATTTTTGTAAGAATAGTTTATAGAAGGGATATAAACATAAATGATACTGAGCAGAGATAACAATGTATCACTATCTACGTGGTAGAAAAAGTAAAAGGCTTTATCAGAATAGTTGTGTTATAGGTAGGTATTAAAAAATCTGCTTTGATACATTTACATGATGTTTTCTATCTATACTACTTTTAATCCAAATAAACCTAATAGCTGCATTAGACATATCGTTATAGATAGAAAGAGAACAGCGACAGTCAAATGTTTAACAACTGGTCGCTATATGCTGGTCTTAAAATTCCATACTGTTTCCATGACATCGCGAGAAACAACTGAATGTTGACAGGTTTTTAAGAGAATGATCAAGCATTGAACAATTCGGACCATTAATTACGGATATTCGTTCTGCTGATCTTCGGAGAGTGAGCGAGAATATTTACACGAGATATGCTGCATGTTTGAGAGCAGAAGGTCAACATTTCCAGCATCTATTATAAGGTAAGGATTTTAGTCCGTCTCAGCCGGCGTAAATTCCTCGGTGACTACCGGCTGTCTCGCGCAGTAGACAGAGGCCGCAAATGAGTTCGAATATAATTTAACTATCTTATATAAGAATATACAAAGTTCCTTCAGAATGAAAAGGACTTCACAGGCTCAACTCAAGATACTCATTTTATTTTCTATGCAGATATCTTTAATATAAGGTATTTTAATCAAAATCGTTATAGCCATTTTTTAGAAGATCTAAAAATTTCAAAAAATGTTCCATGTAAAGGCTAGTTAGGGGTTGGGGGCTTTTTCTGAAAATCTTTGTGTCGCATCTTTGAAAGTATTGAACCTAAAATCCAAGTTTGGTATTTATCTGACTTTTCGTTTTTCCACACAAACGTGGTAAGACAGGGTTGGCAAGGTAGAACTAGACGACTGAAAAATTCAATGCCACAGCCAGGATTTGAACCACCGATCTTGTGGTTTTCACTCGGTTGCTCTAACCAACTGAGTGATCATGATAAGTCCTGGTACAACATTAAACTCCCCAATTGACTCGCATGTTTTTACAGTAAACCACAAGGAGATCAGAAATTGTTTTGAGATTATAAACCTGAATGACCAGTTACAATGCCAGAAGTCCCGAGCTTCTTGTTTTTGAATTTCCTGTCAGAGACCCACACACGTGCAGATCTTTAATAAAACATGTTTCTTTTGATTCAAGGAGCCTCAACATATGCATTTCGTTGACATCTCTGGGTTCAGTGCAATACCTTCTTTAAGTACTAAGTACGTGGTGCAGAAACTAAACATCTGCCTGTCGCTTAAGTCTACTGTATACTTCTTTTATCTATAACGAAGCGTATAGGTCAGGACCAACTGCAGAGGGGGGACTTAGGACCTCCACCTACAAATTCCTTTGTGCCCGAAGCCTCTGACGGGGTGCCTTCGGGAGCAAGGGGTGAGGTGAATGGAGACAGAGAGCGGCCGGATCAGGAGGCACAACAGGGCAGGCTCCCTAAACTTTGCAGATTGAAACTCCGGGGTTGGCAGCTGGTGAAACCGGTTTCGCTCTGCCCTGCGGGCTTGTACATCCCTGGGGTGCCCGAACTCGGAGACCGAACCCATTCCGGGGAATCACGCGTTACAGAGAGCATCCTTTTCCTCTACCATACAATGCCGAGACTCTCTCCGACAGTTTCAAACCTGAGACAGACCAAGCAGACGAAAGTGAAGTGAAATGAGAATAGGGGTGAAAGGAGAGACTGGAAATTCTCAGGATGTAATGCACTTGCCAGTATTCGCCTAGCGACTCGGGGAAACAGCCGAAAAAGCCGTCCCGAATGTAGGCCACAGGTGTTACCGTCAGAGCTATACCGCTCTGTGAATTAACATGAGTGGATAGTAGAATAGCTTGTAGGAGGCCGAAAATTAAAATTAAATTGAGTTTTATTTATGGACGCTCTTTAACTGTTGTGGTCCTTAGCGTCCCAATTTATATTAGGCTTGAAAAACCGTAATTATGCTCAGAGGCCTCTTTATCAGGCTTAGGTTCTTTTACGTGCCGTAAATCTACGACACGGAACCACCGGCTTTACTTCCCTTCTGAAAGAAGCCATGCTAAGGATTTTTACGCCCGAAAATTCCATCTCCCTCCGCCGGGTTTGAACCTGCGACCTCGGAAACTACAATCTAGTATGATATAGTCACCACGGAGGACGTCCAGAAGAGCGAGTATAGAAAGTTATGTGAATGGAATACACGATATTTTTCTACATCCTATATAACAACAGTTTATTGGAAAGCTTTTGATGAAAAGTGAACGATGTTTTTGTGTTGGAGCATTGAGAAGGCAAGTAAAGATAAATCATAGAGGTTGCTAGAAGATCCGAGGCATCTTGTATCCCATGGGGAACCTCCCCCCCCCCCCTCCACACTAACCCCCGTAAAGTTTGTGCGTGAGCCGTGAAGTCTCTACTTGCTTGTGGCTTTTGGGAATTCGCTCGACACTTTTCCGAGTTTCAACAGACCATTTCTTACTGTTTTAAACAAGGGACTAGGGAGTCGTTTATATGAATTTGTGAGCCAGCCAGGGCCAGAGGTGCTGACGTATGACACCGACTCAAATGAGAACGCGTTTGTAATGGTATGTAGAGATGTAAATATCTAGTGCGTCAAGGATTCCATGGCAGGGAAGGAGCAATTTTATTCTGGTCTATCAGAACGTGCAGCATAGCTCCCATTATTGCCTTACAAATAGTGATTCTCATCTGTCCCCCCCCCATCGCTCTCACATCTCTCTTTCTCCTTCCAGTACAACTTTCGTTTTGAAAAGCATTAATAAAATTGCTTAAAAACTAAAACAAAACACAATGTCTTTTAAAACAATGTGATGTTATATTCACATGAGTTTCTCTACCCTTTATCGATTATTATTGTATTTTTGCTTTTTTTACCACGTACCTGGTAGATAACGCAGGTATTGCATTCCACTCAAAAATTCGAGACCGAGATTTCACCGGAAAAAACATGTTTTCAGGACACCTCCATCTCCTTATTCTCCATTTACTGCATGTTAATCTAGATCTTATTGCTAGTTTTCTTTTAGGTGCAAGGGGAATATGGTAGTCTTTAAGCGATAGTCAAATGTTTTAAGAGCTGGTTGCTATGTGGAGTATTCCGTTCTCTTTGCATGTCCAGGACAAAAAAAAAACGAATTCCCATATGACAAAAAGTATAAGTATTGGAAAATTCAAACAAATAAGAAGGGATATCTTGGAAATAGTTCACTCGACAGAAAAAGGTTTGTGATATAAATTGTGTGTTTTTAAGAGTTCTACAGTTTTTGTGTACACAAATTTTATCTATCTCTTACGGTTTACCAGTTATGCAAAAGCCATTCACAATGAAAAGGACTTTTGGGTACATTTCCTGAAAATTCAGATATGCATTTCACTTGTTATGAAAATATCTTAAACATATGATATTTTAATCAAAATCGTTAGAGGCATTTTTGATAAAATCAAACTTTTCGAAACATTTTCCATGTAAAGGTTAGTTTGGGTTTTTTTTAATCCTTCTGTCGCATCTTTGAAAGATATTGAACCTAAATACCTAGTTTGGTATATATTCAACTTTTCGTTTTTGAGTTATGCTGTGCAGAGGCACAAAGACACACAAATAGACATTTTTCTAAAAATGCTTTTTTTTAATTCAGGGGATCTCAAAATATGTATTCCGGTGAAATCTCGGTATGGAATCTTTGGGTGGAATGCAATAGTTCCCCTACTTACTATATCTAGAAGAGAAAGTAATAGAAAACATTTTTAGAAAAAGCTGCTACTGTGTATCTGTGAACAGCATAACTCAAAAACAAAGAGTTGGTATTCAACCTCAGTACCTACCAATGCTATCCTTCGTGGTCTACAGGTACTATGCTAGCTTCCGGAGGTCGCGGGTTCAAACCCGACGGAGGGGGATGGATTGTTTCGAAGGTAAAAATCCTTAGCATGGCTTCCTTCGGAAGAAAAGTAGATTTACGACACGTAAAAGAACCTCAAGCTTTATAAAGGGGCTTCTGAGCAAAATTTTCAGTCTTTCACGTCCAATATAGTATGGGACGCTAAGAACCATAGTAGTTAACGAGTGTTCATGAATAAAAACAACATATTTCGAAACATTGTATTTTTAAAAAAATGGCTTTACCGATTTTTATTGAAATACCATATATTAACAAAAATTACATGACAAATAAAATGTATATATAGAATTTTCTAGGAATAGTTTGCTAAGCACTGTTCTTTCGAAGAAAATGTATACAATCTTGCATAATTTGTAAACGTTAAGCAATAGACGAAAACGTACTGCACAAAAAATGTGAATCTGTTTAAAACAATTTATTTTAGGATGTTCCGGGGTCGATTCCCGGCTGGGGGTTGGGAATTTTTCTCTAGTCAAGATTATACCCTATCCTCCCCAGAGTCTGGAAGTATGATTGAGAGTGTGAATGTGTGTGTGATCTAATGCTTAAAGAACCAAAAGTGCAACAAACCCAACGTAAGAGTTACTCGAGCTTACATCATTGCCAATAGGCAAAAACTCCCCAAGGAAGGGCCGCCGGTAAGACCAATGTGGTTAAAGGGTAGAATGGAACTACTATATATATATATATATATATATATATATATATATATTTGAAATAATTGTTCAATACTTAGCCATTCTCTTAAAGTCATGTCAACATTCAGTTGTTTCTCGCGATGTCATGGAAACAGTATGGAATTTTAAGGCCAGCATATAGCGTCCAGTTGTTAAACATTTGACTATCGCTGTTCTTTTTGTATCTATAACTAAATATGTAGTACAGTTATTTCTGTAAAGATTTACAGTGATTGAAATGAAGTAGAAAGAACATTAAACTTTCTAGGAATAATTTGTATACCTACTAAAAAGCCACAGCGGGTATAATAGGTCTGTGAAGTAACACATAAGACTGTTTTATATCTACTTCATTTTAGTCTAACCAAACCTTTCCGGAAATAGCTACATTACAATATTCGTTGTGGATACAAAGGGAATGTTAAAGAAGTGCACGCTATATACTGGTCTTAAAGTTTCATGCTCTCTCCATGCAATCGCTAGAAACAGATGAAAATCGGCAGGACAGTATTGAACAACTCGAAACATTAATAATGGATATCTCGGGAATGGCTTATGCCACAAAAAAGGTATTTATAATAAATTGCGTGTTTTAAAGAGATCTATATATCTGTGTGGTACGTTTTCGTGTATCGCTTAACATTTACCAGTTATACAGGATTATACAAAATTCCTTCCGAATGCACAGTTCTTTATAGCTTATTTCCAGAAAAGTCAAGATATACATTTTATTTGTCATGTAAATATCCTCACTATATGGTATTTTAATCAAAATCGTTAGTCAGTTTTTAAAGAAACAAAGATTTTCAAAAAATGTTTCATGTAAAGGGTAGTTTGGAATAGGGGATTTTCTAAATCTTTGTGTTGATCTTTGGAAGCTATTGAAATTATATTCTATCTAAAAATGCTTTGTTTGGATTCAGAAGTGCTCAAAACATGCATTTCCGGTGAAAACTAGGTATTGATTTTTAGGTGGAATGTAACCTCTACCTATGTGCGTGGTAGTGAATTTAATATTTTAATTCAGCCCTCAAAACGTATACTTTATGAAATTTCGTCACTTAATTTTTGGGTAGAATACAATAATTTCTGTAATTATTAGATACGTGATAGAGTGTCTGGAAAGCGGCCGAGGTTCTGAGACAGGCTGCTTCTGCCTAGATGTTTAAAATTCGAAGAAAGTAATATATCCAATACTTTAACATACATTATCTAAGAACAACGCGCGAACGTTAAAAGGCCTGTTAATGCGTACGTCTTACTGAAAGATAAATAGCATTCCAAATATAGCGTGTTCGTAATGAACTCAATTTCTAACTTAAATTAGACACTTTGAATAACTAACCATCTAATTTACTGTGGTAGGATTGGTGAAGTCAAAACTAATGCTGCTCCAAATGCATCTTAATTCTTTTGTTCTTGTGACCAAATGAACAGCAATTTTTAACACGTGAATGGGCAATAAATCAAGTCACGAATGTAGGTCTGCATAAATGTAATATATGCATGGGGAGAACAAAATGTATAATGGAGTCAAAATGCTTCTTGAAAACCTTATGTGAGTTTCTCTACTCTCTTCTACAAACTATTCTTAATAAATCTTATTTTTCTAGCTACTTTTTCTTAATCGAGATAAAGTATCATTGTACAGGTTGATTTATGAAGAATTGACACATTTCTTTCTTTAATTATTCTGTTCGAAATTCACTCAATGCCCAATTTTAGCACCAAATTAAGCAGAGTATGCTGGAGTTTCGATTGCCTGTTTCGATTACGCAGATGTTCATGTTTTATTAGTAATTGTTAGTTTTATTGTCGGCAACTGTTTTTGAAATTTTGTTCTAGTCAACGTGAAAATGGAGTACACATTAAATGAACGACTCTTCCTTGTAAAGCAATACTGGATTACGAATTCAATTACAGCTACTCAAAGGGCATACCAGAAGAATTTGGTGTTCGGAATCCTCCCCAAAGAACCACAATATTGGGACTGGTGAACAAATTGGAAACAACTGGATCTCTGGTGAATGAAGAGGGCAAAACTCGTTCATCTAGGCTTCCCTGATTGTTGTTGACGTAAGAGCAGTCACCCAAAAAATCATTAAGACGTTTGTCGCAGGAGACAGGGTACAGCTACTCAATGTGTCTGAGAGCTGTGAAAAGTGCAGGCCTAAAGCCGTATAGGATTACGGTTGTCCATCAGTTACAGGAACCAGATAAGGATAGACGATGAATTATTGCGTTCATTGTGGATAATCCTCCCATATTGTCCATCACATGGTTTACAGATGAAGCATGGTTCCATTTATCCGGCTATGTGAACTCAAATAACTCACGCTATTGGGCCAGCGAAAATCCACATGTTATCCATGAAGCACTTATACATCCGGTTAAAATCCGAGTTTGGTGTGCAATATCCGCACAGAGAATAGTGGGACCATTCCTTTTAAAACAACGTGAACACTGCAGAGTACCGACGGATTTTCATGAAGTTTGCTGAGCATTTGGACGATGTAGAGCTGAGTGAAGGATATTTTCAGCATGACGGCACTACATTCCATACATCAAATGAATCTATGGCACTAATTGCAAGTTCCTTTGACGACCGGATAATTTCCAAGGACGTGTGGCCACCGAAATCTCCGGATTTGACATTGCCGGATTTCTTTCTATGGGGTTACTTAAAAGACAGGGTTTATGCAACACGTCCCCAGACATTGGACGATCTAAAGCACAACATTACACAGGAGATTCAAGCTATTGATAACAGAGTCCTCCAACGAGTGGCCTGTAACATGGAACAACGTGTTGAGTTGTGGCTTATACAGGTTGGAGGTCATTTTCAACATTTGCTATAGAGGTAAATAATCTCCCAAAATTCCTCTGCAGTTCAGGTATAATAAGTTGTCACTAGCATAACTCGTTTTGTAACAATTAAATAAATAAATATGTCAGTTCTTCATAAATCACCCTACATTTATATATTTTGTTTTAAGTATAAAAAGACTACACTAGGCTAAATCGGCAATCAGAGTTTTACCTTCTTTACCGCATACATAGTAGGTAGAAAATGTATTGCAATCCGCACAAAACTTTGATATCGAGATTTTACTGAAAATACATGTTTTGAGGCCCTCTGAATCCATAAAACGCATTTTTAGAAAAAGTATCGCGATAACTACCAAACTTGGTAGTTAGATTCAACACTCTCCAAAGATGCCGCACAAGAATTTTCTAGAAAATCTCCGCACCCCAAACTACCCTTTACATGCAACATTTTTTCGAAATGTTTTATTTTCTACAAAATGGCTCTAACGATGTTGATTAAAATACCATATGTTAAAGATATTGTCAGGGTATATCTGGCGTTAACGTTATTTTTATATCAATGTGTAGTTTTTGGCCATATAATCCTAAACTGTTAAACCCGGAACATAAAGCCACCAAGTGGCGAGACGCTGCGTCAGATGACATTCAACCTCGAGCCATTGCCCCGCAAATAGTTGAATTGCAGCGAAGACCATCTAAAGAATGACATACTGGTGTTTAGCCAGGTATTGTATATAAACCCCGGGTTTATGGTCGGTCGATTTTTGGACGATCGCAGCGGGAGCCCACGCTGATCCGTGTTGCAAAGTATTATTTTAATATGGGATAATTAATGAGCGCCATGCACTATCACCCTCCACCAAAGGTAAGGCACACTTCCCTTGTTTATTCTGTAATCTCCTTTCCGGCTTCGATCCATGCTCATAATAAATTGTACATTTTGTTATTCACGTAGGAGCTATGATGTAATTATTTAGGACCCCTGGTCATACTAGCAACCCTTCCCTTGGGCATGTACTATAGAGTATAAGAACTCTTAAAGACCTCCCCTATCCCGGGTTCTTCCCTGGCCAGCGAGTGATCTGGTTCGAGTACGAATCCCTAAGTTAGAAGTACCCTGTGTAGGAGACGCACGGGTCTCCTGCCACATATCGGGGCACTCACACACCTTGCCTCCTCTCGGCGACACTCCTGTTACCTGTGACATTTAGTGATCCTTAATCCCTTCGAAACCCTTAATCCTAACTCCTATTTTACCGCGGCATAATTGCTGGAGGCGCCTGTTTTAAGCGCCTACCAAACCCCTTCAACTATATACGTGACGTACTTTCTATGACAAGTAAAATGTATATTTCTGAGCTTGTATATTCCTCTTCATTGGGAAGAACTTTTGTGTAATCTTTATAATTAGTAAATGTTTAGTGATAGATGAAAACGTACGACACAAAAATGTAGATCTCTTTAAAACACACAAATTGTTTCAAATCACTTTTTTGTGGCATCAGCCATTTCCGAGACATCCGTTATTAAGGTTAAATTTGTTCAATGCTTGTCATTCCTTTTAATTTCCATCGATTTTCAGTTGTTTTCGCGATATCGTGGAAACATATGGGATTTTAAGGCACATATAGCGTCCAGTTCTTAAAATTTTGGCTATCGCTGTTCTCTTTATATCTGTACGAAATATGGAATGTAGCTATTTCTGCAAAGGTTTATTTGGATTAAAATGAAGTGGATAAAAAAATTAAATTTCGTAAGAATAATTTGTGTACCCACTAATAAATAATAGGGTATAGAAGGTCATGTGAATGAAACACAAGATTTTTAATAATGAACCGCTATGTAATAGTTTTCAAATGCCATTTTCTTCGAATGGCGACGAGAAAAGAAAACGAATGAGCTGAAAAGCTGTAAGTGTATCTTGAAAATAGTTAACGCCACAAACAGTTTTATTTCACATAAATTGTGTGCTTTAACGAGGTCTATAACTTATCCTAGTAAGAGTTTGTCTATTTATTACGATATACCAATTGTGACTTTGTTAAATTCTTCTGCTGTCACTTCTCTCAGTTCTTACTGTTTTCGTCTAGTTCAACTTTCAATGGGACTTCACTTAGTTCGTACTGTCACTTCACTAATGTGAACTAGTTCAATTTTCTCGGCACTTTAATTTACTTCTTGGTGTAGCAGCATAATGCACAACTTAGCCAGTTCTTCCGGAGGGCTCACTCGCTAGGGAGTCGAACACAACACCTTCTCAATCTCCCTGCAGCAGAAGCACTCACCGCCACGTGTAGAACCGTCCTCGCTAACTCCTTCACTAACTGACTCGCCAATGATATCTTCCACAGAACACTCTATAACCTTCTGGAGACATGTTCTGAAAGCGGCGGCGTGGGAGGAAGCTTCCAGAATATTTTGATTATCTGTCGATAGCACTTCCGATTCTTTCGCCGAGCGAGAACGCGATTATATTTTATTTACCTCCGACTGCCTGACACCGACCTCCGATAACCTTGTGCCATAGCCACTGCATCACAATTAACAGAAGTTATTCAAAATGAAGAAGATTTCAAAGACGATTCACAATAATTCAAGGTATTTTAATCCTTGAGCCATGTTCAACTTCCTTCCCGTGAAATTTGTAGTCTATGTTTTGGACGGAACACAACACTTCCTCCACCTACTACAGGGAAAATAAAAAGACCTGGATGCTGATGGTATAACACCTGACGTATAAGTGAAAACACTAAGTGTAAACTCAAACCCCTCCTAGCATCTTGATGGTTCCTCATTTTCATTTTAAATGCTCCGAGGTTTTATCAGGAAAGTTGCAGGGTATGGAACGATAGGTATCGGTGACAACTTTGCATACGAATCTGCCTGTTCAGTCGTGCAGCATCTGTAGCTTCAGACCCTGAATGCTAAACACCTTTATAGGATATAGCACCGTTATTACGTCCTCTACTGAAATAAAGTGTTTCAGTGACGAAAATATTACAACTAAAGAAGTATCAATGATGGAGTAACTTTTACTTTCTCCACTACTTACCTATTTGTATTTCACCCTAATATTCGAAAACGAGATTTCACCGGAAATACATGTTTTAAGACTTCCTCAATTAAAATCATCTCTTGTATTACATTCACATGACTTTCTCTACCCGTATCGTTTATTAGCAGGTATACAAACCTTCCTTATGAAATCTTATTTTTCTATCTACTATATTTTAACCCAAATAAACCTTTACAGAAACAGCTATATTACACATTTCGTTATAGAAACAAAGAGAACAGCGATAGTCAAATGTTTAACAACTGGACGCTATATGCCGGCCTTAAAATTCCATACCGTTTCCATGACATCGCCAGGAACAGCTGAATGCTGACAGGGTTTTAAACAATCCGAAACATTAATAACGATATCTCGGAAATACCGTATGCCACAAAAATGTTATTTAAAATAAAAGGCGTGATTTAAATACATCTACATTGTTTGTGTAGTATGTTTTCGTCTATCACTTAACGTTTATCAGTTATGCAAGATTATATAAAATTCCTTCCGAATGTAGAGGACTTCACAGGGTATTCCCAGAAAATTCAAGATATATCTCTTGTTTGTCATGTAAATATCTTTTAAATATGGTATTTTAACCAACATCATTAGAGCTTTTGTTTAGAAAATTCAAAAGTTTCGAAAAATCTTCCATATATATGTTATTTTCGGATAGGTGGATTTTTTTTTAAAATCTTCGTGTCACATCTTTGGAATATATTGAACTTAAATATCAAGTTAGGTATTTATCCGGCTTTTTGTTTTAGAGTTATGATGTTCAGACAAACACAAACACGCGCGCGCGGACCTTTTCCTAAAAATTTTGTGTTCAGGGGACGTCAAAACATATATTTTGTTGAAACCTCGACGCCGGATTTTGGGTGGAATACAGTAGTTACCCTACTTACCCTACTAAGAATAGTTTAAATACTAAACTTGCTTTTCAAGTCCTGTCTTCCAAGTTGCGAAACAAAGATTTTGAAATAAATTCCCTTACGTATCTATCAGTTACATGGAAAAATGTACGTTCATTTTCATTTTCTCAAAAACATTCCTAACGATTTTAATTAAAGTAACATGTTTTTAAGCCATTCAGTGACAAATTTTCTGGGAATAACTGTAAAGTCTGAAGAAGGTATTTTGTTGTATTATTTGCACCACGCTTGGAAATAATGCAGTAGGTTGTATTGAAAGGGTTGTATTATATTTCAACTGTTGGGCAGCCGAACTTGTAGTAGTTGCAACCGCACGTATAGTAAACAGTTTCCGGTAGCCTGCGCCCCAAATGTACCTTCAGGTGGCCTTTGCCCCTAGTTAAAAAAATATTAACTTTGTAATTTAACTGTTTCTTTAAATATTATATATTTATGTTTGCCTCGGCTGCGTCAGTATTATTGTTAGAGATATGTTTCTCTTGGCAGGGCGTGGTGCGACTGGAATGCAGGCTTACACAGATTATAATTTTACTTCACTCCTTTTATTAATGCTTGATACGATTTAAATAATACTTCACTGATATAGAGAGCTGTGAGATTCTTTTATTAATTATTTGCACTTTTTAACACGTTAACTTATTTTTCGTCTCACACGAATACGTATTAAATTTCTTGAGGACACTTTTTGCATCTGATTAGGAACAGTGTTTTCAGGCAACTGAACTGATTTCAACCGTCTAAATTTGTAAATTTCTGTATTTCAAGTCTCTGATTGGCTATTCCTAATCCAATAGAATACTTTTATTTAACTAAATCTTTTTCTGATTGTTGATTGGCTATTTTATAAACTGTCACTAAAATTACATTATTGCTTCCAAGAATCACAAGTAGTATTGTTGAACTTTCAAATTCATTATTGCCTCAAGGTTACCTCATTGCTAGCAACTTTTAACCTATTATTCTCACAGCTCCTACATTACTAAATTACGTAATACATTCACATAACATTATTGAACATGTATACAATAATATAAGCATACGCAATGACTGTTACATACATTTTACAACTTTCTTTCATTTTGAATCCCTATTGTATAATCAGTAAACCGTATGAAATAGCCAAAGTCTTACTACACAAAAAATGCTGATTGAGACACAACATTTATGTAAAATACTTTGGTCTTAACCGTTTCCGAATTATGCGTTATTGGTTTGAGTTTTCAGACTTTTATACTCTTCTCAAATGTTTTTTCTCACTCGTGCAAAAAACATGGAATTTCAAAGCTATCACAGTGCAACGCCTTTTTGCTTCCCCTACTACGTGTAGCAAGTAGGGGAAGTATTGTTTTCTATCCAAAAATTCGATTTTGATATTTCACCGGAATTTACAGGCTTTGGGTTCTCCGTGTGAGTCTGTCTGTGAACAGCATAACTCAGAAACGAACAGTCGGATAAACACTAAACTTGGTATTTAGGTTCAGTATCTTACAAAGATGTGACACGAGGGTTTTCAGGAAAATTCCTCAGCCGAAAGCTAACCTTTACATAAAACTTGTTTTGAAATTTTTTATTTTCTCATAAATGGCTGTAATGATGTTGATTAAACTATCATATATTTAAGATATTTTCACGATAAATGACAAGTATTAATTGAATTTTCTGAAAACGTCCCCAAAAGTTCTCTTCTTTCTGAATTGCTTTGGCATAACTGGTAAAGTGGTAAAGTAAGAGATTGGCACAATTGTTCTACACAAAAAATGTATATTTCATTAAAACACACAATTTATGTTATATATTTTTTGAGGAGTGCATAATTTCCGAGATATTCTTGTTATTTGTTTGAATTTTCCAATACTTATACTTTTTCTCAAATGGGAACTCGTTATTCGTTTTTTTATGTCCTGGATATACAAAGAGAATGTAATACTCCACATAGCAACCAGCTCTTAAAATATTTGACTATCGCTTAAAGCCTACCATGTTCCCCTTGCATCTACAAGAAAATTAGCAATAAGATTGACATCTCGATATCTCGATTAACATGAAGCATATGGAGAATAAACGTTTGTAAAAATAGTTTGTACAAGAGTAGAGAAAGTCATGTGAGTGCAACATACCCGATTAGGGTAAACACATGTGTGTTAAAATCGTCTGTTTCCATATAGTACCTGAAAAGCATTTCTCTGAGCTCGGTCGTATGAAATGTGCAACTCTTTGAAAAAAAGAAATATTCACATTGTTATTCCAACCATGAAGACAGATTTCCATTTAATATATTATAATTTTCTTTCAGTCGCTTTTCCAGGATTCCCTTTATGCAGTGGCAGGACTGGGGCGGGGTGGGGGAGTGCTGCTTCTTTGAAGCGTTTTCAGTTGCATTACCAAATTTGGTGTGTCTCAAAAGATATTAAATTTTTGTTGGCGGGATCGATATCATCTCATACGGAAGTATTTAGGAATTCCTATTACCAGAAGGAAGCCATTATACAAGACATGTTGAAACTTCAAACGGACGCAAGAATGACATTCACTCTACGTCCTTCATTATTATCATCATCTTTATTCCTCCTACTTCTGCAGCTCAGCTGGCTGGCTGGGACATAGGTGTGTTTACTTTCTCGCAATCGGGAGTTCCCGGGTTCGATTATCAGCATTCCCATAGTTTTTTTTTCGGTGGTTTTTCAGGCGAATGCTGGAAATATTTCTTACAGCACCCGAATTTCCTGTGCCTCATTTCGTTCCATTCATCCTTCACCGGTTAGGTGTGTTTTAGGGTTGGAAGTATCGGCGATTAATTTTCGGTGCGGCTTGTCAGGGAAAAAGGATGCTTTCTGTGAAACCTTCTCCATCCCTCGGCGGGGTTTTTGCTCTAATTTTTTTGAGAGAATACTCTAGAGTTTTATTTATAAGTGTATTAATGTATATTATTTTTCGTGGTTCGGATTTGAATTCATTTATATTTTATTTAAAATTAATTTTTATTGCTTCTATATATAATGAACAATACTAAAACAATAAATTCTAAACTTAATAAGGTTATTAATAAATGTTTACTTTTAGAAGAAAATACTCATAAACCACATAAAAATATAAAACAAAATTTTATTAACATTAAGAGTTAATAGTTTATTATAAAACACTGTTCTTGTAAATAAAAACTAAGTAACAAATTTTAAAGCTTCAGAGGAAAGAAAATGTTATCATTAATCTATTAGAATAATTTTGACGTTTTTAATTCAAATACCTAAGTATTTAGTTCATTTGGTAAACGGACTGCCCCTTCCGAACGGGGAATTGGACCCTCTGTGTGTGGGGGGAGGCAGGGATCCCATTCTGCGTGTCCGACTATCGGAGCGTCTCAATGTGGAAACTGTAGGGACCCTGTCACTGTTGCCGTCACTCCTAGTTCCGGTCGCCCGGTGTCTTTCTCACCTGCCACTCTTGTGGGGCATAGGTACAACATTCTCACTTAATAGAGATTCCAACACGTTGCATACAAGCTAAAAGCTTTAGATTACCACACTAGTGGGATAATCTTCATTATGACCAACATTGCTTTCAAGTCCAATCACATGGCAGTTACCCTTTATATTTGCAAATGTTTAATAACTCGACTTGTTTGATTAGGTTTTACTTTTCATTGTTTCTTTTTACATGATTAAGTTCTCATGGCGCTTGCATTATCTGTTCACAATACAAATACTTCAA
Source organism: Deroplatys truncata (assembly GCA_030765065.1). NCBI lineage: Eukaryota > Metazoa > Arthropoda > Insecta > Mantodea > Mantidae > Deroplatys > Deroplatys truncata. The sequence goes on from CM060976.1 coordinate 269,780,732, forward strand.
TTCAATTGCGATAAATTGAAGTAAAAAGAGTTAACCTATGCGTTATACTGGTAGCCTTCTGCTTTCTTTGATTTAAAACGTTATTCTTTTATAACCTACATGAATCTTGAATGGAGGAAATTATAAATTCAGAACAACCTGAAATGGAAGTGAAATTACAGAAACAATAGAAAGAATAACACTGACATCTCCCCTTTTTGACGTCATTTCTCTTGTTTCAATAACGCGTTGTAAACGTGATCTGTGTTAGTTTCGGGAATCAATATAAGACTATTGATATTTTATGAATTGGAGCTCTGTCCAGAAATTAATACATGCCGCACGTGTTAAAGGTGGATTTGTTTTACTCGTAGGATTGCAAACATTCCTACTCACAAAATAATTTGTTAATTTCAAGATAAAAACAAAAAGTCTGAAGTGCTACATTCACATCATTTTCTTTACATTCTCTTATACAAACTATTCTTTCAAAAGCTTATTTTTCTATGTGATAATATATGTTGATTGAGGGCAATTTTGCATTAATTTTCGGTTTTGGTTAACGTCGCCTAACCTGGTAGGTCACATCCGACGATGAATGCATGAAATGATGCTCAATTGAGCCCTGTGTTCATACAGCTTAAACTTACGGGACATTAAAACTTTCAGGATAGAGGAAAACCCAAAAGTTTCGAACTCGGCACCTCCCTCGTGAATGTACGGTAGATACACTACCCTACCCCACCGAGGTGGGTCAAAATAGTTATTACACATTTCGTTATAGATACAAAGTGAATATAGATAAACATTTAAGAACTGGACACTATATACAGGCCTTGATATTCCAAGCTCCTTCCATAACATTGTGGGAAACAAGTGAATACCGACAGCACAACAAAAAACTGCATTGTGCTACATTTAGGGAAAAATTCAATTGAGATTAAGGAAAGGTGCAGTAAGCTTTCGTAACAGCCTGAGTAAAAAATCTGATGTGTTACACTCACATGACTTTCTCTACTCTTATACAAACTATTTTTACAAACGCTTATTCTCCATATACTTCATGTTGATCTTATTGCTAATTTTCTTGTTGATACAAGGGGGCTTTAAGCGATAGTCAAATGTTTTAAGCATTGGTTGCTATGTGGAGTATTCCATTCTCTTTACATTACCAAGACAAAAAATGAATAACGAATTTGAGAAAAAGTATAAGTTTTGGAAAATTTAAGGAAATAACAAGCAATATCTCGAAAATGGTTCACTCAACAAAAAAAAATATATATGACATAAATTGTGTATTTTAACGCGATCTACATTTTTTGTAGTAACATTTTGTCTATCTCTTATGGCTTGCCAGTTATGCAAAAGTTGTTCACAAAGAAGAATACTTTTGGAGACATTCCCAGAAAATTTAAGGTATACATTTTATTTGCCATAAAAATATCTTAAACATATGATACTTAAATCAAAATCGTTAGAGCCATTTTTGAGAGAATTAAAATTTTCGAAAAATGTTCCATGTAGAGGGTAATCTGGGGTGGGGGGATTTTCTTTAAAACCTTCGTGTCGCATCCTTGGAAAATACTGAACCTAAATACCAAGTTTGGTGTTTATCCGACTGTTCGTTTCTGAGTTATGCTGTTCACAGACACACACACAAACACAGACACACACAAATACAAACACACACACACGGACATGTTTCCAAAAATACATTTTTTTTATTCAGGGAGTCTCAAAACTTGTATTTCCGGTGAAATCTCGGTATCGAATTTTTGGATGGAATACAATATTTCCCCTACTTACTTAACGTAGTAGAGAAATTAAAAAGGTCGGTCTCTCTCTTTCTGTGAACACTAACACTCTTTCGGTAAATACCAAACTTGGAATTTTAGTGAATATCTTCAAAGCATGCGACAAGATGATTTTCACTCCAGACTACTGCCTGCATTATAGAAAAGTGTTTCTTTTTTATATTTTTTCATACAACGGCGTTTGATTAAAGATATTTTGATGACAAATAAAATGCAAAACTTCAATTTCCTGTGAAGTTGTCTGCATTCTGAATGACTTTCACATAACTGGTAAACATAAGAGACAGACGAAATCTTACTACACAAAAAATGCAGATGTCGCTAAAGCACAAAATGTATGTCAAAATTATTCAGCGTTAACCATTTCCGAGAAGTTGTTTGTTATTGTTTTGAATTTTCAAATACTTTATACATTTTAGCTTATCTACCCTTACCTAGTAGATAGAGAAAGTATTGCATTCCACCCAAAAATTCGATACCAAGATTTCATTCACCGGATGTACATGTTTCGAAGCCTTCTGACCCCCCTCAAAGCATATTAGAAAAGCGTCCGCGAGTGCGTGTGTGAACAGCATAACTCTTCTTGTTTTTCTTCTTTCTCTGTTTAACCTCCTCTTATGTAGGACTTACATCCCCAGGATTTACAGGCGGGTGCCTGGGGTCAGAGGCCCGTCTAGGAGCAGATACTCAGGGATCATACAGAATATCCAGGATGGGTGATCAGCCCGATGCCTGGTTTGGGAGGAAGGAAGTAGATGAAACGAAATGGTGGTGAAATGGATGAAAGGAAAGGTGATGATGGAGCAGTTGGTGGAATGAATGGCGGGGGAAACCGGAGAACCCGGAGAAAACCCGCCCAGACGCCGCTTTGTCCACCACAAATCCCACATGCGGGTCCCTGGGATTGAACACGAGCCGCCTAGGTGAGAGGCGAGTGGTGAACAGCATAACTCAATAAACGAAAAGTCGGATAAACGCTAAAATTCGTGTTTAAGTTTTGAAGCAACATACAGTACTAGCCACGGACAAACTAATACAATAACTCATTAATGTAATAACAGATCTAATTCACAGCTTCTCAGCATTAACACATTCATAATTTCTTTCTTCAATATTTTTTTGTTCTGAGGTTTGAGTGTTATGTATTATCTTTGCTAATATTGTACGTATAATAATTAAGAGGATGTTAAAACACATATATTCATAATGTACACATGATAGAGAATAAGTATATAACGTTATAATATACAAAATATTACATGAGAGGGTAAGCTCATTATCAGATATACACTGGCGTGCAAAACCTAAGGACGAGATGGGTAAAGTAACACATTAAATGAACTACTTGGTGGAAGTATATGAAGGTGTGGGAGGTCTCTCACACGTACACAGAAAGCTGGACGTCACATGGCGTGAGTGTAGCGAACCTATAGTGCCAAATGGGTCTGGTCCCGCAATACGGTGCAATTGACGGTGTGTGGCAATTAGCGAGCTGTTACAGTACACTGTTCTTCATTGCAACATGGCCCGTAGACACATTTGGATGACTTCACACGGGGAAGAATCATCGGAAAACTGGAAGAAGGGCGAAGTGAGACGAGTGTTGCTCAGGAGTTTGAAATTGCTCACAGCGTTGTTTCACGTGCTTGGGGAACCTTTCAAACCACAGGTACGGCTGTCCCAAGGAGAGGTGGAGGTTGACCACGCTCAACTACAGCAGCAGATGATTGCTACATTGTGCAACAGGAAAGAAGGGATCCACGCCAAACAGCGGGTGCAATTGCAACCACATTTAACAGGACAGCTAGGCACGCAATCTCACGATACACAGTGACACGGCGACTACACAGAGGTGGTCTCTTTGCCCGACGGCCAGTACGTTGTGTTCCATTGACATCCGCACATCGGCGGAACCGTTTGCGATGGTCCCAAGAGCATCAAAATTGTAACAACGAGGAATGGGATCACGCGCTCTTCTCGAATGAGAGCAGATTCAGTCTAAGTAGTGATTCTCGACGTACCCTTCTCTGGCGAGAGGTGGGAACACGTAATGAACCCAAGAGCATCCTTGAACATGTTCGTTTTGGTGGTTCGGGTGTTATGGTTTGGGGAGGCATAATATTACATGGGCGCACCGACCTCCAAATCTTTGAACACGGTACGCTCACTGGTCAAGTTATTGTGATACTGTACTCCTTCCCCACGTGCGTCTTTTCAGGGATGCAGTCGGTCTGACTTCATTATTATGGATGACAGTGCGCGACAGCGCAGGTGGAGGATCTCTTGGACGAGAGGATATTCGGCGAATGGACTGGTCTGCCCGTTCCCCCGATTTAAATCCCATCGAACACGTGTGGGATGCTTTGGGAAGACGCATTGCAGCACATCCACATGCACCAACGACCATCCAACAGTTTTAAACAGCGCTGGTGGAGGAATGGAATGCCCTACCACAAGAACTGCTTACCAGTATGGGAGCACGATGCAGATCATGCATTGCTGTCCGTGGTGACCATACATCCTTTTAAGCACCATGTATCTGTTTCTGTAAATCTATAGAGCCATCATATGTCGTATTGGCTTTAGTGTAGCTTATGGTCTGTGAATAAAAGTGGCATTTCTGTTCGTCTCATTGCATATTTCGTTTAGTTGCCTACTGTAGCAGTTCCCTCTGTATGATTCAAGTTTCATCGAGCTGTGTGTCACAGCATGCGAACATTACTTTCGTCTTTAGGTTTTTCACACCAGTGTATATATATATATATATATATATATATATATATATATATATATATATATAAAACCAGTAATAAGAATTATGAGAAATGCAGTAGTATCTACGTTAGCATACAACGAACTTTAGATTCATTAATTAAGACAATTGAAGTCTGTAAACACACACACACACACACACACATATATGTAACATAAACTGTTATTGGATGTTCTTGGATAGTAGCACAGATCAGGTGCATTAATACATGTCTATAATTCAAACACGTACGTTAAGAAAACGGTTGAGGGGAACGCTAACAGAAGATTGTCAGTGATCGAGCAGGCAGGTAGTGTAAAAGCTCGTCTCTGAATAGACTCTAAAACTACGTGTTTAAAGTCTACCAGTTATACATGTTTTAACATAACAAAAGTGATAGTGAATTCTGAATATGTGCATGTGGTTTATCTAAAATACAAGCGAAATAATTAACAGGATACGTGTGTGCAAATTATCTTAACATTCTCCATACCTAAACCTGACAAGACACAAGTCTTCTCCGACACAAATACAGCAGCCGTGACACAATTATAAAATAATAATTACAACATACTAACATACACAAGAATACAGATATACGATCATCAGATTGCAGTCTACGAGAAACGTCACTAGAGTACGGGCATCAAGACGACCTGCAGATACGTAATACAGCATCCATCATCTCCCAACGGTCCATTATCATCAACTTAGTGGGGTCCTACCAAGGTTGAATTATTAACTAGCTTGATGAGTAATTTAAACAGACATAACAAGGAAATAAATAAATAACTCCAATAAACAATTTACATATATTGAATCGATGCATACATGAAGAAGAAAGGACTACAACTTTGTAAGTGAATAAGGAAGTCAGTAGCAGGCATATTACGGGTTCTGGAAGATTAATTAGTTAAGTTTAGAGCAGCTAAGGTAATTAAGCGTTTCGGCGAACTTAAGTCAACAAGAAACTATTAGTTCAATTCTCGGATAACTAGCATCCAAGACGTTGAGAAATAATAGATGTGAAATTGCACGTATTCTTAGAATTTGGTAGTCAAAGAGTAAAAGTTGTGTTTCAGATACGTAAGATTTGGCAACGTATAATGTAGGAACATTGTTGGGGTAGTCATGAAGCAGGCGGGACTTAGTTAATAAAAGCGCGTGTATTGCTAAAATTAGCGCTTTTTCGTTGTTTCTTTTCTTTCGTGTACAGGCTTACAGTCTGTTACGGTGATCGCCAGTTTTTAGCGCTTAAGGCCGCGCCGGGTTATCAGTTACTTGGCGGTAGTCGCGAGGGGTTTTGCCGGTAAGCGTTTTAGCGACTCAAGGTAAATTGCGCTTCTAGTTTCCTCTATTGTGGCAACAGCTACTTCAAACCGTAAAATTGATCGTAGAAGTTAGCAGGTGCAGTAATTCATTGTTATAGTTTTGAAGGCTACGAGTCCTAATTCAGTCATTTTTATCCTCAACCAGTTGGCAACTCGCTTCAATAGCTCGACTATTAGATCACATTATCCTTTCACACTGCGCCCATGCATACCCTGAGATAAAGATCCCATGCCAACCACTGCAGCAGCTGGCAGCAAAATCAACAGCAAAAGTTGTCACCGAGATCGGCTTCACAGTTCAGCATCTTCCGAAGGTGCGACACGAGGATTTTCATGAAAATTTACCCGCTCCCAACTATACCTTACATACGACATTTTTTGAAGTTGTTTATTTCTTAAAACATGGCTCTGACAATTTTGATTAAAATAACACACACACACACATATATATATATATAAGACATTTACTTCTTTTTCTGTTTACCCTCCCCGTTGTTAGGTCCTACATGCCCTAGCGGTGCCTAGGGTCAAATGCACAGACTATGGACCAGAGACAACTGCCCGACAACTGGGTGGTCGGCTTTAAAAAAGATATCTACATGACAAATCAAATGTATTTTGTATTTTTGGAATAACCTGTGAAGTCCTCTCCGTTCGGAATGAATGTTGTATAATCTTGTATAAGTAGAAAACATAAAACGATAGACGAAAATTTAAGAAGTTATTTTGTTGTATTGTTATTTTCCCCACGCTTTGGGAGCCAATTTCAAGAAGATGTATTATACTTCGACTGTTGGGGAGCAGAACTTGAAGTAGTTACAACCGCACGTATGGTAAAATGTTTCCAGTAGCCTTCGCCTCAAATGTACTTTCCGGTGGCCTCTGCCCCAAATGTTTAAAACATATTAACTGTAATTTTGACTGTTTCTTTAACTGTTATATATTTATGTTTTTCTCGGCTGCGTCACTATTTATATTATTTTTAGAGACATGAATGTCTTAACAGGGAGTGGTGCGACTGAAGAATGTAGTCTTACACAGATTAATCTTACTTCACTCCTTTTATTAATGCTTGACACGATTTAAATAACACTTCACTGATAGAGAGAGAGAGCTGTGAGATTTTTTTATTAATTACTTGCACTTTTTAACTCGAAAACTATTTTTTGTCTCACACAAAATACGTATTAAATTTATCGAGGACGCATCTCGTGTCCAGTTGGGAACACTGTCTACAAGTAACTGACTTCTGAATTTGTAAATTTTGCTCCATTTTAGTTTCTGATTGGCTAATCTTAGTCCAATAGAATAGCTGCATTTAACTAACGCTTTTTCTGCTTGTTGATTGGCTATTTTATAAACTGTCTCTAAAATTTCATTATTACTTCCAAAAATCACAAGTAGTATTGCTAAACTTTCAAATTCATTATTGCCTAAAGGTTACCTCATTGTTAGCAACCTTTAACCTATTATTCTCACAGCTCCTACATTATTAAATTACGTAATACATTCACATAACATTATTACATGTATACAATAATATAAACATATACAATGACTATAATATACACCTTTTATATATTGTTACATACACATATTTCTTCAAGGTGGGCTTTTATTGAATTTATATATTATATAATTTGACTGAAATCATTTAAGTGTTAATAATACTGCCTCAAATTGCCCCGTTTTAGAAATATTCAAAAATTGTTCTTTTAAATTTTTAAATATTTTCTGAAAGTCTCCTGAAAGAAACAAACATAACCTTTTTATTAGTACACTTTCTATTTTTCTCAAAATGTTTTACACACAAAATATAAATCTCTTTAAAACACACAATTTATATCAAGTAACTTTCTTTCTGGCACAAGCCATTTCCGAGATATCCGTTATTAATGGTTCCAATTGTTCAATAATTTGCATGCTTTTAAAGTCCTGTCGATTTTCAGTTGTTTCTCGCGATGTCACGGAAACAGTATTGAATTTTAAGGCTAGCATATAGCGTCCAGTTGTTAAACATTTGACTATCGCTGTTCTCTATAACGAAATGTGTAATGTAGCTGTTTCTGTAAAGATTTATTTGGATTAAAATGAAGTAGACAGGAAAATAAACTTTTCTAAGAATAATTTGTATACGCACTAATAACCGATAATGTAGAGAAAATCACGTGGATATAACAGATCAGATTTTTCGAGTGGTAAATCGTATTCGTTTTTTCTTGTAGAATTTCAAAGCCAACACCTTACGATAAGCTTTTTAAAAATGTGATAGACATGTCGCAATTTCTATATCTTAGTCCATGATATTATACTAAAGCAGTAAAACGTGGGAAAGTGTTTCTTGCGAGACATTCTTTTGTCGTTAGTCATTACCTACACCGTCCGGCCCATCAAATTTTCATACATGTCCCAGTGAGTGTAAGATCAGTATCTGTCTATTCAATGTGAAATCTCAGGTTTCTGCTGGAACCTTCTTCCTGTACGCCGTGGAATTTCTCAGATTCTTCGAGATATCTTGACAGCATCCTTCAATGTTTGCCATTCAGACAGGAATTTCCGTTTACGCAAAACTTTCACGAAACCTGCTTGCTTATTGACTGAATATCCACTGTCAGATGCGTAACATTCATACTCATTCCCTTGAGTTCTGATTTACAAATTATTTACAAAATTCTCAATTCTATCTCCTCATCGTTTTATTTACATATTTTCGTTGTAGCTACAGGAGGAATTGAGAAGATTGAAGTTAAAAAAATCTAATGTGTTACTTTCACATGACCTTCTCTACCCTCTTTCGTTTATTGCTGGCTACTAAATATATTCTTAGGAAAGTTCCTTTTTTTCTATCTACTTCATTTTAATCGAGATAAACTTCTGCAGAAATAGCTACATTACACATTACGTTATAAAGGGTCTTTCAACAAGAGCGTCCTATTTTAACATGTGATAGCTGTCATTGTTATTGAGTTACAGCAGTATTTTTTTTCATGTGGTTACGGCTGTTATTGACAAATAGCCATGGAACGTTATAGCATTCAGCAACGCGTGGAAATTGTGAAAATTTATTATCAAAATGGAATATCTGTTCGCCAAACCTTCCGTGTATTGCGTGAAGTTTACGGGGTGCATAATCGCCCCTGCGAGAGAACAATTCGGCGTTTGATCGATAAATTTGAAAGAAGTGGTTCTGTCAGCGATCAAAGAACGCCTGTACGTAATCGACGTAAGCGCTCCAACGAAAACATAGGCGCCATGCGTGAGAGTGTGCGCGAGAACGGAAGCAAATCAATTGCTCGTCGAGCGCAAGAATTGTGGGTTTCGCCGGCCACAACTTGGCGAATCCTGCATCAGGACTTGAAGTTTCACACTTACAAAATGGTTTTAACTCAAGAACTAAAGCCGAACGACCATAGGTTGCGCCGTGTATTCGCTGACTGAGCTATGGAGCAATTAGAAGCTGACCCGGATTTTTGTCGAAAAATCATCTTCAGCGACAAAGCCCTCTTTTGGATGGATAGTTGAGTTAGCAAACAAAATTGCTGCTATTGGAGCAATCACAATCCAATTCAGATTCAAGAACGACCACTTCATCCCCACTGTGTGGTGTGGATTTTGGTATGGTGGAATCATTGGTCCATATTTTTCCCATGATGAAGATGAAGAAGCTCTATCTGTCAATGGAGAAAAATACCGGTATCTTATAAGGGACTATTTTTGACCTCAATTGTATGGTATGGATCTAAGAAACATCTGGTTCAAGCAAGATGGTGCCACATGCCATACTGCTCTCGAAACAATTGATCTTTTGAAGGAGAAGTTCAGAGGTTTCATTATTTCTCGTGGTGGTGATGTTAACTAGCCCCCGAGGTCATGTGATTTAACGCCGTTGGATTACTTCTTGTGGGGGGGGTATGTCAAATCTCGAGTTATGTCAACAAGCCAGAAACAATAAATGATCTTATGAATAACATCACGCGTGTTATTCGTGAAGTTGAATCTAATTTACGTTCTTCTGTCATTGAAAATTGGGTCAACCGTATACGCGCAACCCAACGAAGACGCGGCGGTCACTTAACTGATGTTCTCTTCCACACGTAATGACATTAATTATGTTCCAGAATAAAAAAGAAATAAACCTCTATCATTTATAGAACGTGTTTTATCTAAGTTCAAATATAGGTCACTCTTGTAGAAATACCCTAAAGATAGAAAAATAAGCTTTAGTAAAAATAGTTTGTCTACCCACTAATAAACGATGGAGAAAGTCATGTGATTGTAACACATCAGATTTTTTAAAAAATTAAGTATTCACATCCACAAATACACGCACAGAATTAGTGTAATCTTACCCAGCATCCCAAAGGAGCTGTTATAAAACAGCCGGCAAGAACTGATCGTTCAAGTGAATCAATAAAATAGATGAGGTCGTCGAAAAACCAGCTAAGGGGGCGTTGAACAACAGAAGCATAAAATATGCAGTAATAAGTAGATAAGCGCTGCTAAATTGACCACTTGAGTAGCCTGGCTAAATGCTGTTTGTAGAGATATAATTTGAATGCAGCGCAGTCCGTATTTAAATTTATCTTACGTCTTTTATAATTAAAGTGGATAAGAAAACGTTGTGAGGCTCTGCTATTTGGAGCTTTTTCACGTGCCGTGCACAGCCGCGTGTTAGCTTGGAGTATTACACACGAAATATTCCTTATCTCAGATCGACCGCAACGCCTCTATCGGACGTGACGACGAAACAAAACGGCCAGTGTGAGAATCAATTTGAAAAACTCACTTTGCTTGTTCGGTAGGATGCCGATGCGTTTTTGTTTATACGGGAACCTGACAATGGCGTATATTGTTTCCTAATAAGGCGTTGTAATTATTAGCTTTTAAAAATCTGATGTGTTACATTCTTACAAATGCTTAGGTATTACTTTATTTATCACGTACTGGAGGAAGCATTGAATTCTACCCAAAAATTCTATAACGATATTTTATCGGAAGTATACTGGCGTGCATAAAACGTGGCCCATGATGGTACTGAGCTGTTATGTTGGTACTGACAAAATCTAGCCCCTGCGTGACCACCTCTGCTTTACCTTCCCCAAAGTATGGCCGAAGGGTAAAGATAGCTCATCAGAACTGAGGCAGAGCACCGCACGCCCATTGTGTTTCCAAGGTGACCTCTTGGAGGGAAGGATTAGGGGTAAGACCCGAAGGGCGACCAGATCCGGATGCCTACGGGTGCAATCAGGGGCGGGGTGACTAACGTTTCTAGATAGAACGCACCCTATGCCGCATGGTCCCTGCCCACAAGCCACCAACCTCCAGGAACCCCCGAAACTAGCTCCACCTGAGGAGAGACGTAACCGAATGCTACCGTAGCGACACCAGGGAATAAACCTTTATAGAGCACAAGCCACCGCCCAGCCGCAGCCCGTCGAACACCGTCTCCTGGTCCTACAACCGTGAAACAGATGACAAGAAGATGGGTACAGGAAATGAGAGGAAGGAGAGACTGGTGGAAGATGAAACACACCAGCATTCGCCTGGCGACCCGGGAAAATCACGAGAAACCCATGAGCCAGAGTGGGCAGTCGCCGGGGATCGATCCCGGGACCTCCAGAATGCGAGCCACAGACATAACCGCCTGAGCCTCCCGCTCGGATGCTGAAGGGTAACATTGCAACTAAAACCTTATATTTTCATGCTATACTACCGTTTTCTTATTGCCGTTTAGTAGTAACCCCTTAACCTTCGTCTCCAAGTCGCTGATGAAACCTCTCATATATGTAAATATCGTAGCTGTCGTTCGTTTTAACCTCAGATGCAAATTCTTCACCTCTTCCTCTAGAAGGCCGAATTATTTTAGTTGGTGTAGCCTTTCTTTGTGTGCTGGTCATAGCAAAACTCTTTCATGTAGCTGGTATCGCAACCATCCCTTCATTCCTCATACATTATAAATATCGTTCGTTGTTTTTCAGGCCACTTACATAGAGAACAGATACCGACTGGGTCGAGGCTAAAGTTGGTTACTTGAAGATGGAAAACTTACGAAGGAAAAAACGTTATGGCGGTCTAGGGGAATGTGCCACATTTTATGCGCGGCAGTGTACATATTTTGAAGCCCTCTGAATCCAAAAAAATTAATTTATGGCAAAGTTTTCCCTGTATGTGTGTCTGAGGACAGCACAACTCAAAAACTAAAAGTTCGTTAAACACAAAACTTGGTACTTAAATTCACATCTTTCAAAGAAGCGACATGAAGATTTGTAACAAAATTCCTTAACTCAAACTGCCACTTGCGTGGGAATAATTTAGATTTTTTTTTATTTTCTTAAAAATGGTTTCACGACTTTGATTAAAATACCATATTTTCAAAATATCAGCATGACAAATAAAGTATATATCTAGAATTTTATGAGAAAAGACTGTGAAGTCCCTTTCATTATGAATGACTTCTGTATAGTTAGTAAACGGATAGACAAAGTCTTAACGCACAAACAATGTGGATCTCGTTAAGGAAACAAGGTACTCCGAAATGCTCAAAAATCACATTTTTTGTTTTAGGCCCTAATAGAATCTGTATCATTTCCAGTTTCAGAAAATATATACTTTTTGGGAGTTAAGAGGTTTTTAAGACATTTAAATACCATTTAAATGCTGGTCTGCATTCCTTTAAAGCTGTCATATAACGCCCCTTTTTAGAACATTTATGTATCTTTCAACAGTGAACGGCTATATCATGCCCAGCGAGCAGTTCAGCAATTAACAAAAGAAGCCAAGTCCAAGAGAAGGCAATCAGAAAAGCTGAAGCAATCCAGGAATGAAGGTGCAGATGATTATGACCCTGGAATGTACTGAAGTATGTCAGAATTTTAATGTTCAAACTTTAAATTCAGTTTTCTCAAAATAACATTTTTGGATACTTATGTACTTTTTCCTCAGAAAGTATGAGAAGTAGAGAGCTGAAATTTTCACTGCATGTATACAACACATAGCTAAAATTTCTGAACCACAATCATAATTTTATCATGTATATTAGTTATATCAAGAAAGCAACAACATTGCAAATTTTACTTTTTTGACTTGGCAAATAATTTTTTTCAGTTTCTAGTTAACTGATTTACATAACTAAATAGTTCAGGTTCAGAAGATCGCTGATTATACTAATAATAAGCATGCAAAGGTGTGATTCTGTATTGCAGGTAGTATCAGAGAAAAAGGTACGTGAATTGACATGTTTTAAGAGGAAAGTTTATTATTTTTCTGCTGAATAAAATAATTTTTACGAACTCAACTAGATAATTTATCAATGCGAACAACCAATTTAAACAATTATCATGATATATTAAATAACTCATAAAAATTTCAGGAAAAACCATTGGGAACTTTAAGAGCAGTGGTAATTTATCACACTTGAGGTGTAATTTGAATGTGTTCAGACTACCTTTCCCCTTAAACCACACTTTTTTCTTTTAAGTCAACCGTTTTTTAAGGGATTTCTTGCTATTGGTTTGAATTTTCAAATACTTACGCTTTTCTCAAATGCAACATTGATTATTGGTTTCTTTTCGTGGTCATGGAGGTTCAAATCCTTCACACTCTCTTTAAAAATCTGACTATAGCTTTACCTACTGTACCGTACAACAAAATGTGTAAATGTGAATTGAAACTTGAGCTGGATTAACAAGAAAAGGTAGAAGTGTAAGCTAAGAAGAATAGGTCATATGAATGTAATATATCTGGCTTTTTATATCTAATCCGTTTAATTGAAATAAATGTTTGTTGAAATGGTTACATTACCCATTTCGTTGAAGGTTCAGCGACACGAGTCAAATGTGTAAAATGCTCGCTTTATATTTCTTTACGTTCTTTTTGAGACAACAGGAGAAACCAAGAAATTGTACATCTTAATAACATCTCAATTTTCGTATACGTATATGTGTACCTCTTACGACTTACTTACTTCCGAATGAAGAACACTTCATAGGCTATTTCCAGAACATTCAAAATATACATTTTATTTGTGATGTAAATATCTTTCATGGCACTTTAATCAAAATTATTACATCCATTTTGTGAAAATCAAAATTACTGAACTTAAATACCAAGTTTAGTGCTTAACTGACTTTCGTTTTTGAGTTATGCTGTTCACAAACACACACAGACCTCTTTTTGGGCCACAAAACATATTTCCCGTGAGATCCCGGGATGGATTTTTGGGTGGAATACAATACTTTCGCTACTTGCTACACGTAGTAGAGAATGCAAACTCTTGCTATGGTACATTCACATGTCTTCCTCCTTAGCCCTTCGTTTTTTTGTTTTTTTTTTTTTTTTTGTTTTTTTTTTGTAGGTCTTCTGCAAATTATTCTTAAAACTTTATCAAGGCAAGTGTTTGCAGAAACGATGTTATTACGCACTTCGTTATAGATAAAAGAGAAATACAAGTTATAGTCAAATGTTTAAAAAGTAGATCGCTATATGCTATTCTTAAAATACTCCTTGCATGACATAATGAAAGAAACATAAGTGTATCATAAAAGTTGATGCAGTAATTTGTATCACAAATTATTTAAATGTAAAGAGTGATTATAGTATGAATATGCATTATTATGTGACATTGATTTGAGATGTTTGTTGCTTGTAATTATTGTTGAGAAGTGGGTCTATACTGCCTTACTGAAACTGACAATAATAGCGTGCAATAATGCAGCGAGGGGGTGAGCTGTTTATCATTATTGGAGACGACGAAGTTACGTAATGTTGGCGCGTTTTTCTTAGAATTGGCTGGAAAATTCTTCCTAATGCATATGTATTCATAATTTTCATTGGATATAAAAATAGACGCTAATGTTGGCGCGTTTTATTAGCCAATTGCAGTTCAGTTATAATCTTTAGGCATATCGGGGTGTATGAGTATAAAAGAGCTAGGTTAGAGGTAGACCCCGTCAGTTCATCAAAATTCTTTGTACACTACACGTCGCATTCCCGTCAGTTCGTCGAAAATATTTGCATGATACACGTCGCCTTCAGTCCAGCAGAAATATTACACGTCGGCTATCGATTCGCAAGTTACGCGTATGAGTTATGAAAAATTCTCAAGTGTTGTATACTTAATTATACAAAAAGTTGAAGTACGCGAATTAAGAATGATCAGTAAATAAGTTGTTATAACAGTTTCAGTTTGGCGGGTGTCAAGATCAATGTGTAAATTGTGATAGTGAATGTGTTCGACAATAAAAGTGTAAAACAAATTTCTTCATCAGTGTTATCTTTGGATAAAAGATTCCTTTCCGTTTACACAACCTGTATAAAGAGAAGTGCTCGACCGAAAAGATCATAGCTAGCCGGAGGAGAGTAAACCAAAATTAAATAAAATAACAGTAGCATTCTTTCAAACAAACACTAATACTACCGCAAATTGCTAACACCAGATGGAGCTACAAACCTAACAAAGAATTACGTCACAAAATGGCATCACCACGTGAAGTAAACACACATACACAAACATTATAAGTAAAACCGTCGCCAATTGGCTTCCCAAACGTGGGGCTCAGCAACAAACTAAATAAAAATAATAATAAAACTACTTAAAAGTATTGAAAAATTCGAACTAATGCCAAAAAACCTTTAATGCCAGAAAAACAATTCACGTAAATGTTTTATTTTAGCGAGATAAGCTTTGTGAGGTAAGGATTTGTTTATCTTTCTTTTTTGGGTTCAAGTTATATAAACCACACAACATTAATTCAGAACGAAGAGGATTTCAGAGGATATTCAATAAACATTCAAGATATAAATTTTATATTTCCGATAAATACTCCGAATATTCAATTTTCACTGTCACTTCACTAATATGATTTAACTCTATTTTCATTATCACTTCACTAATGTGATTTAGTTCAGTTTTCACTGTCCCTTCACTAATGTGAATTAACTCTGTTTTCATTATCACTTCACTAATGTGATTTAGTTCAGTTTTCACTGTCACTTCACTAATGTGAATTAACACTGTTTTCATTGTCACTTCACTAATGTGATTTAGTTCAGTTTTCAGTGTCACTTCACTAATGTGATTTAGTTCAGTTTTCACTGTCACTTCACTAATGTGAATTAACTCTGTTTTCATTATCACTTCACTAATGTGATTTAGTTCAGTTTTCACTGTCACTTCACTAATGTGAATTAACACTGTTTTCATTGTCACTTCACTAATTTGATTTAGTTCAGTTTTCATTGTCACTTCACTAATGTGCTTTAGTTCACTTTTCATTGTCACTTCATTAATGTGATTTAGTTCAGTTTTAATTCACTAATGTGAAATAACTCTGTTTTCATTGTCACTTCACTAATGTGATTTATTTCAGTTTTCATTGTCACTTCACTAATGTGATTTATTTCAGTTTTCACTGTCACATCACTAATGTGAATTAACTCAGTTTTCACTGTCACTTCACTAATGTGATTTATTTCAGTTTTCATTGTCACTTCACTAATGTGATTTATTTCAGTTTTCACTGTCACATCACTAATGTGAATTAACTCAGTTTTCACTGTCACTTCACTAATGTGATTTAATTCAGTTTTCACTGTCACTTCATTAATGTGATTTAGTTCAGTTTTCACTGTCACTTCACTAATGTGAATTAACTCTGTTTTCATTATCACTTCACTACCGTGATTTAGTTCAGTTTTCACTGTAACTTCACTAATGTGAATTAACTCTGTTTACATTATCACTTCACTAATTGTGATTTAGTTCAGTTTTCATTGTCACTTCACCAATGTGGCTTAGTTTAGTTTTTATTGTCACTTCACCAATGTGATTTAGTTCAGTTTTCATTGTCACTTCATTAATTGGCTTAGTTCAGTTTTCATTGTCACTTCATTAATGTGACTTAGTTCAGTTTTCATTGTCACTTCACTAATGTGAATTAGTTCAGTTTTCATTGTCAGTTCACTAATGTAACTTAGTTCAGTTTTAATTGTCACTTTGCTAATGTGAATTAGATCAGTTTTCACTGTCACTTCACTAATGTGACTTAGTTCAGGTTTCATTGTCACTTCACCAATGTGATTTAGGTGTTTTCATTGTCACTTCACTAATGTGACATATTTCAGTTTTCATTTTCACTTCACTAATGTGACTTAGTTCAGTTTTCATTGTCACTTCGCTAATGTGACTTAGTTTAGTTTTCACTGTCACTTCACTAATGTGATTTAGTTGTTTTCACTGTCACTTCACCAATGTGACATAGTTCAGTTTTCACTGTCACTTCACTAATGTGACTTAGTTCTGTTTTCACTGTCAGTTCACTAATGTGATTTAGTTGTTTCATTGTCACTTCACTAATGTGACTTAGTTCAGTTTTCACTGTCACTTCACCAATGTGATTTAGTTGTTTTCACTGTCACTTACTAATGTGACTTAGTTCAGTTTTCACTGTCACTTCGCTAATGTGACTTATTTTAGTTTTCACTGTCACTTCACCAATGTGATTTAGTTGTTTTCACTGTCACTTACTAATGTGACTTAGTTCAGTTTTCACTGTCACTTCGCTAATGTGACTTATTTTAGTTTTCACTGTCACTTCACTAATGTGACTTAGTTCAGTTTTCATTGTTACTTCACTAATGTGACTTAGTTCAGTTTCACTGTCACTTCATTAATGTGACTTATTTCGGTTTTCACTGTCACTTCACTAATGTGAATTAACTCTGTTTTCCTTATCACTTCACTAATTTGATTTAGTTCAGTTTTCACTGTCACTTCACTAATGTGATTTAGTTCAGTTTTCAGCGTCACTTCTCTAATGTGAATTAACTCTGTTTTCATTATCACTTCACTAATGTGATTTAGTTCAGTTTTCACTGTCACTTCACTAATATGAATTAACTGTTTTCATTATCACTTCAATAATGTGATTTAGTTCAGTTTTCATTGTCACTTCACCAATGTGGCTTAGTTCAGTTTTCATTGTCACTTCACCAATGTGATTTAGTTCAGTTTTCATTGTCACTTCATTAATGTGACTTAGTTCAGTTTTCATTGTCACTTCACCAATGTGATTTAGTTCAGTTTTCATTGTCACTTCATTAATGTGACTTAGTTCAGTTTTCATTGTCACTTCACCAATGTAATTTAGTTCAGTTTTCATTGTCACGTCATTAATGTGATTTAGTTCAGTTTTCACTGTCACTTCACTAATGTGAATTAACTGTTTTCATTATCACTTCAATAATGTGATTTAGTTCAGTTTTCATTGTAAATTCACCAATGTGGCTTAGTTCAGTTTTCATTGTCACTTCACCAATGTGATTTAGTTCAGTTTTCATTGTCACTTCATTAATGTGATTTAGTTCAGTTTTCATTGTCACTTCACCAATGTGATTTAGTTCAGTTTTCATTGTCACTTCATTAATGTGACAGTTCAGTTTTCATTGTCACTTCACCAATGTAATTTAGTTCAGTTTTCATTGTCAGTACACTAATGTGACTTTGTTCAGTTTTCATTGTCACTTCGCTAATGTGAATTAGTTCAGTTTTCATTGTCACTTCGCTAATGTGAATTAGTTCAGTTTTCATTGTCACTTCACTAATTGTGATTTAGTTCAGTTTTCATTGTCACTTCGCTAATGTGACTTAGTTCAGTTTTCACTGTCACTTCACTAATTGTGATTTAGTTCAGTTTTCACTGTCACTTCACTAATTGTGATTTAGTTCAGTTTTCACTGTCACTTCACTAATTGTGATTTAGTTCAGTTTTCATTGTCACTTCACTAATGTGATTTAGTTCAGTTTTCACTGTCATTTCACTAATGTGATTTAGTTCAGTTTTCATTGTCACTTCACTAATGTGATTTAGTTCAGTTTTAATTGTCACTTCACTAATTGTGATTTAGTTCAGTTTTCATTGTCACTTCACTAATGTGACTTAGTTCAGTTTTCATTGTCACTTCATTAATTGTGATTTAGTTCAGTTTTCATTGTCACTTCACTAATTGTGATTTAGTTCAGTTTTCATTGTCACTTCGCTAATGTGACTTAGTTCAGTTTTCACTGTCACTTCACTAATTGTGATTTAGTTCAGTTTTCACTGTCACTTCACTAATTGTGATTTAGTTCAGTTTTCATTGTCACTTCACTAATTGTGATTTAGTTCAGTTTTCATTGTCACTTCACTAATGTGATTTAGTTCAGTTTTCATTGTCACTTCATTAATGTGATTTAGTTCAGTTTTCACTGTCACTTCACTAATGTGAATTAACCGTGTTTTCATTATTACTTCACTAATGTGATTTATTTCAGTTTTCACTGTAACTTCACTAATGTGAACTAACTCTGTTTTCATTGTCACTTCACTAATGTGATTTAGTTCAGTTTTCACTGTCACTTCACTAATGTGAATTAACTCTGTTTTCATTGTCACTTCACTAATGTGATTTATTTCAGTTTTCACTGTCACTTCACTAATGTGATTTAACTCTGTTTTCATTGTCACTTCACTAATTTGATTTAGTTCAGTTTTCACTGTCACTTCACTAATGTGATTTGCTTCAGTTTTCATTGTCACTTCATTAATGTGATTTAGTTCAGTTTTCACTGTCACTTCACTAATGTGATTTAGTTCAGTTTTCATTGTCACTTCATTAATGTGATTTAGTTCAGTTTTCACTGTCACTTCACCAATGTGAATTAACTCTGTTTTCGTTATCACTTCACTAACGTGATTTAGTTCAGTTTTCACTGTAGCTTCACCAATGTGATTTAGTTCAGTTTTCATTGTCACTTCATTAATTGGCTTAGTTCAGTTTTCATTGTCACTTCACCAATGTGATTTAGTTCAGTTTTCATTGTCACTTCATTAATTGGCTTAGTTCAGTTTTCATTGTCACTTCACCAATGTGTTTTAGTTCAGTTTTCATTGTCACTTCATTAATGTGATTTAGTTCAGGTTTCATTGTGACTTCGCTAATGTGATTTAGTTCAGTTTTCACTGTCATTTCACTAATTGTGATTTAGTTCAGTTTTCATTGTCACTTCATTAATGTGATTTAGTTCAGTTTTCACTGTCACTTCATTAATGTGATTTAGTTCAGTTTTCACTGTCACTTCATTAATGTGATTTAGTTCAGTTTTCACTGTCACTTCATTAATGTGATTTAGTTCAGTTTTCATTGTCACTTCATTAATGTGATTTAGTTCAGTTTTGACTGTCACTTCATTAATTGTGATTGAGTTCAGTTTTCATTGTCACTTCATTAATGTGATTTAGTTCAGTTTTCACTGTCACTTCACTAATGTGAATTAACCTTGTTTTCATTATTACTTCACTAATGTGATTTATTTCAGTTTTCACTGTCACTTCACTAATTTGAATTAACTCTGTTTTCATTGTCACTTCACTAATGTGATTTAGTTCAGTTTTCACTGTCACTTCACTAATGTGAATTAACTCTGTTTTCATTGTCACTTCACTAATGTGATTTACTTCAGTTTTCACTGTCTCTTCACTAATGTGATTTACTTCAGTTTTCATTGTCACTTCATTAATGTGATTTAGTTCAGTTTTCACTGTCACTTCACTAATGTGATTTAGTTCAGTTTTCATTGTCACTTCATTAATGTGATTTAGTTCAGTTTTCACTGTCACTTCACCAATGTGAATTAACTCTGTTTTCGTTATCACTTCACTAACGTGATTTAGTTCAGTTTTCACTGTAGCTTCACTAATGTGAATTAACTCTGTTTTCATTATCACTTCACTAATGTGATTTAGTTCAGTTTTCATTGTCACTTCACCAATGTGGCTTAGTTCAGTTTTCATTGTCACTTCACCAATGTGATTTAGTTCAGTTTTCATTGTCACTTCATTAATTGGCTTGGTTCAGTTTTCATTGTCACTTCACCAATGTGATTTAGTTCAGTTTTCATTGTCACTTCATTAATGTGATTTAGTTCAGTTTTCATTGTGACTTCGCTAATGTGACTTAGTTCAGTTTTCATTGTCACTTCACTAATGTGACTTAGTTCAGTTTTCACTGTCACTTCATTAATGTGACTTTGTTCAGTTTTCATTGTCACTTCACTAATGTGACTTAGTTGAGTTTTCATTGTGACTTCGCTAATGTGACTTAGTTCAGTTTTCATTGTCACTTCACTAATGTGACTTAGTTCAGTTTTCACTGTCACTTCATTAATGTGACTTAGTTAAGTTTTCATTGTCACTTCACTAATGTGACTTAGTTCAGTTTTCACTTTCACTTCATTAATGTGACTTAGTTCAGTTTTCACTGTCACTTCACTAATTTGACTAAGTTCAGTTTTCACTGTCACTTCAGCTTCCCTTGGGCGTAACGATGTAATGAAGCACACTCGAAGCTGCCGCTTCTTACTACCTCTTCACTCGCTAGGGTGTCGAGCACAAGACCTCTCTAATCTCCTGCAGTTGCAGCAGTCGCTTTTTGTAAGGACTTACCCTAGATCTCACGAGTAACCCGGACTTCGCAGCAGAAATAACATTTCAATGTTGTAGCTGCGAGCATGCTCGCTTATATATAACTCTGAGAGTGTGAGAGTGTTTGAGGAAGGTGGAGGGGAACACTACCAGAAATATTAAATTGTTATATATCTCGGTATGTTTGGTGGGAGTGCTGCGCTGCTTAACTCTGCAACCAACGAGTCGCCTGACTCACAGCAGCTGCCTCGTAATATGTTGAACAATATTAATCAAAATCGTTGGATTTTTGGGGTAGTTTGCTATTGGGGTATGTTGTTAATCATTATTCAGCATCCTCAGAATCAACACTTACTCACGTACTATAGAAGTACCAGTAAAATTTAATATAAATGACTACGGCATGTCCCCCGTGATAAAGTTCGAGTCCATGCTGTGAATAATCCAAATGTTCGTCATTTGTTAACCACATTTTACTGTGCGCCGGCGTTTAAAATTTCGCAGAACGCAGTGTTTCAATTATAACAGCAGAACAAAAGTCTGTCATTTCTTTCTGTGTATGAAATGCAAAGAAACGCAGTCGAGTTTCTTTCTCTCCGTTGTTCTATTTCTGTTCGCTTCATTCTATCTTTCTATCTGAGGAAGTGATTTCATTTCATATGGAAGATGATAGCAATGCCTTTTGATGTAGAAAGCAGGGGAAAAGGAGAGGAAGGAGGAAACATACCTACGTATATCGAATTCACATCGTTTTGCAATGCTTTGTATATATCCACGTTGTAGAGTTTCACTCCATTAAAAGCCCTCCCTCCTCCCAAAAGTATGTTCTCTGAAGAAAATTGGAAAAAGCACTTATTTTCGGGATATCCGCCTTCTGAAAGTAAATGGGGAACCGGATGCTTCTGCTGTATGTAATTTTAAATAGAGCGCTTTTAGGATATTTTATCACCTGTTGCCTGCGTTTTTAACATTAGATGCGCTTTCATCGTCGGTTCTTCAAATAAAAAAGGTACGATTCGCCGCTACCCATTAAAGCAACAAGTGCGGTTGCTTTGGAGTCCATAAACACAGTTTTATTCCCCAATATTGAGAAATTGCAGCTCTCAAATTATAAGGATGGGATCTTTATGTTAAACTGGATTCAAAAATCTCATGTGTTGGTCTCGCACAACTTTGAGATAAACGCTCATTACACCTTCTGTTTTAAGTGTAATAATGGTACAATACACTAAAGCGATAGTCACATTTTTAAAAACCGAAATGGCTCTGGTGGAACCGGTCGTCGGTTCCATTCCCGCGGCCGACCTTCCTGATCCATGCGTTTTTTCGCGGGTTTCTACGGGAATACTGGGAAGGTACACTACATCGCCCGAATTTCCTGTCCCTCAATTTCACCTAAATTCTTATTACACTTCACCTTTCATCTGCTTGGTCTCTTTCAGGACTGAAAGCTTCGGCGGGTGTCTTGGCAGGGGAAAAGGAAGTTCTATGTAACCCTTAGTCCCCTGGAATGGAGGTCGAGCCCCGGGCCTACAGGGGGAGCCGGTTGTACTAGCTGTTATCCGAGAAGATTCAACCTGGAAAAAGTTAGAGACCCTGCGCTCTCCTCTGTCCGACCGCCCTCTGTCTCCTCTCACCTTAACCTTCCTCCTGGGGGGTCCCTCGGCCCCCGTTAGGGGCAGATCTTTGTAGGCGGATGGCTATGTGTTGCTTTGGAAATTTCATGTTCCTTGCATGACCACGAGAGAAAACGAATAGCGACTAACCAGTTGAAAATAGTATAATCATTTGTTCCCGAGGTCGCGTGTTCAAACCCAGTGGAGGGCGGTGGATTTTTTCGGGAGTAAAGATCCTTAGCATGGCTTCCTTCGGAAGGGAAGCAAAGCGCTTGGTCCCGTGACGTATATTTACGGCACCTAAAAGAACCTCAAGCCTGATAAAGAGGCCTCTGAGCAAAATGGAATGGGACGCTAAGGACCATAGCAGTTATAGAGCTTCCATTCGTTAAAAAAAACAATGGTGAACAGCATAACTAAAAACGAGATGTCTGATGAATACCAACTTGTATTTAAGCTCAGTACCTTCCAAAGAGGCGACACGAAGGACTTCAAGAAAATCCCTACAGACCAAACTGCCCTTAAAACATTTTTCTGTTTATTTTTACTTTCTCTACTACGTATAGTAAGTAGGGGAAGTATTGTATTCCAACCAAAAATTCGATATCGAGATTTCACCGCAAATATATGTTTTGAGACACCCTGAATACAAAAAAAAAGCATTTTTTGGAAACATGTCCGTGTGTGAGTCTGTGTCTGTGTCTGTGAACAGCATAACTCAGAAACGAACAGTCGGATAAACACCAAACTTGGTATTTAGGTTCAGTATCTTCCAGAGATACGACACGAAAGTTTACAAGAAAATCCCCCCACCCCAGACTACCCTTTAAATGGAACTTTTTTGGAAAATTTTAATTTTCTCAAAAATGGATCTAACGATTTTGATTAAAATATCATATGTTTAAGATATTTTCATGACAGATGAAATTTATATCTTGAATTTTCTGGGAATGTCTCCAAAAGTATTCTTCATTGTGAACGACTTTTGCATAACTGGTAAACCATAAGAGATAGACAATTTTACTACACAAAAAATGTAGATCACGTTAAAATATACAATTTATGTCATATACATTTTTTTTTGTTGAGTGAAACATTTTCGAGATATTACTTGTTATTCCCTTAAATTTTTCAATACTTATTTTCTAAAATGGGAATTCATTATTCATTTTTTTGTCTTGTATATGGAAAGAGTATTAATCTGTGGCAAAGGGAATGGTGCTGCATCTAGCAACCAGCTATTAAGAGATATATATGTGCTTAAAGGCTACTGTATTTCTATATTGCTCTTGCAAATATATATTCCCCTTACATCTACAAGAGAATTAGCAATAAGATAGAGTCTGCAAATGTTTATCTCGATTAACATGAGATAGATGGAGAATAAGCGTTTGTAAAAATAGTTTTTACAAGAGTAGAGAAAGTCATATGAGTGTAACACGTCAGATTTTTTCCTTCTTAGTTCTGGAAAGTAGCTCTAAAGATTTGGCTAAAATACCATATATTTAAGATATGTACATGACAAAGAAAATGTGTATCTTGGATTTTCTGGGAATAGCCTGTGAATTCCTCTTCTTTCGGAAGGAATGTTGTATGATCTTGTGTAACCTCTAAACGTTAAGCGATAAACAAAAACGAATGAGGATGCCTTTAAAGCATATCATTTATTTCAAATATTTTTTTGGCTTCAACCATTCTCAAGATATCCGTTATTACTGGTTCAATTATTCAATACCTGCTTTGTCATTGTTTTAAAGTTCTGTCGACAGTCAGTTGTTTCTCACGAAGTCATGGAAACAGTATGCAGGCCAGCATACTGGGTGTAACACCAATTACAGGACGCATTCCTCACACATAGACGAAGAAATTATGTTATATGAACATGGGTCTGGAAACTCTTTGTTTTCATGTTACAACTCATTAATCATGGGATACACATACCACATGCAACTCTTTCTCACAGAAGATGTTCAATATGCCCTCCGTGAGCATGGATACATGGATCAGCCCATCGTCGTAGTGAATCCCGGATGCGCTGATGTATCCCTGTAGTATTGCTTATGGTTTGGCAGCTTTCCATAATACGGGCACGGAGGCTCTGAACATCTGCTACTGGGGTTTGAACCGCAAGAGCTTTCAAATGCTGCCACAAATAAATGTCCAATGGGCTTAGGTCCGGGGAGCGCGGAAGCCAGGCAATTCGTCCACCTCTACCTACCCATCTGTTATCGAATCTGTTACTTAGAAGCCTACGGATATTAACAATAAAGTGAGGAGGTGCTACAGCGTGCATGAAGTATATGTTTTGTCGCACAGCTAAAGGCACATCTACTAACAGATCAGGTAGAACATTCTATACGAAATTATGGTAACTTTTTCCGTTGCCTGGGTGGAAGAACGTGAGGCCCTACCAAACAGCCGCCAACAATTCCGGCCCAAACACTGACAGAAAATGTTGATGACCTGCTTCAACAGTTGCGTGAGGATTGACGTCAGCCCATACATGCGGATTGTGATAATTTATAACCTGATCTCGTTGAAACGATGCCTCATCTGTGAACAGCACCATTGCACTACAATTAGGGTTGACACTTTGTTGCATAAACCATTCACAGAAGCGTTCCCGTGCAGGAAAATCAGGTGCTGGTAGTGCCTGTAAATGGTATGGATACAGCCGGACCTCGTGTAACATTCGCCAGACAGTCACGTGGTCAACATTTATTGTTGTAGCTATATGTCTTGTACTGACACTGGGGTCGTCGTCAACTGCCTAAAGAATTGCCGTCTACCGTTACGGTGTCCTCGTCCTTCTAAGCCTCCCCATGCCCCATGAAATGCCCCATGTTCCCTAAGACGACGATCAATGGCTTCAAACTTTCTCCAGTTGGGGCACCCTCGTCCTGGAAATCTCTCCCGGTACAAACGTTGAGCGCAAGTGGCAATGCAGACTGCTAATCCATACATCAAATGGGCATCTGCCATCTCCATTGCACGAGCCAAGTCTGTGATCAACTCTACTAGTACGTAGTAACCCGTGTGCTTGCTAAGGTCGTACTGCTCACTGGAACAGTTGATGTTACCTGTAAACACGCAATGGCAACAGGGACATGTAAAGCAGAACACTGGCGGTGCACCTACAATGATGACAACGTAACCAAGGGTGCATGTTTCCATGATTCTAACGCTCTGTTCGTGTTTGTTCCCCCATGATTCTAACGCTCTGTTCGTGTTTGTTCCCCCATGATTCTAACGCTCTGTTCTTGTGTGTTTCCCATGATTAAGGGGTTGTAACGTGGAAAGAAAGCGTTTCCAGATCCATGCTCATATAACACAATTTCTTCGTCTACATGCGTGGAATGTGTCCTGCAATTTGTGCTGTACATTTTTGTTACAGTCTGTATAGCGTCCAGTTCTTAAATATTTGACTATCGCTGTTGCCTTTTATCTGTAACGAACTGTGTAATCAGGCTAATTCCGGAATGGTTTATCGCGATTAATTGTTATAATTTTATATCGCTCAGTGGAATAATTTTCTCCTTTTAGTTAATGCCATATGCCGTTAAAAGCCCTTCTATTTCTTATATCTATTAACTGTATTTTATGCTGCCTTATGTGGCTTTCACCTCCTGTGCAGCCCTCCCCATGTCTGGTGCTGTGTGGGAAGGTATATGATATTTCAAGATGCTTATTTCAATGCTATAAGCACGAAACGCGTATGATATACGATCACAGAAAGGATATGATACAGTAATTTGTAAATACGTTGCCATGTGTATTTACAATAAATAATCACTGCTCATAAATAAATGGAACTGTTGATATGAGTTCTGGCGTGATTTTCACTCCCTCTAGGAACCTGTTCCGGGGCAGATGACGCTCGGATAGTAAAACCCAAATCAGAACTTCTTAATGATATGGGCAGATCCCTTCTTTTCGCCTCGTAAAAAAGGAAATGAACACAATAAGGTTATTATAAAATACGACCCGACCTGCACGCCAAGGAACCAGAAGGAATTGATACCCGGGAGTTTAATCTCTCTCCATCATTAAGGTCGTGTTAAATAGAGCAGGCAATGGAATGTAGAGTCATATAACAGTATGTTTAACGATCCTGTCCCAAAAAAGAGGCAATAAACATTCACCTACTTGGCTCACACGTTTAACTGCTTCATTCCAAACCCTAATGGTAGCTTAAGTTGATTTTAATCCAACCCCTAATTACCCACGTCTCTCACTGTACCGTCGAAGTATACAAATGGTGTTAGAAGGGCGTGTACGCAAACACGCACTGCAGACAAAATGTCTTCACGTTCCTAACGTCACGAAGTTCTGTATTCAAACATTTGAAATCGAGGTTTCACTAGAAATACACGTTTTGAGGCCCCTGAAATAAAAAAACTGTGCATTCTTATGCCTTCTCTACACTCTATTGTTTATTAGTGGGTATACAAACTCTTCTTACTAAAGCTTATTTTCCTATCTACTTCATTTTAATCCAAATAAACCTTTACAGAGACAGCTACATTACACATTTCGTTATAGAGAACAGCGATAGTCAAATGTTTAATAACTGGACGCTATATGCTGGTCTTAAAATTCAATACTGTTTCCATGACATCACGAGAAACAATTCGAACAATTCGAAGCATTAATAACGTATATCTCGGAAATGACTGGTGCCACAAAAAAGTCGTCGTCGTTTCTAGCGCTGCGTTTAACCATCGGATGTTACCAAGGGATAACTGCACCCATTTCAGAGTTGGAGGCACCCAGAGAGCGGAGTCTGTTACCTCCGATGGTAGGTTGATGACGATGGCGATGGAATGAGCGGACCTACAGCTTATATTGTGAATTCCGAACAAAGTTGGGCCTTAAAATCTCTAAACCAGAGCAGGAAATAGCACCCGAGACCCTCAGAACGAGTGCCGGAAAAGAACTAATGCCCCACCTCGGCGACCGCAACAAAAACTTTATTTTAAGTAAATTGTGTATTTTAAAGGGATTACATTTTTTGTGTAGTACGTTTTTGGTCTATCGCATAACGTTTACCAGCTATACAAGATTATATACAATTCCTTTCGAATGAAAAAAAATTCGAAGGCTATTACCAGTAAATTCAAGATATACATTTTATTTGGTATGTTAATATCCTTAATATGTGGTATTTTAATCAAAATGATTAAAGATAATTTTGAGAAAATAAAAAATTTCAAAAGATTCTTCATGTAAAGCACAGTTTGGGGTGGGGGAATTTTCTTTGCGTCGCATATTTTAAAATAATGAACTTAAATACCAAGTTTGGTATTTGGTTGTTTAGTTATGGTACTCACAGACAGACACGCGCGCGCACTTGGAACTCTTTCTATAATTTTTCCTGGGGCCTCAAAACATGTATTTCCGGTGAAATGCAGGAATGGATTGTTTTTTTTTTGCAATACCTTCTCTACTTACTATTGCTGCCCCACTTATTGGGGAGATATGTGGAGTGTTCGCCCCAAGTGCGATACAAACTTTCCGGTGGCCTTCGCCCCCACGTTTAAAAAATCAACTTTGTATTTTAATGTTTATTTAAATATTAAATGCGTATGCCTCGGCTGCGTCAGTAGTAATTTTCAGAACACCTATCTCTTAGCAGGGCTGGTACGGCTAAAGAACAAGGCTTACACAAATTATAATTGTATTGTGCTTTGTTTATTAATCCTTCACAGGATAAAATAACACCTCACCGATAGATACTACTATAGAACTGTGAGATTATTGTTACTTTTTAAACACGTAAACTTTATATTATTCTCACTCCAATGAAGTTTTATGTCTCACATTGATCCTGTATCGTACCGATTGGGTACGCTATTTTGTAGCGTCTGCCGCCTGAATTTGTAAATTTCCTCTATTTCAAGTGTCTGATTCGCTAATCCTACTACAGTAAAATACTTTTATTCTACTTTTAAATTTACTAGATGTTGATTGGCTATTTATAAACAGTTTTAAATATTACACTATTGTTCCAAGAATTATTAAACTTTCTAATTTATTGTTGTTTCAAGGTTAACTCATTGTTAGCAACTTTCGGCTTCTACTTTTTAATTCTGTTTGCTACGGAAGGCAGCTTGCTTCTATTCTCACAGCTCCTACATTGTTAATTTACTTAATACATTAACATAACATTATTATAAATGAACATGATAGTATAAACATAAATAATGACTGTAATATACACTTTATATAATATTACATACACATATTGCTTTAAGGCGGGCTGTTATTATATTTTGATATCATATAATTTGACTGATATCATTTAAGTGATAAAAATACTGCCTCACTAGGTACATTAAGAAGAAAGTCATTAAAAATTCAGGAAATAGTTAAACACATAAGTACGTGAGATGTGTGGATAAATCACTTTAGAGGCTTTTGGAAAGAAGTAGAATTAAGGCTAGAAGATATTTACAGACAGAATATTTTTGTTAGTACAAGAGAGAAAAGCTCCTTGAGGATATCTAGAGAAATAAAACAATATGGGAGAGGGAAAAGTAGATAGGGATATGTAACAAACTAAGGCGAGAAGGATTTGCATGGGCGAGTACAGGAGTTAGAACCTTGAAAGGCATAAGACTGACGAGGATATAATAAAACGTCCAATGTGTGGTGAGGTGAACATGGATTTCCACTGTTTATTATACTGTAATCAAACAAAAACATGGAGAGAACAATTTTGGCAAACAAAAATTGCGAAAATTTGGATGGGGAATTATTAATAACGAGGATTCTGACTTTAAAAGGGGATAAAAGTATAAAAACCATGAGTAACGTTTTGGGTAATATCAAAGTTAAGTGGTGAAGAACGACTGCAACGAAGATGTGGCTAAAGGCAGATGATATAAACGAATAATGTAAGGAAGTAGACAGTGGGTAATCAGTACATGGAAAATCAGGAACGTGTGTATTGAGAACGTAAATTAGCAAAGGCAAGCAACCATGAAGTGAATCTATACCATAAGTAGACTAATATTTTCAAATGATATTATTACAGTCTAAAATTATGTAATTTATTTATGTGGTTTCGAGTATTGCGAAATAACAACAA
The DNA here is from genome assembly GCA_030765065.1 of Deroplatys truncata. Taxonomy (NCBI): domain Eukaryota; kingdom Metazoa; phylum Arthropoda; class Insecta; order Mantodea; family Mantidae; genus Deroplatys; species Deroplatys truncata. The sequence goes on from CM060976.1 coordinate 269,810,772, forward strand.
TTGATTCATTCATACTAGGTACGTGGTAGAAAAAAAAATCTGATGTGTTACACTTACACGACTTTATCTACTCTTGTACAAACTATTTTTACAAACGCTTATTCTCCATCTACTTCATGTTAATCTTATTGCTAATTTTCTTGTAGATGTAAGAGGAATTGGTAGGCTTTAAGCGATAGTCAAATGTTTTAAGAGCTGGTTGCTATGTGGAGCATTCCATTCTCTTTGCCTTATCAGGACAAAAAAGATGAATAACGAATTCCCATTTGAGAAAAAATATAAGTTTTGGAAAAATTTCTCGAAAATCGTTCACTCAACAAAAAAATGTATATGACATAAATTTTGTATTTTAACGCGGTCTACATTTTTTTGTGTACTAAAATTTTGTCTATCTCTTATGGTTTACCAATTATACAAAAGTCGTTCACAATGAAGAAAACGTTTGGAGACATTCCCAGAAAATTCGAGATATACATTTTATTTGTCATGAAAATATCTTAAACATATGATATTTTAATCCAAGTCATTAGAGCCATTTTTGAAAATTAAAGTTTTCGAAAAATGTTGCATATAAAGGGTAATCTGGGGTAGGGGGATTTTCTTGAAAACCTTCGTGTCGCATCTCTGGAAGATACTGAACCAAGTACTAAGTTTGGTGTTTATCCGACTGTTCGTTTCTGAGTTATGCTGTTCACAGAGACACACACACGGACATGTTTCCAAAAATGCTTTTTTGGATTCAGGGGGTCTCAAAACATATATTTCCGGTGAAATCTCGGTATGGAATTTTGGTTGGAATACAATACTTACACTACTTACTATACTTAGTAGAGAAAATAAAAAAACAAATATATATATTATTTCTCAAAACTATTTCATGCATTTGTGTAAAAATTTAGAAATTAGTTACATAGCTGGTAGTATTATGTAGTAATATATCTGTTGTGATACATTCATATGACCTTTTCCACCCCCATCGTTTAGTAGTGAGTATACAAACTATTCTTACTAAAAGTAGCTACTTCATTTTAATCCAAATAAACCTTTGCAGAAGTAGCTACACTACTCATTTCATTATAGATAGAACAGGAGCGGCGATAGTCAAATGTTTACTATACGCTGGCCTTAAAATTCCATACTGTTTCCATGCAATCGTGAGAAACAACTGAATGTTGACAGGTGTTTAAAACAATACTAAGAAATAAACAGTTGGAAGCTTTATTAACGGATATCACAGAAATGGCTTACGCCACAAAAAGCTTATTTCAAATACATTGTGTATTTTAAATAGATCTACAGTTTTGTGTAGTATATTTTCTCGTCTATCGCTTAGCGTTTACCAGATATAGAAGATAATATAAAAGTTATGTCAAGCGAAGTTGAGTTCCCTGGTTATTCCCTGAAATTTCAATTCATGTTATTTGTAATGTATCTTTAATAAACGATATTTTAATCAAAATTGTCGGAGCTATTTTTTAGAAAATCGAAAGTTTCGAAAAATCTTCCACATAAAGGGTGGCCTGTGGCGACGGGATATGCTTGAAAATGTTGATCTCGCATCTTTGAAAGATACTATACGTAAATGTCAAGTTTCATATTATCGACTTTTCGTTTTTGAGTTATGCTGTTCGCAGGCACACAGGCACACACGAAACATGTTTCCAAAAATGCTTTCTTTGGATTCAGGGCGCATCAAAACGTGTATTTCGTTGAAATCTCGGTGTATAATTTTTGTGTGGAATGCAGTATCTTCTCTACCTACTATGTACGTATTAGAGAAAACAAAAATGAACATATTTGTTTAAAATGCACAAAAATTCATATTTTCATAGATTGGTCCCTTTAAGTAGGGGTAAACAGTAAAGCAACCCTTTTTGTCAGTAATTTAATAGAATAACTATGAAAGTGAAATAAAGCGAGTAGAGAAATACTAAATTGTAACACATCACATATTTTTACCTTAACTCATTATTACTATCAACAAATAGTTATTGCTGACAAGGCAGACAGAACAATAACTTTTTGTCTGAAGAAATAATTGACACACACAGATGAGATTTTTATTTGTAGTACGCCACCTGCTTTCTCACGTTCAACCTTTACGTTCCCTCGGGGTTCGCGTCCCACATTTTGAGAACCAGTAGCTGTTTTAACTGCCCCGGTCTTTGTATACAATAAAAAGACAACAGACGACCTTTCCGAGGGAAGCAGCACATGGCCGATTACCCACAATGCCTTGTGGTTTCCTTGGCGTCGCCCTTAGCTTGTTTTCGAAAGCTTCTGTACCACATTAATTATTGTTGTCCACAGTGACCGCCTATCGGATGTTTCTTTGCTCGACTTATATCGATCTGTGCGCTGTAATCGATTCTGACTTTCGCTGGCGTCGTGTTAATGAGCACTGCATTCGTACACTGTTGTTAATGTTCACGTTTGCTCGCCCTGCCTTGTTCATTTGTCTGCAGGCATGAAGTAACTCACGAAGCACAGCCTATACGTTTACTCCTAACTAGCCGTCTTGTCCGGCAATGTACGTAAGGGGTTGAAAATGTGAGTAGGGGTAGTTTTCACTTTCCCTACCACGTACCTAATAGGTATAGGAAGTATTGAATTCCACCCAAGAAATCTATATCGAAATTTCACCGGAAATACATGTTTTGAGACAGCTGAATCCAAAAAGCCATTTTAGAGAAATGTCCGCGCGCGCACGTATGTGTCTATGAAAAACGCTAAGTTCGGGTTAACACTAAACTTGAGGATTGAGTTCAGAAACTTCTAAAGATGCGATACGACGCTAAGATTCAGGTAGCTAGAATTCAAGACGTTAGAAACTAAGAGATGTCTGAAAGACCAGTTCGGAAAATGAGAAAGAGAAAATTCTTAGAATTTGGTAGTCAAAATGTAAAAGTTGTGTTTCAGATGTATAAGATTTGAGGCAGTATTTTTAACACTTAATTACATAATATATAATATAAAACATAATAACAGCTCGCCTTAAAGCAATGTGTGTATGTAATAATATATAAAATGTATGTAACAGTCATTGTAATATGTTTATATTATTATGTACATGTATAATAATGTTATGCGAATGTATTACGTAGTTTAACAATGTAGGAGCTGTGAGTACAGAAGCAAGCTGTTTTCCGTAGCAAACAGAATTACAAAGTAGAAGCCGAAAGTTGCCAACAATAAGCTAACCTTGAGATAAGAATGAATTAGAAAGTCTATTAATGATACTAATAGTTCTTGAAACAATAATAATGTAATATTTAAAACAGTTAATAAATAGCCAATCAGAAACTACAAAAGCTAAAAGTTAAATAAAGATATTCTATTGGAGTGGGCTTAGTCAATCAGAAACTTGAAATAGAGAAAATGTACAAATTCAGGCGGTAGACGCTACAAGATAGCGTAATCAAGAAGTTCGGTACAGGTTCAGTGTGAGACATGAAAATTCATTGCGATGAGAGTAATATGAAGTTTACCTGTTAAAAGTGTAACTAACAATAATCTCACAGCTCTACAGTAGGATGCATCAGTGAAGTGTTATTTAATCGTGTAAAGGATTAATAAACAAAGTACTATACAGTTATAATTTGTGTAAGCCTTGTTCTTTAGCCGTACTACCCCTGCTAAGAGATACGTGTTCTATAAATTACTACTGACGCAGCCGAGGCATACATATATATTATTTAAATAAACATTAAAATACAAAGTTCGTTCTTTAACGTGGGGTGCAGGCCACCGGAAAGACAAACGTGGGACAAAGACCACCGGAAAGTTTGTACCGTACGTGGTACAACAACCATTAAACCCCTACAGATTTGGCAAGTATAATGTAGGAATTTTGGTGGGGTAATTCTAAAGTAGGCGGGACTTAAGTTAATAAAAGAGCATGTTTTGCTAAAATTGGAGTTGCCTTTCTTTTCTTCGTGTACAGTCTTAGGGGCTTTCTTAGCGGTAGCCGCGAAGGGTTTTGGAGGTAAGTTACGCTTCTAGCTTCTTTTATTGCTGAAAGAGTTATTTAAAACCGTAAAATTTATACTGCAGAAGTTATCAGGTATAATAGTGCTATTGTTAAAGTTTTAAGTACCACAATTTATAATCGGTTTCATTTTTTATCCCCAAACGGTCTGCAACTCTCTTCAATAGCTAAACTATTAGATCACACAAAATTTCTCAGCCATTTTAAACTGCTGTTATTCTTTCACAACACTCTCACGCATACAGTGATAGAAAGAACTCATAACCAGCCACTGAAGCAGCTGGCGCACGCAGAACGAGCTGGGAGATGACGATATTGTAGAACTCAGCAACTCCTCATTCTGAATGACTTTTGTATAATCGGTAACCCTAAGAGCTAGACAAAATCTTAGTACACAAAAAAACGTAGACTTCTTTTAAAGCCGATCCCGTATCGCCTCAAATTTTAATGCTCTTATCTCGGTGTTGCATCAATTTTGATAACGTTTAATGTTACTGCTTTGTTATTGAATTCTCCAAAGTCATCTAGCTCGTCCAGTCCGCCAGCTGCTTCTGTGGTATAGTATGAGTTCTTTGTCTCAGGTATGTGCGAATGTAGTGTGAAAGCATAACATCACTTTAGTTAGCTGACAAATTTTATGTTGACTGAAATATTTTGTTTCAAGAAAGTTGCCGACTGCTGAATTAAAGAATTAAATTACTTCTAATATAGAAATGAAGCGAAGCGTCAGTTGCCGTAAGTCGCAGAAATGTTTCTCTGAAAGATCCCTCACGATAGCCGCTAGTTCTTTCTATCTCAAGCGCATCACTGGGCGCGACTCAAGCTAAAATGAAACTAAAGATCACAGGAGTAATCGCAAGAGTCGTCACATGAATAAGTCACAGGATTATATGTTTAAGTAAGTAAAAATCAGTCTCGATTTAGAATGCGCGCTCTTTTCTTAACTTAAGCTCCGCCTACATATTACTACTCCTACCCAACGTATGTAGCGGGAAAACGTTGCTCCTCTTGGTTCATGCCCTCTGTTTCAGCGTTCTGGTCTCCCTCTGCTCAGTGGCTGCTGATTTCTCCGTTCCTAATAAATTACCTATCTAACTAATTTCACAGGGTTTTCGTAGGTGAGACAAATTAAAATACACTGCATTTCCCTTAAAATGTGATTTATTATCAAATAAATACTTATGGGCGGCTAGGTTATCCCAACTGTAACAATTCCCACCATGATAACCAATAGGAGCCTAATCTAACTGCACACACGTGCATCCCTCGTCCAGAGAGTATCACTGTGTGTCGCCGAAATGGTATGAGAGAGTGAAAATCTGGGGCCTCCTTCCCTCTTTTATACCTAAACGTAGTGACGCTCACCTTCGCGTCTTAGAATGTAACGACATTTCTAATTGGTCCTCAGACCGCGTTACCTTATTATGTATGAAAATATTCTGTTCCAAAGGTTTTCGCATATGCGTCCCAGTGACGCGCCCGGAAGATGACTCAATATCTCTGTCTCTTTCCTTTCTATATCTTCTCTTTCTATTTCTCATTATTGCTTCAGTTCCCTGCTCATTAGCTTGGTGAAGGGTGGTGGGATCTGTCTAGAATTATCTTTGACCTGGAATTAGCCTGCTCACCCGTCCCTCACTTATCCAAGTTACAATCTGCTTTGTACATTTCTTGGCTGCGAAATATTCTAGCAATATATATATATATATATATATATATATATATATATATATATGTGTGTGTGTGTGTGTGTGGTATATCCCCTTTCACGTTTCTACTTACCGGTCCAATCCTTAAACTCTACGTATGAGTTTCGAAAACTGTTTCTATTCTGAGTCTTGCTGAAATATAATAATTTAATTTCCTTTTGTATTTACAGAATTCCTGTCTACGTGATTTTGCAAACGTACTAACTTCAACCTTAACTGCATTCCAGGAACCTTTACGCTAATGCATTCTCTATTACGCTGTTGCTAATGTATTTCCTTGACATAACTCGCTAATGAGCTTTTTCTCCCGACAAATGATTATACATTGATTATACATTAATTTAATGTAGATAATTGTTTATTACAGTTATTTCCCTATCCTACTGTCATTTATTTATTTAATTATTTATATTTTTGTCAATAATAATCACTTCTTGCAAGTGCTAAGTCCGTATTTGTTGCTACGATTCCGTCAGCAGTCCAACCGACGCCAGGGAGAAACTTTCCACCCTGATGCAGATTGTAGGAAATTGGAACTGGAAATTCGTGTTACAAGAAGAAATTTCCCAGCAGGGATCCACTGGAATCGAACCCGGGACCTCTCGCTCTAAATATGTAATGTAAATTTATCTCTTACGCTCGCAGGGTGACGCGGGCCCCAGTTTAAGTACCACTTATAGGGGCCAAGTTTCCAGACAGAATTTACTTAGCTGCCTGGCAGAGCTAACCGATCATAATGTTTCATTAGGGCTAGGTATGTTGGAAGGCGGCCAAAGTGACCGACCAACCGACCGGTTTCGTTAAAAACATGGAGCTACCATTAACCAAATAGCGGCGGAAAACGGCCCTTCTAGAAGTGTAAAGTATTTGCGAGTGTTATCTTGAAGAAGGGTGGCAGCTCGGTGTTAGGGGTGAATTAACCTTTATAGAGCCCTAATTGTCTGGTATTACAAGCAGCGGCGTAGAATGGCGTCGTTTCCCCCCATCCTACTTAACAAGCGATTAAATAAACGATCAGCTCCTATACGGCAAACTGTATCAAACTTCAGATCTTGCTAAAAGTTGCCAGTCGGCGTTCGTTAAAGACACTACAATACGTGACAGATCTGATGGTTAAACCAATGAAAAATATGGCACGTGCTTCTTTCCTTTTTACACTCCATACAACTTATTCATGTTAAGGGCGAAATTTCTAAATTATTCATGTATTAACATGTTTGCTTGAAATTTATACCGCAAGTAAGACACCAAAAAATTAGAATGCATAAAATTTTTCATTGCGAAATCTGCAGTATTTTTTAATTTTAAAGTTCTTAAATTATTTTAATGGTAAACAAAAATGGCACATACAATGAAAAAAATTACTAATATAAATATCTATTTTGACTCTTGGAAAGCTCTTATTGATTTTTTATTTTTTGGGAAAAGGCTTATAAGCTTACGAAATACGACATTTTTCACTAATTTCAGTGTTTTAATTAGATATTATAATTGATATTCCTCCAATGAAAATCCATAAACAAAAACCTGATTTGTTACATTCACATAACCTTCTCTACCCTGTATCGTTAATTAGTAGGTAAACAAATTATTCTTACGGAAGTATTGCATTCCACCCAAAAGTTCTATACCGAGATTTCACTGCTTTGAGGCCCGTGAATACAAAAAGAAAAAAAATAGAAAAAAAGGTGGCGTGTGTGTGTGTTGTGTGTGTGAGTGAGAGAGCGAGTGACTGTGAACAACAATACTCAAAAACGAAATGTTAGATCAACACCAAACTTGGTATACCCTCCGAAGATGCGAAAAACACACCAAATTACCCATTACATGGAACTTTTTCGAAACTTTTTATTTTCTAAAAACTGGCTGTAACAATTTGGGTTAAAATACCTTATAAAGATATTTACATGACAAATCAAATGTGTATCTTAATTTTGAACTCTTTTTCATTCGGAAGGAATTTTGTATAACATTGTATAACTGGTAAACGTTAAGTGATAGACGAAAACGTACTACACTAGAAATATAGATCTCTTTAAAACGCAGAATTTATTTCAAATACCTTTTTTGTGACATCAGCTAATTCCGAGATGTCAGTTATTAATGGTTCGAATTGTTCAGTAATCAGCCATTCTTTTAAAGCCCTGTCAACATTCAGTTGTTTCTCGCGATGTCATGGAAACAGTATGGAATTTTAAGGCCAGCATATAGCGTGCAGTTGTTAAACATTTGACTATCGCTGTTCTCTATAACGAAATGTGTAATGTAGCTGTTTCTGTAAAGGTTTGTTTGGATTAAAATGTAATAGACATAAAAATAAGACTTAGTAACACTATTTGGTATACCCACTAATGAACGCAAAAGGGTGGAGAAAGCCATGTGAATGTGCCACAGACTTTTTTTCTATCTCCTTCATTTTGATCTACATAAACCTGCGTAGAAATACCTCCATTACACATTTCTTAGGATACAAATTCCACACTGTTTACATGACATCACGAGAAACAACTGAATGTTGAAAATACTCTAAGGGAACTGCCAAAAAATGAACAACATTTAATAATAGATATCTATAAACCGTTTATGCAGCAAAAAAATCCTTATTTTTCACAAAGTGTGTGTTTTAAGGAGACCTGCATTTTTGTGCAACGCGTTTTCATACCTATCGCTTAACGTTTACGGGTTATACAAGATTATACAAAATTCCTTCTGAATGAAAGGACTTCAATGACTATTCAAAGAAAACTCAAGATATACATTTTATTTGTCATGTAAATATCTTTAACGTATGCTATTTGAATCAAAATATTTAGCCATTTTTACTTTCTGTACTACGTATAGTAAGTAGGGGAAGTATTGTATTCCACCCAAAAATATGATACCGAGATTTCACCGGAAATATATGTTTTGAGACTCCCGAAATCCAAAAAAAAAGCATTTTTGGAAACATGTCCGTGTGTGTGTCTATGTCTGTGAGTCTGTGTGTGTGTCTGTGAACAGCATAACTCAGAAACGAACAGTCGGATAAACACCAAACTTGGTATTTAAGTTCAGTATCTTCCAGAGATGCGACACGAAGGGTTTCAAGAAAATCACCCACCCCAGATTACTCTTAACGTGGAATATTTTTCGAAAATTATAATGTTCTCAAAAATGGCTATAACAATTTTGATTAAAATATCATACGTTTAAGATATTTTCACGACAAATAAAATGTATATCTCGAATTTTCTGGGAATGTCTCCAAAAGTATTCTTCATTGTGAACAATTTTGCATATCTGGTAAACCATAAGAGATAGACAAAAGTTTACTAAACAAAAAATGTAGATCGCGTTAAAATACACAATTTATGTCATATACATCTTTTTTGTTGAGTGAACCACTTTCGAGATATTGCTTGTTATTCGCTTAAATTTTCCAATACTTATACTTTTTCTCAAATGGGAATTCGTTATTCATTTTTTTTGTCCTAGTAATGCAAAGAAAGTGGAATACGCCACATAGCAACCAGCTCTTAAAACAATTGACTATCGCTTAAAGCCTACCATATTCCCCTTGCATCTACAAGAAAATTAACAATAAGATTAACATCTTGATTAACATGAAGCATATGGAGAATAAGCGTTTGTAAAAATAGTTTGTACAAGAGTAGGGAAAGTCATGTGAGTGTAACACATCAGATTTTTTTTAATGCGAGAAACGTTATGCCAGTTGTGTGAGGTGTATGGGTAACAATAATGAGTGACAATGCCCGGCCACACACAGCTAAACGAAGTCAAGATCTCATCGCATCATTTGCTTGGGAACAATTCGACCGCCCTCCCTACAGTCCGGATTTGGCACCAAGCGACTTTCATCATTTTCTTCCTCTGAAGAAATTCCTTGGTTGAAAACATTTCAACTATGCTGAAGTTTTGCAACGAGAAATATAGTTTCGAGAAGCAGTACAATGATATTGAAATAAATTTCGTCGTGCGAAAAAAACAACTATTTGAGAGAAAACAAGGTTCAAAGTTGGCTTGCCTATTTATAAGCATATGCCTGTGCATTTATAGCTTCTGTTAAATTGTATGTGACATGCACAAATTGGAAAAAAGCATATGTTTTCCTAAAGTTTAGAATGCATGTCATTTTATTATGAAACAATTTAATATTTCGCAATATTTGGTGAAATTTCATAGATGCTTATGCTGGAGGAGATAGGCTCCTTAAGAAAGGACGCAGTACCGGCGATGTACAGTGAGTTAACTAACATATGGTGAAATAGAGATATAGAATTAAGAGGGTTTGACAGGCTAAGAAAGGCTTCTGTCCAAACAATTGTCTGTGAACTGTGATGTCCACAGGTACCAATGCTTCCTCTATCTTACATAAGAGACTGTTATTCTAAAATGTAACGTTTTGTTTAACACGCTCTACAAATCATTTGCTTGTTGTTATTAGAAAGAGCAGAACATAGCGTTGTTGAAAAAGCAGTTCACTTTTTAATGAGGGTATCGGTGAGCAGAAAACAATCAAATGAGAAGAAAGGGGAAGATGGGGAAGAACAGAGAGTAAGGTTTTTAAATGGAAAAACACACTAATTTTCTTTGTGTTTGCAAGCTAGGAGTTGTTTGATCTGGTTCTAATTAACAGGAAACAATGTGAGAGCAAATTTGATGCAGGGTCACGAAGCTCGCCGTAAGCCCTTTTTATTATTATTATCATCTTTGTTACTATTTTCGTTTGTACACGGAGAGCAGCGAGAAATAAATGAGAGAAAAAGTAAAATTGTGGTTATGCGTGCATTAATTCCACGACACAAACCGAAATTAGCAAATATGATTCAAACATGGCGGGACGTTTCAACTGTTCATTAAAATCTATTTGGGTGTTTGCGGTTTATGGAGTGTCCAAAAACATTGGGTTTCGCTTTATTCTCGTTTTATTTCGTAAAGGTACTGCCTTAACATATACAGTGCCACGGTTTTATAGTCCGGCCAGGATCGCGTTTATGCGTATTCTAAAACTCCCGCGTTACTTACTCACTCCTGATAGTAACATACACTATAATGAGAACTAACCTTGTTATAAGTGGTGTCCATCTGCATGAAGACATTCCTGAATCTCCTCCTAGTCACGAGGTTGTAATGCATGAACAATAGTCACTCTGCAGGGTTTCAATTTTAAAAATGTAGCAGCTGTATGAAGAGAGAATTTCGAAACGTCCACTTACCGTGCAACACGGTAATCTTTAGAGTGTTCGAATTATGCTTCAATTTCGTCAATTGTTTTCTCGGTTAGAACATGTCTTTTTCGCTGCTTAGTTTAGGGTTTAGTGATCTAATTAACCAGACATCTGGCAGTATCTCTGTTTGGAGCTGCAGAATGTCTCCTGAAATTGTCCTCATCGCTTGATTTTTCGTACTTAAAAGTTGTTTACTCAAGCGTGAATTCTTATGTAAGCATTTCAATGGACAAATAACTAGTCAAAAAGAGCAGCAAATACTCCAAAGTAATTCATACACAATTAAGATGTTTGAATAAACTTTCACTTTTGAGATGCACAATTAACTAACTCTAGTACTTACACCACGAAAAGACCTTACAGTTGACGTTTACAGTCGATAAAGCATAGGTTCAAGTGGGTCATTCACTCCTAATGAGCTAGCGAAACAGCACCAAGGCAACTGCAGTATAAGCAAACCACGCATACATGCGACTGTGGCCGAGCCACAAAACGACCGCCGATACGATGAAACTCGAAAATAATATATTTTACGGCGTTTTTCAAGAATGCTTTGTGTTTTCACAACATTTATTAAACCGTACATTGAATAATATTAATAATTAATAGAAACTACAAATATTACATTTTCGGTTTAAAATACTTTACCCACCATTCTCATATTAACTATCTTATAGTTTGTATAGGTTGGTGCGTTAGTGGAGGGATAGGTAGGTAGGTGGGTGGGTGGACAGACAGGTGGATTGGTGGATAAATAGTTGGATGTGTGAATAGAATAGGTGGATGCATGAATAGACTAGGTGGATGTGTGGATAGGTTGTTGGATGAGATGGTAGGTATTTTTCTAAACATTCGATGTCAACATTCATTCAAATTTCTCTTGCTCTGATAAATTAACACGTGGAATTTGTATATAATAGTATTCATATAAATCTCATGTGTTACATTCACATACATTTCTTACCCTCTGTCCTTTGTACTCTCTTTACTATTTATCTCAAAGCAGGTCGGGCAAATGTTGTATTGCGCCTTATAGTTCTAATTAGAGCTACAATCGGGAATACATGTTTTGAGGTCCCCTGAACAAAAACTAAAAACTCACGTACCTCGGCGCGTGCGTGTTTGGGTGTCAATAGTAGAATGTGAAACCAAAAGTCAGAGGAACAGCAGACTTGTTACATTAAGCATCTTCAAAGACGCATAAATAAGACCAACGATTTGTTTAAAATACAATTTCGTAAACGTATTTCCATGATAAATAAGATTTATATCTTAAATTATCTGAAAACACGTGAACGCGTCTTCATTATAAATGAATTCTGTATGCTCTTTAATGATTGGTAAACCGTACGAGATACATAAAGACTTACTGTACAATAAATCTTTGAACTTGGTTAAAACGCACAGTGCAAGCCGAATAAAAGGCATGCTATATAAAACGTTTCCGAGATATTCGTTTTTATTGGTTTCAATTTGCAAAACTTTTCTAGGGTGCGAAGTCGCTAATCGTTTGTTTTACGTAGTCATGCTTACATTGTAGTTTCTAAGCCAGATTAGGGTGACCTGCTTTTTCAAGACTGGATTATTGCTTTTGTCTTCTGCAAGTGTAACGAAACCATTTCTTCAAGCGTTTATCTCCATTAGGTTAGGTTTAATCAGAGAAAGGCTTCTCAAGCATCGTACATAGGGCTTTCGTGTCTTACGTGACCTCTGGGAGGAAGGGCTGAAGGATACCCGAAGGACGACCAGATCCAGATGACGATGCGCGCTAGCAAGAACGGAGTCTAGCGATTCTAGAATGACACCAATCCTGAAGACGGCGCGAGTCGCCTACACAGTTCATCCCGGGGGATTGCGCCCCCAGGAATAGGTAGCAACCGGTCATCCAAGTACCAGGGAGACATCTTTACCCGCTGGCACGCACCAATTGCCGACGCCTGATCTAGCAACCATTAAACATATCAAGATGAAAGAGACGAAAGGAAACTCGTGGTACAAAAGAAACCGACCTGGGAAAACCACGAATACGCGGATTCAGAGTGTATAGCCGACGTAAATCGAAACGGCGAACTCACGTATGCGAGCCCCCCCCCACATTACTGCGAAAACATTTCCCTCGATTTATCTGAACTCGAAATAGAAAGAAGTATAAGCCTGCAGAAATATGTTTGTAGAAGAATGGAAAGAGAAAGCCATTTGTACACACCAGAACACTGTAAAATAAGAGTAGTGAAATACTAGCTGGGACTGACTCAGGGAGATAATTCCACACTACGTTCCAAATGTTACAAATACCAGCGAGCAAAATTGTCTGCTAATTTTGGTCAGATAGGTCATGGGGTCGGTATAGCAAAGAGGTGAAACAAGTTACAAAAATTCGATGTGTCACATTCACATGATACACAAATTATTCTTACGAAAGCTTATTTTTCTATTTAGATACTTGATTTTAATGGAGATAAACCTTTACAGAAACAGTTACATTATATATCTCGTTATAGATACAAAGAGAACAGCGATAGTCAAATGTTTAACAACTGGACGCTATATGCTGGTCTTAAAATTCCATACTGTTTCCATGACATCGCAAGAAACAACTGAAAATTTATGGGACTTCAAAAGATTGACAAAGTATCGAACAAAACGAACCATTAATAATGGATGTCTCAGAAATGGCTAATGACACAAAAAAGGTTATTTGGAATAAATTATGTGTTTTTAAGAGAACTACATTTTTGTGTAGTACATCTTCGATTATGTCTTATGGTTTACCAGTTATACAACATTATACAAAATTCCTTGCGAATAAAGATGACTTCACAGGATACTCCCAAAAAATTGAAAATATACATTTTATTTTTCATGTAACTATCTATAACATATGATGTTTTCATCAAAATCGTTAGAGCCATTTTTTAGAAAATCAAAAAACTTCGAAAAATGTGAATGTACCGATGTGGTCCGCATTCGCGAGGTCCCGGGATTGATCCCCGGCAACCGCCCATTCGGATCCATGGGTTTTTTCGGGGCTTTACTGGGTCGCCAGGAGAATGTCGGAGTGGTTTTTTTTATCCCCCGAATTTCCTGTCTCTCAATTTCGACCCATTCTTCATATCACTCGTCTTTCATCCCATTGGTCTATTTCAGAGTCGAAAATGTCGGCAATGGTGTTTCGGTGCAGCGTAGCGGGGAAAAAGGATGCTGTCTGTGAACTCTCTCGGTTTTCGGCTGGCTTCCAGGGTATCCGAACCCCCTTGAGGGGCATTGGACCCCCTCTGTGTGGGGTGGGGTCTCCTGTCTGCCTGTCCGTCTGCCGCGGTGTCTCTATCTAGAAGATTAGGGACCTTGTCATTGCTGTGCCGTCGCTCCTGGTTCCGGCCGCACGTGTCACCTCTCCTCATCCTTCCTCTCGGTGCCGCCTCCTCGTGGGGCGTAGGATCGCTGCCGAGACCCCTCCATGTTAGGGGTAGTTTGGGGTGGAGGGATTTTCTTCGTGTTTCACATCATTGGAAGATACTGAACTTAAGTACGAAGTTTAGTATTTGGGTTTTTAGTTATGCTGTTCAGATACATACACACGGACCTTTTTCTACAAATGCTTTTATGTGGATTCAGGGGTCTCAAAACAGGCATTTCCCATGAAATCTCAGTATGGAATGTTTTGGGTGGAATGCAATAACTCTCTATCTACTAGCTACGTGGTAGAGAAAATAAAAGCATAAGGAAATATGTGAAAAGAAGTCAGGAAATAGAGTCGGATTGTAAAATTAAACCTTCTCTAAGTCTAGCAAAATAAATAAAATTGTATTGCGGTAAAGAGCCATATATACTTAACTTCAGAAGAAAGGAAAGATCAGGAATGGCATGGTTTGGACTGGAAGGCTGAAGGCACAGAAAATAACTGACCTTTCTGACAGGAAAATCTGTCCATTCTGAGGTTTGGGTACATATTTTGTCGGAATACGCACATTGGGAGAACAAGCGAACAACTAAACTCACAGAAAACTTCTAAAGTACTGTTAGAAGGAAATGGGCATGTTGGTGTCCACTGGCTGACCAGAGGAACCGGCCAAAACATGGGCAGTTTTCAGGTTAAAGTAAAGCCACATTAAATTTGTTCAGTTACAGATTATTTATCTCTATTTTTCTTTTCATTTCTTTAGTTTCTTATCCTCATCTTTAACTTTATCTTAAACACGCCTACATAACACATGGACTATTTTATAAAAAAAAAAGATATTTATCCTATGTGTAGCAGTGACATTACTTTTTCTACTTACTCTTCTACAAACTATTTTTCAAACGCTTGTTCTATCTACTTCTTATTAATCCAATAAACTTTCTTAAATATTTACACACTACATATTAGGTATAAGAATACAATAGTTAAAGCGATAGTCAAAGTTTTAAAAAACGCTGTGATTGCTTTGAAATTGGTCTTCTTTGCATGACCACGAGAAAAAATTAATACCTACTTGCCAGTAGCAAAAGTGTTTGAAAATTTAAACTAATAACAAAATGTATTTCGGAAACTGTTAATGCCACAAGAAACTTATTTTATATAAATTGTGTGTTTTAACGAGATATACATTTCTTGTGTAGTAATATTATGTCTATCTCTTACAATTTAGTAACTGTACAAAAGCCATTGAGAATGAAGAGAATTTTATAGGTTGTTCCCATAAAATTCAACATATAGATTTTATTTTACAAATATCTTAAATGTGATATTTTAATGAAAACTTTATAGCCATTTTTATCCAAAAATTCATAAAATATTTCATGTAAAAGATAGTTTGGAGTGAGAGAAATTTCTTCAAAACATTCGCGTCGCATCTTTAGAAAATGCGGAACATAAATGTCAAGTTTGCTATTGTATGTGTGTGTGTATTGTCGTGTCGGACACATTATTGCTGTGTACAATATTCTTGAGCTAATTGTTGTGTTTGTGTGTTAAGTTTTTGTCCGGCGTGGCAATTCCATCTTCCTAGTTGGGGGGTGAAGGCAAGTCGAGGGAATAGCCTCTTTGTGTGTGGATTGGTTTCACTTGTAGCCAGAGTCTAATGTAGCTCTTCAAAGGGAATAGTGCGTCCGTGTGAGAGAGTTTATACGTGGGGCATCTCCCCCAGTGTTCTTCTGTAACCTTTTGTGTATAATGTGGGGCACCTTTTTAATTATAATAAATCAGAGGTAAATGTAAATGTATGTATTTTTTAATGTTCTAAAGATTCCATACCCGCTTAGTTTGTGCAGCAAGTTCTTGGTATCTTTCGTGTGTCTCTGTAGCTACGTTCCCCAATGTTTATGCCGGGGTAACTAAATTTAATATTTTAGTTGCAAACCTTATGGCCTCACCCCGGTGTTTAACAGTATTTATCTGGTTTTCGTGTTGAACTATTCTGTTCACACTCACAGACCATTTTCTAAACATGCGTTATTGGATTCAGAGCGCTCTAAACGTTTATTTTGGGTGAAATCTCGGTATCGAATTTTTGGGTGGAGTGCAATACTTTCCCCTACTTACTATAGGCAAACAGAAGAGAAAGTAAAAATGGTTGAGGAGGTCACAAAACACGCATTGCTGGTGATACCCCAATATAAAATTCTTTGTAAATACTATACCTAAGTAGTAGAGAAAGTAAAATGAAACAAATTGTTACCTAAAACATACTACACAAGCTTTGAATACTGTTTACCCGAAACTCACTCCAAGGGCCGCGACAGAAATCGTTGGGCACAAACACAAATCAAAGGGAGGGAGAATTATCTAAATTGAAAACTGAGAACAGAATGCTACGACAGACGTTATTACGTTGTTTGGAGATTTCCCACATGTACCTACCTCATTATTTCACAAAGCTGAATGTTGGTTATGGAGGTACCACACACAAAGGTAACCAAAGTAACAAAAGAAAATGAACAATCAAACTTCGCGTTTTCTGCCTCTTTTATGGTAGCAATTCTCAGTCCATTTGGCTGAAGAAATCAATAATATTGCTCGGGGCACAAATTTAATATGAGGAAACAGAGTTCTTTCCGAATGTTTCAGTGAAATCTGATGCAGTAATTTGTATCACTACAAATAAATAATGATTGTAATATGAATATGCATTTTTATGTGACATTGATTTCAGATGTTTATTAATTGTAATTATTATTGGGAAATAAGTTTATACGGTCTTACTGAAACTGTCAATAATAGCGCAATAATGCAGCGAGGGGGGGTGAGCTGTTTATCATTATTGGAAACGAGGAAGTTACGTAATGTTGGCGCGTTTTTCCGTTTATAACCTTCTGGAATATTTCCCTAGAGCATATGTATTCATAATTTTCATTGGATATAAAAATAGACGCTAATGTTGGCGCGTTTTATTAGCCAATTGCAGTTCAGTTATAATCTTTAGGCATATCGGGGAGTGGGAGTATAAAAGCAGTAGGTTGGAAGTAAAGTCGGTCAGTTCATCAAAATTCTTTGTATACTACACGTCGCATTCCCGTCAGTTCGTCGAAAGTATTAGTACGGCATACATCGGATATAGATTCACAAGTTACGCGCAGCAGAATTATGAAAGATCTAAAGTATGGTAAAGTTAATTATACAAAAGATTGAAGTACGTGGATTAAAAGAATTATCAGTAAGAAGTTATTATAACAGTTTCAGTTTGGCGAGTGTTAAGATCAATGTATAAATGTGATAGTTAACGTGTTCGACAATAAATGTGTAAAACAAATTTCTTCATCAGTGTTCTTTTTGGATAAAAGATTCCTTTCCGTTTACACAACCCTGATCAAGAGATATGTTCGACCGAGAAATAATAGCTAGCGGAGGACAGTAAACAAAGCTTAAAATTCTTTCAAACACTAATACTACCACAAATTGCTAACACTAGATGGAGCTACAAACCGAACAAATGAATGACGTCACAAGATGGCTTCAACACTGATGTAAACAAACATTATAAGAATTACCGCAAATTGGCACCACAACGTGGGGCTACAATAATGTTAAATATAACATCAAGTATACCGTTACAAATTGGCTACCACAACGTGGGGCTACAATAATGTTAAATATAACATCAAGTATACCGTTACAAATTGGCTACCACAACGTGGGGCTACAATAATGTTAAATATAACATCAAGTATACCGTTACAAATTGGCTACCACAACGTGGGGCTACAATAATGTTAAATATAACATTATAAGTAATACCGTAACAAATCTAAAGCAGTTTTTAATAAGTTCACATACAAAAAAAATCTGATGTGTTACACTCACATGACTTTCTCTACTCTTGTACAATCTAATTTTACAAACGCCTATTCTCCATATGCTTCATGTTAATCGAGATATCGAGATGTCAATCTTATTGGTAATTTTCTTGTAGATGCAAGGGGAATATGGTAGCTTTTAAGCGATAGTCAAATATTTTAACGCTGGTTGCTATGTGGCGAATTCCATTCTCTTTGCATGTTCAGGACATAAAAAAAATGAATAACGAATTTGAGAAAAAGTATAAGTATTGGAAAATTTAAGGAAATAACAAGCAATATCTCGAAAACGGTTCACTCAACAAAAGAAACGTATATGACATAAGTTGTGTATTTTAACGCGATCTACATTTTTTGTGTAGTAAAATTTTGTCTATCTCTTATGGTTTACCAGTTATGCAAAAGTCGTTCACAATGAAGAATATTTTTGGAGACATTCCCAGAAAATTCGAGATATACATTTTATTTGTCATGACAATATCTTAAACATATGATATTTTAATCAAAATCGTTAGAGCCGTTTTTGAGAAAATTAAAATTTTCGAAAAATGTTCCATGTAAAGGGTAGTCTGGGGTGGGGGGATTTTCTTGAAAACCTTCGTGTCGCATCTCTGGAAGATACTGAACCTAAATACCAAGTTTGGTGTTTATCTGACTGTTCGTTTTTGAGTTATGCTGTTCACAGACACACAGACACACAGACAGACAGACACACAGACACACAGACACACAGACAGACACACACACGGACATGTTTCCAAAAATGCTTTTTTTGGATTCAGTGATTCTCAAAACATGTATTTCCGGTGAAATCTCGGTATCGAATTTTTGGGTGGAATGCAATACTTCCCCTACTTACTATACGTAGTAGAGAAAGTAAAAACTGTTGAATTCACATTGCTTTTTCTACTAATTCTTCTACAAACTATTCTTACAAAAGCTTATTCTTTTGTCTACTTCTTGTTAATACAGATAAACTTTGATGCGGTAATTAAATCAAGAAATAACAGTAAGAAATATAAATAACTGCAGTAAATAATTTCGGTATATAAAATCAATGTATAAAGTAAAACATTTGAGTTGAAATGTTTGTCCGGAAAGACGAAATTAATTAGGAAGTCAGGTTAGCAAAATTCATTAGTACCAGCCGAAGTAGCGAACGCATTAGCTTAAAGATTCTGGGAATTCAGTTAGGTTATAAGACCAGTATGTTTGCAGTCACTTAGGCCAATTCTGTAAATTAGAGAGGGAAAAACAATTCTGAGAAAAGTGAAGGGCTCAGCAGCAAAGTAAGAAACGTGTATGAAGAGCGGTTAAGTATTGGCCCGGCAAAGATGTAAAGTTGGATGGGTAATGATATGTAGATGGAGTTAAAATTAATAAATGTTCGTGTAATCGAAATCAGAAAGTTATTCTGGTACCATCACCGGTACTTACTGCTCGTGTGATATTTTAAGCGCCTAGTGACGCGCTTGTGTAAATAAGATTTGGCGGCTATTACGAGAGGTCACGCCGATAAGCATTTTAGCGACTCACGGTAAGTTAAGCTCTTAGTTTCTTTTATTGCGGGAACAGTTACTTCTAACCGTGATTGGATAAACCGAAATGGGGATTAATGAGGCCAGATATAGGGGTAGCAGCCTAACTCAGGTTACTAAAAGATTAAGAAGCTGATGCCGCATGTCAGGACGGTCAACGTTCTAATTTCAGTCAAGATCGTATATAATCAGAAAACTCTCAGACAACCTATTTACAAAAGACGGACTGTTTCGGTCTTGTGCTAGTATAATGAATGATTGTCATATTACATACAGGGTGGATCATTTAAGTTGAGAATGTACAATATCTCCAAAACTAAGTGTTGTAGAAAGAAATGTCTTTGATAAAAGTTGCTTGATATTATGGGGGATAGTGAATGCTATTAGTCGCGTTTTAATTGGAGGACGCTATGATGGTCATTTTAGGGTCAATTTAATTCTTAAAAATTGGAACCTAGTTTTTTATGTTGTTTTTTCACTCTTCATAAAAAATTAAACAACATTTGTACAAAGCACTTTGCAATTGTTGTTACACCAACGTAAATGACAACGAAAATTCTGAATGGCTGTGTACGAAGAGCGCAATGAATGGTTGAACCATCCATGGTTGCTTATTTTAGGGTCAAGTTACGTTTGTAATTTTCTATTTTGTTTCCTTGTTCCTCATCACAAAATAAACAGCTTTTTATAAACAAATTTATATTGAGAAAATAACATACAAAAGTATGTTCCGTTTAAGAAATTAAAATTGACCCTAAAATGAACATCACAACGTCCTCCAAATAAAACACGACTACTGACATATATTTTCCCCCATAATATCAAGTAACTTTTATTAAAGACATTTCTTTCTACAACCTTAGATTTGGAGATAATGTACAGCCTCAACTTAAATGATCCACCCTGTATGCTACTCTGTAATATTCTTTTCTTCGGTACAGAGATATGGTCATCACCTTCCTTCTCCGCCATAATGGCTGGTTACTATGACCTGGATGCACCTTAAGTGTTGAACGTGCTATGAAACGTGAATGTTATCAAACGTGCTAACTACTGTACTGTAATAGTATGAAGAACAACTTATAGTTACGAAGCGTATTTTTAAAGCCAGTGCTGTTTTAATATTGTATCGATGCAGCGCTATTTTGAGTGTACACGATCACTTCCTCCAATCATTAGGAAGCCAGACTCAGCTGTCAGGAATCGCCAATTTGTGCTTTCCTGTTGTTAGAGCGTTTCAAAATTGTAAAAATCATCGAATGACACGCCGACTGTGAAGCAGATCAGCGATTCGTTTTTTGAATGCGAGAAATGTTACGTCAGCAAATATTCATCTTCAATTGTGTGAGGTTTATGGGGAAACAATGATGAGTGACAATGCCCGGCCACACAAACTCAAGATCTCATCGCATAGTTTGGCTGGGGACAATACGACCCCCTCCCTACAGTCCGGATTTGGCACCAAGTGATTTTGATCTGTTTCATCATCTGAAGAGTTTCCTTGGTGGAAAACAATGATGTGAAACAAGAAGTGCAGACTTATCTTTCATCACAGGCGGCATCATTCTTTGACGAAGGCATACAAAAACTGGTTTCCCGTTACGACTTCTCTATGCGGAAAAGTAGTAAAATGTACTTATACGTATTTACGGAAACGAAACAACTGCATTTCTTGGTTTCCTTTTACACATAAATTCTTCCTCCAAACAGACAACGTTCACACACACACACACACACACACACACACACACACACACACACAAAATCAAATAACTAGTTAACTGCAAACGTAAGGCCTAATAGTCTAATAACCTAACGTAATAATAATTAATAGTTGATATAGAACTAATATTATTGTCAGTTACTGATTAAATGGTCGTGATGCAAAGTTTGAACACTTGAGAATGTAAAAACAGATACAACATGATTAACGTTTCCAATAATGTAACAGGTGCGTATTTACGGAGGAGTTGCCGTTATGAATGTGAACCTCACAACCCGAATATCACCAGATTATAGTGACTTATTCTATATGGTGCAAAAATGTCAGCTGCACTTTATTAACGTCTCGTATATTGTAACCTCTTGATATAATTTAGGTACACGATGGCATATGGAGCAGAAATATGGTTTTGGGAAGAAACAGGGAATTTGGACCAAGTGAACACCGCACCTTTTAAAGGAGTTTTGGGGATAGGGAGGGGTACGACCAACTGCGGAATTATGAGGGAATTTGGAGCGCATAGTGCGACGATGGACTGCAAAATCAGAGCAGCGAAATGCTGGACGAAAATCGTTCTTGGTGACCAATCTCTAATTAGGGCTGGCTGCTACCGTGAATGGAAGGAAACTCGACATGGGAATCAACATTAAAGAGGGGTTTGGGTAATATTTGGATGGCAGGTCAGGGAAATAGGCGGAGTGCATGGAGAAAAACAAAGTACCGCCGCTGTGATATTGACAGGGCAAACCATTGCGCGATCCACGGAGAAGGTTTCGTTAGAAGTACAGTCTGGGCTAAAATATGAGTGGGGTGTGGAGGAATGCATCAAAACGGGTACCAAACTCATTCGACACGGGCTCACATGACTTATACTGAGAGCACGGTGGATGATAAAAATTACTGATGAAAGTGATAGGGGAATCTGCCTCATTTGCGAGCAGGAAGAGTCATGGGTGCATATTTTGGCAAGCTGTAGGGGTAGGAAAAATGGAGGGAAAAATATTTACTGCGATCCTTTACCATTTCGAAGAGAGTTAAGGGCACGTTGGACGCTACTGGCAGGCAGGAAAAACATGGAGGGATTGGTAAATTTGTGCTTAAGGCAAGACAGCTGAGAGTAGGGAAGTGGTGTATAGGAAGAGTTGGCGTTGGTGCTTAATTATTCTCTTAACTGTTCTTTGTTTAATATAATAGCGTATATAAATGAATCTGAATACGGTTTACCGCTATTTTGGGGGTGGTTTATATTTGAATATGTTACATTTGTTTTGTGCAGTGATGTTTGTAGTGGTATTTTTTCTCGTTTCCTTGTATGCGTTGTCGATTTGGTTACTATTAATCTTACTCATTATTCTGTATATTATAACAGCATATACGTCTGCGGACCCCTGCAATTGATAGGGATCTATGTATGTATACCGCTATTTAAATAAATACACTCATTCATTTATTAAAATAAGGTTGCTGTGTAGGGAAAATAAAAATCCGAAGTCAGGATGCTCCATCCAACAGGAATCGAACCTGAAAACCTCTCAGAACTTACCATGTCGCAGGGGCTTAAGTAGAAGCTTAGATCGTTTACCACCGACAGCGCTGTGGTCGCCAGAAACAAAACAAGCGTGTAACGTCCGTTTCCATCTGTGATTTGGAACAACAAATTTAATTTGGAGCAACACGTTACATCCGATTACGTTGTAATTGGCCATGTGGCACTTTTACACTGACCACCAGGTTGGTAGCACTGATGAGAGTAGCGGGGGAAATGCCTACAAAACTCAATTGCTTCAACTAGCCGGAAGTTCACTAATGAACATTGCAAAGTGTCACACATTTAGACTGAGTGAACGAGGCAGAACAACTTCTTGATTGGCGTTCATGCGATGACGTGCAGATGCGTGACTGCTTCGTAATTGATTCTGGGGGCACGTCGTTCAGGTAACATAATAATTTCAACGTCAAACTTTGATTTTGTGTCGGCACTTTGGCAAACAATGGCAACAGATGACGTGCCTATTTGCTTTGTGGCTGTTCACGGTTACAGAGAAACACTTCAAATTTACTTTTGGTTCAGCGTGTATTTACCGCACCTAAAACTGCATGTTGAGTTTATTAAAACCAATAATTCTGTCCTTTTTAATTTGAACAAACGCAGTGTGACGCAGCGGTTATGACCTAAGGTTACTAGGGGGTCGGCGCCGGGCGGTCGGAGTCAAGATAAACCGCCGCTTGCCAGCGTAAGCACCGGAAATAACTAAAATTTTCTGGAATCTTCGAAAACCTTGTGGAAGATTCTACTGAATACATAAGCGAGCGCTCTCGCGAGAGTAGAGTGAGTCGCGTCGGTCAGTCGGTAGCGAGCGAATTGACAGGTAGTGCTTACTGCGGAGCGACAGATTGTGGAGTGAAATGAAGGATAATTGAACTAGTTCATCTTAGTGAAGTGGCATTAGTGAAGTGAACTCCCAGTAAAGGTGAACTACATAAAAAAGAAACAGTGACAGTGAGAACTGAAAGAAGTGGCACTTGAAAAAACTAACAAAGTCACAACAGAAATAAAATATGTGATACTCTCACACGGCATTCTCTATCCATTACAATTTTGCAAAACATACTTTTGCAGAAATAATCATAAATTATAGAACACTAATTACACGATTTAGTAAATTTAACTTACCTCCCCCGTTCTTTATGAACTTATTGTATTTTGTAAAGCATCGGCTATTCCTAACAAAAAAAATATTAAAAATGAAAAATCCACTGATACTGGCACAAAAGGGTGTGAAACATCGGTGAAACATCTGACTTCCTTAACCTTCCACCAACACTTCCAAAATCTGGAAAATCTGCATAGACTATAAATAGACTTTGGTGTTAAATGGTTTAATACTATTTTAAATAATTGTATAAGGTATTCAATCCCATTATTATTTAATAACATAAAAGTTACAATTTTTCACATAACATAAACCCTTAACAACTACAATGAAATAGAGGTGAAACTGGTGAATATAAAGTCTCCTTACTCTCAGGCCACTAAGTTAACGTCTTTAGAAAAGATACACAAGTTGTAAGTAGAGGCGACCTACAGAGATCTATTGGGATAAAGTGAAGGAATCACAGGAGGCTACAGGCCGCAGGCGGACAAGGCAAAAGACGCGCGGAACTCCCTAACATTATACAGGCTCGAGGACCCGTCCCACTACTGAAGCTGCCTAGAGAGGATAGTGAATGACATCGACCAACCAGCCCTCTAGTGTCCACCAGAGTTCTCTTTCCTTCGAACAAGCATCCACGTCATCTATCTGACACCGCCATACACCACGGAACCTAGTACACCTTTAATATGAGAAGGAAATGATGGATAAGAAATCGTGGTAGATTAGAAACCAACCCAGCATTGACCTACCGGGCAGGGAAAACCACCATAAACCCAAGGTCAGAGTGGGTGATTGACGGGAATCGAACCGATGCAGCCTCATAAATTATCTCGGTCGGTAGTTTGCGACCATTAGAAACATTTTGTTATAGATACAAGAAGGATACAGAAGGCTTAAGCGATATTGAAATCTTTTAAAAAAACGAATCTCTTATTCAATGCCTTGGACATTCTTCTTGCATGAGAAAAAACTAATAGCGACATAGCAGTTGAAAAATGTAAACACTTGACTATGTAAAAATGATAAGATTCAAACCAGTAACAAAGAATATCTTGGAAATGTTAAATAACACAATAAAATGTATTTGACATAACTTCTGTGCTTTAATGAGATCTACATTTATTATTTAGTATAATTTGGTTTATCTCTTACGATTTACCAATTATACAAATGTTATTCCGAAAAAGAGCACTTCACGGTTATTGCAGAAAATTCAAGAGATACATTGAGGCAGTATTTTTAACGCTTAAATGATATCAGTCAAATTATATAATATAAAATATAATAACAGCCCGCCTAAATCAATATGTATATAATAGAATATATAAAGTGTTTATTACGGTCATTGTATTACGTTTATTTTATTATGTACATGTATAATAATGTTATGTAAATGTATTACATAGTTTAACAATGTAGGAGCTGTAAGAATAGATGTAAGCTGCCTTCCATAGCAAACGGAATTATAAAGTAGAAGCCGAAAGTTGCTAACAATGAGGTAACCTTGAGACAACAATGAATTATAAAGTTTAAAAACGCTACTAATAGTTCTTGGAACAATGATAATGTAACATTTAAAACAGTTTATAAATAGCCAATCAAAAACCAGAAAACCTAAAAGTTAAATAAAGGTATTTTATTGGAGTATGATTAGCCAATCAGAGACTCGAAATAGAGAAAACTGTACAAATTCAGGCGGTAGACGCTACAAGATTGCGTACCCAAGCAGTTCGGTACGGGTTCAGTGTGAGACATGAAAATTCATTACGGTGAAAATAATGTAAAGTTTACTGTTAAAAGTGCAAATAACAATAATCTCACAGCTCTATAGTAGGACATATCAGTTAAGGGTTATTTAATCGTGTGAAGGATTAGTAAACAAAGTACAATGCAATTATAATTTGTGCAAGCCTTGTTCTTTAGTCGTACCAGCCCTGATAAGAGATACGTGCTCTATAAATTACTAATGACGCAGCCGAAGTATACATACATATATACGTAAACAAACATAAACATTAAAAGTTGGTTCTTAAACGTGGAGCGAAGACCACCGGAAAAGTAAACTTGGGGCGAAGGCCACCGGAAAGTTTGTAACGTACGTGGGGCGAACTTTCCTAGAAACATATCTCCCGCAATACGTGGTGCAACGCAACAATAATTAAACCCCTGCAAAATTTTATTTGTAACTCTTATAGTTTTATTTTACAAGAATGTGGTAAATATATTTTTATAAATCTGGTGATATTCACGACAAAACTTGTTTAATAAATCCATAAAATGCCTTTAGAAACCTTGCGAGTCATTTGCGGGATGTTCATGTAAGCAGGGGTTATGATCGTATGCGTTTTAGGGGAATGATCACCTCACGTTCTACACGTGGGTGGATTACACAAATGATACTGACACCCGCTTATGTCAGTGCTTGCTAAAGCGCAAGTCAGCATACATCTCGGATATTTAAACTTATAGTTTTTTGACGTTTAAGGCTCTGCCTATGAATTGACTAGCAGGACCGTGCGACGGTCGGCTCTTTAATTTATTTTGTGGTACTTCACAACTTCAACATAGACCCTAGGCACGCCGGAGTCTACAGTCAACCAGGTAAACCTGCAAGCTGTCTAATTCTAACAATATAGCTTAGTTAGTTTTTAAAAACACTAAATCCTGTGGAATCAGAATTGCACGTCATTGTCACCCTTTCACCACACTTAGAGCTACCTACAACTATAACCCACTCGATGACATCCCTGAGCTACGTCCCTCGTCACATCTGGTGAAAGCACTGATTTGGTCAAAGTGGTCTTGCATCACGACATTTTAAATACCTGGTATATTTATCAAAATACTTAGAGCAATCTATGAGAAAATCAAAGTTTTTGAAACATTTTCCACATAAGGTTTAGTTTGGGGAGGAGGATTTTCTTCGTGTCGCATTTTTGGAAGATCTTGAAATTAAATATCAAGTTTGGTGATTAACTGACATTTCATTTTTGAGTTATATTGTTCACAAACACACACACACATTTTTATAAAAATGCTTTTTTGGGGGGGAGGGTTCTGGAGGCCTCTAAACATGCATTTCCTGTGAAATCTCGACATCGAATTTTTTGGTGGAATACAACACTTCCCCTACTTACTATATACATGGTAGATAAATTAAATAACGAATAACCTAAGATATTAGCTATCCCTTGACTCATAGTTGTTTGGTTCTTGTTGCATGAAACAACGCTGTGAAGGTAAGGGTACGAGCGAATGGAGGAGGTCCCGGAAGCCGGAGAAGAACACCGCATGCAGACCAGTCTGACCCTTGTGCTTCTACCGGTGAGATAGGAATGAGAGGTGAGACCCGAAGAGGGAACAGATCCGTTTGCCGACGGGCGTAAGCATGGAGCGGGTTCCTAACGTTTCCCTAACGCATCCGGGTCCTGCCCACAACCAACCTGGGGTAGAGCCCATTCAGAGGAGAGACATAACAGCATTACCCTTAGCGACCCAAGGAAGAAACCTCTATAGTGCGCAAGTCACCGCCCAGCCGCAACCCACAGAACATCATCGCCTGATCCTAAAACAATGAAGCAGATGACAAGGAAGATGCTGGATACAGAAAATGAGACGGAGGAGAGTCGTGGTAGAATATGAACCATCCCAGCATTCGCCTTTCATCCCGGTAGACTGCCAAAGTAGACGGTCGCCGGGTATCGAGGTCGCCGGTCGCCCGGGATCTTCCAAATGCTCAGCGTTGTCGGCTGAGCCATCCCGTTTGGTAAAACAGGCAGTAGTAATATATCTACTACTATAATTAGACATCTTCAGCGTTTGTTTTATGATGATAATAATTTGCATGCCTGCCACTTTCTCCATTGTTCCACCGTATATTCCAGTCCACTTAGAGTGTCGTCTGACTGTTTATTGTGGTGGTTTCATTCTTACACAACAACCATAATTACAGTGCCTGCACTCTGTGATTACTCTTTGCGTATTTACATCCCCGTCCTGCATTTTTTCCTTCTTCTTTTATGTTATTATTAGCTAAGCGACTTCTTTGTACTTATACGCGTCTCTAGAGATCAGACCGTATTCATTGTGAATATCTTACAGTGACTCAACATTGTTTTAGTAACAATCTATTACACTTTCTGTCCCCTACGTAAGGTAGGTTTGATTATAGATACAAAGTGTTTAATTTTTTTTTAAATTTGGGTTCTTTGTTCTCCGGCTAACTATTATAACTCAGTCGAGCACGTGTCTCTAAGCAGGGCATGTAAACGGAAAGAAGTTGTTTTTAAAAGATAACACTGATAAAAAAAATCTGAATCTAGATTTTTATTGCCGTCACGCTCAATTAATAATTGACATATTTAATCTTTATACACGCCTGACTGAAACTGTGATATTTCCGAATTTAACTACAGTCGTTTTAGTTGCCGCGCACCAATTACTTCGCGTACTTTACATTTTTGTAACTAACTCTCCGACGTGCACCTCGTGAGAGATTCTTCAGAACTGTGCGACACTTCCTTATGGCTCGAGAATATATACTCCTTCACCTCGAATTGCCTAAACATTATAATAGAGCTGCTATTGGTTACTAAATCGCGCCCACTTTAGCGTCTGTTTTGGTCAGCCAATCACTACTACTAACATATATGCTCTAGAGAAGATATTCCCTCCATTTCTAAAAAAAGGCACGGTACCCTGACGTCATTTTGTTTATCTCTTCTCACCCCCTTGGTTTATTGTTACCCACTTCTATTGTCAGTTTCACTGAGGCCGTGCAAACTTATTTCCTAACAATACCTATGGCTAACAAACATCTAAAATCCTGTACATACAATAATATTAATTTAGACTACAATCATTCTGGCGTTCACAGCATGTTATGATATAAAATATTGCCTCAAAAGAAAACAGCGATAGTCAAATGTTTAACAACTGGACGCTATATGCTGGTCTTAAAATTCCATACTGTTTCCATGACATCGCGAAAAATACCTGAATGTTGACAAGACTTTAAGAGAATGACTAAGTATTGAACAATTCGAACCAGATAGCTGGCAAATGGCTGATGTTACAGAAAAAAAGTTTTTGAACAAAGGTGTTTTGTGCTGTACATTTTCGTCAATCGCTTAGCGTTTGTCAGTTGTACAAGAAAGTGTAAAATTCCTTCCGAATAAAGACGACCCAGAAAATTCTAGATATAGTTTTTATTTGTCACGTAAATGCCTTTAACGTATGATGTTTTAATCAAAATCCTAGAACAGTTTTTGACAAAATCAAATATTTAGAAACATTTTTCATGTAAAATGTCGTTTGGGGAGGGTGAGTTTCTTGAAAATCTTCGTGTCGTATCTTTGGAAGACATTCAACTTAAATATCAAGATCGGAATTTAAAAAACTTTTTTTCCTTTTGAGTTATTCTGTTCACACACACACACACACACACACCGATCCCGACATGTACGGGTGGACCTTTTTCTAAATATGCTTTTATTTTTTTTAGTGTGTTTATTTTTCCAGAGCCTCAAACATTTCATCTCCTGGTGAAATTTCGACATTAAAATTTTGGCTGACAAAATTAAAAAGTATGAACATTTCCATTTAAAGGGAAGTTTTGGAATAGGAATTTTCTTAAAAATCACGGGATGAGCCTATACCTTACTAAACAAAAATATCTTATCTGTTGTACTCACATATCTTTCTCTATTCTTATACAAACTATTTTTACAAACGTTTATTCTCCATCTACTCATTGCTAATTTTCTTGTAAATGCAAGGGGAATTGGTAGGTTTTAAGCGATAGTCAAATGTTTTAAGAGCTGGTTGCTATGTGAAGTATTCCATTCTCTTTGTATGTCCAGGACATAAAAACAAATAACGAATTCCCATTTGAGAAACAGTATTGGAAAATTCAAACAAACAACAAGGAATATCTCGGAAATAGTTCACTCCACGCAAAAAGTTTATGTGATATAAATTGTGTGTTTTAACGACCTCTACATTTTTTGTGAAGAAAAATTCTGTCTATCTCTTACGGTTTACCAGTTATGCAAAATTCATTTAGAATTAAGAGGACTTTTACGGATATTCCCAGAAAATTCAGATATGCATTTCATTTTACATGAAAATATCTTATACATACCTATAATATTCTAATCAAAATCGTTAGAGACATTTTTGAGAAAACCAAAAATTTTGAAAAATGTTCGCTTTAAACCGTAGCTGAAATGTGGGGGATTTCTTGGAAAGTTTCGTGCCCCATTGTTGGAAGACACTAAACTCTTTTTGGGGGGGGGGTCGCCCCACACCTCCTCCCGGTAACGATCATCCTCAGAGGCTACATCGTCTCTCCATAACCAACGCAGTTACTACACTAAACATCCAGGGGGGTGCTTTGTTAGTAATCATGCAAAGTGTTAGTCGGGTTGCGCGGAAGCCCCACGTTTAATATCGGTTATTGAAATGCTGGCATGGAAAGATGCGATCGCGTCAGGGTTTAGTCCAGGGCTCCACACATGGCCCAGGCCCTGTGGTGATCGCTGGGAACAGTAGCATGCAATGGTGAGAATGATCATAGGCTGGTGGTTATCTTTGTGTTAGGTTGTGGTGCCTAGAGATTAGCAACTAATCATGTATCAACGTATATACAAAGTAGGGGCAGGCATGGTTGGATGGGAAGTGAGGTCCATTTCCTGGATTCTGCAGTGATTGTCCAACTGTCGTGGTGACATTAAACTCAAAAACCAAGTTTGGTGTTTATCCGACATTGGTATTTGAGCAATGTTGTCCACAGACAGACACAGACATACGGACATGTTTCCAAAAACGCTTTATTTGTATTCAGGGCGCCTATATCCAATGAAATCTCGATATCGAATTTTTTGTTGGAATAGAATACTTCCCCTACTTATTATACGCAGTGGTACATTCACATCACTTTCTCTACCTTCTGTCCTTATTAGTGGGTATATATAATATTCTTACTCAAGCTTATTTTTATATCTATAAACATTTTAACCCAAATAAACCTTTACAGAAATAGCTACATCACACATTTCGTTATAGACACAAAGAGAACAGCGATAGTCAAATGTTTAACAACTGGACGCTATATGCTGGCCTTAAAATTCCATACTGTTTCCATGACATCGCGAGAAACAACTGAATGTTCACAGGACTTAAAGAGAATGACCAAGTAATAAACAATTCGAACCACTAATATTGAATATTTCAGAAATGGCTAATGGCACAAAAAATATTTGAAATAAATTATGCTTTAAAGTGAAGCAGTATTTTTAACACTTAAATTATATCAGTCTAATTATATAATATAAAATATAATAACAGCCCGCCTTAAAGCAATATGTGTATAAAATAGTATATAAAGTATATGTAACAGTCATTGTATTATGCTTATTTATTATGTATGTATAATAATTTTATGTGAATGTATTACCTAGTTTAACAATGTAGGAGCTGTGAGAATAGAAGGAAGTTGCTTTCCGTAGCAAACAGAATTATAAAGTAGAAGCCGAAAGTTGCTAACATGAGGTAACCCTGAGACAACGATGAATTATAAAGTTTAATAAAGGCTACTAATAATTCTGGAACAATAATGTAATATTTAAAACAGTTTATAAATAGCTAATCAAAAACCCCAAAAAGTTAAAGTTGAATAAAAGTATTCTATTGGAGTAACATTAGCCAATCAGAGACTTGAAATAGAGCAAAAATGCAAATTGAGGTGGCAGACGCTACAAGGAAGCGTATCTAAGTAGTCAGATTTTGTACGAGTTCAGTGTAAGACATAGATAATTCATAGCGGTGAGAATAATATAAAGTTTACGTGTTAAAAAGTGCAAATAACAATAATCTCAAAGCTCTATAGTGGGATACATCAGTGAAGTGTTATTTAATCGTGTGAAGGATTAATAAACAAACTACAATACAACTGGAATTTGTATACGCCTTGTTCTTTAGCCACACCAGTGCTGCTAAGAGATACGTGCTTTACAAATTACTACTGACGCAGCCGATGTATACATACATATATACATAAATAAACACTAAAATACAAAGTTGATTTTTTAAACGTGGAGCGAAGTCCACAGGAAAAGTAAACGTGGGGCAAAGGCCACTGGAAAGTTTGTATCGTACGTGGGGCGAACACTCCTAGAAAGAATCTACCGCAAAATTGGCATCCATTACGTGTGTGGTCTATAACACCTTCAAGTTTGGCTACCATACGTGGGGTGGCAACAGCTTCAAAAGAGGTCTACATTTGTCATAGATACAAGATTATAGCAAACTCGTTCTGAAAAAAGTGAACTTCACAGGCTATTCCCAGAAAATTCAAAATGTAAATGTTATTTGTCATGTAAATATGTTTAAAATATAGTTATTATTTCAGTTAAAATCGTTAAAGCAAATTTTTAGCAAACAACATTTTCGAAAAATGTTCCATGTAAATGGTGGTTTGATGTATGTGGCTTTTCCTGGAAATATTGGTGTCGCATATTCGGAAGATATTAAACTTAAATATTACGTTTCGTACTTATCCAACTTTCTTTTTACTTTCTCCACTACGTATAGTAAGTAGGGGAAGTATTGCATTACACCCAAAAATTCCATACCGAGATTTCACCGGAAATACACGTTTTGAGGCCCCCTGAATCCAAAAAAAGCATTTTTGGAAACATGCCCGTGTGTGTCTGTGTGTGTGACTGTGAACAGCATGACTCAGAAACGAACAGTCGGATAAACACCAAACTTGATATTTAGGTTCAGTATCTTCCAGAAATGCGACACGAAGGTTTTCAAGAAAATCCCCGCACCCCAGATTACCCTTTACATTAAACATTTTTCGAAAATTTTAATTTTTTCAGAAATGGCTCTAAAGATTTTGATTTAAATATCATATATTCAAGTTACTTTCATGACAAATGAGTTTTCTGGGAATGTCTCCAAAACTATTCTTCATTGTGAACGACTTTTGCATAACTGGTAAACCATAAGAGATAGACAAAATTTTACTACATAAAAATTGTAGATCGCCTTAAAATACACAATTTATGTCATATACGTATTTTTATTGAGTGAACCATTTCCGAGTTATTGCTTGTTATTCCCTTAAATTTTCCAATACTTATACTTTTTCTCAAATGGAAATTCGTTATTCATTTTTTTATGTCCTGCACATACAAAGAGAATGGAATACGCCACATAGCAACCAGCTCTTAAAACATTTGACTATCACTTAAACCCTACCATATTCCCCTTGCATCTACAAGAAAATTAGCAATAAGATTAACATCTCGATTAACATGAAGCATATGGAGAATAAGCATTTGTAAAAATAGTTTGTACAAGAGTAGAGAATACCTTGTGAGTGTAACACATCGGATTTTTTTTCTATTTCTCCTGAGGTCTTGTAGGTTCGTTTTAATCAAACTAAAACTAAATAAATGATTTTGAGCTCAAAAATTTTGAAATGAAAATCCCTGTTTAAAGTTCGCGTGTGCCAGGGACACCAACTGAGAGCAATATCACAAGTGGAACCGTAGGGCCTGGTTTATTGCTGAAAACGCTTCACGACTATACCTTTAAAATGCAAAAGTGCATTTTAAGCATAATGTTTAGGTTGTTGGAAGTGGAGTAAGGACATAATACTGTGAGCTGAAGTTCACGAGAGCTACTACCTGCGTGGACGTTCTTTTGTTGATACCAATTTCATATGCATGAGGTCACACTTTAGCTCGTCAAGATGAGCACTTGTACCTCGTTACAATCTGCCTGCCATCCACGCACCGTGTGTTTTAACGTGCTCGGGGCGATATAAACCCAAATGAGGGGGTACATTCAATTACCTCACAAAATGTACCAGTCATTTCCTGTGACGTCATGCCCAGTTTCTAATGTTGCTCAGGAATCTTCACGCAGCAAAAAGAAGGATCTTACATAAGGCTGTCTTTGTGTGTGCTGGACGTCAAAGAAACATTAACGTGAACAAATATCGCATGGCTCTTGCAAAAGCTTACTCTCCCGTCTACTCTTTGTTAGTCCTAATAGAATTCGGTCACACATTTCCTTGTTACACATACTAGCTAAAGCGATTATAAGATTTTCAAGAAGCGAATCGCTATAGAGGTTACAATATACACGTGCAACCGAGCAGGATGGTTTAGACGGCAACCTCTGTGGCCCGCATTCAGGAGCTCCCAGTTTCGATTTCCGCCCAGTCTGACCATGGGCTTTTTCGTAGTTTTCCTCTGATCGCCTAGGCGAATGCTGGGGTAGTGTGTTTCACCACGATTTCTCCTTTCTCTTATTTCATCTTTCAGGCAGTCTCCGGGTTCCATAGTACGTCTGGTGGTATGCAGAGTGCATGGTCGCTGCGCTTTGGAAGGATTTCTCCCTGCCAACGACAGGGCGCGTTGGTCTGCCTGCAAGGTCCCCTTAGTTGCCCTCTCGCGGGACTCCGCGTCTACTGGCCGAGTGCGGGTGTTATAGAGTTACGTGCGTCTCTGTAATCCCGTTTGCCTGAGAACCTGCGACCTATTGTGGCTTCTTCACTTCATCCCTGGCTCTCGGTGGGTGTAACCACAATAGACGTATTTGATCACAGTGGCGAGGTGTTCCCCTCCGGAAATGCCTTAACCTTAAGTGTAACTTTCACATTTTTACATCACTGTGAGATAAGTCACTAGAATATCTTGTGATATTCGGGTTATTATTTTCCATTTAGAACCCGGAACCCCGCCGCAAATACGCAGCTGTTACATGTATTGGTTACGTTGGCGCCTTGTTTTTATGTTCAAAGTTTGCACGGCGACGATTTAGTCATCAACTGACGCACTGACGGAATACATTATTTATTATTCCATTACATTACTGTTTATATTAGATTAGTTGTATTAATTCGGCTAATTATATGAACATTTAATTATTTAGGTTAGGTTAGCATTAACTATTGGGCCTTCTCTTTGCAGTTAATTAGGAATTTGTATTGTTTTTGCAATTTTTGGTGTAACCGTTGTCTAATTGTTTGTAGTTTTACTTTCAAAAATAAACAAGATCTGTTAAATATTTAATTCTTTGGCGTAGGTAACTTCACCTAAATCATATTAAAACGTAACTATAAGTTGTTCTTCATGTAGTACAGTAATTTACAAAGTTTAATAACACACGCGTCCATAGCACGGTTTAGTGCTTCATTTAACACTTAAGGTGTATGGTGGAGAAGATACGTGATGATCAAACCTTTGTACCGAAGAACATACTATTACAGAGTAGTTGGTACATAATATGATATGGTAACGACTCTTAATACTAGCAGAAGACCGAAATATTGCATCTTTTATAAATACGTGGCCTGGTGATTTCTCTGGTTATGTATCTAGTGACTCAAGTTACAAGGTTGGCCGTCCTGACACGCGCCATCAACCATCTTTGTGTATTACGCTGCGTCCCCTGTCTATGTGAAATTCCATACTCTCTTTGATCGCGTGAAAAATACGAATAACGACTTACCACTTGCAACCTAGCGAGATTGCTCCGCGGTAAGGTGTTCGGAAGGTCCCGAGTTCGATCCCCGCCAACCTGCCACTCTGACCCATGGGTTTTTCGTGGTTTTCCCGGGTCGGCAGGCGAATGCTGGGGTGCTTCATCTTCTACCACGGCTCTCCTGACCTGCAATTCCTGTACCGTCATCTTCCTTGTCATCTGTTTCAGGACTATAGGACCAGGCGACGGTGTTCGGCGAATTACGGCTGGGCGGTGGATGTGGGCTCTGTAGAAGTTTCATCCTGAACTCGTCTAGGGACTACTCGGCTGGAACCCGCCTCTGGGTGCTTTAGAGCAGCCCCTTCGGGAAACCTCCGGAGGCTCGGGAGGCGTTGGAGGCGTTCAATCCGGAAACATTAGGGACCCTGTCGGTGCCTGCGCCCGTAGTCATCTGGTCGCCCTTCAGTTCCCTCCCCTGATCCCTCCCGGAGGTCAAAATAGAAGTCAAGGGGCCAGATGACCTACGTGCGGTGCTCTACCCGTTTAGGGGCAGAGGTGCTTGGTCGACGGTCGTTCATCGCCCTCTCTAGGCAGCTACAGCTGCGGGAAGGGTCTTCAAGCCTGGAACTGTTAAGGACTTCCGCGCGTCCCTGTGGCTGTAGCCTCATTTGTTTCATTTAATTCATCCCTTCCTCTTGGGGCGGTAGTAGCTACAATAGTTCTATAAAGGTCGCAGTGCGCCAGGTGTCTCCGTTGTATAACCTAACCTAACACTTGGAATAAAGTATTTTATTTGACATAAATTGTATGCTCTAATAAGATCTACTATTCTCAGTAGTGAGATTTTACATGTCTCTTACGGTTATGCCAAGTTCATTCAAAACGTTGCTCGATTCTGCTTATAACACTCACATCGCAACACACTAATACACCAAATTTCATTGATACATTGGGTAATTAACATGAGTGAGCTTTAATCTCACAAATAGCGATGTCTTACGAAAGCCTCTTGCACTTTACGTCGTTTTAAAACACACGCCGGGAGCGGAACATTGTCATAAAGTCGTGAGTGCAACGTAAAATTCCCGTGCAGTTTTACGGTGGGTAGGTATAAAGCAAACAAGAGGAGTAACTTGGAGGAACTGCATCGAGCGCGGACTGCTATTAATATGTTTTAATTAAACGTGTGTTGTGTTTTCCTGATGATTTCCCTCGCGTAGCCGGCTACTTTAGTCTCCAACTGCGGTTCCAATAAACCAGACTCGAGCTGATGCGGGCAGTAGAGTCACAAGTGACATTGTCGGGCTTTACAGTGGATCTACTCAACACTTGTTAGCGTTTCTTGCATCAACAGATGAACTAATTAGCTAATTACATCGGAGGAATAGAATTAAAGCAAAAACATGTTGGGTACACTTATAGGCTATAGGATATACAACGGAGGAAGAAGCGAAGCAGACTACAGGCAGCGGAATTCCTAAAAGTTGCAGCCTCGAAGACCCGTCCCAGTACGCGAGCTGCCTAGAGGGGATGATGAACGACCCGTCGGCCAGGCAGCACTACTGGAGTACCAGTCCACGGTAGTATTCGTTATATATATAATATATATATATATATATATATATATATATATAAATAAATTAGAATTGTAATTAAGGTTTGTTTGCGCCTTTACACTAATCTAATAATTTCTATATCTTTTTCTTTCTTTTATTTCTATCTTTATTTTATTATTTTGTTATGATGAACTAAACAATTAATGGAGTGAAATGGCGGGACAGGAAATTCGGAGGCTGAAAGACACCACAGCAGCATTCGCCTGACGACCCGGAAAATCCCGGAAAAAAAATCCATGATTTAGAGTGGGCGGTGGCCGGGGATCGAACCCGGGATCTCCTAAATGCGGGCCACAGAGCTCCTGAGATATCCCCCTCGATAAATTATAGGAAATAAACAATGAATCAATTCGGCAACCATAGCTGACATAACTGAGAGAACATTCATATCTTAGTAAATAAAACTTTAGCTTCTCTACCTGCATTTTTATTACCCGGTGTGTTGAACCGATAAGCAAGAATTCCCTTCCTGGGAGAGAAGTGAGCAGATGTTACGGACTGTGATGTGTCTTTTATCACCACAACATGGTAATTGATTATTTATTCACATTTCAGTTATACTATATTTAATAATGCACAGAGGTTTATGTATATTCGTTACTCAGAGAAAAGAATATAACAAAATGGTTTAATCTCCTCTCTCTAAGCCACGGTATTACGCCATTGCTATTATTGGCACGCTTGTCATAATGAGCCATGTATACCATACTGAATTCATTAACAACTTGTTATAATGGTAGGGTTGCATAAACATTTTGTGCCCCTAAACTTTTCTGAGATATTGTTTGAATTTTCTAGCGGTAAATTGCTATTCGATTTTTTGCTTCATAGCAGGCAAAGAATTAGATAGGAGATTTCACCGGAAATACGCGTTTTGAGGCTCGTGAATCCAAAATGGTAATCATTAAAAACTTTTCGTGTATTATTATACACCCGGGTGAGGCCAAAAGTTTTGCAGCTAAAATATTAAATTTAGTTACTCCGGCATAAACATTGGGGAACGTAGAATCAGTGGCACACGAGAGATACCAAGAACCTGCTGCACAACTAAGCGGGCGTGGGATCTTTTAAGACATTAAAAATACATAAATGCACTGTTACCTCTGATTTATTATACTTAACAAGGTGCCCTATATTATACACTGGGGGAGATGCACACACGTCCATCACACACACGCAAACATCCCCTCTGAAGACCTACATTAGACTCCGTATTTTTTCCAACGCGACAATGTACACACATACGCTACAATATGTGTCTCTGTGCGTGTCTGAACAGTTCAACTCAAACACAAAATATCGGATATGTAACAAATTAAAATATTATTTAATTACTTTCCAAAGATGCGATACGAAAATTTAAGAAAACCCCCACGCCAAACTACACTTTACATGGAATATTTAAAACTATTTTATTTTCTAAAACATCGTTCCAAATGTTGATTAAATTAGCATAAGGTTTTAATAAAATTGTGGGCTGGAACTCCCTAGTTAAAAACAATTTAAAAATGAATAGCAAAAATAGCATGGTTAAATAGTATCATATTTCTATCTTAATGGGAACTAATAACCGATAGAGGGTAGAGAAAGTCATGTGAATGTAACACATAAGATGTTTTTTATTAAATACTATACCCTCACTTTAGTTAAGCGTTACCATTAGATTCTTATGGGTAGAAAATTTCGCCTCACTCTTATATATTAGTTTTTAAAATTGGTGCATAATGAAGTTTCTGTTTCAGCGGGAGTTAACCAGAAGTGCAAGGACGAAGTCGAAGAGAAAGTAAAAGGAGAAGATTAATGGAAGAAGTCACCCAGGGACTATCATTCATTTTTCAGTGCACCTCTTGGAACACAAATCGATTTATTTTAACCGCTGTCATGGTAACGAACTTGAAAAACGTTACGTGTGCTGCTCTCGATGGCTTTATACCTTTGTTCATTCATTCCTGCTCTTTGCTTCTGCGTTTTCGTTTTGAACTTGCGTTCAAGTAAAGCGACTGAAGATGACGGTTTAAAGCAAATATTTTAATTTCCTTTCTTATAAATTGCAAAAAACCTACCACTGTCTGAGCATTCTGCATTAAAATTACACATAATTTATTATTTAAGCGAATATAAAATGTATTTTTAAAAATCTGATATGCTACATTCACATAACTTTCTCCACCTTCTGTCGTTTATTAGTAGTATACAAATAATTCTTAAGAAAGATTATTTTTCTGTGTACATCATTTTAACCACGATAAACCTTTGCAGAAATAGCCGCATAACATTTTGAAGCAACATACATTACTAGTCACGGAGAAACTAATACAATAACTCATTAATGTAATAAGATATCTAATTCACAGCTTCTCAGCATCAACACAATAATAATTTATTTCTTTAGTATTTTGTTCTCAGTTTTACGTGTTATGTGCCTTTTTTGATAATATTGTACTTATAATAATTAAGATGATATTAAAAACACATATACTCATAATGTACACATGGTAGAGAATAAGTATATAACGTTTTAATATATAACATATAATGACGCAGTATTTTATATCACAACAATGTAAATGCCAGAGTGATTATAGTGTAAATAAGCATTATTGTATGACAATGATTTGAGATGTTTGTTAATTATAAGCATTGTTAGGAAATAAGTTTACACGGCCTCACTGAAACTGACAATAAGAGCGGGCAACAATGAGCGAGGGGGTGAGTTGTTTATTAATTAGAAGAGGCAAGCAAATGACGTCAGATTAGCGCGCTTTTCTGTAGAAATGGAGGGAATTTCTTCCCTAGAGCATATGTGTCCGTAATTTTGATTGGATATAAATGTAGACGCTAATGTTGGCGCGTTTTATTAACCAATAGCAGCTCTGTTATAATGTTTAGGCATATTGGAGTGTGGGAGTATAAATTCCGTGCCAGAGACGGGTAACACGCAGTTTGACAGAATAA
The DNA here is from genome assembly GCA_030765065.1 of Deroplatys truncata. Taxonomy (NCBI): domain Eukaryota; kingdom Metazoa; phylum Arthropoda; class Insecta; order Mantodea; family Mantidae; genus Deroplatys; species Deroplatys truncata. The sequence continues at coordinate 269,850,963 of CM060976.1, forward strand.
TTCACGAGGTAAACGTCGCTCAGTCCAATAGAAACATACAAAGGTTATACGTCGCACCGTTTAAGAGAATCGTTCACGCGTTATACGTCGCGCAATTCTACAAAATCTCTCGCGTAGTAAAGTTAGTTATAAATGTGAAATACGCGAATTAATAATGTGCAGTAAATAATTGATTATAGTGATATTAGAAAATATAACAGTTTCAGTCGGGCGTGTATCAAGAATAATTATGTGAAATGAATGTGTGACGGCAATAAAAGTGTAAAAACAAATTCTTTTATCAGCGTTATCTTTCAGTAAAATCTCCTTTCCGTTTACACACCCTTTTCAAGAGATATGCTCGACTGAGTAGTAATAATAGCTAGCCGGAGGACAAATAACCCAAAGTTCAAACTATTAATACAATAACAGGCGCCCAGCAATAGATAACACGAAGTGATCGCGACAAATTGGCTCACATATGTGGTGCAGATAAACATGAAGCATCTTCCAACTACCAAAAAAATATTCTACTTCAATAATAAGATAATGGAATTCTGTAAACATATATATATATATAAACTGTTATTGGATAGTAGCACCAATCAGGTACATTGATACATGCCTATAATTCAAATACGTACGTTAAGAAGAACGGTTGAAGGGAACGCTAACAGAAGCTTGTCAGTGTTCGAGCAGGAAGACCGTGTATAAACTCATCTCTAAAAGGTGTTAAAACTACGTATTTAAAGTCTACCAGTTATACCATAACAAATGTAATAGTGAATTGTGAATATGTATATGTGCATTATCTAAAACACAAGAGAAATAATTAACAGAATACGTGAGTACAAAATATTTTAACATTCTCCATATCTAACCCTGACAAGACACAAGAGCTCTCCGACACAATACAGCAGCCGTGGCACAATTATAAAATAATAATTACAACATACTAACACATATACAAGAATACAGATATACGATCATCAGATTCCAGTCTAGAGAACGTCAAGATACGTCACGAGAGTACACACATCAAGACGAACTACAGGTATATACGTAATAGAGCATCTATCATCATCAACGTAGTGGGGCCCTACCAAGGAGGAACCAATACAATTTCGTTATAGATTCCATAATCTTTCCCTGATATCGCGAGACTTAAAAGCAAGCCAAGTATCGAACAAATTGAGGCATTAATAACGGATATCTCGGAAATAGCTGATGCCATAAAAAAGCTACTTGGAATAAATTATGTATTTTAAACAGATCTATATTTTAGTACGTTTTCGTCTATCACTTAACGTTTACCAGTTACACAAGATTATACAAAATTCCTTCCGAATGAAGAGGACTTCACAAGCTATTCCCAGAATATTAAAAAATATACATTCTATTTTCATAGAAATTGAGGCAGTATTTTTAACACTTAATGATTTTAGTCTAATTATATAAATATAGATTCAATAACGGCCCGCCTTAAAGCAATATGTGTATGTAACAATACATAAGAAGTTTATATTACATTGTATATGTTTATATTATTGTATTCATGTGTAATAATGTTATGTGAATGTATTACGTAATTTAATAATGTAGGAGCTGTAAGAATAATAAGTCAAAAGTTGCTAACAATGAGGTAACACTGAGGTAACCTTGAGGCAATAATGAGTTTGAGAGTTTAAATGTTACTTGTGATTCTTGGAAGCAATAATGTAATTTTAGTGACAGTTTATAAAAGTAGCCAATCAACAACCAGAAAAAGCTTTAGTTAAATGAAGGTATTCTATTGGATTTGTGGGCTCGAATACAAACTGCGTGGAGGGAAATCCCTCAGGAACTTATTCAGAACCTTTTTGATTCAATGCCACGGCATATAGCAGCTCTAATTGCAGCGCATGGAGGCCACACCAAATACTGAATATTAGGGCTCAAAGATCATGTACAGATTTGAAAAGTTTATCATTTGTTACTTGTCATGTACCTAACCTGTGCTATTGAATTCATGCGTTTCCTTTTTGGTGTTGCAATTTTCATAAACGGCAGTGTATGTGATAAAATTTTTATACCAATTCTCCTTGTAGTTTCAGAGAAAACAAGTCATTTATGTTGAAAAATGTTTGAGTAATTTCACAATGATAGTAGAAATGTGGGTAACCTCAAATAATATTTTTAGAAATTCATTTGTGATATCAATACTTAAACAATTTAATCAATCAATCAGCGAATTAACCAGAAATAGCCATATTTTGATAAAATGCAAAAAAGGAAAGATGTAATTTTTTCATTTTTGAGTTGACTCCAAATAATGAAAGGTTATCTGGAAGAAGAGTGGGTGGAAAATAATGTGAACGCAACATATCAGATTTTGTAATGTGCCTTGCGGTGTATTGTTATAAAGTTTGTATTCAATACATTAATTTCCCACCACATTCGCTAAAAGCGAGTTTACTAAAGCAAGCACAGAAGTATAATACAAATATTTGTTCTGTTATTGCAATACTGAAAACGGGGCGTGTATTCTGTGGGCGATAATGCGAGCAGAGGTCAAGAGTTCTCCTAGAAATTGAGATGTACACAATGTTGCCCCTCAAAGGGCTTATCTACAGCTTCCCTGTCAATTCCAGTTAATTTCTCTCAAGGCATTTAGACGGCAGATCTCTAGCCCCGTTAATTCAGAGCGTATTTCACATTAAGCACATCATGGAAGGAAACGTTGTATTTCAAACAGTTAAATTAATGTCTGTCTATCGCTACGAAGTTAATACGAGGGCGGATTGATAAGTGAGTGAACTTTTAAAGAAAATAACAATTTTTTCCAAAAAACCAATTATATTTCTCAACATAGTGTCATTTCAATTCAATACACATTGTCCAGCGTTTCTACAATTTTTTTAACCCTTTCAAAAATATTATTTTTGGAAGTCTGCAAAATATGAGGTGGTTTCTGCCATGGTGTGTTCACTGGATGTGAATTTCTTCCCAGCGGGCCAATTTTGCAGGTTTGTGAAGAGGAAAAAATCGCTTGGAGCCAAATCTGGAGAACATAATGAGTGAGTTATCAGCTTGTAGCCCAATTCCACAAATTTTGCGATGGCAATGGCTGAATTGTGCGCGGGTGTATTATCCTGGTGAAAGAGAACCTTTTTCTTCACCAAACGGGTCGTTTGTTTAACATTCTTTGTGAAACTGATCCAATTATGCAGCATAATATGAACCTGTGATCGTTCAACCCTTTTCCAGGTGGTGGATGTCTATCACCCCCTGTGAATCCCAAAAGACAGCTGCCATGATTTTTCCTGCCGACGGAAAGGTTTTCACTTCCTTTGGAGCAGGTTCGCCTGCTTTGATTGTTGTTTGGTTTCAGGTTGATAGTAATGGATCCAAGTTTTATCAACCGTGATATAACGCCGCAAGAACTCATTTGAGTTGCACTGGAACATGTTCAAAAATCCGTGTGAAATGTCACACGATTCGGCTTGTTCTCAACTGTGAGCAGTTGAGGTACCCATCTTGCTGACAGATTTGTCATACTCAAAAATTCGTGCAGAATGTTATGCACCCGTTCACTCGATATGTTTACGTCTTGGCTATCTCACGGATTTTCAGTCGGCGGTCTTCTTACTCAATATCGTGAACTTTGATCACCATTTCTTCTGTTGTGATCTCAACCGGCCGTCCTGAGAGCACTGCATTTCTTGTGCTCGAACGGACACATCGAAATACTGTGAAGCGTGCCATAATATGATATAGGAGAGTGCCCATAATATTTGTTCAACTTTTCTTTCGTTTCCTTTACCATCTTATTACGCAAAGGTAGTGCTTTATCACAATGAAATTCACTTTTCTCCATTTTCTACGAAGCAACTTTTGTTCTAAGAAACAAATGACGACTAAATTCTGCGATTATACCCAGAATAGATGTAAGACTTGGACGCAAACAAGAAACCTGTGATTAAAACACTACCTCTGGCCAAAGTCATTGGCTTATCAAACCGCCCTCGTAATTCATATCTTTGTCTGTAATAAATCCATAACAAACGAAACTGTCACAGAGTATGTAGGTAATGTTTTAATCTATATTAATACACTGTGGGTGTTTTAAGGTGAGGCCACAGACAGTTATAAGCTTAGCATGCTCGCAGTAACCTCGGTACCTTTCCGATGCGCAACTGGCGGCACATGACGCATTCAAGTTTATACTTAGTAACTGTGCTTCAGTCGCTGCATTGTGTTCGTGTTGGAAAGAGAGTTCTGTATCCCAATGGTGAAAGTTTATTCAAGACATCTGTGTTGTATGTGATTTTCTTAAGAGCATTAATGCCTTATTAGTCCACCGCAATGCCTTACGCTTCAACACATACGTAAAAACCGAATCATGTAGACAGGTGTGTAGAGAATTTCAGGAGAAATTTCCCGGTATTCCAGTTGCAAATAGAGGAAGTATTAGGACAACGGGATCGCTAAACCTAAGAAGCCAAAACAAGATAATCTAACGCAGGAAAAAAATTTATGGAATTGGTGCATCTATTTGTGGTGAACCCTAAAAATGGTTTATGGGAACAATCCTTAAACCATAGACAAACTTAAGGGCAATATAGAAACAGAAATTATGAAGATTACGCAAGAAGAACTAATGAGTGTGAATGGTAATTTCTTCCGAAGATGCTAGGAATGCCTTTACGCAGATGGACACCACTTAAAACAAGCCTAGTACTCATTTTAGTGCATATTACTATCACTAGGTGTAAGTTACGCGAGAGTTACGGAGCGAAAAGCTCACAGTGTAATAGACAGTATGCGGAGCATGCATATGCACGAAACATGGCCTCACCATAAAACGACCGCACTGCGTTCTAAACAGAGAAAATTTGTATTCGTGTCTATAGGGTAATCTCAAAAACCACTCAAAGAATTATCAAAATTCTTTCACCATTAAAAACATAATTCTTTCTGACGGACGTGGGCCTATAAAACACTAATTTCATTTCTTAAAATACTGAAATATTAAAAAAGATTTACAAGTCCCTTTACTTGTATACGAACACATTGGTGTTATAAAAGAACACGTTAATTATATCTAATTATTAATTCTCAGGTTATAGTGGGTGAGGTAAGTTTAAGAACACACTGCAATTTTTCCTTAATAAATGAAGTTTATTCACAATTGAAATAATTATGGGCGGCTAGCTTTTCCCCATATTATAATCTCACCACTTTAAATTAGTCAGGAGCCTAGTTATCTGTACACGCAATTCCACCCTTGTGCATATGTAGAACCTCGTGTCGACGTGAATTCTTGAAGATCAGTTACAGAGAGAGAGAGAGAGAGAGAGAGAGAGAGAGGGCTCTGAGGCCTTGTCTGTCCTTATATACGGGAGCCTAGTGAAGCTCACCTCTGCGTTTAAAAATGTAACGACGCTTCCTATTGGTCCTCAGACCGCGTTACCTTAACTTGTATGAGAATGTGTGGCTTCAGATCCGTGCGCTTAAGCGCCATGTCGTAGCGTTGTGAAGCTAGTTCCATATCTCCGTCTCTTTCTTTTCTCTATCTGTCGCTTTCTATTTCTCCGTACCGTTACCGGTTTCCTGCCTGTTGGCTTGGTGAGAGGTACGCTCTTTATGTTTTCCTGGAATTTTGGCCAGCTCGCCCGTTTCTTACAATCAGCTGTGTACAAATGTTAGATGTTGAATATTTTAACATGTTAGCGAATTAAATTATTGCTGTACAATTCTTATATGTGTGGTTCCCCTTTCATATGTACAATTCCTGTCTATGTATAATGTACCCCTTTCAACCGCCAGCTTTACTTTCCTTCCGATGCCAAGGATTTTTACGTCCGAAAAAATCCATCGCTCTCCGCCGGGTTTGAACCCGCAACCTCGGGAACTAGAGGCTAACATGCTAACAACTACACCACGGAGGACGACACCTCTTTGGAAAGGATACATCTGTGACCACCGAGAAACATAATATTCTGAATTATAGAATATCTGTTGACCGTATTCTAATGTTACATGGACACACTTTTCTCTCTTTAAGCAATTTATTAACACTCCCCGCTAACGATCTTGATTTTAACATATAAATGTAATAAAGAAAAACTTTCTTCCTTGAGGATTATTAAAGTTGCCTTTGGTATCGCATGAGTATTGTATCTTTCTCTTTTTTAAGGAAGTTATTAAATCCTTGTATGAATTATTTCCAACATAGTTATCACTCTAGGAAATACTTCATGTACTGAGTGTTCTAAAGGGGGTACAGCATATAATATGTTGTTTACTGCAACTTAAATTCTGCAAAGTTGCATTTAACTTAAACAGTCGTTTAGGCAATTTAATAGATTTAAACTTGAATGTCATAAATGTTAAATGGGGTTGTAACAAACTGTTGCGAAACGTGCAATGAATTTTTTTAAACTTTCGTTTTGGAAATATAAACCATTGCAATGCTGCAACACGTTCAGCCATCTGAGTGGCATGAAATTCACCTCCCAAGGGAATTGTATAAATTCGTGAGAATCCCTATACACCCCGCTAAAGATGCTATTTGCACCATAACTATTTTAAATCACTACTGTGATTGGCTGATCACCAAGAGTCGTATGAGAATATTTACTCTCTTCTCACGACGCGTTTGGACTTTCCATTTTTGTCCCAACTTCTCCTATCTCTGTTCAAATTCTATTTGTCACTTCAGCATCTCCGCTGGTCATGTTCGGCCTATACTCTCTGCTTCCAGCTGCACGGCTAGTTAGCTTCTGTCACACTTACCATATAACATATTTACATTGATGCACCATTGCCCCCGATACAGCATTCAGTAAGAATATCTATAGATCATTGCACAGTAATTTCATAAAGAACGGCGGGAGAGAAAAGTGAAAGTAACTAAATCGTCTTTCGGGTTCAAAAAGCTGACCGTGTAACCTCAGGCAGCAGCTAGTAATTCGAATAAAATTAGTGATGGGACAATACCACTGTTTCTCGATACTCGACATTCGAGTCTCGATACTTACTTTATAAAAATCTGTAAAGGCGATAACTTGTTCACTGAAATGTGTTCTTATTGGTAGTTTTCTGTGTACAAACGCAAGTAAGCAACTTTGTATTATATGTCGATTCCGAAATTGTTCGTGTTTGTCATTCTCCAATTGGCAGCATTTTTTAACTTGATAATGCCACAGTTTATATAACCCCTATTGTTAGTTAGAGATTATTATTATTTATTTTTATTATTTTCCGGCAAATATATTTTGGGTTTAAAACTTTCTTTTTATAGGATTTTCTATTTGTAGAAAAACAAATACTAGAAATTCTTCTTTATTCTGTAATTTAGAAAATATAAAACTATATATTTTTTTTACACGAAACTCAAACAACTAAAAACAATGCGGTGTGTTACGGCATTCTAGCACTGATCACAACTACCACATAACATATTATTTTTTCATCTCGTAATAAGTAATTAGCCATATAACACAGGTTTGACTTACGCAAACACAAACTAACAAATGGAAGAAAAGAACAACTATTTCCATGCGCTGTGTTATCTCACGTCTTAAGTTCTGAGTTGTTTTGATGGATTCACAGATTTTGGTACTTTCATGAGTACGAGGGGCACTATTTATATTTTGAGCCTTGGCAAACCTGAATATTGTAGGTGCCATCTGAAGTTTCCAGTGGAAAGTTTGACATTTTTTACCATAATCTACTTCGAACATTTTGTCAATAGAGAGTCATTTGTTTCATTTACACTAACTTGAAAATTGTGTGTCAACAAAAACATGGAATTAACTCGTAAAAAAGTTCGTGCAATGATTTATTACGACTTTCGACGTGGATTATCAAGACAAGAGTGCATCGATCAACTAACTTCCACATTTGGCGACGAAGCTCCATCCTTTGCCACTGTGAAATGCTGGTATAACGAATTTAATCGTGGCCGCCGTTCGTTCAATGATGAAGTTCGTGAAGGTCGTCCAAAATCAGTTGTTGTGCCAGAAAACATTGATGCTGTGCAAAAACTAATAACGAAAGATCATCATGCGACATATTGTGAGATTGAGGCAACCCTAGGCATTAGTTCCACCAGCATATATAAAATATTGCATGATTATTTAACCGTGAAAAAGGTTTGCTCTCGTTGGATCTCACATAATTTGACGCAATCACAAAAAAATGCTCGTGTCGATTGGTGTACAAAAATGCTTAAGAAATATAATTGCGTTGTCTCAAAAGACGTAAATAAGATTGTAACAAGTGACGAATCATGGATCTATACGTATGAGCCCGAACGTAAACAGCAGTCGACTGTATGGGTGTTTCAAGATGAAGCAAATCCAAAAAAGGTTGTTCCCACTCGAAGCACTTGGAAGCAAATGGTCGCCTGCTTTTTCAGCAAAACTGGCCATGTGGCAACAGTGCCTTTAGAGGAACGTAAAACGGTCAATGCCGAATGGTACACAACCATTTGTTTGCCGGAAGTCTTCGGTGAAGTAAGGAAAACCATCAAGACCCGTAGGATCGTTATTCATCAAACAATGCGAGCGCGCGCACACATACACACACACACACACACACACACACACACACACATCTCGTCTAATAACAAAGTATTTGAAGGCTCAAAGAATCGAATTGATGGGTCATCCGCCATACAGTCCTAATATGACACCCAATGACTTCTTTTTGTTACCGAACGTCAAGAATAGATTACCTGGACAACGAATTTCGTTGGTAGAAGAAGCCGTTGATGTCTTCAAAAACCATGTTTTGGAGGTGTCTCAAGAAGACTGGAATAAATGCTTTTACAAATGGTTCAAACGGATGCAAAAGGTTATTGATCATAAAGGAGAATATTTTGAAAAACAATAAAGCAGTTTTCAATCAGAAATTACCGTGTTTTAATTATTAGGCTCAAAATATAGTGTCCCCCATACCTCTACTCTTTCACCCATTGTTTTACATGTATACATTTAGACACAAGAGTCGTTGGAATGCGGCATTGACTCACCCACAGGAAACGCGTAAGGATCTATCAAGAACTATAGTCCAGCAACTCTTTGGGGAAATGAGCGTGTCAATAGCATGAAGTCTCGACTCCTTTTATTTCTTATCCAGCATAAAGTTAAACGCAACAACTTTCAATAATGCAATACTTAAAAATTTATAAATATCGAAGGTTTGTCTCGAAGTATTACACGTTCTTCGATACCACCGAGTATAGAGGTATCGAGGTCCCTCCGTATATAAAATTCCTTAATAATATAACCTCTTTTAAAAACAAGCAAACTGAATCAATAAATCCATCACAGCCCGCTCTAAAGGTTCCCATTGTTTTATACTTTCCAAACGAAAATAGCCTTATCTGCGTAGTCACCTTCCTTTACCGTTTAGTTTTTATTTCTGTTGATTTTGTGTTGTTAGTTGAACTTTGGGTCGCGATATTGAACAATCACTCCGGTTTTTTAATGGTAATATAGAGAAAAGAGGAAAAAAATTCAATCAGATTGACTGGTACACGGGATTTGATATTTTATCTCTATTTATTTTACATCGCGACAGATCTGTTACGAGACAGCTTGAGGATCGGTATGTGTGGACAGTTAGCCTTCTAGGTCTCATCACTCTACCATGTATTGCTTCGTCACGTGTCCACAGAAACCTTAGTGATAGGAAACTTACCTCTGCTTGTATACGTGACGGGCCGATGGCAGCTTCGACAGGCATCCACACAGGCCTTAGTGCTAGGCAACTGTATATTTTCTTCTACATGTGCCGGGCAGACGACATTAGGGTGCATTCCAGTCCTACTGCTTTCATTATCTGTGGATAGATGACAGAGCATTCACTATTACCATTTATTTATTCTACTAGAAAGTTCAATATATACATTTTATTGGTTATGTAAATGTCTCTAATGTATGGTATTTTAATCAAAATCCTTAGCCATTTTAGAAAAATAAAAAATAACGAATCACTTTTCACGTAAAAAAATTCTGATGTGTTACACTCACATGACTTTCTCTACTCTTGTAAAACTATTTTTACAAACGCTTATTCTCCACATGCTTCATGTTAATCGAGATGTTAATCTTATTGCTAATTTTCTTGTAGATGCAAGGGGGATATGGCAGGCTTTAAGCGATAGTCAAATGTTTTAAGATCTGGTTGCTATGTGGCGCTTTTCATTCGCTTTGTATGTCCAGAACATACAAAAAAATCTGTGTTACACTCACATGACTTTCTCTACTCTTGTACAAACTATTTCTACAAACTCTTATCTCCATCCATTTTATATTATTAGAGATAAAAATTTGCAGAAACGATCTTTTGACATGGAAAGAGAATTACATTTTACACATAGCGACCAGTTCTAAAAATATTTGACTATCACTTAAGGCGTAATATGTTCCCCTTGTTTTGTAATTGCAAGGGCAATATAGAAATGCAGTAGCCTTTAAGCACATACATATCTCTTAATAGCTGGTTGCTAGGTGCAGCACCATTCTCTTTGCCACAGATTAATATTCTTTGCATATCCAAGACAAAAAAAATGAATAAGGAATTCCCATTTGAGAAAATAAGTATTGAAACATTTAAGGGAATAAGAAGCAATATCTCGAAAATGGTTCACTCAACCAAAAAAATGTGTATGACATAAATTGTGTATTTTAACGCGATCTACATTTTTGTGAAGTAAAATTTTGTCTATTTCTTATGGTTTACCAGTTATGCAAAAGTCGTTCACAACGAAGAATACTTTTGGAGACATTGCCAGAAAACTCAAGATATAAATTTTATTTGTCATGAAAACATATTAAACATATGATATTTTAATCAAAATCGTTAGAGCCATTCTAGAGAAAATTACAATTTTTGAAAAATGTTCCATGTAAAGGGTAATCTGGTGTGGAGGGATTTTCTTGAAAACCTTCGTGTCGCATCTCTGGAAGATGCTGAACGCAAATACCAAGTTTGGTGTTTATCGACTGTTCGTTTCTGAGTTATGCTGTTCACAGACACACATACGCACAGACACACAGACACACACACGGACATGTTTCCAAAAATGATTTTTTTGGATTCAGGGGACCCGAAACATATATATCTCGGTATCGAATTTTTGGGTGGAATACAATACTTCCCCTACTTACTATACGTAGTAGAGAAAGTAAAAGTAAATAACGAATTCCCATTTGATAAAAAGGATAACTATTGGAAAAATTAAGGGAATAACAAGCAATATCTCGAAAATGGTTCACTCAAAAAAAGATGTATATGACATAAATTGTTTATTTTAACGCGATCTACATTTTTTGTGTAGTAAAATTTTGCCTATCTCTTATGGTTTACCAGTTATGCAAAAGTCTTTCACAATGAAGAATACTTTTCGAGACATTCCCAGAAAATTCAAGATTTAGATTTTATTTGTCATGAAAGTGTCTTAAATATATGATATTTTAATCAAAATCGTAAGAGTCATTTTTGAGAAAATTACAATTTTCGAAAAATGTTCCATGTAAAGGGTAATCTGGGGTGGGGGGATTTTCTTGAAAACCTTCGTGTCGTATCTCTGGAAGATAAGTAACCTAAATACCAAGTTTGGTGTTTATCTCACTGTTCGTTTCTGAGTTATGCTGTTCTCAGACAGACACAGACACACAGACGGACATGTTTCCAAAAATGCTTTTTTTGGATTCAGGGGGTCTCAAAACATATATTTCCGCTGAAATCTCGGTATCGGATTTTCGGGTAGAACACAATACTTCCCCTACTTACTAGCTTATGGTAGAAATATTATTTACTGGCTTTTAAAACAGTATGTATATGTTGCCTGTAAGGAAAATTCACACCCAAACCTCCGCAGTTAAAGTGAGTCAGATGTACGCGGCTACGAGTTTCAACTATTTTTTGCAATTTTGTTGGAGTGATATTCACAAAAAGTTTCATTTGCAATGATCGCCTCTCCTGGAATTAGTGACGCCGTCAGGTAGATGTGACAGCTCTGTATTAAGCTCTATAAAGTAGATTTTTTAATTTGCTCCAAATTGAATTCCCCGTCAATGATGTAAATGTCGATACGAGGGAAGATACAGCGCACAAATTGACTGAAGTGTTTTGTGTCACAACTCTTGTTATATGGGTGCAATCAAGCACTGCTTCGCATCCAGGCTTGTGCTTTACTCACATACTACTTACTCAAGACGAATAACAAAAATTTCGTTTTCCTGATGATTGTAACACACAGAGAGTTTTCATAGCTTAAATGTACATAGAAAATAGCTTTACTACTGTACTCTCAAGTTCCAAATTTCATATGTAAGGTTAACAAATTTCAACACCAAGATCTTTCAAAAAATTTGGTACCACTCCCAATGAAGGTTTTTCAGCAAAAGTAACTAAATCAAGTAAAAACTGAATGTTAAAGGAAGGAGTGAATCACTTGCTAAAATGAAATGATGTGACCCACGCACCTCTTTAACCCTTTACAGCCCAATGTTGCCATATGACAGCATTATGTCTACTTGGACAGGTAGAATCAACCCTGTCCAACTTGTGTGAAAGAGCAATTAATTCCATTATGTATACTTGTTCAAAGTAACATAAAAAACTTGGCTTGCAAACAATAAGTTTCAAAAATTCTCTAACGTTGTGATACGAATGCACCATTTAAGTTGAGACTGTACAATAGCTCCAAAACTAAGAGTTGTAAGAAGAAATGTCTTCAATAAAAGTTGATTCATATTATGGAGGAAAGTAAATGCTATTAGTCGTGTTTTATTTGTTGTTGTGATGGTCATTTTAGATTAAATTTACTCTTTTTTAATGGAAACCTACCTTTGTATGTTGTTTTCTCACTCCTCATAAAAAACTAAACAACATTTGTATAAAGCACTCTGCAATTGTTTTTACACCAACAAAAATAAGTACGAAAATTCTGAATGGTTGTGTACGAAGAGCGCAGGGAATGGCTGGACCATACATGGATGATCATTTACGTTTAGTAATTGGGAACCAGCATTTTTATTTTATTTTCTTATTCCTCATCACAAAATAAACAGCCCTTTATAAACCATTTTCTAACGACAAAACAACATACAAAATATAGGTTCTGTAAAGTTGTTTAAATTTTGTATAATATCCTAAAATAAAACTAAAAAGCACTTTTCCTCTGTTTCTTTGTATTAGTGCTAAACACATGTCAATCACCATTAATTTTATGTGGGTCCACCCAATCCTTTACCACAGGCTTAGTAACACCGCAGCAAGGATTCGAAGTCCTTCATTGTTGAGCTATAAATATAAGATTACGGCAAGCCTTAGGGCACAAGTATCCACCATCAGGTTTCAAAAGCGGTTTCGGTCGAAAATAAATTGAACTGGAAAGGGTCAAGCTACGGCATTTATAAGCAGGAACCACCGCCGTTTTGGGCTGAAGGCCCTACAACAATAGGTAAAGAGTCGCTAAATCAACATTTAGCCTACATTTTAAACGCTAACGTGAATCATATTTCACTGCACAAATCCTGCGAGCTACACTCTGTCAACCGCAATTGCTCCACTCCTCTTCTTATATAAAACATCCCTGGGCTATGCTTTGCGGCTTAGGGCCGCGGAATGTTGGCAGCGAAAACAACATATTCGCCTCGGGTGTGATCCGTATGTTAATTGTTTATAATGAACAGTTTTAAAATTGTGATTTGTTCATTAAATGTGTTGTTCATGTTAAGCTGCATTCATAACTTGTGTTGGTAAACGTGCTACAGTGTATGATATCTGTGTTCTGGAGTAAAATAGTGCGAGATATTCGTGTGGTATATATGATTCCCAACTATTGATAGATACGGGAGCATTGCCCAAAATTCCCTCTGCTCGCATCTGTGGTGTGGGAGAACCGCATCTGCCTCTCATTTAAGAGGTCCCGAGTTCGAATCCCGGTTAGGGTGTGTTAAAGGTAGCGGTAAAAGTACGAACGGAGAGACACTCGCAACCGGGGTAGAGCACCGCAAGGCCGCAACGGGACTTTTTGCTTCTACCGTGACCCCTGGCAGAGAGAGATGAGCGAAGAGGGCCGACTAGATCCGGAAGATGACGGGGCACTTATGTACGGTGTCCCTAACGTTTCCAGATCGAATGCATCCTACACCGCCCGGGCCCACGCACAAGCACCGAACCCCCGGCTTCCCCCTCCATGGTGGAGCCCACTCGGAGGCGGGTCCTAACTGACGCGAGAAGAAGCATGGCCTTACAACCGTGAAAAGATAACAATGAAGGATACAGGAAATGAGAGGCATGAAAGTCGCGGTAAAAGAGGAACCACTCCAGCATTCGCCTGCCGATCCGGGGAAACCACGAAAAACCCATGGGTCAGACTTTGCCGCCTGAGCCATCCCGCTTGGTAACGTGCATTGAAACTGTTTCTGCAAGGGTTTATACAGATTTATATAGAAAAATAAGCGTTTGTAATAATATTTCGTAAAAGAGATGTAAACATAAACGATAGCGTCATGCGATTCTAACTTATCAAAATTTTGCTTTATACCTATACCTCCTTCGTCCAAAACGTTAAAGAAAACAAAAACTACAAAAAGTTTTTAAACATGTTTTAAACTGCAAAAGTATCACGTTATTCATTCGATTTCTATAGAAAAAGATTTAGATAAAAACTGTTACTTATAAAACAGAAACTGGTTATTAAGTTATAAGTATGTAAAACACTGATATTTGAGAGAGATTTAGTCATCGTCACTTGTGCCGTAAAGGTGTGTTTACTGCACCACACGCAAAGAACTCAACTGATACACATGTAGCAACAAGACGTGATATTATCCTACAGCAATCGTCAGACACTTGTCATGGAACGTGTTTTTATTGAATCTAGGAAAAGAATACCTGCAAATAGTTACCGAAACGCTTTACGGACGCAATAAATCAGGAGCAAAAAGCGGCGAGTAAATAAAACAGGGATATCACTATTCAGAGAGGATTAGCTTCCTATATTTTAAAATGTTATGGAACTGAAAAACATCCGGATCGTGTGCACCGAGATTACTGCGTCTAACTCGTATTTCATATCGATGTTATGTGACCTCCTACTGCAAATTATTTTATTCATTATAAAATATGAAACCGCGGTCACTGCAAAATGCCTCCTATAAATATTAATTTGATTTTTAAACTACCATGAAAATCATAAAATACACTGGGTGTTCATCGTGTCATTATCTCCCTGGAAATATAAGAACGAAAAACGTTATTCGACGTAAACGTACAGTAGTGTTTTCATTTATCTAACTTTGGCAGTACTTCTTAAGTATTTTCTCCTTGATGAATCAGTCTGAAATAAATCTTGAAAAAACAAAATAATAAAGGCCGGTTCTAACCCAGAAATGACTATGGAAACTTTAATCTGAGTGGGTGGAGGAAGATGCTTTGCAAGGCTGTCCTCTATAAATGGGACGAAATAACTCAAATTATTAAAATATCGAGATGTCAAGGCGGTCAAGGTTCTAACTTGATTCATTAGATATGTAATCGAGAAATCACCAAACAACTTATTTACAAAAGACGGTCTTCTGTAGTATGCCATTTACTTTAATATTGTTCTCTTTGGCACAAGTGTTGGTCATCACCTTCCTTCACCGCCATAGTCGCTGAACACACTAGTCTGCATTTTCAAACCTTTTATCAGATGATTTCTTAAAGTAGGTGTTCTTGAATAAAGTTTTTATGCTGATTCCAGAAATAACTTCCGTTTTTTTCTATCACGTCAGGTTTTTACACAAAATAAGAAGTAATGTTTTGACAATTTTACAAATGAGCATAGAAAGGTATTCAAATACCATTTCACACAAGGAAGTTTTTATTCAAGAAATATTTTAAGAATACTCTTAAGGAATCCCCTAATTTATTTCATGACTACATTTTAACAAAACAAGAAGCCAAAGTGTTTCATTTATTTTTTTTCAAACTTTCTCTTCTTTGACTTCCTTGCAGATCCTTGAAGATGACTGTCCCTCCTCAACATCTAACAGTAGTCGGCCATCATAGTTTCATTCCATCTCCCCTGGTACCTCCTCTCCATTTCCTTAATATTGTCGTAGCCTCTCTTTAAATTACTTTACAAGAACGGATGGGAGCTACTCGCTTGCTTGGAGGTACGGGCAAATTATACAAAAACTTCACATGGCGAGGCTACGACGAGGGACGCAGCTAAAGAAAGTACAGAAAATAATGGCTATTCCAAATAATACCTGGCTTACGGGAAGGGAAGGACACTACACTACCATAATTAAGACTCCAGAAGAATGGATGGCTAAGGATTTAATGAGATAAAGACTAATTACATTACTTACATTCTTTTCCCATTGTCTACCGACGAGGACATCGTGCTTTAGCAGTCGCACGTCTTTCCTGCACGAATCTTACTTACTGACTGACTGTTAAACCAACGCTAAGAACTCAGGCGTCACTGACGCTATCCCCTCCCTAACACTTAGTTCCCCTACTCCCAGGCAGACTGCTGTCACGGGTCTCGGTGCCCAGAGAGTCGTGTATCTTATCATCTTAGGCATGCGCCACAATATCTGGGTGAAAACGTTCACCCTGCTCTTCACACTATAATGTCCCAAATTTTCTGGAAAGTAGTCGATATGTGAATGCAGAAAATGCACCTTTACACTCATGTTACAACCCATCTTCTTGAAATTTTCCAAGATTGTTTCGACAATGCCTTGTAATTTGGATTTTGTTATTGCCTAAGAAGTTTTCAGTAACTGATCGGAAGGCGTTCCGTGCTTCTAGTTCTCTCTCATTCATTGTCTTCTCAAAATCTTCATCCGCATCAATTTCTTTATTTGAGGACCAACGAAATATTCCAGCCTTTAATTTGTCTTGTGTAATAAAGGGAAATTTCTTGAAGCAGGGTCCATCCTGTGGTAGAGCCCTTACAAATTACTTCATCAAGACCAATTTTATGTGTAGTGGTAGAAGCAATATCTTTATATCTCTATATCTTTATATTTTGAAGTGAAATTGTGACAAAACTGTACGTGATAGAAAAACACTAAAAGCAGTTCTGAAATCAGCATAAAAAGTGAGTCAGAATCACTTATTATTTTTCAGTCATCCGATAGCATGCAGACTAGTGTTACCTCTAATCTGGATGTACCGTAAGTATTAAACGTGCTATGGACCTAATTTATATAACACGATTATGCTATTAAGTGCTGCCAAATACTGTACCGTAATAGTATGAAGAACAACTTATAGTTACGTTTTAATAGGATTTCGGTGGCTTAACTAAATCAAACAATTAAATTTCTTGGTTTTCTTTTACGCGGATGTTCTCCCTTCAAAAATAAAGCCCCACACAAACAACGCTTATACAGAAAATTGCAAACACAATTTAAATTACTAGTTAACTACAAAATGTATAACGTATAACATAATTAACAGTGCGTCAGTTGGTGACCAAAGTGTTGAGGTGCAAAGTTTGATCACCTACAAATATAAAAACAGGGCGTCCAAGTAACACATACGAGGGTCAGTCCGAAGGCAATGCCTTTGATTGTCCGAGCCAGAGTATGTTGGTGTAGTATTAATTGTTGAACCCGCTAGTGTCCTGTTAGTTTGTTGTCCTGCGACAGATAGCAGCACCATTGGAGCGTTCCAAAATGACTACTGACATCGAAATTAAATCGAGTTTTATTTATGGACGCTCTTTAACTGCTGTGGTCCTTAGCGTCCCATTCTATATTGGGCGTGAAAGACCGGTAATTTTTCTCAGAGGCCTCGTCAGGCTTGAGGTTCTTTTACGTGCTGTAAATCTACGACACGGGATCATCGGCTTAACGTTACTTCCGAAGGAAGCCATGCTAAGGATTTTTACGTCCGAAAACATCCATCGCCCTCCGCCGGGTTTGAACCCGCGATCTCGGGAGGCTAGCACGGTAACCACTACACCACGGAGGACGACTACTGACATTGAGGTGCGTACAAAACAGATATGTGATTGAATTACTTACCGCTGAACAAGTTGCGCCAATTGAAATCCATCAACGCGGTTACAGCGTTTCAAAAGTGGTGAAAAGGATGTGCGGGACAAGCCACGCCCTGATCGATCCTGCTCGGCTGTCACAGCAAATAATGAACAGCATTTCGGTCGTAATGATCGGCGGATTACGACCAAGGAATTGTGTGTAGGGCTGAATGTTGGCTGTAATGTCTTAGACAAGATGTTACGCAACCTTAATTATCGCAACGTGGTGCGAGATGTGCCCCGCGGATGCTTTCACAAGAACAAAAACCTCAGGGCACGGAAATTTATTGGGACCTGCCGAACCAATACGAGGCTGAAGGTGACAATTTTCTGAACTCCATCACTGGAGTTAAGACGTGGTGTCACCACTACAAGCCAGAATCCAAATGACAGTGCATGGAGTGGTGGCATCCGACCTCTCCAACAAAGTAGTAGTTCAAGACACAGCCATCTACAGTTCTGGGACAAGCAGGATGTGGTTGTTTTTGATACCTTGGTGCCTGGAGTAAATGCCAATTCCGAAAGCTTGTAGTAGATTATATTGTTCTTGCCCCACTGTTGGAGAGCCAACCTTGAAGGGGTTTAATTGTTGTTGCATTTGCACTACTTTTAGGCACCAATTTGAAACTATTTTAGACCACGCACGTAATGGAAGCCAATTTTGCGGGAGATTGATTCTTGGAGGGTTCGCCCCAAGTACGGTACAAACTTTCCGGTGGCCTTTGCCCAACGTTTAAGAATAATTTTTTTTTATTTTAATGCTTATTTAAATAATATATATGTATGTACGCCTCGTCTTCGTCAGTAGTAATTTGTAAAGCACGTATCTCTTAGAAGGGTGGATACGGCTAGAGAATGAAGGCTTACACAAGTTATAATTGTATTGTACTTTTTTATTAATCCTTCGCACGATTAAATAACAGTTCACTGTTATATCCTACTATAGAGCTGTGAGATTATTATTAATTGTACTTTTAACAGGTAAACTTTATATTATTCTCACCGCAATGCATTTTTTATGTCTCACACTGAACCCGTGTAAAATCTGACTGACTGCTTGGGTACGCTTCCTTGTAGCGTTTCCCGCCTGAATCTGTACATTTACGCTATTTCAAGTCTCTGATTGGCTAAGCCTACTCCAATAGAGTACTTTTATTTAACTTAAGCTTTTTCTAGTTTTTGATTGACTATTTATAAACTGTTTTAAATATTACATTATTTTTGTTCCAAGAAATATTAGTAGTAGACTTTATTAAACTTTCTAATTTATTTTTTTTCTCAAGTTTACCTCATTGTTAGCAACTTTCGGCTTCTAATTTATAATTCTGTTTGGTACGGAAAGCAGCTTGTTTCTATTCTCACAGCTCCTACATTGTTAAAACTACGTAATACGCTCACGTAACGTTATTATACTTGTACATAGTACAATGACTGTTACATACACTTATTACTTTTAGGTGGGTTGTTATTATATTTTAATTATATAACTAGACTGATAATATTTAAGTGTTAAAAATACTGCCTCACAGTGACTAGGCTGAAAGCCCGAATTTCCAGATTCAGGCCAGAGAAAAAGACAAACTTCCGCCGGCAACATAAAATGCCAGGCCCCACACCAGTATTGCGACCATGGAGCTCATTACCAAATTTGGCTTGATTGTCCTACCACATCCACCGTACAGTCCAGTTTTAGCAGCTTCGGACTTTCACCTCTTTGAACCTAAGAGGAAACCAACATTTTCCAGACTCAGATGCTGTAAGGCAGTGGCTGGTCTCAGCTGGTTCAGATTTTTACGAGCGTGGCATGCAGGCTCTTGTTTGTCGTTGGCAAAAGTACATAACAAATTGTGATGATTATGTGGGAAAATAACTGTATTTGGCTGAAATCTTGCTGTATTTAACTGTGTTACTGTACTTTCTGTATCTGTTGTAGTTTCCATGAAAATAAATAGGAGGCGTTACTTTCGAATGATGT
Source organism: Deroplatys truncata (assembly GCA_030765065.1). NCBI lineage: Eukaryota > Metazoa > Arthropoda > Insecta > Mantodea > Mantidae > Deroplatys > Deroplatys truncata. The sequence continues at coordinate 269,870,966 of CM060976.1, forward strand.
TACACAATATAACCAACCTTCCCAGTACATGTAACAGGATTTGGCGTTTGTGAGTGGAACCTAACAAACTGAAATCGCCAGATTCTAGTGACTTAATGGTGAGAGAATGTCAACGTTGCAATTTAGTAACCTTAGTTACCTTAGTTACTTAACCTGTGGTTCGCGGACTACTTAGGGCTCCAGTGCATTTCTTAAGGGCTCTGTGGTCGTTTCACGAAAATAAAATAAACCCACAAGTAGGTATATATAGAGAGATCGAGCACAGTTTTTTGCGTTTATATGGGAAAGGATAGGGAAAACGAAGGTAGATGCGACGGTTCAAGGAGGAAAATGCGTTTATATGGGCGAGATAGGGAATACCAGGCCTGATGCTAGGCTAGTCAGATACTAAAGGAGGGAGGGATATGCTTTATACGAGAGAGATAGGGAATACAAGGAAAGATGGTATACTAAACAGGACTTGAAGGGTAGAATATGGCGTTTTATATGAGAGGTGTAGGAAAACGAGGAGAGGTATTAAGCTAAGGAGGTTGAGTATACGTTTATAAGGAGACGAGAAAACGGAGAGATCCTATGCTAGAATAGACAGATGTTGAAGGTAGAATGTGTTTTATATATGTTAGATAGGAAACCAAGGAGATACTCAGCTAGACAGGGGGCAGGAGGGGGAATGCGCTTTATGAGAGGCAGGGGATACGGGAAGAGGTGCTAGACTAGACAGTGGTTGAGAGTAGAGTATGGTTTATATGAGAAGTATAGGAAAACGAGGAGAGTCGGTAGGCTAGACAGGTAGTGTAGCAGTAGGAATATGGAATTATATACAGGAGAGATATGGAATAGGAGGGAGATACTAGACCTTGAAAGCGACTTTAAGCGAGAACTTCATGAAAATATGTTTCATGTCAATGTTCTAGACATGCCCATCACGTAACCCATTCAGGGAAAAGGTGACTCGTTCAGGGCAAAAGGTGACTGCTCAGGGAAAAAGGTGACCCACAAAGGGAAAATGTGACCAGCAAAGGGAAAAATGTGACCAGCAAAGGGAAAAAGGTGACCAGCAAAGGGAAAAAGGTGACCAGTAAAGGGAAAAATGTGACCAGCAAAGGGAAAAAGGTGACCACCAAAGGGAAAAAGGTGAGCCATAAAGGGAAAAAGGTGACCTACAACGGGAAAAGCTAACCCACTCACACTAACAGGTAAGTAATTCAGCTAGTATTGCAAGAGGCTGACTGTATCATAGCAGTGTATGATTTCACAGGTAATTAGGCTAGTATCGTATGTATTTAGGCTAATTCATCTAGTATCACAAGAGGATAGATTCCAGAGGCTAACTGCATCATGGCTCTGCATGATTTCACAGGTAATTCAGCTAGTATCGTAGGTATTTAGGCTAATTCAGCTAGTATCACAAGAGGATAGATTCTAGGGTTGGGTATAGCTTAGTGTGTATTTCACAGGTAATTCAGCTAGTATCGTATGTATTTAGGGTAATTCATCTAGTATCACAGGAGGATAGATTCCAGAGGCTAACTGCATCATAGCTCTGCATGATTTCACAGGTAATTCAGCTAGTAACATAGGTGTTTAGACTAATTAAGCAAGCATTACAGGAGGGTAGGTTCCAGGGGTTGGTTATAACCTAGCTTCGTATTTCACAGATAGTTCAGGTAATATCGTAAGTATTTGAGGTAATCGACAGAGCTTCACAGATATTATTGATAATTTCGATCAGAGATTTGTATCACAGCTATTTAAGTTAAATGCAGATGATTCAGGTTGTATCAATGGTATTTGAGTCATTTTAACAGGTAATTCAGATAGTATCACAGGTGCTCGTGCTAATTTAGAGCAGGAATTCGTATCAGAGCTAGTTAAGGTAATTTCACATGATTCGGGTAGTATCACAGGTATTTAAATCATTTTCATAGCCAATTCAGCTAGTATCGTGAGCATTTAAGCTAATTCAGCTAGTATCACAGGAGGCTAGATTCCAGAGGCTAACTGCATCATAGCTATGCATGATTTCACAGCTAATTCAGCTAGTATCGTAGGTATTTAGGCTAATTCAGGTAGTATCACAGGAGCCTAGATTCCAGGGTTGGGTATAGCATAGTTTCATATTTCAAGGTAATTCAGCTAGTATCGTAGGTATTTAGGATAATTCAAGTAACATAGGTGCTTAGACTAATTAAGCAAGCATTACAGGAGGGTAGGTTCCAGGGGTTGGTTATAGCCTAGTTTCGTATTTTACAGATAGTTCAGGTAATATCATAAGTATTTGGATAATCAGCATAGTTTCACAGATGCTCGTAATAATTTCGATCAGAGATTTGTATCACGGCTATTTAAGGTAAATGCAGCTGATTCAGGTTGTATCAATGGTATTTGAGTCATTTTAATGGGTAATTCTGATAGTATCACAGGTGCTCGTACTAATTTAGAGCAGGAATTCGTATCTGAGCTATTTAATGCAATTTCACACGATTCGGGTAGTATCACAGGTATTTAAGTCATTTTAACAGGCAATTCAACTAGTATCACAGGTACTCATGGTAATATAGAGAGTAATTCGATTATTAAACTTTTCTCATCCAGCGTTACAACAATTTATATACTTTTTTCTAAATCTTACAAATTTTTATATGTTAAACAGTTATTGTACGATGCAGAGAGGGATAAGCTGTATATGGTTTACAAACTGAAAAGCTTTGCGTCAACGTATCTTTATTTTAGTTCGTTGTAGATGTCTCTCCCCTTTTATCTAGGCTTGAGACTAGCACTAGGATTGCTCCTAATGGCAGGGTTACCACCATCCCTTCCATCTTCTTCTTTCTTCATCAGGCGTCAGCTATCTGCATATACAGCACACAGATAACCTTCTTTTTTAAGATTGTAGACTCACGAGAAAATCTTTATCTTTAACTTACATTCTTTTAAGCACTGTTTGTAATGGCGTAATGTCCATACGCATATGTTGTTATCCCGTCCTCAGCAATAATTCTTTTATCATCAAACGGAGTCAATGCAATTTTATTCACTTGTACTGTAGCAAGGGCATGCTTTCGTGATAGGATCAGATTCATAGGTGTTCTGATGATTTCACTGGTTTTAAGACAGTCTGTATAGCTGTCAAACGAAATGTACTGCTTAATAGCGCTACGTTTTATACCTTTAATCTTTTTTATCATTGACCCTTGAATATCTAAGGCATACATCTTAGGACGTAGTCCAACAAAGCGTAGGATGATTTTGCTATTAGCCTCATCTTTAAATTTTCCCAATACCTTCTTGTTCTGAGTAGAGTAACATATATGGTTGGCAGGGTAATCAGCTGTATCGAGATGCTCAAGAAAACGTAGCTTGTCCTGGTACACATCTTCAGTTGTTACACGATGAATGAACGAATCAGTGTCCATATACATAAGCTTCAGGTTTTCAGCTCCATAATAAGGCAACAAAACGTCGTAATGATAGTTATACATTAATGTCTTGGAGATGTCCAACACACTCATACCAATGTATATAGGCTTGTTGAATACAATCTGACGAGAGGCCATATGTACAGCAGCTAGATTATCAGCATATATCGTCCTGTCGATAAACGTAGGCTTGGCGATCAGCTTCTCTAGAGTTTTTTCATTGGTCACCAGTCGTATATCCATACGGTTACGCAGGTTCTCCATAGTTTTTCCAAACATAGCGTTGTTAAAGAGCTTGTAGAGATCCTTCTCGAAATCATTTGCAGCTTGTTGTCGTAGCCTGTTGTTAAATTCCACATACGGTTTCAACCACTGAGACTGTCGGAATTGTAGCACACGATGGATTTTTGTTAGTCGTAGTCCATGACTAAGAGCTTGCTTCAAAGCCATGTAATGCACTACATACTTCTTTCGAGGTCCAAGATGGGGTATCAGTTTCTTTGTAGATGCTTCCAATGGTTTCATACACTCTGGCAGGAAAGGTAGATCGTTGTGTAGATCGTGAAGTTCTGCAGGATACTCGATGTCGACTTCTAATATGTACCCATGAGGATCATCTTCTTGTAGTGTTTCTAAGTTGATTTCTTCAGGCAAAACCCACTGAAATCCACCAAAAGGAAGGGCGTGACACATTGCACAGCCATATTGGTTATTAGCGTCCTCGTATGTGATAAATTGGGTTGGTCTCGACGGATCAAACTTCTCCATATAAGTGTTATTAGCCTCAGCATACCGATGAGAAACTTGGCATAAACCTCCTCTTATACCCGATTCCACCATGAGTAGTTGATCATAATCTTGTAACAGCTCTAACTTAATTCCAGTTTACAGTAACATAGCGTCCCATGTTATACCTGGAGAGGTAAAATAATGGGCGGGATCGACTTTGTGTGTTTTAAGGGTTTGCTCTCTGAACGTCTCAAAGACGTCAGCTAGAAGAAGTACATCCGAAGTTAAGTAGAGATCGCTGTACTCTCCCAGGTTTCTCACATTAAACAGCTCCCATACATTTCTAGCATGATCGTAGGCAGCATCAGTAATTTCTTCTTCATTTAATCTATTGTAGAAGGAGTCCTTAGGAGGCAAGCAGGTCTCGTTCAGGGCATCCCATGACGTAACAAAATCATATGGAAATACACCCTTACGGGTCATCAACTTCAATTTGTCTTCTCCAAAGTACTTTAGCGTTTCAGGATACGAGGTTAGATTTTTTACCAACTTATCCAAGCTTGTACTGAGGAATCGGAAGCTATCCACAAATCGAAGCTTTATATCTCCTACATACTTGGTGAATGAGATATAGCTTTCTTCAGAGTTAGGAATTACCTCCACACGTTCACTTGTACAACCCAGCTCCTTAACAATGAAATGAGAGTCATAACCGCTAAGGTTATGCATGAAGACTGGTATATATTTAGGTGTTTTGCAGGCTAAATTACATTCATTATGAAGACTTCCACGATATTCACCGCTGATGTGATCATGGTCGCGTACTTTATAGTTCTCTTCTGTAAAGGGTTTTCTACACAAGTAGCATGTCGTAGAAGACTCGAAATCCTTTTGCTGTTGATCCGTAAGTTTCAGAGGCTTAGCAGATTTGTATATATTACCAATCATTTTTGCAAGAGATGTCAGGTACAGCATAAACTTCTGAGCAGCATCAGCACCACGATACACATAGGGATGCTTAGGAAGATCAGTTTCGAGATGTTCAACACTGGGTGTAGGTTTCACGTAAACACAGAAGCTCATTGGTGTGTGCTCTTGATAAGGTGTTGTATAGGAAGTTTCAGGATTGGGTGTACACGTATGGCATGGAGTGAGAATACTCTCAAAATCAGCATAGATGACATAAGGTACTTTCAGCATCCTCTCAACATTTTTAAACTGTGCAATTGCTTTCTCCTTGCTAGGCATAACAACCCTTGCAACACCATGTTGAATACAGACGGCTGCATGTTCTTGTAGTTTTTCCAGTCCACTTCGTCCATATCGATTATCAAAATGTGTAAAACAGCGCTTGCAGGTATAAACACGTTCATTACATTTAGTTTTCTGGCGTCGAACGAGCTTCTCAAAATTCCTTATATACACGTAGTGATGTTTTCCACTGCTATCATTCAATAGTAGCAGGTCGCGATGTTCAGGTAGTTCAATATCAGCAACCTTTATCGGATACACTTCATGCTTCTCATCCAGCCCGAAAACGTTAATAGACATATTGTTAAGCTTCTCAAATTTAGGTATTTGAGAAAGTGGAGTAGGGTAGGAAACACAGCTGAAGTCGTACTTGTCTTGAAGTTGTTTGTATTTGTTCACACTCTGTGCATTCTTCCCTATGAATTTAGCTAATACAGAGTACATGAAACATTTCTCGTCGGTAAAGTTCTGAATGTTTATACACGCTTCTTTAGCTCCGACAGATGACGGTAGTGGTATGTAGCTACTTCCTCGTAACGGGTTGTACTTGTTGATATGAAGTCGAACTCCTTCCACAGCAAGCAAAGCCCAGCTGCTACCCTTAAGCTGAGACTCCTCCATTTCAGTCACCAATTTCTTGAATTTCACTTCCATCGTTGACTCCAGATCAGTTTCCAGGAAAACAGCTTGATTCCGTGTTTTAAATGTTTTGTCACAGGTTTCTCCAATACTGTTAACAAATCGACACTCAGCCAGCAGATTAATTTTAACACTCTTATGAATGCTAAGCTCTTTATGCACAGCCTGGATTATACGTTGTTTTGCCTCTTGCAGATACATATTCAGGTCCTTAGCTGATTCGCATCGTATAAAATACGATTTCAATGGTCCTTCGAATGAAGTTTCGTATTCTTTCATATCACAGTCCTCCATTGTTGACAGTAACTGATGTTTAGTTGGCTCCAATCTTCTTTTCTTCTGAGGGCTGCTTATTTCACATATATCTTCGTGTCGCTGCCCCTTATAACCATCTTTGAAGGTTACATTACAATGTTTACATTTGAAGAGCTTCTTGCAGCTCATCTCGTGTCTTCTCTTGTCATAACCTCGGAGGAACTTCTTCCCACATTTTCCGCATGCATATCCAGTAGCGCTTGGAATAATATCCTTATACGCTGAGTTATTCATCTTTATTCTTGATGTAATAACGTATTAATCACTGATCAATGAAATGTAGACCTCTTCACCTTGACACCACTTTAGAAAGCTGATTATTCTTGGAGAGAACACGATGTTAACACCTCAAGACTAATTAGCACAATGAAGTCCAATGCCCTAGATCACCATATTTATAGAGGGAGCACGAACCTTTTAGATCAATCATAAACTCGCTCCATAACCACCTGTATATGATCGCTCAACGTGTACTAACCCCCCAGCCATATAACCTCAAGTCTAGAGACAGGATGTTTATGACGTCACACCCAGAGACAGGATGTCTGGCAGCATCAAACACGTTTAAACTCGTCTCATAACTACCTGCTTATGCTGTCACACCAGCAAGAGAAGTATTCCCACACGCTCATTCAGACATATTTCAAATTCAAGTCCACCACCACCATCACCACCTATTGTACCAAGGTTAATTCAAGCTGTATTATCACAATACTTAAAAGTAAAAGCTTAAAAGGAATCCTAGAAGATTTTCCCCCTTATTTACTTAATTATTTCATGTTTTTATTCCCTTTTCAATTCTTTCTTTCCATCTTCTCACAGAAAGACCATTACATTTCACTACAATCATGAGAAAAGCAATTTTTCCAGAGTTACACAGATTCTAAGCTTCTAAATCGAACCCGGTAATACTTTTAATAAATGTATTTTAGCTCCCCAATATCAGCATCTACCATTTAATCTTTACTCGAACCTGATATGATCCATAAGCTTGAAGATATATGAAATCACCCTTCGGGATTCGATCTGAGTACTTTAAAGTAATATTTGTCACGATAACGATATTTAAGGACTAGATACTCTGTTTGCGTTTACCTTGACATGTTTATCTAAATTAAATTACGAGTTATTAAATTTTTGCAAGTAAATTTCATTGAATCGGTATTCGAACCCAGCACACCAGGAACAAAATAATTTATAATATTAGTCTGACATGTTAAACAAAGCGGCATGTAGTTACATCATCGATCTAAGTGATATATTCTAGTGTACAGAGGAAAATTAAGAAAGTCATTAAAAGATGGGGAATCGAACCAAGCACAACTGATTGGCAATTATATACAGCATTAATTACCCATCATAGAAGCTATCAATCATGCTTTAGTCCACTCCTCTACCTCACTTAGTTCCCGAGATAATGAAAATTTTAAAATTAGGATCGAACCCAGGACGTCATGTATCTAATTATACATCCACAAGATACTACCTAATAACATAAATGCAATAAAGTTTATTTGGTGTCTTTATTGTAATTAGTTTAGGAGTTATTAAATTTATAATTAAATTACATTTTATCAGTATTCGAACCCAGAACACCAGAAACAAAATTATTTACAATATTAGTTTGCTATGTTTAAAGGTGCTGTATGCAGTTACAGCATCAATCTAAGTGATATATTCTAGAGTATAGAGAAAAATTAAGGAAGTCATTAAAAAATCGGGATTCGAACTAGGGACAACTGATTGAAAATTATATACAGCATTAATTACCCATCATAGGAGCTATCAAACATGTTTTGGTCCATTCCTCTAGCTTTCTTAGTTTCCGAGATAATGGAGATTTTAAAATTATGGATCGAAACCAGGACAACAGGTACCAAAATATACATCCACAAGAAACTACCTAATGACATTATGGTAATAAGGTTTATTTGGCGTCCTTATCTTAATTAGTCTCTGAGTTATTAGAAGATGAATTTGCATTCACTCCTAGGATTCGAACCCAGGCATCCCGGTCAACTTGGAACAAGGAACTAATGACGCGGCGCATTCCAAAGAATGGATTAGTTTTTATCACATTGTTCTATCTCTTGTCATTCAGGAGATATAAGCGATTAAACAGTAGAAATAAAATGGGCGGAGCTTGCCGGCATAGATCAAAGAACTTTATCAGATGTCGGCATCTCTCTGTGTGCCAGAACCGGCTGTATATGCTGTATATAATTGTATATGCTGTATATATGCTGTATATAATTTTCAATCAGTTGTCCCTAGTTCGAATCCCGATTTTTTAATGACTTCCTTAATTTTTCTCTATACTCTAGAATATATCACTTAGATTGATGCTGTAACTGCATACAGCACCTTTAAACATAGCAAACTAATATTGTAAATAATTTTGTTTCTGGTGTTCTGGGTTCGAATACTGATAAAATGTAATTTAATTATAAATTTAATAACTCCTAAACTAATTTCAATAAAGACACCAAATAAACTTTATTGCATTTATGTTATTAGGTAGTATCTTGTGGATGTATAATTAGATACATGACGTCCTGGGTTCGATCCTAATTTTAAAATTTTCATTATCTCGGGAACTAAGTGAGGTAGAGGAGTGGACTAAAGCATGATTGATAGCTTCTATGATGGGTAATTAATGCTGTATATAATTGCCAATCAGTTGTGCTTGGTTCGATTCCCCATCTTTTAATGACTTTCTTAATTTTCCTCTGTACACTAGAATATATCACTTAGATCGATGATGTAACTACATGCCGCTTTGTTTAACATGTCAGACTAATATTATAAATTATTTTGTTCCTGGTGTTCTGGGTTCGAATACCGATTCAATGAAATTTACTTGCAAAAATTTAATAACTCGTAATTTAATTTAGATAAACATGTCAAGGTAAACGCAAACAGAGTATCTAGTCCTTAAATATCGTTATCGTGACAAATATTACTTTAAAGTACTCAGATCGAATCCCGAAGGGTGATTTCATATATCTTCAAGCTTATGGATCATATCAGGTTCGAGTAAAGATTAAATGGTAGATGCTGATATTGGGGAGCTAAAATACATTTATTAAAAGTATTACCGGGTTCGATTTAGAAGCTTAGAATCTGTGTAACTCTGGAAAAATTGCTTTTCTCATGATTGTAGTGAAATGTAATGGTCTTTCTGTGAGAAGATGGAAAGAAAGAATTGAAAAGGGAATAAAAACATGAAATAATTAAGTAAATAAGGGGGAAAAACTTCTAGGATTCTTTTAAGCTTTTACTTTTAAGTATTGTGATAATACAGCTTGAATTAACCTTGGTACAATAGGTGGTGATGGTGGTGGTGGACTTGAATTTGAAATATGTCTGAATGAGCGTGTGGGAATACTTCTCTTGCTGGTGTGACAGCATAAGCAGGTAGTTATGAGACGAGTTTAAACGTGTTTGATGCTGCCAGACATCCTGTCTCTGGGTGTGACGTCATAAACATCCTGTCTCTAGACTTGAGGTTATATGGCTGGGGGGTTAGTACACGTTGAGCGATCATATACAGGTGGTTATGGAGCGAGTTTATGATTGATCTAAAAGGTTCGTGCTCCCTCTATAAATATGGTGATCTAGGGCATTGGACTTCATTGTGCTAATTAGTCTTGAGGTGTTAACATCGTGTTCTCTCCAAGAATAATCAGCTTTCTAAAGTGGTGTCAAGGTGAAGAGGTCTACATTTCATTGATCAGTGATTAATACGTTATTACATCAAGAATAAAGATGAATAACTCAGCGTATAAGGATATTATTCCAAGCGCTACTGGATATGCATGCGGAAAATGTGGGAAGAAGTTCCTCCGAGGTTATGACAAGAGAAGACACGAGATGAGCTGCAAGAAGCTCTTCAAATGTAAACATTGTAATGTAACCTTCAAAGATGGTTATAAGGGGCAGCGACACGAAGATATATGTGAAATAAGCAGCCCTCAGAAGAAAAGAAGATTGGAGCCAACTAAACATCAGTTACTGTCAACAATGGAGGACTGTGATATGAAAGAATACGAAACTTCATTCGAAGGACCATTGAAATCGTATTTTATACGATGCGAATCAGCTAAGGACCTGAATATGTATCTGCAAGAGGCAAAACAACGTATAATCCAGGCTGTGCATAAAGAGCTTAGCATTCATAAGAGTGTTAAAATTAATCTGCTGGCTGAGTGTCGATTTGTTAACAGTATTGGAGAAACCTGTGACAAAACATTTAAAACACGGAATCAAGCTGTTTTCCTGGAAACTGATCTGGAGTCAACGATGGAAGTGAAATTCAAGAAATTGGTGACTGAAATGGAGGAGTCTCAGCTTAAGGGTAGCAGCTGGGCTTTGCTTGCTGTGGAAGGAGTTCGACTTCGTATCAACAAGTACAACCCGTTACGAGGAAGTAGCTACATACCACTACCGTCATCTGTCGGAGCTAAAGAAGCGTGTATAAACATTCAGAACTTTACCGACGAGAAATGTTTCATGTACTCTGTATTAGCTAAATTCATAGGGAAGAATGCACAGAGTGTGAACAAATACAAACAACTTCAAGACAAGTACGACTTCAGCTGTGTTTCCTACCCTACTCCACTTTCTCAAATACCTAAATTTGAGAAGCTTAACAATATGTCTATTAACGTTTTCGGGCTGGATGAGAAGCATGAAGTGTATCCGATAAAGGTTGCTGAAATTGAACTACCTGAACATCGCGACCTGCTACTATTGAATGATAGCAGTGGAAAACATCACTACGTGTATATAAGGAATTTTGAGAAGCTCGTTCGACGCCAGAAAACTAAATGTAATGAACGTGTTTATACCTGCAAGCGCTGTTTTACACATTTTGATAATCGATATGGACGAAGTGGACTGGAAAAACTACAAGAACATGCAGCCGTCTGTATTCAACATGGTGTTGCAAGGGTTGTTATGCCTAGCAAGGAGAAAGCAATTGCACAGTTTAAAAATGTTGAGAGGATGCTGAAAGTACCTTATGTCATCTATGCTGATTTTGAGAGTATTCTCACTCCATGCCATACGTGTACACCCAATCCTGAAACTTCCTATACAACACCTTATCAAGAGCACACACCAATGAGCTTCTGTGTTTACGTGAAACCTACACCCAGTGTTGAACATCTCGAAACTGATCTTCCTAAGCATCCCTATGTGTATCGTGGTGCTGATGCTGCTCAGAAGTTTATGCTGTACCTGACATCTCTTGCAAAAATGATTGGTAATATATACAAATCTGCTAAGCCTCTGAAACTTACGGATCAACAGCAAAAGGATTTCGAGTCTTCTACGACATGCTACTTGTGTAGAAAACCCTTTACAGAAGAGAACTATAAAGTACGCGACCATGATCACATCAGCGGTGAATATCGTGGAAGTCTTCATAATGAATGTAATTTAGCCTGCAAAACACCTAAATATATACCAGTCTTCATGCATAACCTTAGCGGTTATGACTCTCATTTCATTGTTAAGGAGCTGGGTTGTACAAGTGAACGTGTGGAGGTAATTCCTAACTCTGAAGAAAGCTATATCTCATTCACCAAGTATGTAGGAGATATAAAGCTTCGATTTGTGGATAGCTTCCGATTCCTCAGTACAAGCTTGGATAAGTTGGTAAAAAATCTAACCTCGTATCCTGAAACGCTAAAGTACTTTGGAGAAGACAAATTGAAGTTGATGACCCGTAAGGGTGTATTTCCATATGATTTTGTTACGTCATGGGATGCCCTGAACGAGACCTGCTTGCCTCCTAAGGACTCCTTCTACAATAGATTAAATGAAGAAGAAATTACTGATGCTGCCTACGATCATGCTAGAAATGTATGGGAGCTGTTTAATGTGAGAAACCTGGGAGAGTACAGCGATCTCTACTTAACTTCGGATGTACTTCTTCTAGCTGACGTCTTTGAGACGTTCAGAGAGCAAACCCTTAAAACACACAAAGTCGATCCCGCCCATTATTTTACCTCTCCAGGTATAACATGGGACGCTATGTTACTGTAAACTGGAATTAAGTTAGAGCTGTTACAAGATTATGATCAACTACTCATGGTGGAATCGGGTATAAGAGGAGGTTTATGCCAAGTTTCTCATCGGTATGCTGAGGCTAATAACACTTATATGGAGAAGTTTGATCCGTCGAGACCAACCCAATTTATCACATACGAGGACGCTAATAACCAATATGGCTGTGCAATGTGTCACGCCCTTCCTTTTGGTGGATTTCAGTGGGTTTTGCCTGAAGAAATCAACTTAGAAACACTACAAGAAGATGATCCTCATGGGTACATATTAGAAGTCGACATCGAGTATCCTGCAGAACTTCACGATCTACACAACGATCTACCTTTCCTGCCAGAGTGTATGAAACCATTGGAAGCATCTACAAAGAAACTGATACCCCATCTTGGACCTCGAAAGAAGTATGTAGTGCATTACATGGCTTTGAAGCAAGCTCTTAGTCATGGACTACGACTAACAAAAATCCATCGTGTGCTACAATTCCGACAGTCTCAGTGGTTGAAACCGTATGTGGAATTTAACAACAGGCTACGACAACAAGCTGCAAATGATTTCGAGAAGGATCTCTACAAGCTCTTTAACAACGCTATGTTTGGAAAAACTATGGAGAACCTGCGTAACCGTATGGATATACGACTGGTGACCAATGAAAAAACTCTAGAGAAGCTGATCGCCAAGCCTACGTTTATCGACAGGACGATATATGCTGATAATCTAGCTGCTGTACATATGGCCTCTCGTCAGATTGTATTCAACAAGCCTATATACATTGGTATGAGTGTGTTGGACATCTCCAAGACATTAATGTATAACTATCATTACGACGTTTTGTTGCCTTATTATGGAGCTGAAAACCTGAAGCTTATGTATATGGACACTGATTCGTTCATTCATCGTGTAACAACTGAAGATGTGTACCAGGACAAGCTACGTTTTCTTGAGCATCTCGATACAGCTGATTACCCTGCCAACCATATATGTTACTCTACTCAGAACAAGAAGGTATTGGGAAAATTTAAAGATGAGGCTAATAGCAAAATCATCCTACGCTTTGTTGGACTACGTCCTAAGATGTATGCCTTAGATATTCAAGGGTCAATGATAAAAAAGATTAAAGGTATAAAACGTAGCGCTATTAAGCAGTACATTTCGTACTGTCTTAAAACCAGTGAAATCATCAGAACACCTATGAATCTGATCCTATCACGAAAGCATGCCCTTGCTACAGTACAAGTGAATAAAATTGCATTGACTCCGTTTGATGATAAAAGAATTATTGCTGAGGACGGGATAACAACATATGCGTATGGACATTACGCCATTACAAACAGTGCTTAAAAGAATGTAAGTTAAAGATAAAGATTTTCTCGTGAGTCTACAATCTTAAAAAAGAAGGTTATCTGTGTGCTGTATATGCAGATAGCTGACGCCTGATGAAGAAAGAAGAAGATGGAAGGGATGGTGGTAACCCTGCCATTAGGAGCAATCCTAGTGCTAGTCTCAAGCCTAGATAAAAGGGGAGAGACATCTACAACGAACTAAAATAAAGATACGTTGACGCAAAGCTTTTCAGTTTGTAAACCATATACAGCTTATCCCTCTCTGCATCGTACAATAACTGTTTAACATATAAAAATTTGTAAGATTTAGAAAAAAGTATATAAATTGTTGTAACGCTGGATGAGAAAAGTTTAATAATCGAATTACTCTCTATATTACCATGAGTACCTGTGATACTAGTTGAATTGCCTGTTAAAATGACTTAAATACCTGTGATACTACCCGAATCGTGTGAAATTACATTAAATAGCTCAGATACGAATTCCTGCTCTAAATTAGTACGAGCACCTGTGATACTATCAGAATTACCCATTAAAATGACTCAAATACCATTGATACAACCTGAATCAGCTGCATTTACCTTAAATAGCCGTGATACAAATCTCTGATCGAAATTATTACGAGCATCTGTGAAACTATGCTGATTATCCAAATACTTATGATATTACCTGAACTATCTGTAAAATACGAAACTAGGCTATAACCAACCCCTGGAACCTACCCTCCTGTAATGCTTGCTTAATTACTCTAAGCACCTATGTTACTTGAATTATCCTAAATACCTACGATACTAGCTGAATTACCTTGAAATATGAAACTATGCTATACCCAACCCTGGAATCTAGGCTCCTGTGATACTACCTGAATTAGCCTAAATACCTACGATACTAGCTGAATTAGCTGTGAAATCATGCATAGCTATGATGCAGTTAGCCTCTGGAATCTAGCCTCCTGTGATACTAGCTGAATTAGCTTAAATGCTCACGATACTAGCTGAATTGGCTATGAAAATGATTTAAATACCTGTGATACTACCCGAATCATGTGAAATTACCTTAACTAGCTCTGATACGAATTCCTGCTCTAAATTAGCACGAGCACCTGTGATACTATCTGAATTACCTGTTAAAATGACTCAAATACCATTGATACAACCTGAATCATCTGCATTTAACTTAAATAGCTGTGATACAAATCTCTGATCGAAATTATCAATAATATCTGTGAAGCTCTGTCGATTACCTCAAATACTTACGATATTACCTGAACTATCTGTGAAATACGAAGCTAGGTTATAACCAACCCCTGGAACCTACCCTCCTGTAATGCTTGCTTAATTAGTCTAAACACCTATGTTACTAGCTGAATTACCTGTGAAATCATGCAGAGCTATGATGCAGTTAGCCTCTGGAATCTATCCTCCTGTGATACTAGATGAATTACCCTAAATACATACGATACTAGCTGAATTACCTGTGAAATACACACTAAGCTATACCCAACCCTAGAATCTATCCTCTTGTGATACTAGCTGAATTAGCCTAAATACCTACGATACTAGCTGAATTACCTGTGAAATCATGCAGAGCCATGATGCAGTTAGCCTCTGGAATCTATCCTCTTGTGATACTAGATGAATTAGCCTAAATACATACGATACTAGCCTAATTACCTGTGAAATCATACACTGCTATGATACAGTCAGCCTCTTGCAATACTAGCTGAATTACTTACCTGTTAGTGTGAGTGGGTTAGCTTTTCCCGTTGTAGGTCACCTTTTTCCCTTTATGGCTCACCTTTTTCCCTTTGGTGGTCACCTTTTTCCCTTTGCTGGTCACATTTTTCCCTTTACTGGTCACCTTTTTCCCTTTGCTGGTCACCTTTTTCCCTTTGCTGGTCACATTTTTCCCTTTGCTGGTCACATTTTCCCTTTGTGGGTCACCTTTTTCCCTGAGCAGTCACCTTTTGCCCTGAACGAGTCACCTTTTCCCTGAATGGGTTACGTGATGGGCATGTCTAGAACATTGACATGAAACATATTTTCATGAAGTTCTCGCTTAAAGTCGCTTTCAAGGTCTAGTATCTCCCTCCTATTCCATATCTCTCCTGTATATAATTCCATATTCCTACTGCTACACTACCTGTCTAGCCTACCGACTCTCCTCGTTTTCCTATACTTCTCATATAAACCATACTCTACTCTCAACCACTGTCTAGTCTAGCACCTCTTCCCGTATCCCCTGCCTCTCATAAAGCGCATTCCCCCTCCTGCCCCCTGTCTAGCTGAGTATCTCCTTGGTTTCCTATCTAACATATATAAAACACATTCTACCTTCAACATCTGTCTATTCTAGCATAGGATCTCTCCGTTTTCTCGTCTCCTTATAAACGTATACTCAACCTCCTTAGCTTAATACCTCTCCTCGTTTTCCTACACCTCTCATATAAAATGCCATATTCTACCCTTCAAGTCCTGTTTAGTATACCATCTTTCCTTGTATTCCCTATCTCTCTCGTATAAAGCATATCCCTCCCTCCTTTAGTATCTGACTAGCCTAGCATCAGGCCTGGTATTCCCTATCTCGCCCATATAAACGCATTTTCCTCCTTGAACCGTCGCATCTACCTTCGTTTTCCCTATCCTTTCCCATATAAACGCAAAAAACTGTGCTCGATCTCTCTATATATACCTACTCCCACAAAATTAAAGAATAAAAAACAAATTCTTATTCCTTTATAACCTCTTCTTAATCGAGATATATTTTTATTACACTTTTCCTTCTAGGTATACGAAAATTACAGTAGTCTAAATGGGTTTCAAAAACCATGTTCTTTGCATTACTACGAGGGAAAACGAATTCTTACTTACCACCTTACAAGTGTTTGAAAATTCGAACCAAAACAAGGAATACTTCAGTAATGGCTAATGCCAGAAAATTTTTATTTGACATACGTTATGTGCTTTAAGAAGATGTACATTTTTTGTGTGTAAGATTTGGTTTAGGTATATTTTATAGTTCACTAACCGAATGGGATGGCTCAGACGGTAGCGTCTGTAGCGCATCTGGAGGTCGTTGGCTCGATTCCTGCGGCCGACCTTCCTGACCCATTGGTTTTCCAAGGGTTTCACCTCCATTCCCATTTCACTTCATCTTCCAATTGCTTGGTCTCTTCAGGGTTGGAAACATCTGGTTGCATTGCAGGGGAAAAGGAAGCTCTAGGTAACCCTTCGTCCCAAGAAAAGAGGAGTCCCGGGCCCCCAGGGGATTACAATCCCACAGGTGGGAGGGGAATCGGGTGCATCAGCTGCCATCCGGGAAGTTTCAATCTGTATAAAATAGGAACCCTGTCCTCTGCCCTGTCGTGCCTCCTGGCCCGCCCGCCCTGTGTCTCCCCTCACCTCTCCCCGTTAGAGGCTTCAGGCACGAAATATCCTGTAGGTTGAGGAGCTAAGTCCCCTTTCGCAGTCCTACCCTGGTCCTACAGCTTACTAATTCTACAAAAGGCATAAACAATGAAGAGCACTTCACAGGCTATTTCCAGAAAATTCAAGATATATATTTTATCTTTCATGTAAATGTCTTGAACGTGCGTATTTTAATTAAAATCGCTACAGCTATTTTTTGAAAAATAAAAAATATCCAAAATGTTTCCATGTAGACAGTAGTTTTGTGTAGGGGGTCTTGGTATCGCATCCTTGGAAGATACTAAACACAAATACCAAGTTTGGTATTTTTCCAACGTTTCTTTCTTACTTTCTCTAGACAGAGAAGGTATTGCATTTGAGGTCCACTGAATGCAGAAATGCATTTTAGACAAACTTCCAACAGCATCACTCAAAAGTGAAAAGTCGGACAAATACCAATCTTGGCATTTAGGTTCAGTACCTTCCAAAGATGCGATGCGAAGATGTATATCTTGAATTTTCCTCGCAGTAGCCTGTAAAGTCCTCTTTCATTCGGAAGGAATTTTGTATAATCTTGTACAACTGGTGATCGTAAAGGATAGACGAAAACGTACAACACAGGAACTGTAGTTCTCTTCAAAACACATAATTTATTTTAAATAAGTATTTTTCTAGCATAAGCCATTTCTGAGATATCCGTTATTAAAAGTTCCAATTTTTCATTTCTTGGACATCCTCTTAAAGTCCTGTCAACATTCAGTTGTTTCTCGCGATGTCATGGAAACAGTATGGGATTTTAAGGCCAGCATATAGCGTCCGGTTGTTAAACATTTGACTATCGCTGTTCTCTTTGTATCTATAACAAAATGCAGTATTTCTGCAAAAGCTATATTTGGATTATAATATAGTAGGTAGAAAAACAAGTAGAGGTAGAGATTCATGTGAATTTATCAGATCAGATTTTTTTAGTTATACAAACGCACACGTACACACATACGCACATATTCAAAGGGCTTCAAAACTTATATTCACGCTGAAATCTCGGTATCTACGTAATGTTTGGGGGGAATGCAGTACTTCTTATACTTACTGTATATAAGAGGTAGCGAATGTAAAAAACGAACAGGGACTTACCACTTGAAGAGACTGTTGCAGATGGTAGTTTGTTATAGGGATTTGCACCACGCTTTAGGCGTCAATTTGAGAAAGTTGTTGTATGGAAAGCCAGTTTGAAGAAGATGGTATCTTTGAAGGACTTGTATTATATTTCAACTGTTGGGGAGCCGAACTTGTAGTAGTTGCAACCGCACGTATGGTAAACATTTCCGGTAGCCTTCGCCCCAAATGTACTTGCCCCAAGTTTAAAAAATATTAATTTTTGTTTGTTTAATTTGTAATTAAACTGTTTCTTTAAATATTTAATATTTATGTTTGCCTCGGCTGCGCCAGTATTTGTTAGAGACACGTTTCTCTTGGCAGGGTTTTGGTACGACTAAGAATGTAGGCTTACACAGATGTTAAGTTTTAATTCACTCCTTTTTATTAATCCTTGACACAAATTAAATAGCACTTCACTGATATAGAGAGCTGTGAGATTCTTTTATTTAATACTTGCACTTTTTTATCATGTATACTATATTCGCCTCACACAAATACTTAATTAATTTCTCGAGGACACAACTCGCGTCTGGTTATGAGCACTGTTTGGAGGCAACTGAATTGATTTCAACCGTCTAAACTTGTAAATATCTGTATTTCAAGTCTCTGATTGGCTAATCCTACTCCAATAGAATACCTTCATGTAACTAAAGCTTTTTCAGGTTGTTGATTGGCTATTTTTAAACTGTCTCAAATTTACATTATTGCTGCTCTAATAATGACTAGTAGCATTTAAACTTCCTTACTCATTACTTCCTCAAGGTTATCTCATTGTTACCTCATTGTTAGCAACTTTTAACCTATTATTCTCACAGCTCCTACATTATTAAATTACGTAATACATACACATAACATTATTACACGTGCATACAATAATATAAGCATATGCAATGACTGTTACATACATTTTACAAATTATTACATACACATGTTGCTTTAAGGCGGGCTGTTATTGAATTTATATATTATATAATTAGACTGAAATCATTTAAGTGTTAAAAATACTGCCTCCCTGAAAGTAAATATTTGAAAATTCAATTCAACAATAAAGAATATTTCGTAATAATGGCTCGAAAATAGTACCTTATACCTATTTTGTTTTAACGAATTCTAAATTTTGGTATTGTAAGTTGTTCGATATTTATTCTGAAAGAAGAGATCTTTACAGGCTATTCGCAGAAATTTTAAGATATACGTTTTATGTGAATGCAAATAACACGTGGTATTTTAGTGATAATTATCTAAAAAGTTTTTTAAAAAAAACTAAAATAGCGAAAACATCAACAATGCTTCTTTTATTAGGGAAATTCAAAACATTTATTTTATTTGGTGGCGGAAAGAACAGAAATGTGGACCTCGTTAAAATATACAAACATTTTTAAACCATTCCCAGTTGAGTGTTTACATGTTTCCATCTAACGAAAAAGTTTCCTCTTACTTCTTTTATTTTTCTTGGGCTCGCTACTAACTATCGATATAAGCATTTTAATGCCGTTTTCGCCTGTTGCTTAGTCTGAAATAATCTTTAGGCCAGCATTTATCCTGAGAAATATATCACAAGTAATTCATCTTGATATTAATTTAAAAAGGGGGGCTATATTTGATCTTGTAAGAGGCAAGAAGGTGTTATGGTGTTTGGCATAAGATTTTTTGTTTGGAAAAAGCGGATATAGCTTAATGTAAGAGTATAATCCGCGGGTGCCTGTTAACGAATACCAAGCGACGGCGGGTACATCGCTATGGCTTACACAAAACACTTTACTTAAGCGATGGCGGGCGCCCGAGCGTCGCGACGCTAAGTTTACAGCATCCTTATGTCAGGCTTTTGCTCGGCAAATTCTAATTACACTAATCTTAATTGCATTAACTGCACACACGAAATTTGTTTTCGTAGTTTAGCACCGTAATGTTTGCTAACCTGATACGTCGCCCTTCACAGTGATACGCTGGTGATTTACTGCTGCGCTACCAACCTTTAAACAGAATGTCCAACTCAAGCCGTTCATTTTCGTTGTCGTTGTCACTTCCGGGAGACGAACGGTGAAAATGATTGTTGGTCCGTGACGTAAATCATACGTCTAGTTGAATTAAAGTTGACGTGGATGTTAACGTGGTATAATATAACTGTGTCTACTTTTAGTTTTTTACCATACCATCATATAGTCCCAAAAACAAACGTCAAGAAATAAACATTGATGTCCAAAGAAACCAAAAAGGAATATTTCTTTTAGAAAAAGCTCCCTATTAGTGTTTCCGAAACCATTTTTGTATGGAAAAATATTCTAAAAATGGCTCTAACGATATGTATGTCTTGAATTTTCTGGGAATATCCTGTGAAGTATCTTCATGCTGAATCACATTTGTATAACTGGTAAAAGGCAAGAGATGGACAAAATCTTACTACACAACAAATGTAGCACAATATATGTCAATCAAACTTTTTATGGGGGTTATTTTCCATATATTCGTTGCCAATACTAAAAGTCACCATTCTTTTGTTTCTCAAAAAAGTAAGGAATTTCAAAGTCGGCATACTTATAGCGATCCAATTTTTACTTTCTCCACCACGTATATAGTACGTATAAAAGGTATTGCATTCTACCCAAAAAATCGATACCGAGATGTCTAGGAAATACATGTTTTGAGGCCCCTGAATACGAAACAAATTTCGAAAAATGTCGGTGTGAGTATGTGTGTGTCTATGAACAGCATAACTCAAAAACAAAAATTGGGACAAATACCAAACTTGGTATTTAAGTTTAAAGTCTTCCAAAGATACGATACAAAAACTTTCGATAAAATCCCCACTCCAAACTGCCCTTAACATTTTTCGAAATTGTTTACTTTATAAAGAATGACTATAGAATTTATTTACAATACCATATACTAGGGCATTCGAAAAGTGATAGTTATGGTATAATGTTGAGCAGTTTTTGTTGTATAAATCTGTAATATTAAAAGTCTCGAAATAGTAGTATTTGTGAATAAATTCACTGTTTCTCAAATTCAGCAAGTAATACCGCCGTAGTTCAGTAGATATGAACAAAACTGCTTCATCAAAATCCAAGTTGCAAGAGGAAAAAAATGCAAGACGGTGCTTTAGAACATTGCAAGAAGTTTGCAGGAGAGAAGTTCTACCTTATCGAACTGTTGCAACTAATGCAATTAGAGGCATTCGATTTCAATCAAGAGTTGACATCCAGAGAGCTCGAGAGATCGATTAGCGAGAGAGATATCCAGAAATGGCACTGCAGTTGGAGTACGCCGTCTTCCAACTATATGGCAAGGTATTGTTGACCTGGCAGGAGCCTGTAAATGTTAAAACCAACCTAAATAAATTTATTTTGTGTTATAGCAGTGTGGCCATTAGTTTTCGAATGTTCTAATATTAAAGATGAGGCAGTGTTTTTAACACTTAAATGATTTCAGTCTAATTATATAATATGTAAATTAAATAACAGCCCGTCCTGAAGCAATATGTGTATGTAATAACTTGTAAAATGTATCTAACAGTCATTGCATATGCTTATATTATTGTATACATGTGTAATAATGTTAAGTGAATATATTACGTAATTTAATAATGTAGGAGCTGTGAGAATAATAAGTTAACCGTTGCTAACAATAAGGTAACCTTGAGGCAATAATGAGTTTGAGAGTTTAAATGTTATTTGTGATTCTTGGAAGCAATAATGTAATTTTAGTGACAGTTCAAAAATGGCCAATCAACAACCAGAAAATGCTTTAGTTAAATGGAGGTATTCTATTGGAGTAAAAATAGCCAATCAGAGACTTCAAATACAGAAATTTACAAGTTTAGACGGTTGAAATCTAGTCAGTTGCCTGCAGACAGTGATAGTAACCGGATGCAAGATGCGTCCTCGAGAAATTTAATATGTATTCGTATGAGACGAAAAATAGTTTTATGTGGCATAAAGTGTAATTAATTAATAAAAAAGAATCTCACAGCTTTTGATATCAGTGAAGTGCGATTTAGTTTGTGTCAAGGATTAATAAAAAGGAGTGAATTACAACTTAAAATCTGCGTAAGACTACACTCTTGACGCATCACGCCCTGTTAAGACTTCCATGTCTCTAACATTAATACTGACGCAGCCGGGGCAAACATAAATATATAATATCTAAAGAAACAGTCAAATTATAAAGCTATTATTTTTAAATTTGGGGCAAAGACCACCTGAAAATACATTTGGGGCGAAGGCTACCGGAAACTGTTTACTATACGTGCGGTTGCAACCACTTCAAGTTCGCTTCCCCAACAGTTGAAATATAATACAACTCCTACAATACAAACTACCTCAAATTGACGCCCTAAGCGTGGTGCAAACAACGTAATAAAACACCTTCTTCAAATTGGCTTTCCAATTTAAAGCAACCACCTTTCTTCAAAGATACTTACATGACAAATATAAAGTACATCTTGAATTACCTGGGAATAGTCTTTAAAGTTCTCTTCATTAGAAGGAATATTGTGTAAGTGGTAAATGCTGAACGATAGACGAAAACATACTTGACAGGAAATATAGATATCTTTAAAACACGCGATTTATTTTAAATAATTTCTTTGTGACTTCAGTCATTTCCGAGATATCCTTAATTAATGGTTCAAATTGTTCAATACCTAGCCATTCGTTTAAGGTCCTGCCGATTTTCAATTGTTTGTGATGTACCACGTAAAGGGATTTCCGGCCCCTTCAGCAGGTCGGTGCGGACCCTGGGCACTGGTCGTAATTCTGACGTTATTATAAGTATTCTGGGCTAAACGTCCGAGCTCCACTCGTAAGGTTGTTCTCTGGATTGGGTTGGACTTGGCGGGGTAGTGGTTCCCGATACGCATGAGAGATTGGGTGCGTCTGGGCGATTTTCCGTCCGATGGTGTTGTGAAACGCCTCGACGATCTCCGTGGAAAGGCGCTGGACAGTCTACTAGGGTGCTTTCATCCCCACCGAAGTCTCGGTAGTCTTCCCCTTTTTTGGGAGGTTTGACGGGCGTAAGTTGCGTATCCACTTCCATCCAGTAATGGGGGGGGGTTTAATTTTCAGGTGCCGACCCACTAGAAAAGCTCTCGGGGGAGGGAGAGTCACTCGGTAGACGCCCTCCTTTCAGGGTCGCATAAGGCGCAGTACCCTGGTGACTGCGATGTCATGGAAACAGTATGGAATTTTAAGGCCAGCATATAGCGTCCAGGTGTTAAACATTTGACTATCGCTGTTCTCTTTGTATCTATAACGAAATGTGTAATGTAGCTGTTTCTGTAAAGGTTTATCTTGATTAAAATGTAGTAGATGCGAAAACAAGCTTTGCTAAGAAAAATTTGTATAACAACTAATAAGCGATAGAGTGTAAAGCACATCAGATTTTTTTGCTTCTCTATCACGCATCCAGTAGGTAATAAAAAGTAATAGTTTTAGAAAATGATCTATGTCTGGGGGGCGGGGACAGGCTAACCCAAGACACGATTTCTCCGATAAATACCGAAATGGTATCTTCTGTATCGTCCAAATGGGTGACAATCTCATGTTATATGGAAAATGTTGCGATTTTTTAGTTTCTCAAAAATGGTCAATCTTATTAAATACCATATATTTCGACGGCAAATAAAATGCATATCTCAAATTTCCTGCGGAAAGCCTTCCTTTTCAATGACCTTTGTATCTCTCGTAGATCATAATAGATACACAAAGTGTTACGACACAAAAGAAACGTGGACCTCGTTGACACACAATTTATGTCAAGTAACACCTTTTTTTGTGGCGTTTAAATACTTCAGAAGCAATTCTTGCTATTAGTTTAATCTTTCAAATACTGCACCATCTCGATCGAAGTTTGAGCGCGGTCAATTCGGCATTTTAACGGTGCATCCACAATGATCAAAGTTAAACGAGGTAGTTGATTATGGTTAATTTGACCGCGGGTACTGGACCGATCAATTCCATTTATTTGCGGTCAAGTTTCACAAAATGGCTGTTCGTTTCATTATTGTTAAAGATATTGAGGACGAGACAATGTACCTAATTACTTAAATCGGGAACAACGTCAAAACCGGATACTTGTAAAAAGAGATAACCCTCTTGAAGATTATGGCGACAGGAAATTTCAAGAACAATTCCGACTATAAAAGGATACAAAGTGAATCTGAAAGGGGATATACCCCCACACACACAGAGGTATAAATCAATATTAAACAAGAATTGTACATAATAATATAACTCACCAAGAAATATGTTAGAGGATTTACCAGCAAAGAAATGTAAAAAGCAGATTGTAACTTAGATAAGTAAGGGACGGGAGAGCTAGCTAATTCCAGGTAAAAGATAATTCTAGGTAGAGCCCAACTTTCACCAAGCTAATGAGCAAGGAACCGGTAGCAATAAGGAGAAATAGAAAGGGACAGATAGAGAAAGGAAAGAGACAGAGATATTCAATCTGCTCCCTGACGCGTCACGGGGACTCGTATGCGAAATATTTTGGAGCAGAATATTCTCATACATTATAAGGTAACGCGGTCTGAGGACCAATTAGCGTTACATTTTGGGGCGTGGAGGCAAGTGTCACTAGGTTTAGGTATATAAAGGGAAACAAAGGCCCAGATTTTCACTCTCTTCTAGAATCTCGTCGACACAAAGTGCTACTCTCGGGACGAGGGATGCACGTGTGTGCATATGGGTGGGGAAGCGTGTCCAGTTAGACTAGGCTCCTAAGTTATTATGCTGGGAATTGTTACAATGGGAAAAGCTAGCCCCCATAAATATGTATTTAATAATAAATCACATTTTTAAAGTGAAATGCAGTGTATTTTAACTTACCTCGCCTACGAAAACCGTGAGACCAGTGAAATTAGCCAGAGAGGTAATGATTAGGAGTGAACAATACAGCAGAGGGCATCAACCAGAGGAACAACGTTTTCCAGCTACAAATCAAATACCTGAGAGGTTAGAGTTTGCTACGAAACGCTGTCATCCTGTTTCACCTATGAATACAGGTTTAACAACTTTGAGATCATACGCTACCCGAGGTTTTAATACTGGGATATTTCTAACATCCCACAGCGCTGCGTGTTATCAGCGATGCGTCACATATAATTGCTTCTTTTTGTCTACGATTTGTATCGCTCCCTATGGTGGGCAGAGTTAAAGACCTGTGATGCAACTCATCAAATCGATGGATTTCGGGGTGTCGTGGGAAATATAGATATGCATTTGTTATTGCATCAGTGTTTGTTAAACTCTAGTCATCACTATAATAACGCTAGTCAATGCAATATAAACTATAATAAAAACTCACTCATTATGTTTGTTGAGGCAGTATTTTTAACACTAAAGTGTTTTCAGTCAAATTATATGACACAAAATATGACAGCCCGCCTTAAAGCAATATGTGTATAAATAACATATAAAATGCATGCAACAGTCATTGTATTAATGTTTATAGTATTATGTATATGTATAATAATGTTATGTGAATGTATTACGTAATTTAATAATGTAGGAGCTGTGAGAATAATAGGTTAAAAGTTGCTAACAATGAGGTAACCTTGAGGCAATAGTGAATTGGAAAGTTGAATAATGCTACTGGTAATTCTTGGAGCAACAATAATGTCATTTTTAGACAGTTTATAAATAGCCAATGAACAACCAGAAAAAATATTAAGTTAAATAAAGGTATACTATTGGAGTAGGATTAGCCAATTAGAAACTGAAATGGAGCAAAATTTACAAATTCAGAAGTTAGTTGATAGCAGATAGTGTTCCTAACCGGACGCGAGACGCGTCCTCGAGAAGTTTAATACGTATTCAGTGTGAGACAAAAGATAGTTTACGAGTTATAAAGTGCAAGTAATTAATAAATGATCTTACAGCTCTCTATATCAGTGTTATTTAAATTGTGTCAAGGATTAATAAATGTAGTGAAGTAAAAATTATAATCTGTGTAAACCTAAATTCTTCAGCCGCACCACACCTTGTTAACATATTCATGCCTCCAAAAATTAATACTGACGCAGCCGGGGCAAACATAAATATATGATATTTAAAGAAACAGTAAAAATACAAAGTTAATATTTTTAAACTTGGGGCGAAGGCTACCATACGTGCGGTTGCAACTACTTCAAGTTCGGCTCCTCCTAAAATCACCCTTCCTCATTGTTAACCTACAATTTACGTCACGTCATTATCAGTTAAGAATTTTTTTCCAGGTTTACACATAACTCCCACTATTTTAAGAAATGTTTATTTATATATTTGGTTATTACAACTCGCCTACTGTTATGTTTAAATTCATAGCTAAATACATTCATGACTCCTGTTTGTCATTTTTTCCAACTTCTATATTTTTCAATTACTTTTTATGAAATTTTGAGTATCTATGTCTATTTTGTAACCACATTATAACGTGCAAAGTTTTAATCATGTAGGTAGCTTGGTTCAGAATGTATAGCAAATTATTCAAATAAATTAATAGTGGCATTCACAAAGTCCTTTGCGACGAAGCATTCTAAAATTTTGCAGAGACGAACTTCAGAAAAGGATACATTACAGATTTATTGGGTTTTTATATCTGATTGTTTGGCCTATACAAAAATATAAATATTGAAATTTCATAACTTTTAAAAATATGCAGTAATTACCTATTCTGAAGCATAAAATCCACACTAAAATACAATTTGTATTTCTAGGGCATACTACTGGGCTAGATGGCTCAGGCGGTTAGTCTGTGGACCGCATTCGGGAGGTCGTGGGTTCCATTCCCGTGGTCGACCTTCCTGACCCATGGGCTTTTTCGGGTGTTTTCCTGGTTCGCCAGGCGAATGTTGGGAAGCATTCTCTCACCCTCCGAATTTCCTGTCGCACCATTTCATCCCCTTGCTCATTATATTTCATCTTTCATCCGTTAGTCTGCTTCAGGGTTGGAAGTATCGGCGATGGTGTTTTGGTGCAGTGTGGCAGGAGAAAAGGATGCTCTTTGTGACTGTCTCCGTCGCTTGGTTCCGCTGGCTAAGGGGGTATCCCCCCTCTATGCGGAGTGGAGTCGCCGGTCTGCCTGTCGTCTGCCGGGGAGTCTCTATCTGGAAACTTAGGGACTCTGCCATTCCTGTGCCGTCACTCCTGTTTCCGGCCGCCTAATGTCTCCTCTCGCCTCGTCCTTCTTCACGGGGACGCCCCTTGTGGGACTAGGTACAATATCTCATAAGTGGATCAGTGCCGAGTCCTCTTCTCACCCAATCCAATCTAATCTAGTGCATATTGCTACACACTATAAGTTTTAAGCCATTCTCATTAGAAATGCTCCGCAAATAGCATTTTATATCGAGAAAAATCTTAAAAAATTGCAACCGAGAAAATGGTACTGGACATCTAAATACCATGCACATGGACAACGCTTCTGTGGGCTTTAAAAGAGGTGCATCTGACAAAATAAGTGATGATTTGATAGAGCGAAGACTGTAAATCGTTTATGCCAAAAAGAAAAAAAAAACTTTTGCCCAAAAATCTTCAAAATTCAGTCATATGTATCCTTAAAGGACATGATTCACTGCTTTTATTTTGCATTTTACTGGAATATGAAACTATTAGTTGCAATAGAACATCTGTCCCATACTGTAAAAAAATTTAAACTTACAGCGATAGTCAAATATTTTAAGAGCTGGTTGCTATGTGGCACAGTCCATTCTCTTTGTGTGTCCAGGACATAAAAAAAACGAATAACGAATTCCATTTTGAGAAAAAGTATAATTATTGCAAAATTCAAACAAATAACATGGAATATCTCGGAAATGGTTCATTTCACAACAAAAGTATGTAACATAAATCCTGTGTTTTAACGAGATCTACACTTTTTGTGCACTAAAGTTCTGCCTATCTCTTACGGTTTACCAGTTATGCAAAAGCTGTTCAGAATTAGGTGGACTTTTAGGGAGGACGTTCCCAGAAAATTCAATATATACACTTCATTTGCCATGTAAATATCTTAAACATATGATATTTTAATCAAAGTCGTTAAAGCCATTTCTGAGAAAATATATAAATTCGAAAAATATTGCATCTAAAGGGTAGTCCCAGGTGGGGAGATTTTCTTGAAAATCTTCGTGTCGCATTCTTGTATGATACTGAACTAAAATACCAAGTTTGGTATTTATCCAACTATTCACTTTTAAGTAATGCTGTTCAAAGACTGACAGATGCAAACAGGCTCACACACGGACATGTTTCCAAAAATGCTTTATTTGGATTCAGGACACCTCAAAACATGTATTTCCGTTGAAATCTCGGTATCGAATTTTTCGATGGAATACAATACTTCCCCTACTTACTATACGTAGTAGAGAAAGTAAAATCAAAACCAAAACGAAGGGATATAGACAAGGAATTTGTAACTGCACTGCCACCTATTTGGAACAGAGTTGGAGCATTATTCTTTGAGTAATTCTCGTAGAACTGTGAGCGTTGACAACCTAGCTCGCAGTTAGCTGATGGCGGTACGTCACGAGAATTAACAATGATGCACCGTAAGTACCTACAATTTAACCGCCGTCAAATTTTGAACACGTTTCAGTGACCCTCGATCAACAATGATTTGATCAAGAATGAATCACATGGCGTATATACGTTTTCAAGTAGTAAGCCTGAAGAAGGTGTTTTGATGGAGTTGTTTATTAACTTAGCTCCACGTATGGACGCCAATTTGAAGAAGATGGTTTTGTTACGTTATTTTTACTTTCTCTACTACGTATAGTAAGTAGGGGAAGTATTGAATTCCACCCAAAAATTCGATACCGAGATTTCACCGGAAATACATGTTTTGAGACCCCCTGAATTCAAAAAAAGCATTTTTGGAAACATGTCCATGTGTGTGTCTGTGTGTTTGCGTGTGTGTCTGTGTGTGTGTGTGTGTGTGTGTCTGTCTGAAACGAACAGTCGGATAAACACCAAACTTGGTATTTAGGTTCAGTATCTTCCAGAGATGCGAAACGAAGGTTTTCAAGAAAATCCCCCCACCCCAGACAACCCTTTACATGGAAAATTTTTCGAAAATTTTAATTTTCTCAAAAATAGTTCTAATGATTTTGATTAAAATATCATATGTTTAAGATATTTTCATGATGAAATGTACTTCTCGAATTTTCTGGGAATGTCTCCAAAAGTATTCTTCATTGTGAACGACTTTTGCATAACTGGTAACCCATAAGCGATAGACAAAATTTTACTACACAAACAATGTAGATCGCGTTAAAATACACAATTTATGTCATATACATTTTTTTGTTGAGTGAACCGTTTTCGAGATATTGCTTGTTATTCCCTTAAATTTTCCAATACTTATACTTTTTCTCAAATTCGTTATTCATTTTTTTATGTCCTGGACGTGCAAAGAGAATGGAATGCGACACATAGCAACCAGCGCTTAAAATATTTTACTATCGATTAAAACCTACCATATTCCCCTTGCATCTACAAGAAAATTAGCAATAAGATTGACATCTCGATATCTCGATTAGCATGAAGCAGATGGAGAATAAGCGTTTGTAAAAATAGTTTGTATAAGAGTAGAGAAAGTCATGTGAGTGTAACACATCAGATTTTTTTTACCACGCTTTGGGCGTCAATTTGAAGGTATATTGAAGGAGTATTATTATATTTCAACTGTTGGGGAGCCGAACTTGTAGCAGTTGCAACCGCACGTACAGTAAACAGTTTCCGGTAGCCTTCGCGCCAAATGTATTCTTACTGTTTCTTTAAATATTATATTTGTTTGCCTCGGCTGCGTCAGTATTATTGTAAGAGACATGGATGTCTTGGCAGGGTTGTGGTGCAACAAGAATGTAGACTTACACAGAGTTTTTATTAATCCTTGACACAAACTAAATAGCACTTCACTGATATAGAGAGCTGTGAGATTCTTTTATTTAATACTTGCACTTTTTAACACGTAAACTATTTTCGTCTCACACGAATACGTAATTAACTTCTCGAGGACACATCCCGCGTCTGGTTATGAGGACAGTCTAGAAGCAATTGAATTGATTTCAACCATCTAAACTTGTAAATTTCTGTATTTCAAGTCTCTGATTGGTTAATCCTAGTCCAATAGAATAGGTACCTTCATTTAACTAAAGCTTTTTCTGTTTGTTGATTGGCTATTTCTATACACTGTCTCAAAATTTACATTATTGTTGCTCCATTAATGACTATTAGCATTTAAAGTTTAAAATGCATTATTGCCTCAAGATTACCTCATTGTTAGCAACGTTTAACTTATTACTCTCACAGATCCTACATTATTACACATGGATACAATAATATAAGCATATGCAATGACTGTTACATACATTTTACAAATTATTACATACATATTGATTCAAGGCGGGCTGTTATTGAATTTACATATTATATAATTTGACTGAAAGCATTCAAGTGTTCAAAATACTGCCTCAAA
The DNA here is from genome assembly GCA_030765065.1 of Deroplatys truncata. Classification (NCBI taxonomy): domain Eukaryota; kingdom Metazoa; phylum Arthropoda; class Insecta; order Mantodea; family Mantidae; genus Deroplatys; species Deroplatys truncata. Next base: position 269,901,746 of record CM060976.1, read on the forward strand.
CCGTAACCCGAATTTGCTCGTAGTGATGCAAAGAACATGGAACATCAAAGCTATCACATAGCGACCTGCTTTTTAAAAAGCGACTATCACTTTATCCTACTGTATTCTTCGTATAGCTACAAAGAAATGTGTAATGGAAGCTTATCTGTATTAACAGAAGAATATGGCATTAAAAGTTGGTATTTCTCTCTTAATTTTACTTCATACTATAACTCTTATATTTTCAGTTGCCATATATTGCTTTGTGTCTTTCTATAAACCAGTCTGTTTGGATTCATTAATAAATTCCCTGCCGAAAAATCAACATAATCTAACACTGCTCTCTTATTCTTGTAGATTTCAACTTTTGTGAAATAATCAAATACAAAACGTATCTGAAGAGCGAGGTGCAACAACAGTTTCACATAGATACATTGAACACGAAACCTTCTTGCGTTTTGTGCCTCGTATAGGAACATGTTACACGCGACAGAACATTTCAAGTTCCCCCAAGTGTTGTCTGGTGTCACAAAGAACGTAATTAAGTTAATGTGTCTAGTCAAGGGAAAACCCTGTTAAACGAACAGCAGGATGTTCCGTTTCAAATGAAGCTCCTTCGTCAACATCCTGAAATTCTTGCTTATTTCAAGCAATGGGTAAGTAACCTATAGTACATACATTGATTTTCCTGATAATAATAATGATTATAAACGATCTAGGGAGGTAAAACTGTAATAAAGCCCTATGATTAAAAAAATCTTATGTATTACATTCACTACCGGATATATGACTTCCACTACCCGATATAGTTTTATAGTCGGTATACAAAGCATTCTTAAGAAATCCTATTACTTTCTCTACTACGTATAGTAAGTAGGGGAAGTATTGTATTCCACCCAAAAATTCGATACCCAGATTTCACCGGAAATACATGTTTTGAGACCCCCTGAATCCAAAAAAAGCATTTTTGGAAACATGTCCGTGTGTGTGTCTGTGTGTCTGTCTGTGAACAGCATAACTCAGAAACGAACAGTCGGATAAACACCAAACTTGGTATTTAGGTTCAGTATCTTCCAAGGATGCGACACGAAGGTTTTCAAGAAAATACCCCCACCCCAGATTACCCTTTACATAGAAGATTTTTCGAAAATTTTAATTTTCTCAAAAATGGCTCTAACGATTTCGATTAAAATATCATATTTTTAAGATATTTTTATGACAAATAAAATGTATATCTTGAATTTCCTGGGAATGTCTCCAAAAGTATTCTGCATTGTGAACGACTTTTGCATAAACCATAATAGATAGACAAAATTTTACTACACAAAAAATGTAGATCGCGTTAAAATACACAATTTATGCCATACACATTTTTTGTTGTTGAGTGAACCATTTTCGAGATATTGCTTGTTATTCCCTTAAAATTTTCAATACTTATTTTCTCAAATGGGAATTCGTTATTCATTTTTTTGTCTTGGATATGCAAAGAGTATTAATCTGTGGGAAAGGGAATGGTGCTGCACCTAGCAACCAGCTATTAAGAGATATGTATGTGCTTAAAGGCTACTGTATTTCTATATTGCCCTTGGAAATATATATTCCCCTTGCATCTACAAGAAAATTAGCAATAAGATAGAGTCTGCAAATGTTTATCTCGATTAACATGAAGTAGATGGAGAATAAGCGTTTGTAAAAATAGTTTGTACAAGAGTAGGGAAAGTCATGTGAGTGTAACACATCAGATTTTTTTATAAAGTGAGTATGATCAAAAATTGGTATCGGTATTGAGTATCCAGAAATATCGTTCCCTTACTAGTTATAGATACAAAGAAAACAGCGATAGTCAAATGTTTAACAACTGGACGCTATATGCTGCCTTAAAATTCCATACTGTTTCCATGACATCGTGAGAAACAACTGAGAATTTGAATTACTTGAAAAGAATAATCAAGAATTCCAGACTGCCTCGGTGGTCTGGAGGTTAGCATGCTAACCTGCAAATACCGAGAGCCATGGTTCAATTCCCGGGTGGGTAAAGGGAGCTTTTCTTTAGCCACGATTATTCCCCATTCTCACTACAGTCTAGAGGTATTAGTGAGTGTAAATGTGTGTGTGTGTGTGTGTCAATTTAATGATACAACTAAAGTTAATACCAACACAAAGATTAACACCACTGTAAGCTTTGTTCCTAAAATAAAAATCCGCCGACATGAGCTGGGATATTAAAGGCGAAAAGAAAAGAATTCAACAGTTCAAACCATTAATAACTGATGTTTCGGAAATGTCTAATACCTTAAATGTATTTTTAAAGAGATCTAAATTTTTTGTATACTACCTTTTCGTCTATCACTTAAGTTTACTGGTTATATAAGAATATACAAAATTCGTTCCAAATGAAGAAGACTTCACAGACTATTCCTAGAAAATCCAAGATATACAGTTTTTGTCATGTAAATATCTTTAATATATGATATTCTAATAAAAATCGTTACAGTCATTTGTGTAGAAAATAAAAATTTTCGAAAAATCTTGTATGAATAGGATAGTTTGGGTTAGGGTGATTTTCCTTAAAATCTTCATATCGCAACTTTCGAATATAACTGGACTGAAATACCAAGTACTTTTCGTTTTTAGTTATACTGTTTAGAGACTGGACACATGTACGCAGCTTTTACTAAAAACTACTTTTTTGGATTCAGGGGCCTCAAAACATATATTTTCGGCGAAATCTCATATCGAATTTTTGGGTGGAATACTACGAGGTTCAATAAGTCTAGAGAAAATCCAAGAAATAGCACTCGTAGCATCGAAAAGAGTTTGCATTTAGTAAGCGTCATCTCTTACTACATGGCAGTCAAAGTTTCAGCTATATCCATCAAGAGGTTTCGTTGTCATAGGTGATTGAAGACTTAAACCTGTGTTTATTTAGAAAGATGGAAAAGAGGAACCTCGTGCGGTGATTAAACACTTATATTTAGGAGGTTTAACACCAAAAGAGATCAAAAGCCGAGAAGGATGAAGTTCATGATATACTAGGACGTCCAGTGGAAGCGACTTCCTCCGAAATTATTGACCAAATCCACGATATGGTTTTTGAGTGATCGACGAATCAAAGTACGCGAAGTAGTTGAGGCCACAGGCATATCACAAGGTACAGTGTTTTCAACCCTGCACCAAAAACTAAGTCTGACAAAAATCTCGGCAAGATGCTCTCAATGGAGAATAAACGTGATCATGTGTTTGGCACTTTTCCGTCCAAATCTGCGTCGATACATAACTGTGGAGACAAACCATGGGTACTCAGAGACAAAAGTACGGTCGAAACAGTGGGTTTTTAAAGGCGAATCGGCTCCGAAATAGGTAAAGGTGGTGAAATCGGCCGATAAGGTGATGGCCTCTTCTTTTGGGATGCACGTGAAATCATCTACTTGCATAAAGGAAGAACGATAAATGGAGACTATTATGTATCGTTATTGCACCGGTTGAACGGAGAAGTCAAGAAAAAACGCCCTCATCTAGCAAAGAAAGAGATTCTTTTCCATCAAGGCAATGCACACCTGTGCAGTTTCGATGCCGAAAATTCAGGAAATAAGGTTTGAATTACTACAACATCCACCGTATTCACCAGATTTGTTCCCCTGTAACTTATATTTATTCACAAAGTTGAAAACATGGGCGGCGGAAAGCGGTTAACGTCTAAGGAGGAGGTAATCTCTCAAACGGACGTCTATTTTGAGGACCTTCCGAAACCTAATTTTGGAAGGTGCTTTTATATTTTTTCTAAGGACTAACTGAACGCCCGCGTACAATACTTTCCTTACTTGCTGAAACTATAAGCAGAAAAAGTAAGAACTATATAAAAATATATGAGTTTGAAGAAAATGTTTTAATCACCAGGCAGAGGGGTTTTAGTAAGTAAAGAGAACAATCCTGTTACCGCACGGAGTGTAGGTGACGTCAGGTACTGTGACGGACAATACTTTCTTCCCAAACAGCTGGTTTTGCTACGACTGTTCCATTTATTCGCTGCATAATATTGTTATACACCGGGGTGAGGCCAAAAAGTTTGCAGCTAAAATATTAAATTTAGTTACCCCGGCATAAACACTCGGAGACGTAGCATCAGTGGCCAAACGAAAGATACCAGGAACCTGCTGCACAAACTGCTGCGTGGGATATTTAGAACATTAAAAATACATAAATTCACATTTACCTCTGATTTATTATAATTAACAAGGTGCCCTGCATTATACACAGGGGTTACAGAAGAACACAGATATGCCCCACGCAGTGCACACCTATCACACACACGCAACCATCCCCTCTGAAGACCTACATTACACTCTGGCTACAAGTGACGCTAAACCACACACAAAGAGGCTCTTCCCTCGACTTGCCTTCACCCCCAACTAGAAGATGGAATTGCCGCACCGGACAAGAACTTAACACGCAAACACAATAATATGATACACAGCAATAATGTGTCCGACGCGACAATACACACACATACGCTACAACATGCACCAGTGGAGTCCTGTGGCAATATACCCAAAGCGAAGACGAGTTTATACGTCAGAATTAGCATCATTTCTGGCAGGCAACAGTTGAATTCAAATAGCGAAACCATCAGATGTGATATATAGCTGATAAGACTTTAAAACTTGTTAAACAACATTGTAATTCAATGAAATACAAGGAACATGAGACAGTAGAAAGGAACAATGAGTAAATTGAACCTTCAACCTCCTCTGTGCCAAACTACCCCTCACAAGTTTTCCAGGATCTGTGTCATACACTATTAAGAGCGGATATTGCTTTAAAAAAGTACATCTTTTGAAATTCTTGTTTCATAGTTTTCATAAATTAATTGTACACTGTCAAAAGCTAAACATACGTTGCTTTCTTTTTTACTTTTTCTACTGCATTTAGTAAGTAGGGGGAATATTGCATTCCAACCATACATTCGATACCGAAATTTCACCGGAAATATATGTTTCGAGGTCCTCTGAATAAAAGAAAATTTTAGAAAAAGATCCATGTAAGTGCCTGTGAACAGCAGAACCCAAAAACAAAACTCCGATAAATACCAAACTTGATATTTAGGTTCAGTATCTTACAAATGCGACACGGATATTTTCACGAATATCCCCCCACACTAGACTACGCTTTACATGGAAAATGTTTCGAAAATTTTAATTTTCTCAAAAATGGCTGTAACGATTTTGATTAAAATATCATGTGTTTAACATACCTTTATGGCAAATTTTCTGGGAATGTCCTCAAAGTCCTCCATTCTGAGGCACTAGTTTTAACACTCAAATGATATCAGCCTAATTATATAATATAAGATAAAATAACATCCAGCCTTAAAAACCATATGTGTAAGTAATAATATAAAGTGTATCTAACAGTCATTGTATTGTGTTTATATTATTGTGTATATGTACATGTATAATAATGTTATGTGAATGTATTACGTAGTTTAACAATGTAGGAGCTGTGAGAATAGAAGCAAGCTGCCTTCCGTAGCAAACACAATTACAAAGTAAAAAGCGAAAGTTGCTAACACTGAGGTAACCTTGAGACAACAATAAATTAGAAAGTTTAATAAAGGCTACTAATAATTCTTGGAACAATAATGTAATATTTAAAACAGTTTGTAAATAACCAATCAACAACTAGAAAAAGCTTAAGTTGAATAAAGGTATTATATTGGAGTAGGCTTAACCAATCAGAGACTTGAAATAGAGGAAATGTACAAATTCAAATGGTAGACACTACAAAATAGCGTACCCGAGCAGTTCGGTACGGGTTCAGTGTGAGACATAAAAATACATTGCGGTGAGAATAATATAGATTTTACGTGTTTAAAAGTGCAATTAACAATAATCTCACAGCTCTATAGCAGGATATATCAGTGAAGTGTTATTTAATCGTGAGAAGGATTAATAAACAAAGTACACTACAATCATAATTTGTGTAAGCCTTGTTCTTTAGCCACACCAGCCCTGCTAAGAGATACGAGCTCTGCAAATTACTTCTGACGCAGCCGAGGCATGCATATAATATTTAAATAAATAACATAAAAATAGTTATTACACATAAAGTAAACGTGGGATGAAACCCACCGGAAAAGTATACGTGGGGCAAAGGCCACCGGAAATTTTGTACCGTACGTGGGGCGAACACTCGTAGAAATAGTCTGCCGTAAATTGGCAGCCATTACGTGTGTGGTCTAAAACAGCTTCAAATTGACGCCCATAGTGGTGCAACCGCTGCAACAATTAAACCCCTCTGAATTCTGAATGAATTTTGCATAACTGGTAAACCGTAAGAGATAGAAAAAATGTAGATCTCGTTAAAGCACAGAATTTATGTCATATACACTATTTTCTGTCGAGTGAATTTGTTTGTTTGAATTTTTTAATAGTTGATCCATTTCTCAAATGGGAATTCGTTATTCGTTTTTTTTTATGTCCTGGTAATGTAAAGAGAATGGAATACTCCACATAGCAACCAGCTCTTAAAACATTTGACTATCGCTTAAACACTACCATATCCCCCTTGCACCTACAAGAAAATAAGCAATAAGATTGTTTCTGCAAATGTTTATCTCGATTAACATGAAGTAGATTAACAATAAGCGTTTGTTAAAATAGTTTGTACAAGAGTAGAGAAAGTCATGTGGGTGCAGCACATCAAATTTTTCTAATACTACTCCTTAAACCTGATTTACCAGCTTTTGAAGCAGGCTGTAGTGCCTTCAACTGTTCATCATATTTGTTTACGGAGAGCACTCCTCGGTCACCTTCCCTCACCATCAACTCTCGATGCGTTTACTTACTAAAACCCCTGTTCATCACATATAAAATTTCGTAGAAATCGGTACAAAATTAACTTGGACCTCTCAAATTTCTGAAAAACTTAATTTAGGTTTGGTATGCAAATTTATATACAAATGAGGGCAAAACTGGTATGTAAGAATACATTTCATGAGGAAAATCACTTACAGAAAGAAGCCAGTGGAGTTAAAAGGGAGCGTAAGGATGATTTAAACGTGTCGCTGGGCTTTTAAAATTGCGGATCGTGAAAATTGTTTGGCCAAAATATTCACAGGTGTGTATAGAATATTTGTAATATAATTAAAAAATCGAAAATGTTCTCATTTTCACCTAAAAAATAAGTCCCAGTGTCTCCTAAATATAAAAGCAGCGGAATACCATCATAATGGAATCAAGGGCAGTGACCCAAGCCTCACGAATGTGTTTACAGACTCCGATAGAAAGAGTTGCTGCGTGGTTTAACGGTTTGTGCTCTCGATTGTCAAGCGGCTGACCGACTTTTCATTTCACACTGGATATATTGTTTTATATTAATCTATTTTAATGTATTAAACGTATTGTTTGCTATCCAGCACTTGATTGATGTAACTACGTCTTTTTTTCTTTTATCTTTCGCTCTCTCTGAGGCAGTATTTTTAACATTTAAATTATTTCAGTCTAATTATATAATATATAAGTCAATAACAACCCGCCTTAAAGCACTATGTGTATGTAACGATACATAAAAAGTGTATATTACAGTCATTGTATATGTTTATATTATTGTATACATGTTCAATAATGTTATGTGAATGTATTACGTAATTTAATAATGTAGGAGCTGTGAGAATAATAGGTTAAAAGTTGCTAATAATGGGATAACAATGAGTCAATAATGAGTAAGAAAGTTTAACAATACTACTTGTAAATTCTTGGAGTAACAATAATGTAATGTTTGTGACAGTTTATAAAACAGCCAATCAACAACCAGAAAAAGCATTAGTTAAATAAAAGTATTCTATTGGATTAGGTATAGCCAATCAGGAACTGAAATATAGCAAAATTTACAAATCTAGAAGTCAGTTGCTTGTAGACAGTGCTCATAACTGGACGCGTTGCTAGCAGACAATGTTACTAATCAGACGCGAGATGCGCCCTCGAGAAATTTAATACGTATTTTGTGTGAGAAAATAGTGTTTAAAAGTGCAAGTAATTAATAAAAGAATCTCACAGCTCTCTCTATATTAGTGAAGTGTTATTTAAGTCGTGTCAAGCATTAATAAATGGAGTGAAGAAAAACTTAAAATCTCTGTAAGCCTACATTCTTCAGTCGCATCACAACCCTGCAAACAGAAACATGTGTCTAACAATAATATTGACGCAGCCGAGACAAATATAAATATATAATATTTAAAAAAACAGTCAAAATTACAAAGTTAATGTTTTTTTAATATTTAACATTTTGGGGGGCAAAGGCCACCGGAAAGAACATTTGGGGCGAAGGCTACCGGAAGACTGGTACTATACGTGCGGTTCTAACCAACCTTCTCAACTCTCATTAAAACGAGATAAAGTAAAGCCAGCCATGTATCTAAATGAATTGACAAAACAGCTGAAAAATCAAATACAGTTCAGTTTATGTTGTGACCCAGTCCGTTCCTTCGTTAATCACTATTTGGTTTCTCTTGTATGCACACTTAAGTTCGCAGTCGTTTAACTCAACTTTTCTCTCTTCCTGTGGCTTACTTCATGTCGAACGCAGGACTGTCCTGTTATCTCCCACACAACTGCTACATGCTCGCACGCTGTAAGAACTCGGTCGAGAAAACAGCAGAACAGCGGTCAGCCTGTTCTTTTGTATTTGCATATTCCTACCTGCGTACCGATAGGAGTTCTGAACAGTTCGATTAGCGGAGAACACATTCCCGTCCTTCTCACCAACCAAACATAGGCAAGGCGGCATTAAAAGTCGCTTATAACTGGTGATTCGTGCCTTGAAGTGTTACACGACGTAGTTTTACGAACGTTGTTTCAGAATCGTACAAACTTAATTTGGCAACAAGACGGCGCACCGCTACATTACAGTTCACAGGTGAGGGAAGTTGCAGGATACTTGATGAGTGGATCTAGTGATCTAGCACCATCATGTGTAGAATTTTGCAAAATAATGCTTTTCTTTTCGCAAAAGCCTACAAAGTTCGAGGAATAATGTGAAGACCTAAACAATAACAAATACTTGTGTAAACATTTCGATAATAATATAAAATCAGGTTGTGAAAATTGTATTGTGGTTAACAGTAGGCTTTTTGATGCAAGTTTTCCACAATTTAAATAATAATGAAATTAATTGTAAAACTGTTGCTTCTATGACTATGCACTTTTTCCTCTTTACTTCCTCTGTGACGAGCTTATGGTAAATAGAAGAAATACTGTATTTCATCCATAATACCGATATTACACCGGAAATACACGTTTTGAGATCCCTAAATCCAAAAGAGCATTTTTATTTTCTCGACCACGTACTTACAGTAAGTGGAGGGAGTATTCTATTCTATCTAAACATTTTATGTCGACCTTTCTACGTAATACATGCTTTGAGGTTCCCCGAAAAATCATTTTTGGATAAAGGTCTGTATGTGTGCACAGAATAACTAAAAAACTCGAATAAATACTGTATCTTCCAAAGATAGGAGACCAACTTTCAAGAAGCCTCCCACCACAAACTACCCTTTACATGGAAAACGTTCGGACCTTCTGATTTTCTAATCCTATATTCATAATATTTTCAAGACAAATGAAATGCATATCTTAAATTCTCTGGAATATCCTATGACATACTCTTCGTATTGAAAGAAGTCTTTATAACTTATAAACCGCACGAGATAGACAAAATTCTACTATATAAAACATGTAGAGCACCTTAAAACACATGGTTTTATGACATTAAAAATTTCCGAGGTATATTTATTATTGGTTGGAATTTTCAAATACTTATTTGTATTTGTTTCCTCCGACCATAGAAGAATTTCAAAACTAGGCCAGAGCCTAACCTACAGACTCACCCCGACCGACAAATCAATAATTGTGGTACGACAGCACGTTACCAAGTTTGAAAACATTTTGATAAATATATAATGTGTTACATTACATGACTTTCTTTACCCTCTATCGCTTATTAGTGGGTATATATACAAATTATTCTTAGAAATGTTTATTTTCCTGTCTAATACTCCATCTTAAACCAGATTAACCTTTACACAAACAGCTACATTACACGTTTCGTTATAGATACAAAGAGAACTGCGATAGTCACATGTTTAACAACTGGACGCTATATGCTGGCCTTAAAATTCCATACTGTTTCCATGACATCGCGAGAAATAACTGAAAATCGTTGCGACTTAAAAGCATTGCACAAATTGAACCATTAATAACGTATATCTCAGAAATGGCTAATGCTACAAAAAAGTTATTTGAAATAAACTATTTTTTTAAGATCTACGTTTTTTGTGAGATAATACAAAATTCCTTCCGAATAAAGAGGATCTTCATAGGCGATTCCGAAGAAATTCAAAATATACATTTTATTCATGGATATATCTTTAATATATGGTGTTTTAACAAAATCGTTAGAACCATTTATTAAAAAATAAAAGTTTCGAAAGTTTTCCATGTAAAGGGTAGTTGGGATGCGGAAATTTTATTGAAATCTTCGTCCCGCATCCTTGGAAGGTATACTGAACCTAAATACCAAGTTTGGTATTTATCCCATCTTTTGTTTTGGAGTTATTCTGTTCACACACACACAAACACACGAACCTTTTCTAAAAATGATTTTTTTTATTCGGGGGCTCAAAGTATGTATTTCTGGTGAAATCTCGAAATCGAATTTTTGGGTGGTAGAGCTAGACTAAGGAAAAACTGCAAGATTTGGGCATTTCACCTTAAGCCTATTGTGTTCCATTATCTGCAATAAAACTATTTCTGTAAACCTTTATCTCGATTAACATGAAGTAGACAGAACAATAAGATTTTGTATAAATAGTTTGTAGAACAGTGGGTAGAGAAATTCATGTGAATATAACACTATCCTCGGGTTTTTTTCTCGTCTACAAGTAAAGAGGATAACATTTTTAAAAAAATCAGATAGGAACCCGCTTTTTAAAAATCTGACTATCGACAACGAAATGTGTTATGAAAGTTTGTCTCTACTAACTTGAAGTAGATAGAAGAATAAGAATATTGCAGGCTATTATTGTGTCAAAGTTTACTTGGTCGCAATTGGTCTGGATTTACATTCAATATATTTAAACGTGTCGTATATTTCCTTCAAACGCTGTATGAACTACAGTTTTTAGTTTGTAAATGCAGAAGTTCGTGCGTAGTTTCCTATGTAGAGATAGAGCGAGGCTGAAAGATAAAGGGAAACCGCCTATTTCAAGTTTCAGATGTTTATCGTTTAGCAGCATGAAACACAGATGCGCGCGCGTCACGTTCTGTCGACACCAGCCAGAGTAATTATGGAAATGTATAGACACATGAATTCGTAATTACTAATAATTTTCGTTAGCGGAGTGCCAATAGAAAACTATGAAGCCATCCCCCGTCTCCAAATTAACTGTTACAGTCCGTGTTGGCTCGCAGAGGCAACAAGCAACCGGATTTACTCATTCAATTGGGTAACCACACACCAGCTGTACACATATCACCGAATTGTATTCCCTGGGCGCGTTTACATTCACTGTAAATATGTAAACACTGGTTAAAGAAAACTTAACCTATTTGTTTTGTGATGGTAGTTATATCATAAATGACCGAGCTGGCTAATGCTGACTCGCATTCGGGAGGTCCGGCGTTCGATCCCCGGCGACTTTCCACGCAGAAACTCATGGTTTTTCTTATGGTTTACCCGGGTCGGCAGGCGAATGCAGAAGTGGTTCATCTTCTTCCCATCAAGAGTGGAAAATTAATATTACATATAAAGATCAATATAGGTTTAACAGACAGTACAGGCAGCAGGCAGGAAGCGGGGTTGGTTTTCCCCCGATTGTAGCCGAGCCAGGGCAAATACGGTTTTCTTCGAATCCATCAGGTAGCCTGAAAAACAGGTGCGTAGAAAAGAAGATCAGTGCTCTAATAGCTGCAGGCATACGACTTCGTGGGGAAGTAAAAGTGAGGTAGGTAAAAAGTAAGAAAGCGGGTAGAAATCATGTGATAGCGAAATGGGGGGATGGGACATAAGATTCAGGTTTACTGTGTCCCCTCATACCCATGGGAGAGGCTTCTTTCAAGTGACACTCCCCTATACGCCAATTAGGAGCGTCAACCCCCGAAAGGAAAGACTACCGAGAATCTCGGTAGGGCCGACATGATCTAGCACTTGTCTACCGGCTATCCAGGGCGGTACTGGAGGACCTTGAGGCATTTCACAACCCCGCCTGAGGTACCCAATCTCCCATGTGTATCGGGAACCACTGCCCCGCCGAGTCCAACCCAATCCGAACAACTCCCTTTCGGGAATGGCTCAAATGTTCGACCCGGCATGCTTCTAGTAACGACAGAAGTATCACGAGTGCTCAGGCTCCTGAGCGCCCGCACCCCGGCAGCTGAAGTGGTCGGATCCCCCCCTTACAGAGGGGGGATAGGACAATTCGAAATAAAGAAACAGTTTTGAAAATCACATGTCGAAGGTATTTCTTTGGAAGCTGTTCTAAAAACAAATTTGAGTGTCGGCGGGTAAGTGCGATAGTATAAAGTACAGCAGTAAAGAAATGCGTGTTGTGGCGAGCTTCTATCAGGAGGCAGGAAAACGAACCAGTAATATTAACTACCAACCCTAGATTAAAGATCCCTGCAAGAACCTGAGTTAGCATCGAACCCGGGACGCCTCCCACAAATTCGCTGCTGCCTAATGGGCGCTCATCCCTACCCATGCCGCATACCCTCACAATTTCTTGTGGCCATCATCTTCCTTGTCATCTGTTTCACGGTTGTAGGACCAGGCGAGAGAGTTCGGCGTGCTTCACCTGGACGGTGGTTGTGGGCTATATAGAAGCTTCTTCCCTGGCGTAATCCAGGGACTGCTCGGTTGAATACCCGTCTCTTGCTGTTTTCGGGGACCTCCCGAGGCCTATAGGTGGGTTTTGGGCGGCATTTAAGGTGTTCAGAATTTAACTGTATGAAATTTTTAACCTATTATTCTCACAGCTCCTACATTATTAAATTACGTAATACATTCACACAACATTATTACATGTATACAATAATATAAACATATACCATGACTGTAATATACACTTTTTATATATTGTTACATACACATATTACTTTAAGGCGGGCTGTTATTGAATTTATATATTATATAATTAGACTGAAATCATTTAAGTCTTAAAAATACTACCTCAAACTCTCTAATGTGAATGAAATCTTTCTGAGAGGATACCAGAAATGTGAAGGACATTTTCAACGTCTTTTATGATAAGGTACGTGCTGATTTTCATTGCAATTGTAATTATGAGAACGTGAGGCGATTGCGGGAATATTATAATTGTTTTGGCGGTAGTCCGAGCTCCGCTGTCCGGCGCGAGCAGTCGTGCGGTGGACACAGCGTGAAGGAAAGGCACTGTAATATTTAATACTTATTCAACAGTCTTTTTAATAGAGGTATCTATTCAGACGGCTGGAGAGTCGGAATTATTCATCCACTTTATAAAAGAAAGAGAGATTTCGGGAGGAGTGGTAATGTGTATGTAATGTGTTTATTTTGGATACACTAAGGGGGAAAAAAAAGATGGATAAAAAGCGGGGAAGATTGCATTGTGCTTTTTTTGATTTTTAGAAAGCTTTTAACCCTAAAAACCGCAAAGCATTGTGGTATAAATTGATGATGGTAGTTTCTGCCCCACGTTTTAAAAATATTAACTTCGTAATTGTTACTCTTTCTTTAAATATTATATATTTATGTTTGCCTCGGGTGCGTCAGTATTTTTGTTAGAGACATGGAGGTCTTTGCAGGGAGTAGTGCGGCTAAAAATGTAGGCTTACACAAATTATAATTAGTACTTCACTCCATTTATTAATTCTTGATATGATTTAAATAACACTTCACTGATATAGAGCGCTGTATGATTATTTATTAATTACTTGCACTTTATAACTCGTAAACTATTTTTCTCTCACACTGAATACGTATTAAACTTCTCGAGGACACGTCTCGCGTCCGGTTAGGATCGCTGTCTGCTAGCAATTGACTTCTGAATTTGTACAATTTGCTCTATTTCAGTTTCTGATTGGCTAATCCAACTCCAATAGAATACTTTCATTTAACTTAAGCTTTTTTCTGGTTGTTGATTGGCCATTTATAAACTGAGGCAGTATTTTTAACACTTGAATAATTTCAATTAAATTATATAATATGTAAATTCAATAACAGCCCGCCTTGAAGCAATATGTGTATGTAATAATTTGTAAAAATGTATGTAACAGTCATTTCAAATGTTTATGTTATTGTAAACATGTTTAATAATGTTATGTGAATGCATTATGTAATTTAATAATGTAAGAGGTGTGAGAATAATAAGTTTAACGTTGCTAATAATGAGGTAACAATGAGGTAACGTTGAGGCAATAATAACTTTGAGAATTTAAATGTTGCTAGTGATGATTAGAGCAACGATAATGTAAATTTTGTAACAGCTTAAGAAAATAGCCAATCATCAGCCAGAAAAAGCTTTAATAAAATGCAGGTACTCTATTGGACTAGGATTAGTCAATCAGAGACTTGAAATACAGAAGCTTGCGGGTTTTGACGGATGAAATATGTTCAGTTGCCTGCAGACCTTGCTAGTGACCGGATGGAAGATGTGTTCTCTAAAGAAATATTACGTATTCGTGTGAATCGTAAAATAAGTATACGTGTTAACAAAGTGCAAATATTAAATTAAAGAATCCCACAGCTCAATATCAGTGAAGTGCTATTTAATTTGGGTCAAGGATTAATAAAAAGCAGTGAATTTAAACTTAAAATCTGTGTAACCCTACATTTTTGTCGCACCACGCCCTGACTAAGAGATACGTGACTCTAAAAACAATACTGAAGCAGCCGAGGCAAACATAAATATAAATACTATCTATAGAAGCAGTTTAATAACAAAGTTAAAAGTTAATAAATAATATTTTAAACTTGGAGCGTAACAACAAAAATACATTTTCAAATCAGCTTTACATATGTAGTAGCATATTACGTAACAAATAATCCACTTCAAATTAACGCCCAGAGCGTAGTGCAAACTTCAGCAACAAAACACTTTCTTAAATTATTTTCCCAAGTGTGGAAATAAATAAATAACTCCAACAACAATAAACTACAACAGTTGAAGGACAATACTTTCTTCAATTTGGCGCCCAACGTGGGGCACATACCTTCTACACGTTGGCGTCCAACGTGGGGCTAATAACTTACGTAAATAAATTACTAAACAAATCACCTTTCTTCAAGTTGCCGCCCATACGTGGGGCACATACGTTCTTCAAAACTGTCTCAAATTTACATTATTGTTGCTCCGATAATTACAAGTAACATTTTTAAACTTGCTTATTCGTTATTGCCTTAAGGTTAACTTATTTTACCTCAATGTTAGCAACTTTTAACCTATTATTCTTACAGCTCCTACCTTATTAAATTACCTAATACATTCACATAACATTATTGAACATGTACATAATAATATAAACATTAATACAATGACTGTTACATGCATTTTATATATCATATTATACACCTATTGCTTTAAGGCGGGCAGTTATTATGTTTTATATTATATAATTTGACTGAAATCATTTAAGTGTTAAAAATACTGCCTCAAAATTAGAATATAAGGATTATCGAAGAAGATGATTAGAGCATTGAAGGCTATGTATCATAGAATGAAATTCTGCGTAAAGTACCATGTGAACAGCGTTTCAGAGAGCTTTGTGTGCCATAAAGGTGTTAGGCAGGGTTGTATTTTATCACCCCTTCTCTTTAATCTCTTTGTGGATGACGTAATGAATACTGTCACGTATACAGTTGCAGGCAGCAAGATAATTAGTTATAGATTAGATATTTTACTATATTGGCCAAACTCTTACATTTTAATACATTTGGTCATTTTTATATTTCATACACTTTCTTGACTTGGAATTCTAGTTAAAGTTAATTTATGACAGGAAACCGTGGTCTGTTACTTCCTTTGACATTTCAAAGGGATGTTACTGTAGCATCACTTCCTGAGGTGTACGTGTCTTTTTGCAGACATTTAGCTGCACCTTAAACCACGATACGTCACATAGAATGTTCTAGGACATTGACGTATCGAGCCATGATTGGCCAATATATTTCAAACCTAGGGCGGTGGCACACCATATTTGGTAAGGCTCATGGCATAATTGTCAAGACCCCCCTAGGCAGTAACTTTCTTTATAAGGAGCTGCAGACCCTTGCTTAGGGTCGTTCTGATTCTGAACTTGTCAGCTGTCCATGCTGCTGGACTTGCAACTGCAATACCTGACAACTGTCGTAAGGTAAGATCCCATTAGGGAAGTTCACCATACTTTATTGAACACTTAAAGACTACACAAGAATACAGTAATGTAATGAGTTGAGCCTTCAGCTAGTTTCAGTCTGAATGCTTAGTCCCTCCAGGACTACATTTGTATATTTTATACAGGTCTCCTCTAGACCGAAATCTGGGGACTGAATCCCAGCATCACTTCATGTTCTCGCTAACACAATAAAATGGACCACCACGAAACATTGTTGGTTATTTGTTTTGCTATCTACCTTCACATTTAAGCTACGTTCCCCAGTCACAACCCTTAAGATTGCGACAATACATTGTTACGAGACAATGTGGAGGCGCCTAAGATCGGTAACATTTGGATCCCAGTACTTTTATATGCAGACACTGTTCTCTACTACTGTTGAAGGGTTGTAAAATGGACTAGGCAGACTTCAGAGTTATTGTGATGAATGTCTATTGACCGTTAATGTTAACAAAATGAAGGCAATTACGCGTTTAAAAACAGTTCGGTATACAACCGAGCAGAAACCTGGACTTACGCTAGAGAGAAACTGGACAAGGTATACTTAGGATTGACTGTTGCAATGAACTAAACACATTCAGGTACGAAACTTAAGGCAGGAATGAGAGGTGCGGAATCTCTGCAAACTCGGAGCAGAATCCCAGATATACCAGTAAAATTGCTAGAGACAATATATGGGGCAATTATTAGACTCACAATGACGTATGGGGCGAGATCTAACAACGGAAAGCCTAGACCAAGTGAGAACAGGTTTTCTAAAAGTTATCCTGGATGAGGGAAGAGCTATGGCAAACTGGGACATTCTTAAAGAGTGTGGTGCGAAACAATTGAATGTACGGCACGGGCTATCAAATATTGCATTATACCTAATTATGAGAGAGGATTAATCACTTATGAGAACAGTATACAAAAGCAACAGCTTAGAATGGGAGGGGACAAGACGTGGACAGCGAAAATCGAGAGAGGGGTGGAGAGAATAGAGATGGATAATATAGGGTAGTTAAATTATATTCGAATCCACTCGCGGCCTCTCTCTACTGCGCGAGACAGCCGGCAGTCGCCGGGGAAATTACGCCAGCAGAAACGGACTAAAATGCTTACCTTATAATAGATGCTGGAAATGTTGACCTTCTGCTCTCAAAAATGCAGCATATCTCGTGTAAATATTCTCGCTCAGTCTCCGAAGCTCAGCAGCAGGAATTATTGAGATGAAATGCCTCATTATGGTCAGAAAATTGGAGTGTGGTATGCGATAAGTGCTGGAAGAATAAAAGGGCCCATATTCATTGATGAAAGACTAAATGCAGAGCGATATCAGAGGTTAATTCTGAGGCCATTTTGCAATCGCTTGACAGAAGAAGAGAAATCGTATAGTTGGTTCCAGCAAGATTCTGCAACAGCACATACGGCTTCCGAATCATTACATGCAATAAGAGAGGTGTTTAATGACAGAATAATTAGAGTTGATTTGTGGCTCCCTCGTTCTCTTGGCCTAACGAGTTGTGATTTTTATTTATGGGGTTCTTTAAAAGACAAACTGTATCGTTCCAATCCTCACACATTACAGCAACTTAGAGAAAACATTGTGCCAGAAATCACAAGAATTCCTACTGCTGAGCTTCGGAGAGTGAGCGAGAATATTTACACTAGATATGCTGCCTGTTTCAGAGCAGAAGGTCAACATTTCCAGCATCTATTATAAGGTAAGAATTTTAGTCCGCCTCTGTTGGCGTCATTTCCCCGGCGACTGCCGGCTGTCTCGCGCAGTGGAGAGAGGCCGCAGTGGGTTCGAATATAATTTAACTACCCTATATTTGGTTTGAAGGACCGGGAAATAGAGCGAATGTATAGAGAGACGTACATAAGCGCTGAGGATATAGACCGATACATACGTTGTCAGAATGTAATGAGAAAGTACTGTTAATCCTACAGTCGAAACTAAAAACAGAATGGGTACAGAACAATATATTTTGTCCAGAAATACAGTCAGCAAACAAGGGCTTGCTTGACTCAGACTGGGATCATGGCGAGCGATCAAATTCATTAAGAAGGCACAAAAATCTGTTCCTGGTGTAGAAATTAAGAAACTTATTCATATTCTGGTGCATTGTACTAAGACAGAACAGTTGAGGAGAAGGTATCTGCCAGGTTCCTTTGTTAACTCAAGGAGAGCGTTATAAGCTTGTTGGACCGTGCTGGTTGGGATGCGGAAGCAATTGGTATATTTTTACGAAAGATAATGAAGCTCAGATAGGAGTGTAAAGAAGATGGTCAAGGGTGGGAGGGGGAGAGTTAGTGGCGGGTATTTGTTTGCTTTGTAAACAATAGCATGTACTTTTGAACAAGTATTTTTCTCCTCTTCTGTTTTATTTGTGGGATTTTTGTTCTTAGTTTATATTTTTCCCCTCTTTTTGTAAACATAATTAACTTTAAAGTTCAATGTAACGAACATAGTCTGAAAAATATGAACTATATTGTATTATATAAGCAATACAGTCTATGTGATGTATGAGTTTGAACATGTAAAATGTTTGAGAGCAATAAATACTCCACTCCACTCTACTCTACTCTACTTATTCCATTTCGATAATTTTGCTTTTATGATTGTGATTTCTTTATCCTCTTCTTCTTTACTTAACGTTCTATTTCCGTTTTAGTCTCTATTTAATCGTTTTCTGTCGTTTTTATACTCAATCTGGCGAACATTATAGCATCACACTGTGAAGCCATAATTCGCCCTGGGTTTCAGAAATCCTAGCTACGCAGATTGCAGCTGATGAAATGCTGGAAACACACATATATCTTGAGGATTTTGCCCAGAGAATCCTTATTTATGCTGGAATGAATACACTCATATATTACGGCAGTGGTTTCTGTGTGACCTTGAAAGGAAAACAGAAGCGCTGCTGCCGGCGTTAATCCGCAAAGCTAGCTGGCGTTTGTTGTTAATTAGCTATCAGTAACGGTGTCTGAGAATACCGGGGTGTTTGTCTTGATTATTGACGAGCTGTCTGTCGACCAAGTCAAGCCTTCCCGTCCTCCAACCCTCTCCACTTCATCTGCAACGCTTGTCTAACTCCCTTTGGCTCACTAGAGCCCTTTTTACTTTCTCTACCATGCACCTAGTGGATGATGCATTTCAGCCATTTGATATCGAGAGTTCACAAGAAACAAGCGTTTTAAGGCTCTCTGAATACAAAACAAGCACTTCTATAAAATATTAGTGTGCATGAGCTTTTGAATAAAATAAGTCAGAAACGAAAAGTCGGATAAATACCAAACTTGGTACGTCCAGCATCTGTGACACGAAGCTCCAAACTATACTTCATACGTAAAAAATGTTGCTTATTTTTTATGCTCTCAAAAATGGATCTAAAGACCTTGGTTAAATTACCACACACTTAATATATTTCCAGATAAATAAAGTGCATATCTTGAATTTTCTGGGAATAGCTTATGAAGTCCTCTTTCTTTTTGAATGATTTTTATATAATTGGTAAACCGTAAGAGACATACATAATCTTACTACGCAAAAAATGTAGATCTCGTTAAAGCACACAATTTGTCGGAAATTTTTTGTTGTTAGTCACTTTCGAAATATTGCCAGTTTTCTTAAATGAGAAGTAGAAATTTCTTTTTACTTTCTCTACTACGTATAGTAAGTAGGGTAAGTATTGTATTCCACCCAAAAATTCGATACCGAGATTTCACCGGAAATATATGTTTTGAGACCCCTGAATGCATATAAAGCATTTTTGGAAACATGTCCGTGTGTGTGTGTGTGGCTGTGTGTTTGTGAACAGGATAACCAGAAAGAACAGTCGGATAAACACCAAACTTGGTATTTAGGTTCAGTATCTTCCAGAGATGCGACACGAAGGTTTTCAAGAAAATCCCCTATCCCAAACTACCCTTTACATGGAACATTTTTCGAAAATTTTAATTTTTTCAAAAATGGCTCTAACGATTTTGATTAAAATATCATATGTTTAAGATATTTTCATGACAAATATAATGTATATCTCGAATTTTCTGGGAATGTCTCTAAAAGTATTCTTCATTGTGAACGATTTTTGCATAAGTGGTAAACCATAAGAGATAGATTAAATTTTACTACACAAAAAACGTAGATCGCGTTAAAATTCACAATTTATGTCATATACATTTGTTTTGTTGGGTGAACCATTTTCGAGATATTGCTTGTTATTCCCTTAAATTTTCCAATCGTTATTCATTTTTTTCATATCCTAGACATGAAATACTCCACACAGCAACCAGCTCTTAAAATATTTGACTCGCTTAAAGCCTAGCAATTCCCCTTGCATCTACAAGAAAATTAGCAATAAGATTAACATCTCGATTAACATGAAGCATATAGAGAACAAGCGTTTGTAAAAGTAGTTTGTACAAGAGTAGAGAAAGTCATGTGAGTGTAACACATAAGATTTTAAAAACCCATGTGCTCCCTTTTAACCCCACTGGACCCTTTCTATACCCGTCTATTCTCAGTTGCGCATGAAATTTATTTCTTACGTTTCAGTTTTGCTTTGACGGAATTTAAAATGTATTATCTAAAAATTGGCTTAGAAAAAATAATTTATACTGAAAAAAAGGAAAATTTAACACCAACAACTTCATAAAAACCAAAATTTCTTTCTCTACAACTAATGACAACTTCAATCAAATATTTACATTTATTTCACTGTACCAAAGATTAGAAAATGCCACAATCATACTTCTCTGACAAATTTTAATGAGCTCAGTTTTAGAGAATTTGCATCTTTTTAGCTAATTACAAACATTTAATTGTAATTGAGATAGAGTTTTAAGCTTCTGCACAGTCATTTCTTTATTGAATCATATTAAGTGTGTGAATAGCTTTAGATATGCAGGAGATAAAAAAACTCAGTTTCGGCGTCCTTTAAATGAAAATAATAAGCTAATCATGACATTTCAGAACTACCCCTGTACTTTACGACTGAGTTGGCGCTGCGGTAGTTTGCGACTCCCATTCGGGAGGTTCGGGTTCGATCCTCGACGATAGCCTACTCTGATTCGATTCAGCATGCGAATACTGGGGTGGTTCATCTTCCTGCCTCTTCCATTTCCTGCACCTTTCTTCTTTCTTATCGCCTGTTTCAGGGTTGTAGGACGAGGCGACGGTGATCAAAGGGTTGTGGCTGGACCGTGCGTTCTGTGGAACTGATGCCTCCAGGGACTGCTCCGGGCGGCGTTGTAGACGTTCAGTCTAGAAACATTAGGAAACCCCTCTGTGCTTGCTCCCCTGTTTCGGGGGCCCCCTCCGTTTGTCCATACCTTTACTCCTGTACTTGTTTGCAACCCCTTACATACATAAAGCACCCGTTCCAGTTAGGTGCTCAAAAAAACACACATCGGTAATGATTTAATTGCATATTCGCTTCATCTTCCTGTGCTACGAAAAATTAGCAAGTTTTTGAGTGACGACTTTTCAAAACAACGCCCTCAAATAAAACTCCTCTTACAAATGTTTGTTACCAGCATTACTTTGCAATTTCGTCAAAAGCAGAGAAGAAGTTGTGACACGTAGAGGGCAAAGACCCCCGTTGTTGTTTCAATACAGAGACGAGCTTTTATTTCGCAAAGAATGCCAGCCAGCCAGCCTCACGCGCGCATGACAATGCTGAATTTTGGAATGACTCGCGAGAATAGTCGACCTTTACTGCTCGCAACAGGAACCGATGGAAATCTGTTAACATCCTGCAGAGGCGTTATTGTAGTCTCAATGAGTTTGTAGTACGCAGCAGGAAAATTAATTTGTATTTACTGTAAAGTGTGTGTAGTACAAACACGCTAGACAATAATAAAGTCATAGCTTGAGAAACGTTGTGTCACTGTGAGGTTAGTAAGTGGCTTCAACAGCTATAAATAAATAAATAAATAAACATTTATTTAAAAAGATCGTAGAAAGTATGAGTAAGAGTGTAAGTATGAAATTAATGTTTAAATACAAAACCCAACGTAAACCCACAGAATAACAATATTCTAAACGAGTAAGCAATATTGCCGCTGAGCAATAGCTGTTTCAAAGGTAAATATCCGATATGACCTTAGATGAGAAAGGCGGTATATAAATGGGAGCAAAATTATGAAATAATATTTGTAAGAAAAGTTTGGAGAGTGAGTAAAGAAAGTCAGTGAATGTAACATATCACAATTGTTGTTTATTTCAGTACCTCCAATTCCCATGGACCTCCCTCTCCGGCTGCTCGTCGTATTCCTTCCTAGTGTGGGTGTTGACTTGCTGTAAGAGAATGCCCTAAAACACTTCTGTGTTGGCGTATGCTCTTAACTCTTATCTAGCGAGTGGTCACAGAAGACGAAATGAAAACGTTTAGGCACACTTTAGTTGTAATTTATTTTTACTTGTTCGCAGCTAGTCGTGAATTCTATCCCACAATTATTTTACTGGGTTATGGGGGCCCATCTAGCACCCTATGTTGTTTTTTTAAATTGCTGACAGCTTCTTCACACGCTCAGCCCCCCGAGAAAATTGTGTAAAGTCGTGCGAATGCCGGGGCTCTGCTTTATGTATAGACTCCGCTAAAGACACTTTTATCCTACGGCTATTTTAAAGCAATATTGTGATTGGCTGATCACATTTGCGTCGTATGAGGACATTTGATGTCGTATCTTCCATCACGA
The DNA here is from genome assembly GCA_030765065.1 of Deroplatys truncata. Classification (NCBI taxonomy): domain Eukaryota; kingdom Metazoa; phylum Arthropoda; class Insecta; order Mantodea; family Mantidae; genus Deroplatys; species Deroplatys truncata. The sequence continues at coordinate 269,924,812 of CM060976.1, forward strand.
CGGATTCGGACTTCAGTCTCTACTCGCCTCTATCATTCAAACGTCTCTGCTGGTCATATTTAGTCGATACCCTAAATTGCACAGTTGCACGGCTAGTTCCTAACATTTACCATATAACATATCTACACTTGTATAATACTCCTTACATTGATGCACCAGTGTTCCCGCTACGAAATGCCCCTCATTGTCGTACCAACATTTTTTGGACTTGCTGAAGATAAAGTTTTGGGGATGTCAATAACTTGTCCCAAACAAACAAAGTACATAAAAATAAACCTCAAGAAATAGCTTTCTAAAATATAAGAAAGAAGATTAACCTATAAAAAGTAACTAAAATACATCCATGAAAAGGCAGGAATGTGGTGTTGGGATTCTTTTGAGAATACCCAACCCGCATCTATACATTTATTAGACATCAAAAGGTGTATTTTCGGCAAAATGCCTATTTCGAAATTTTGGGTGGAATACAATAGTATAGATAGGCGGTAGATAATGTAAAATCCTTTAGTTTTTATTCGTATGACATTCTATACTCATTTTTCTACAAAATATTCTTACAAAAGCTTACAAATGAAAGACAAAATTAAACAAATTAATGACATCTTCTGTACGTACCAATGGTAATGATTGTGAACACTCACTCTAAATGTACCACATGTCCACCATCCTGTGCTACACAACACTGTGATCTACTCCTAACATCATTCTTGGCACTGAGAAGATCATCACACAGGCTGCTCGAATATCTTGTCTAGTTGTAGGACGCACCTGTTAGACAATTTCTTTAATTCTCTCCATAAGAAGTCGTTTGGTGTTCAGTCAGTAGATCGGGCCGACCAAAGTACTGGTCCTCCTCGTCCAATCCACCGTCCTGTTGAAGCCAATTGGTAACCGTACAACCAGAGGAACACCAACTGGTGCAAAATGTTGAAATGGAAGCCTTATCGCTTATTTGTGAGTAAACATTAGAAGATAGAAAAAAAGTTTTGGGAAAAGTTGCTTCATTTTAAAAGTACTATACATTGATACCCTAAACAACCCAAGTTCCTATTTAAAATTTCAAACTTGACCACGAGTACCCCTACTTCCGATTTGTTCCGGAAGATGTAAATACTACCAATCGGTTCTTTACATAGGTTTTGGTTATCAAATGGTTTTTGCGAACAATAATATCGTATAGTTTTAGGGAAAAACGACTAATACGGGTGCTCTGGAACATCCAGTAGATTTCATTTACTATGTAAATATCTTAAATGTATTGTATTTTAATCAAAATCGTAAAAAAAGTTCTGAGAAAATCAAAAACATCGAACATTTTTCAAGTAAAGATTAGATTGGGGTAGGGGGATTTTCTTGAAAATCTTCGTGTCGCATCTTTGGAAATATCCTGAACTTAAATACGGGGTTTGGAATTTGTTGGAGTTCTACTTTTTGTATTATGCCTGCTCATTAGTTACACACCCGGATCTTTTTATAAAAATGATTTTTTTTACCTCAAAACAGATATTTCTGGCGAAATCTCTACATCGAATTAGGTATAGGTAGGTAGCAGAGAAACTAATAAACGAAAGTCATGTGAAGTAACATCAAATATATGCGTACTCGCTGACAAAACGATCAGGGAACGGAGACGACACCTCGCACCTCGACTCAGCGCAGATCTTTTGAGCTTACCACGCCTAGCAGGAACGGATGAGTTGAAGAAACCTTAGGAGGCAGGCCGACATAGACGCGCGTAGTTCCCTGGCAATTCCAAGCTCAATGACCCGGCCACACCTGATACCATCGGGTAGGACCCAGAACTTTTCAACCAGCAAGCATCTGCGCCTTGTGTCCGATACCGACCGACACTGCACACCTAAGCCTACCTAAAACATGAAAGAGGAAACAGGTTTTAGGAAATGAGGGAAAGAAAATTCATGGTATAACAGAAACCACCCCAACTTCATCTTGTTAATCAGGGAAAACCACTACAAGCCCATGGTTAGGGTGATCTTCCCCAGGAATCGAACACAGGACCTCCTGAATGCGAGCTTCACAAGTCACCATCTCGCTCGACATAGACAAACAATAGTAATAAGTGCTGCACATTAGTGAACACGAATAAAACATGTGAAACTCTTGGGTTGAAAGGTAAAAGTTGAAAACAGCAGGGGTGTGTGTTTCTTGCCCTGATAGGGTAATTATCGACTATCGTGTAGTCCAGTTAAAGATAAGCAACAAGCCCGAGAGGAAGTTCACTTTCTGTTATCTCACGTGAGTTTATCATGTTTCTTGTATAACAGCAGGAGGCGGATGGAAATGTGTACATACATAGGATGGGAAAAGGGGGATTCGAATCGATTTACCGATCAAGTGATTCCGCAGTCGGAACACACACGTGTACAACAAAAACCCTCGAGACCAGAGGCTTATCGCTGCAATGAAATGTGACTGGGATCGATAATTTCGGTAGAAAACACAAGAAAACTGAAAAGTCATGCACTCTTGTTACTAAGGTTTTCGCTTCTAGAAGATGCAGGGAGAGATTTTATATTCTGCGGTTACCTTCACTTCCTGCGGTTTCATCCTTTGTTTCTTGGTACCCATGTGCTTTTCCTTTAGTTGTGTTTTTACATTCTCTATCTTTCAGTTACGGCAGAGGAGATATTGCATCCGAGTCAACATTCCATTTTGAGATTTCAGAACTGACCTTTTACTTTCTCTACCATGTTTCACCCAAAAAGTCGATGTCTTAATTCCACCGAAATACGTGTTTTGAGACCACTCTGTAGCACCTTTTAGAAAAATCTGATGTGTTACACTCACATGACTTTCTCTACTCTTGTACAAACTATTTTTACAAACGCTTATTCTCCACCTACTTTGTGTTAATCGAGATAAACATTTGCAGAAACCATCTTGTTGCTAATTTTCTTGTAGATGCAAGGGGAATATGGTAGGCTTTAAGCGATAGTCAAATGTTTTAAGAGCTAGTTGCTATGTGGACCATTCCATTCTCTTTGCATATCAAGGACATAACAAAACGAATAACGAATTCCCATATGAGAAAAAGTATAAGTATTGGAAAATTTAAGGGACTAACAAGCAATATCTCGAAAATGGTTCACTCTACAAAAAAATGTATATAACATAAATTGTATATTTTAACGCAATCTACATTTTTAGTGTAGTAAAATTTGGTCTATCTCTTATGGTTTACCAGTTATGCAAAAGTCGTTCACAATGAAGAATACTTTTGGAGACATTCCCAGAAAATTCAAGATACACATTTGTTATGAAAGTATCTTAAATATATGATATTTTAATTAAAATCGTTAGAGCCATTTCTGAGAATATTAAAATTTTCGAAAAATGTTCCGTGTAAAGGGTAATCTGGGGTGGGGTGATTTTCTTGTAAACCTTCGTGTCGCATTTCTGGAAGATACTGAACCTGAATACCAAGTTTGGTGTTTATCCGACTGTTCGTTTCTGAGTTATGCTGTTCACAGACAGACACACACACAAACACACAGACACATACGCAGACGGACATGTTTCCAAAAATGTCTTCTTTTTTTTTGCATTCAGGGGGACCTCAAAAATATATTTCCGGTGAAGTCTTGGTACCGAATTTTCAGGTGGAATACAACACTTCCCCTACTTACTATACGTAGTAGAGAATGTAAAAAGGTCTGTGTATATGTGTGTGCGTCTGTGAAGAGCATAACTCAAAATGAATCGTCGTTATGAGCATGCGCAATCACTTACTACATTCATTAGGAAGCCAGACACAGCTCCAAAGATCGTCACTTTGTGTTTTCCTGTTAGAGCGTTTCGAAATGTTCAAAACAATCCAACGACCCGCCGACTGTGGTCATATCAGTGATTCAGTTTTTGAATGGGAGAAATGTTACGCCCACAAACATTTTGTTAGGTTTATGAGAAAGCAATAATGAATGACAATGCCCGGCCAAACAGAGCAAAAAAAACTCAAGATCTGATCGCATCGTCTGATTGAGAACACTTCTACCACCCTCCCTACAGTCCGGATTTGGCACCAAGCGATTTTCATCTGTTTCTTCATCTGAAGTACTTCCTTGTTGGAAAACATTTCAGCGACGATGATATTGTGAAACAAGAAGTGCAGACGTGGCTTTCATCACAGACGGCACACAAAAACTTGCTCCCCGTTACGACAAATGCCTCAATAACGGCGTGAAGTACTGTAAGGTAATTATTGATAATCAACTATTTGGAGAATAATGTTCTCTGATTCTTTAACAACACTCACGTACCTTCCAAGCATGCGACACGACGAATTTCAAGAAAAAAAATCCCCTACTCCAATCTGTCCTTTATATGTAAGAATTTCCTTAATTTTCATTTTCTCAAAAGGTGTTCTAACGGTTTTGATGGAATTTTCTATAAACAGCCTGTGAAGTTCTGTTCACTTTTAATTGTTTGTGTGTAACTGCTAAACTAGAAAAGATGGAGAAATACCTACAATAACAAAATGTACCGGCTGCGCCAATAAAATGTCTCTTGTTTTAATGTTTGATGTTTTGATAAGTTGATAACATTTATTTTCCAAATAATTGTTGTGTAAGCTTGGGAGGAACTTTCAATATGGTTTTCACCACAGGTGAGAGTATTAAAATTGCTACATTTTATTTGGAAACAAAATCATGGTACACACACATAGATATCTCCGAAGATAGTACTGGTATTGTAAATAAATTTAATGAACAAGGGACGTTTCTTAAGTGAATAAAGGAAATTCAGATAGACCGAGTTCGGTGAGGACGCAAAAAGAAATTGCAGCTGTACGGTAGTGATGCTGCGTCCGACGTCCATCAGGGGGATTTTGAAACAAAAGCTCAAACTGCTCGTATAAACTGCAAGTGAAGCAATAGTGGTGATATCGAAAATGTTATAAGTGGATCATTCTCATTGGGACATGTTTTCAAAAGCAGTTGCTTGCATTATAAAAGTATTGTCCCATCTTTCTTTTGTAATTCTATACCAAAATGATACATCGATCTTCAATACCTTGGAAGCTATGCATATTTTAAATCAGGTACATTTTATTGGCACACCCTGTAAATCTCGTTAAATTGTCAAATAATTTCTGTGGTATTAACCACTTTTGAGATATTCGTTGCTATTGGTTTCAACAATCCAATACTCTTACATTTTTAATGTGCTGTCACCATTCATTTGTTTCTCGTGATATTGTTACATACTGGGGTGAGGGCCAAAAAGTTTCCAGCAAAGAATTAAATTTTAATTACCCCAGCAGGCACATGGGGAAGCGTAGCTACAGATACAGCAAGAGGACCAGGACCTTGATGTTCACATTCCGATACGGGCGTGGGTTTTTTTATAACAAAATACACAAATTTCACATTATTCACATTGCCTGTGGTTTGTTTAATAAAAGATATGGTGTCCCTACAAACACACAAAGAGATAAAGAAAGAATTGAGGGGAGATGCCTCACACATGCTCTCATCTGCACTCGTTCACACGCAAACTCCCAGACTGACTCTCATCACACAAAGAAAAGTAACGCTAAAACTATTCCCCCTCTCTCTCCACTTCTAGCTAGGCTCGCTAGCTAGGAGGTGGCAAGTGCCACACCAGACGGAAATTCAAACATAAGGCCGAAAGAAATACTAACATTGCCCTAACAATGCTGTCGCCAATGCGACACAATAATGTGTCTGGCACGACAATACACACACATACGCCACATCATACAAGGAATATGGAATTTCAAGCCCCAACTCATAAAGGGATCCCCTCTTTACTTTCTCTACCACGTACACAATAGGTAGAGAAGATACTGCATACCACCCAAGAATTCGATAACCAGGTGTTTTGAGGCGTCCTGAGTTAAAAAAAATCAATTTTAGAAAACGTTACGTGTGTGTTTCTGTGTGTGTCTATGAACAGCAGAACTCAAAACGAAATGTTGGATAACGTCTTTCGCCCGCATTCGGGAGGTCCTGTGTTCGATTCCCGGAGATCGCCCACTCTAACCCATAGGTGTTTCGTAATTTTCCTGAGGTCGACAGGTGAATGCTGAAATCGTTTCTTCTCTGCAACGATTCCGTTTCAATCCATTTCCTTCTTATATTTCATGTGTGATCCATATGATGTATGGCTGTGCTGGTCAGACGGCGCGGATGCATGCTTACTGGAAAGAATATTCTCTGTGACAACAGAGGGCTGCTCGACTGGTGGGTCGTTCATCGACGCGTCTCGGGCTCCAGCGGTGGGAGATGTCTGCAAGTTTTGTGTGGTTGCTTCACTTTCACACCTCCACCTCGTGTGTCGCGGTGCAGGAAGTCTCCCCCTCTGTTTAACTACCTATATCTAAATCCAGTAACTTCCAAACATGCAACAAGGAGGTTTTCAGAAAATTTCTCAACTTTAAATCAGCATTTACATAGAACATTTTTCGAAACTGTTTCATTTTGTGAAAAACAGCTAAAACGATTTTGATTAAAATACTACATATTAAATACATTTACATTACAATTAAAATGTATATCTCTGGGAATAGCCTGTGAAGCCCTATTCATTGGGAAGGAATATTGTATAATCTTGTCTAACGGGTAAGCATTAAGCAATAGACGAGAAGTACTAGATCAGAAATATACACCTCTTTAAAACACACTAATTATTTCAAATAACTTTTTTGTAGCATTAGCAGTTTCCGAAATATCGCTATTAATGATTCACATGGTTCAATACTCTGCCATACTTTCGAAGTCCTGGTGATACATGCTTCTCGTGATGTGATTAAGACAGTATGGAATTTTCAGACCATCGTCCAGCTCTTAACATTTGACTATCGCTGTTCTCTATAACGAAATGTGTAATGTAGCTGTTTCTGTAAAGGTTTATTTCGATTAAAATGTAGTAGATAGGAAAATAAACTTTTGTAGAAACAGTTTAAAGAAGAGAGATATAAATAAAATACAATACAATGGAATGGAATTACTTGCACTTGTTACAAGAACGAAGGTGTATTGGCGACCTTGTTAGATACACACGAAGACGTCGTATAAACAGAACAAATTGTGTGACATATCACAAGCAAGATGTTTGATTTATGTTGATGATTATCTCGAGTAGGTTATAACGAAGGCGTCAGTGCTGACACTGATAAACGTTACAACGGCCACACCTGCACGTGATTGGGTGATTCTCTGATTACTCCTTGTGTTGTAGTGATTTCTGACCGACTTGTAACATTCCAACGTTGCCACCTGCTCTTTGCATGAAAAGATCGTGCTGTTTGAAATTATTCCAGTAATCCAGTTTACAAACGAATATTTTCTCACTTAATATCGAAATGTATGCTTTAACATTCCCCACTCTTCATGCTTACCAACATACATAAGAAAAATCTGTTATGTGGCCTTCACCCTATATTTGTCTATACACTATAGCTTAGTCTTCTATCTACTTCATGTTAAGGGACGCTCGGAGTGAATTTTCTAATTTGTTTAAAGTTCAAATACATGTAGTTAAAATTGTCACACTTAATATGAGTAAGTAAAGAAATAACTCAAATAGTTTCTAAGATAATATAATTAAATAGTTTTAATTAGCGGGCTGGATTCCCACCCCCAGCCTTCCTGACACTTGGGTTTTTTAGGGGGCTTTCCCCGGGTAGCTAGACGAATGTTGTGGAAGTAATTTGTATCACAACAATGTAAATGCCAGAGTGATTGTAGTATAAATAAGCATTATTGTATGACATTGATTTGAGATGTTTGTTAATTATAAGCATTGTTAGGAAATAAGTTTACACGGCCTCACTGAAACTGACAATAAGAGCGGGTAACAATGAGCGAGTTTATCAATTATTAGAAGAGGCAAACAAATGACGTCAGATTGGCGCGCTTTTCTGTAGAAATGGCGGGAATTTCTTCCCTAGAGCATTTGTGTTCGTATTTTGATTGGATATAAAAATAGACGCTAATGTTGGCGCGTTTTATTAACCAATAGCAGCTCTGTTATAATGTTTAGGCATATTAGGGTGTGGGAGTATAAAAAGCTAAAGCCAGAGGCAAGTATTGCCCAGTTCAATAGAATCATCCACGCATTACACGTCACTGAGTCCAACAGAAACATTTGTGCATTACACGTCACACAGTCCAACAGAAGCATTCGCGTGTAATACGTCGTTCAGTTCAACATAAGTATTCGTGGGTTATACGTTACAAAGTTTAAGAGAATCGTCGCGCAATTCTGCAAAATCTCTCGCGTTGTAAAGTTAGTTATAAACGTGAAATACGCGAATTAATAATGTGCAGCAAATAAGTGATTATAGTGATATTAGAAAATATAACAGTTTCAGTTTGGCGTGTATCAAGAATCAACATGTGAAATTGAATAATGTGTGACGACAATAAAAGTGTAAAAACAAATTCTTTTATCAGTGTTATCTTTGAGTAACAATAGCTAGCCGGAGGACAATGAACCCAACATTCAAAGTAGTAAAACAATAACAGGGGCTCAAAAATAAGATAACACGAAGTGACCGCGACAAATTGACTCCCATACGCGGTGCATATAAACATGAAGCATCTTCCAACCAACTACAAAAAATATTCCACTTCAATGTTTGGAAGGATCATTACATCCGCCGAATTTCCTGTACCTCTATTTCACCTCCATTCTCATTTCACTTCACCTTTCATCTGCTTGGTCTCTTTCAGTGTTGCAAGTGTCGGCTGTAGTCTCGGCGTTGCATGGCAGGGGAAAAGGATGCTCTATTTAATACTTCTTCCCCCAGAATGCGGACGGCCTCCCAGTCCCGGGCCTGCAGACGCGTAGGAGAGCCGGTTGCACCAGCTGCCACCCTGGGAGTTTCAATTTGTAAAACGTAGGGACCCTGCCCTCTGCCTTGTGCCTCATGGTCCTTCCGTCCTCTGTTTACTCTCACCTCTCCCCGTCAGAAGCTTCAGATACAAAATATATTGTAGGTCGACGAGTTAAGTACCCCACCATAGTTGGTCCTTGTCCTATAATGTTATAAGTTAAGTATAATTTTAAGTTGGGGTTATCAGTGTAGAGAAATAAATTTTTGCGTTTATGGAAAAGTTGGTGTTATAATTGTCTTTGTTTTTCAGTATAAATTATTTTTGGTATGCCTATGAACAAAACAATTGCATATTTGTATCCTTGGGGAGCACATTTAATGGTATGTGCGTATATTTACATATAAATGAGCGCAAAACTGAAATTTAATAAATTTTGTGCGCAAAACATGTAAAACTAAGAAAAAAATACATACAGAAAGGGGAAGTGGCTTTAAAGGTAGCGCAGGGTAATTTAAACAAATAGCTGAGCTTTTAAAAATGGCGGGTCTAAAATTATTTGGCTAAAATCAGATTTGAGTTTTATTTATTGACGTTCTTTAATTGCTGTGGTCCTTAGCGTGCCATTTTATTTTGGGGGTGAAAGATCAGTAATTATTTTTATCACGCTTGAGGTTATTTTACGTGCCGTAAATCTACGACCCGGGACCAATGGCTTTAATTCCCTTCCGAAGGAAGCCATGTTGAGGATTTTTACGCCCGAAAATATCCATCGCCCTCCGCAGGGTTTGAACCCGCCACCTCGGGGAATAGAATCTAGCATGGTAATCAGTATACCATGGAGGACGACTTTCGGCTAAAATGAAGGTGTAGATATGCAGCACGCTTTAAAAAAAGTAGAAGAGGTCTTTCACAGTAGCGAAGATGAACAACTGCTCATAAGTTTTAGGGTATCCATTTTAGAGCCCATGTTTACTGGACCTTTTTTGTTTCATTTCGTCCATATTACCACCTCTCAAAGTATGGGATACGTTTTCCTTAACACTTGGTATATGACGTTTGTTTCATATATCTAATTCAAAAATCGTAAATTTCGTCATTTTCAACCAAAAAGTCACCTCAGTGTCCCTTCAATATACAGATTTACAGAAATAATTTTGTTACACGTTTCCTTGTGAGTGCAAGAGAAATGCTGCCTTTGAAATTCCATATTCTTCGAATGTCAAACAAAAACAAACGAACGGCGACTTAGCACTTCATAATAACGGATATTAAGGAAGTTATTAATTTGTTGCTAGCTTTGTCTATCTTATACTGTTTAGCACTTATTGAAAATTATGCAAAATTTATTGCTACAGAAGATGATTTCACTAGCTATTATTAGAAAATTCAAGATATACATTTTATTAGTTATGCAAATATCTTAAACATCCATGGAGGCACGTTTGTTTATATAATCAGATAGTCAGATAAAAAGCGTATTGCTATGTGATGATTCTAAATTCCATGCTCTTGCATGCCTATGACGAAGGACGAATAGCAACTTTCTACTTGAAAAAATCTGATGTGTTACACTCACATGACTTTCTCTACTCTTGTACAAACTATTTTTACAATCTCTTATTCTCCATCTACTTCATGTTAATCCAGATATCCAGATGTTAATCTTGTTGCTAATTTTCTTGTAAAAGAGTCGCGGGCATCCTTTCCCCAACCGGCTTCAAAGCGAACGGAAAGCTTTGAAGCCTGACCATGAACCCATCAGTAAACGATTAGTAGGGTCTTCCCATCCCTTAAACACAACACGTGGTCCTTTCTCCAGCTCCACCAAAGCAAAGCGTTGTTGCAATGTCTCGGTAAAGGACAAATTTTAGGTCAAATTGTGTTAACCATTTCCGAGAAATTTTTTGTTGTTGGTTTGAATTTTGAAATACAAGTTGGAAGTCTCTGTTAGTATTTTCCTCGTGGTCATGCTAAGAGCATGGAATTTCAAAGTCATCATATAGTCATCTGTATTTTAAAAATCTGACTATCGTTTTAGCCTATGTATCCTTATATTTACAACGATATGTGCAATGAAATTTTATCTTATTATTTAAGAAGTAGATAGAATAAGCTTTTGTGAAAGTAGTTTGTAGAAGAGTGAGTAGAGATAATCTTGTGAATATAATACATAAGATTTTTTTTTTATTTTCTTTCTTTTGCCTTCGTATTTTTACTTATCCTGCATTTTATAATAAAGCTATTCATTTAAGTAAACAGAAGATGTCATGCTTATAAATCTTACACCTTAAACAATACACAACTTCTTGTATTAGCTTTATATTAATAAAACATTGTTGTGATACAAGTGATAAAAAACTTTTTACCATAGCTCCGCGCACAGCATAATCAAAAATGATGCTTTGATTTGGGAGTAAGAGTTCCTTTCAAAATAAATTAATATTTATGTATTTTAATTATTTAATGATAGTCCAACAATGTATAGTTTATTCGGAACATGTTTCTAAGTTTCTCTCGGATATGTTAACATGCATTTCCATTCTTGTAGCGCAGTATATTAGTTCAGATCATTCATTAGTTCAGTTATATTTTAAAGCGTTTGCAACTTAAATGTAATTACTATGCGATTCATAGTTATTTACACAGTTATTTTGTGTGTAAAGCAAGCAGACAAACTGCATGATTGTATTCTGTACATGTGGAAATCACCTGCAAAGTTTTGCTTTTAAATACTATTTTTAATTTTGGCAACAACGCGCATATGCACATGGATGTCACTAAGATTTTATGGTGCTTGCGGTTAGGGAGGGTAGGGAACAAGTGTTTGGCTACTGCACAAAGGTCGCCGCTTGGGGATCCGAAGGATGCGATGACCATAGACGCAAGGGGAATATGGTAGGCTTCAAGCGATAGTCAAATGTTTTAAGAGCTGGTTGCTATGTGGCGCATTCCATTCTCTTTGTATGTGCAGGACATTAAAAATGAATAACGAATTCCCATTTGGGAAAAAGTATTGGGAAATTTAAGGGAATAACAAGCAATATCTCGAAAATAGTTCACTCAAAAAAAATGTATGACATAAATTGTGTATTTTAACCGCGAACTACATTTTTTGTGTAGTAAAATTTTGTCTATTTCTTATGGTTTACCAGTTATGCAAAATTCGTTTTCACAATGAAGAATACTTTTGGAGACATTCCCAGAAAATTCAAGATATACATTTTATTTGCCTTGAAAATACTGTGGCGTATTATTAATTTTGTCATTACCAGACGCTCTCTAGTACTGTATTGTTGCTAACGACGTATCATTATTGTGTCTCCTTAATTATATTTCGGCTTAATGGTCTTTCCTTTCGGTGAGGATCGCGCCAAAGGGAAAGATTGTTTGAAACTGCCTGGTATGACGTCGACCCTGCCTGGCTTCGCTAGACACGGTTGGTGGGGGTAAGATAGCGTCACTCTAGTGGAAATGGTTGGGGCCAGACGTGTGTGTGGATGGTCTGCGGTTTCGTAGCATCTCCCTCTGTTCATTATGTAGAGAAGCCAAATGTTTTTGTGAATAAATCCCAAGTAATGTGTGTTATGTAATCTTTCAATGCAAATCTTAAATCTACACACCAAGGTTCCGGACTTGTTGCTGCAATTCGCTGGCAGCGAGTTGCGCCCTCCATGTGCGTGTTGGGGTGATCTAAATTAATTATTTTCTGGTAATATTTTTGGCCTTTACCCCATTGTGTAAGAGGGGTATCTTAAACATTCATTCATTATCTGTTTACTCTCCTCTTATGTAGGACTTACACCCCCCAGGACTTACAAGCGGGTGCCTATGGTCAGAGGCCCGTCGAGGAGCAGACACTCATGTATCAGACAGAATATTCAGGATGGGTGCCTGGTTTGGGATGAAGGAAGTAGATGAAACGAAATGTTGGTGAAATGGATGAAAGGAAAGGTGATGATGGAGCAGTTGGTGGAATGAATGGCGGGGGATACCGGAGAACCCGGAGAAAACCCGCCCAGACGCCGCTTCGTCCACCACAAATCCCACATGTAGGTCCCTGGGATTGAACCCGGGCCGCCTCGGTGGTCTAACCACTCGGCCACGGCGCCGCTTATCTTAAACGTATGATATTTTAATCAAAATCTTTAGAGCCAGTTTTGAGAAAATCAACACTTTCGAAAAATATTCCATGTAAAGGGTAGTCTGGCGTGGGGGGATTTTCTTTAAAATCTTCATGACGCATCCTTTGAAGACACTAAACTCAAATATCCAGTTTGGTATTTATCCGACTTTTCGTTTTTGAGTTATGCTGTTCACAGACAGACACACACATACACACGGAAATGTTTCCAAAAATGCTTTACTTGTATTCAGGGGTCCTCAAAACATATTTCCGGTGAAATTACGGTATAGATTTTTTGGGTGGAATACAATACTTCCCCTACTTACTATACGTAGTAGAGAAAGTAATACCAAAAATAATTTCGTTAAAATAATAAATAGTATGGTTCTAAGTTGGCGGTAGCGAGATACTTCCTAATAGTACCGCTGGTAGCGCTATACTTACTGGACAATATGACCAAAGGTGACAGCAACAGAAATTGTACTTTAGTTGATGTGGGTATAACCATGTTAAGATAACAGGGGATGTTTTTGTCCTGGTGCTAAATTTTAGTGGTTTCTAAATGGGTGCAATATCTTCCAACTTAGAGCATAACAGAACTTCTATTTCGTAGTGAAATAAAATACTTCACAGTGGTCATTAAGTCTTATGTCCCAAAACAGCAAAAGAGCCTATCGAATTCTTACACCTTAATCTGTGAATATAAAATCGATACATTCTCATATTTCAACTCAGGGTTAATCTATATTTATAATTTTGAGGCAGTATTTTTAACACTTAAGTGATATCAGTCTGATTATATAATATAAAATATAATAAGTAATATGTGTATAATATAATATATAAAATGTATATTACAGTCACTGTATTATATTATTATGTACATATATAAAAATGGTGTGAATGTATTACGTAGTTTAACAATGTAGGAGCTGTGAGACTAGAAATAATCTTCCTTCCGTAGCAAACAGAATTACTAAGTAGAAGCGGAAGGTTGCTAACAATGAGGTAACCTTGAGACAACAGTAAATTAGAAAGTTTAAAAAGGCTACTAATAGTTCTTGGAACAATAATAATGTAATATTTATAAATAGCCAATCAAAAACTAGAAAAGCTAAAAGTTAAATAAACGTATTTTATTGCGGTAGGTTTAGCCAATCAGAGACTAAAATAGAGGAAATGTACAAATTCAGGCGGTAGACGCTACAAGATAGCGTACTCAAGCAGTTCGGTACGGGTTCAATGTGAGACATGAAAATTCATTGCGGTGAGAATAATATAAAGTTTACCTGTTAGAAGTGCAATTAACAACAACCTCACAGCTTTACAGCAGCATACATCAGTGAAGTGTTATTTTATCCTGTGAAGGATTAATAAACAAAGTACAATACAATTATAATTTGTGTAAGCCTTGTGCTTTAGCCGTACCAGCCCTGTTAAGAGATTACTATGATGCAGCCGAGGCAAACATATATAATATTTAAATAAATAACATTTAAATAGTTATTTAGCATAAACTAAACGTAGGGCGAAGGCCACCGGAAAAGTAAACGTGAGCCGAAGCCCACCGGAAACTTTGTACCGTACGTGGGGCGAACACTCCTAGAAACATATCTCCCGCAAAGTGACATCCATTACGCGCGTGGTATAAAACAGCTTCAAATTCACGCCCCTAGTGGTGCAACCGCTACAACAATTAAACGCCTTCAATTTGAATTCATTAAAATTGTATAAAAATGGATACCTACACAAAACCCCACCGTGCGAGATGGCTCAGGCGGTTTCGTCTCTGGCTCGCATTCGGGAGGTCATGAGTTCGATTCCCGTGGCCGATCTTCCTGTCCCATGGGCTTTTTCGAGTGTTTTCCCGACTCGAATGCTGGGAAGGATTCTCACCTCCCCCGAATTTTCTGTCCTACCATTTCATCTCCATTCTCATTTCACTTCACCTTTCATCTGTTGATTTCTTTCAGGTTTGGAAGTGTCAGCGATGGTGTTTGATGAGTGCGAGAGGGATAAAGGATGCTCTTGTGACTCCGTCCCTCGGCTTTCGGCTGGCTGGCGGGGTATCCGAACCCCTGGAGAAGATATATTGTATTGAAGAAGTTGTATTATATTTCAACTGTTGGAGAAACGAACTTGTAGTAGTGGCAACCACACGTATAGTAAACAGTTTCCGAGCCTTCGCCCCAAATGTACTTTCAGGTGGCCTTTGCCCCAAGTTCTTTTAAAAAAAATATTATCTTTGTAATTTGACTGTTTCTTTAAATATTATATATTTATGTTTGCCTCGGCTGCGTCAGTATTATTGTTAGAGACATGTTTCTCTTAGCAGGGTTGGGATGCGACTGAAGAATGTAGGCTTACACAGATTATAATTTTACTTCACTCCTTTTATTAATTCTTGATACGATTTAAATAACACTTCACAGATATAGAGAGAGAGCTGGGAGATTCTTTCTATTAATTAATTACACTTTTTAACACGTAACTTATTTTTCGTCTCACACGAATACATATTATATTTCTTGAGGACACTTTCTGCGCCTGCTTAGTACCGCTGTCTGCAGGCAACTGAACTCTAAATTTGTAAAATTTTCTCCTTTTTCAGTTTCTGATTAGCTAATCCTACTCCAATAGAATATTTTAACTAAAGCGTTTTCTGGTTGTTGATTGGCTATTTTATAAACTGTCACTAGAATTACATTATTGTTACTTCATAATGACTAGTAGCATTTAAACTCTCAAACTCATTATTGCCTCAAGGTTACCTCATTGTTAGCAACTGTTAACTTATTATTCTCACAGCTCCTACATTATTAAATTACGTCATACATTCACATAACATTATTACACATGGATACAATAATATAAGCATATACAATGACTGTTACATACATTTTACAAATTATTACATACACATATTGCTTCAAGGCGGGCTGTTATTGAATTTACACATTATATAATTTGACTGAAATTATTTAAGTGTTAAAAATACTGCCTTGCCTCTTGAGGGGCGTTATATCCCCTGTGTGCGGGGAGTCTCTAAGAGACCCAGCAATTCCTGTGCCGTCACTCCTGGTTCCGGCAGCCCGGTGTCTCCTCTCGCTTCATTCATCCTCCCGGGGTTGCCTCCTTGTGAGGCATAGATACAATATCCCCTATGGGATCAGTGCCGGGTCCCCTCCGTAGCCAACCGAATACATAACCGCCCCTTAATATTTTCCCAGCTACGCCACTGCTCAAAACGTGTCTTTGCGTTCAAATATCTGTATCGAATTTTTGGGTGGAATGCAATACCTCCTCTACTTACTATACGTAGATAGTAGAAAAATTAACTAGTTTTATTTGGCACAGTGTGTTAATTTTAAATATTTTAACCGCTAATTTTTTTCAGTAACCCGGCAATTTTTGTGTTGTGTATTGTAACAAGAGTTATACAAATACTTTTTAAATTGAAAGTCAGCCTGCATCGGATATAAAGGCAAAAATTTAATTTGCATCAGAGGCTGTCCATAACAGCACTCAGGTGCAATATCGACTATTGAAAATACCGGGACGTAGGCTCAGGAATGCCGATAATATCAATGTGAAGCCTGCACTATACATCGGCTGTTTCGCGTGTAAACACGCCTTAGAAATTAATTTCACACACGTGTTTGTTTTCTATTTACGAACCAACTACCTTACACATTACATCGATAGAAGGCTTTCTCTTCGATCAACAAAAGTATTGTTTTTTTAAGGCGTCGACAGTATATTTCAATGAAAAGGTGAACAGGTAGACATTTTCAAGATGTAGAGTAGATAACATTCAGTTCTATTAGTAGTCGTTTGAATTGAAAATAATTTATGGGTTTTATGTCTCAAGATTGTTAGGCTTTGTCACGTAGAGCCTTCTAGGTCTTCTAAAATTTCCATAACAGTTGTTTATGAATGTGTAACCATATGTAACGGGCATCCACATGCCAGTACGTTAAAAGGTGATTTATAAGGTAAACAAAACTTTCGTAATGCAATAAGTGATTCTGTTGTAAACAATTTCTCCAATGCTGTACTGGCTGAGACTGATGCAGGGAGATAATTCCACACTATCTTTCAAATGTTACGAATCCAGCAGAGAAACCCCGTCCTGCTAAGATTTAGGCAGCTCAGTCTTGGGGTCAGTAAGGCAAAGAGATGATATAATTACAAAAATATATAGAAAGGTGTCAAAATAACACTAATACACGTCAGACAACAGGAAACTGAATCTGATTTTAAAATTAAACTTTCTCTTAGTCTAGCAAACGAAATAAAGTTGAATTGGTGTAAAGAGGCATGTATACTTTAGAAGAAAGGAAAAATCGGGAATGGCATAGTTTAGACTAGGAAGACACAGAAAATGACTGGCAGGAGAATCTGTAAATTTTGCAGTTTATATAAAGACTGGGTATTGCGACCACGCGCGCGGCGCTACCTGCGGCCGCTTGTAAGTGCCTCCCGGCTCGGGACCTGGGTGAAACCTGCGACGCGCCGTGACAGCCAGCGTGGCAACAGAACAATAGCAAGTGTGGAATAAAAAGTCCCTTTATGTGTAGATTACTTGTTCCGGAACCTTTTTCGGCGTGTTTTAGTAGGTTCTTGTTCTAGAAATACCCGCTTTGTATGCGAGGCTTATTCAGAGTGAATCACCTACAACTTGCACCGCAAATATTTCGGAAATGGAAAGTGCTATTGATGTGCAGTTTTCACAGCATTGATTGGTAGCCAGGGGCTCGTACATTTAGCCTATAAGCAGATTTTAATAATACTGAGAAAGTGTATTTTTTGAGCAAACATACACATCTTTTTAAATGGAACAATGTCTACTTACATCAACAGAATAAAGGTGGGTAAATTAGAATGTCCATGATCCTTATTGCAGTATTCTAGTACAAGTGGTTTACGAAAAATCGTATTTTGAAAAGTTTCCATCCCAACAGTTGTTTGTCGCATTCTACCTGCTTAGTTGCTAGGTACGATGTTGTTATGTTTGTTTGCATTGTGTTTTCTGTTTATTGATTGCATTACGGTCAGTTAGTTTGTGACAGTTCAAGCAGTAAGTCGTGAGTGAAAGATGGAGTTTACTAATGCAGAAAAAGTCGACATGCTCATGGTGTATGGAGAGTGTAGGAAGAATGCAGTTCGTTCCTGTACGGTGTATGCGGAAACGTATCCCAATAGACGTCAACCATCTCGGCAATTATTTATCAACCTCTTCAACCAATTATGTGAAAGTGGTACTTTAACACCTAGAACACATAACAGTAACAAACAAGTGACTGGAGAAGAGGCAGAAATTAATGTTTTGGCTGCCGTTGCAGTAGATCCGCAAATTAGTTCACGCACAATCGCACGTGGAAGTGGCAAAGTCAGGCAAGTGTACTGCGCATTCTCCAGCGACATAGGTTCCATCCCTATCACACCTCTCTCCATCAAGAGCTGCAGGAAAACGATTTTGAGAATCGTGTTAACTTTTGTACATGGGCCTTAAGACATGATACTCCAGATTCATCATGTATCTTGTTTAGTGATGAGGCAACATTTACTAATCATGGCGAGGTAAACCGCAGTAACATGCACTATTGGTCTGTTGACAATCCCAGTTGGCTTCGTCAGGAGAACGTCAGCGTCCATGAAGTTTAAACGTGCGGTGTGGTATAATGAACCATCAGCTCATAGGCCCTTTGTTCATAGAAGGAACAATGAACTCGCACAAGTATCGCAGCCTCCTGACAGACCATCTGCCAGAGATGCTAGAAGACGTTCCTTTGCGGACTAGGAGGATCCTGTGCTACCAACAAGATGGCTGTCCAGCCCATAGTGCACGAAGTACTACAGCTTGTCTTAACGGATTCTTTACTAATCATTGGATTGGACTAAGAGGACCTGTACCTTGGACGTCCGTTTATCGGATCTGATCCCTTTAGATTTTTTTCTGTGGGGAAGGCTGAAAGACACTATCTACAAGGATGTACCAACTACACCAGACGATATGAAACGTTGTATTACTGCTGCGTGCTCTGAAATTTCCGCTGAAATGCTAGAACGTGTGCAGCAGTCTTTCCATAGCAGACTGGAAGCGTGTGTTGAAGCAGCCGGTGGTCATTTTGAACACAATCTTTGAAGGGCTATGTTCTCTTTACTTGTAAGAATCCACAGAAGTATTGTAATTCCCTTTTGTTACTTTCTCTACTACGTATAGTAAGTAGGGGAAGTATTGCATTCCACCCAAAAATTCGATACCGAGATTTCACCGGAAATACATGTTTTGAGACCTCCTGAATCCAAAAAAAGCATTTTTGGAAACATGTCCATGTGTGTGTCTGTGTGTGTGTGTGTGTGTGTGTGTGTGTATCTGTGAACAGCATAACTCAAAAACTAACAGTCAGATAAACACCAAACTTGGTATTTACGTTCAGTATCTTCCAGAGATGGGACACGAAGATTTTCAAGAAAATCCCCCCACCCCAGACTACCCTTTACATGGAACATTTTTCGAAAATTTTAATTTTCTCAAAAATGGCTCTAACGATTTTGATGAAAATATCATATGTTTAAGATAATGTCATGAGAAATGAAATGCATATCTCGAAATTTCTGGGAATGTCTCCAAAAGTATTCTTCATTCTGAACGACTTTTGCATAACTGGTAAACCATAAGAGATAGACAAAATTTTACTACACAAAAAATGTAGATCGCGTTAAAATACACAACTTATATCATATACATTTTTTGTTGTTGAGTGAACCGTTTTCGAGATATTGCTTGTTATTTCCTTAAATTTTCCAATACTTATACTTTTTCTCAAATTCGTTATTCATTTTTTTATGTCCTGGACATGCAAAGAGAATGGAATGCGCCACATAGCAACCAGCGATAAAATATTTGACTATCGCTTAAAAGCTACCATATTCCCCTTGCATCTACAAGAAAATTACAAATAAGATTGACATCTCGATATCTCGATTAATATGAAGCATATGGAGAATTGGCGCTTGTAAAAATAGATTGTACAAGAGTAGAGAAAGTCATGTGAGTGTAACACATCAGATTTTTTTTCTTTAGTTTGTGCTACCACAGGTTGTACAAGTGTCGGTGCGTAAAAGTTTCAAAATAAGAATTCACTTAAACCACTTTCACTAGAATCTGTCAACAACCGCCACTAACTTTCTAATTTGCCCTAGCTTTATTCTGTTGATGTAACTAGGCATTGTTCCATTTAAAAAATTGTATGTATGCTAAAAAAAACTTTTTGAGTATTATTAAAATCTGTTCATAGGCTAAATGTACGAGCCACTGACTACCAAACAATGCCGTGAAAACTGCACATCAATAGCACTTTCCATTTCCGAAATATTTGCGGTGCAATTATTAGGTGATTCACCCTGTGTAAGGGACTGCTATCACCAGGACGAGCAGTGCTAAGCTGAGTGTTGTCAGATGCGGCGAAGTGGAAAGTGCAGTTTAATTGTGAGTTTTAACTCAGCAGTGAGTTGTGATTTGATTCGACGGGTCAGTTGTGTTGTGTTGCGTGCCAAAGTACTCAATATAACGTTTGTGTTACGTTGAGTACCTAAAGATAAATAAAGTGTGTTTTCTCAGTAACTGGTGTGCTACAATATTTTGGCGCAATGCTCACAATGGGAGAACCAGTGAACAATTAATCTCACAGAAAAATTCTTTAGTGCTGTTAGAAAGAGGTAGACATGTTGGGAGCTACCTCCTGACCAAAGGAACCGGCAAAACAAGGGCAATTTCCTAGCTAAAGTGCGCGAAGCCAGGTCAAAATTGTCTACTTAGTAAGAGGCAATTTATCTATTTTTACTTTCTCTACTACGTATAGTAAGTAGGGGAAGTATTGTATTCCACCCAAAAATTTGATACCGAGATTTCACCGGAAATACATGTTTTGAGACCCTCTGAATAAAAAAAACACATTTTTGGAAACATGTCCGTGTGTGTGTGTGTCTGTGTGTGTATGTGTATGTGTGTGTGTGTCTGTGTGTGTGTATGTGTGTGTCTGTGAACAGCATAACTCAGAAACGAACAGTTGGATAAACACCAAAATTGTTATTTAGGTTCAGTATCTTCCAGAGATGAGACACGAAGGTTTTCAAGAAAATCATCCCACCCCAGATTACCATTTACATGAAACATTTTTCGAAAAGTTTTATTTTCTCAAAAACGGCTCTAACGATTTTGATTAAAATATCATATGTTTAAGGTATTTTCATGACAAATGAAATGTATATCTCGAATTTTCTGGGAATGTCTCCAAAAGTATTCTTCATTGTGAACGACTTTTGCATAACTGGTAAACCATAAGAGATAGACAAAATTTTACTACACAAAAAATGTAGATCGCGTTTAAATACACAATTTATGTCATATACATTTTTTGTTGAGTGAACCATTTCCGAGATATTCCTTGTTATTTGTTTGAATTTTCCAATACTTTTTCTCAAATGGGAATTCGTTATTCGTTTTTGATGTCCTGGACGTACAAAGAGAATGGAATGCTCCACATAGCAACCAGCTCTTAAAACATTTGACTATCACTTAAAGCCTACCAATTCCCCTTGCATCTACAAGAAAATTAGCAATAAGATTAGCACCTCGGTTAACATGAAGCATATGGAGAATAAGCGTTTGTAAAAATAGTTTGTACAAGAGTAGAGAAAGTCATTAGAGTGTAACACATCAGATTTTTTTTAATATGCCTGAATTGCAGAATGGAAGTTTCATTAATATGTTTTCGGCATCTTGTAGAGTGACAACTTGCCTGCGACGCATACATATTGAAGAAAACGGCATTCTGTGGTTTCTTTCCTTTATGTTCACGTTACGTTCTACACATATTTATCGTGAAAAATTAATGAAAGCCTTTCTCCAATACTCCTTTAATTGGGTTATCACGCAGTCCTTTTCACATGGCATTATTTAGGCCCCAATCGATTTTGGTTAACAATAGATGGCCACTTCGCCTTGGCACGTAAGGACCTTAAAGGTTTCTAGTTGACGAGCCTACCGCTGATTCCGGTCGTTTTTCTTCCCCCTCTCTCTATTTGTTTATTTAAATTTATGTTCCTAATTTTCTTCTTGTCCCGACTTTCTCTTGTAGTTGTACTTACTACGTGGTTGTTCTTGGCATTTGTCTTCTCCTGGTCCTCCGTATAATTTGTTTCTAACCTAAGGGCCTCGGTTTATTTCCGGCCAAACGCGTGTGACTGTTAATTAATAGCAGCATCTTTTATACAATTGCGAACGCCTGACTATTCTCGCGAAAGCTTATTTTTCTATCTACTTCATTTTAATCGAGATAAAACTTTACAGAAATAGCTACATTACACATTTCGTTATAGATACAAAAAGAACAGTGATAGTCAAATGTTTCACAACTGGACGCTATATGCTGGCCTTAAAATTCCATACTGTTTCCAGGACATCGCGAGAAACAACTGAAAGTCTTAAAAGAATAGCTGATAATTGAACAATTCGAACCATTAAAGACGGATATCTCGGAAGCTGCTTATGCCACAAAAAAGTTATTTGAAATAAAATTGCGTTTGATGCAGTAATTTGTATCACAAATTACTTAAATGTAAATAATGATTGTAATATGAATATGCATTTTTATGTGACATTGATTTGAGATATTTGTTTATTGTAATTATTGTTGAGAAGTAAGTTTTTAATGCCTTACTGAAACTGTCAATAATAGCGCGCAATAATGCAGCGAGAGGGGGTGAGCTGTTTATCATTATTGGAAACGAGGAAGTTACGTAATGTTGGCGCGTTTTTCCGTTGAGAACCTTCTGGAATGTTTCCCTAAAGCATATGTATTCATAATTTTCATTGGATATTAAAATAGACGCTAATGTTGGCGCGTTTTATTAGCCAATAGTAACTCAGTTATAATCTTTAGGCATATCGGGGAGTGGGTGTATAAAAATCCAAGTCAGAGGTAGATCGCGGGCAGTTCATCGAAAATCTCAATACCTTACACGTCGCCTTCAGTCGTTCAGTTCATCAAAAATCTGTGTACACTACACGTCGTCTTCAGTCAGTCAGTTCGTCGAAAGTATTTGTACGGCAAACGTCGGGTATCGATTCACAAGTTACGCGCAGCAGAATTATGAATAATCTAAAGTGTTGTAAGGTTAATTATACAAAAAGTTGAAGTACGTGGATTAAAAGTGCTCAGTAAGAAGTTATTATAACAGTTTCAGTTTGGCGAGTGTTAAGATCAATGTATAAATGTGATAGTTAACGTGTTTGACAATAAATGTGTAAAACAAATTTCTTCATCAGTGTTATATTTGGATAAAAGATTCCTTTCCGTTTACACACTCTGATTCAAGAGACATGTTCGACTGAGAAATAATAGCTAGCCGGAGGACAGTAAACAAAACTTATAATTCTTTCAAACACTAATACTACCACAAATTGCTAACACTAGATGGAGCTACAAACCGAACAAATGAATGACGTCACAAGATGGCTTCACATGAAATAAACACACATACACAAACATCACAAGCATCAACATTATAAGTAATACCGTCGCACGTTTTAAATATATCTATATTTTTTATTTAGTACGTATTCGTCTATCGTTTCAACGTTTACCAGTTATACAAGATTATATAAAATTCCTTCCGAGAGAAGAGAACTTCGCAGGCTATTCCCAAAAAATTGAACACATACATTTATTTGTCAAGAAAATATATTTAATATAAGGCATTGTGAACAAAATAGTTATAGCCAATTTTGAGAAAATAACAAAGTTTAGAATAAGGCTCCATGTAAAGTGTCGTTGGGAATGCGGGTATTTTTTTAAAATCTTCCTGTAGTATCTGAAGATAATACGAGTTTCATACTTATCTGAATTTTTCTTTTTAAGCTATGCTGTTCACGGACACACACATACACACACGGAGTTTTTTCTAGAAATACATTTTTTGATTCCGGGACCTCAAAACATGTATTAGGTAAGTGGTAGAAAAAGTGATAAAAACTGGTCGCTATATGCTGGCCTTAAAATGTCATACTCTTTCCATGGCATCATTTTGTCTATTGCCTACAGTTTACCAATCACACAAAATCCCTTCCTAATAAAAGACTTCACAGACTATTCCAAAAAACTAAAGATATACATTTAGTTCGTCAATTATACAGAGTGGATCATTTAAGTTGAGACTACAATATCTCCAAAACTAAGCGTTGTAGAAAGAAATGTCTTCAATATTATGGGGGAAGGTACACTCTATTAGTGATGTTTTGTTTGGAGAACGTTGTGATGGTCATTTTAGGGTCAATTTAATTGTTACCTTCTCTACTACGTTCAGTAAATAGGGGAACTATTGCATTCCACCAAAAAATCGATACCGAAATTTCACCGGAAATACATGTTTTGAGGTGCACTGAATGCATATAAAGCATTTTTGGAAACATGGCCGTGTGTGTGTCCGTGAACAGCATAACTCAGAAACGAACAGTCGGATAAACACCAAACTTGGTATTTAGGTTGAGTATCTTTCAGAGATGCGACACGAAGGTTTTCAAGACAATCCCCCCACCCCAGGAAAATTTTACAGGAAAATTTTTCGAAAATTTTAATTTTCCCCAAAAATGGCTCTAACGATTTTGAATAAAAACACCACAAGTTTAAGACATTTTTATGGCAAATGAATTGTAAATCTCGAATTTTCTGAGAATGTCTCCACAGGTATTCTTCATTGTGAACGACTTTTACATAACTGGTAAACCGTAAGGGACAGACAAATTTTTTTACACAGAAAATGTAGATTGAGTTAAAATACACAATTTATGTCATATACATTTTTTTTTGTTGAGTGAACCATTTTCGAGATATTGCTTGTTATTCCCTTAAGTTTACTTATACTTTTTCTCCAATGAGAATTCGTTATTCATTTTTTTTGTCCTGGTAATGCAAAGAGAATGGAATACTCCGCATAGCAATCAGCTCTTAAAACATTAGCAATAAGACTAACATCTCGATATCTGGATTAACATGAAGTAGATGCAGAACATGAACATAACATGAAGCATATGGAGAATAAGCGTTTGTAAAAATATTTTGTACAAGAGTGGAGAAAGTCATGTGAGTGTAACACATCAGATTTTTTTCTCCAAAAGTTGGCCACATGCCTCATGAAAAGAGCCAGGCCTGGGATTTGAATGCAGCTTTCTCTCGCCGACTAAATAACGAATGAGGGCGAGACGATCTGAGGATCACGTATTGAAGACCGATACTGTAATTGCGTTACCAGAAACCCGCTGGCGGTTATTGGCTCCCTAAGTCTTTCACTGTTTCCGATGCTTGCCTTTGGTAGCGGCTTCACAACGATGCGTGCATGTTAACACAAGTAACAACTTCATGCCTCGTAATTCCTGATGCAAGCATAAGAGATTACAAACATTTTATTAGAGGTAGCATATTTATTAACCTTCGCGAGATACCCGCGCAGTAATGTGTGAGGCTCGCATTTTAGAGGTCTTGGGTTCGATCCCCGTTCAGTACCCACTCTAACCTTGGGTTTTTCGTAATGTTCCTTGCTGTGTAGTGCAATGGTGGAGTGGGTTCTCATCTTCCCATAATTTCCGTTTCATTCTGTTTCCCTCTCATGCTTCAGGTGTGCTCTAGGTAGCGGGCAAACGGCGTGGAAGGTTCCTCAAAGGAAAGGGACGCTTGAGGACTGCCTGGTTGAAGGGGTCGTTTATCACCATCTTCTGGGCAGCTGCAGTACTAGGTCGGGTCTTCCAGCTAGAAAATGTTAGACACTTCCGCGCATCCCTGTAAAATGTAGCCTCCTGTGGTGCCTTCACCCTAAATTGTGTATTTTAACGCGATCTACATTTTTGTGTAGTAAAATTTTGTCTATCTCTTATGGTTTACCGGTTATGCTGGGCTTTTGCAGTTTCTTTCTTGCACAATCTGCAATCTAAGTTACTCTGAAACACTCCCATTGTGTTAAGATGCTTTTTCACAGGAGCATATCCTGTGAGAAATGCAATAATTGTTCTCAGCTAAAGTCTGTTTCATTTAAGCAAACTTTCAGCTCTTTTCTTACATGGTTTTCTAATAAATGGTTTATCATGTTTGCTCCCTAGAATTTTAAGCCAGATTCTACTTAGGAGACCAGATTTTCATAGTCTCTCTTACTAACATCGAGATGTTCCTAGAGCCGGCTCTGACCCAATAAATTGTGAAGCTGCTCTTTGTCTTGCAAGTTCATCAGTTTTCATATTTCCCTCTATACCACTATGACCTGGCACCCATATGACTTGAACTTCATTCTGTTCTACCAAGCTTGTGAGCATGTTTAGGCAGTTAAAACGGTACCTTATGACTGCTTACAGCCTTAAGTGCAGCCTGGCTATCTGAGAAGAAAAGGAGCTGTTTACCAGTGTAAGCTCTGTTTATATATTCACGTATGCATTGAACAACAGCATGCGTTTCTGTTTCCAAACTCTGATGTGTTACAGTCATATGACTTTCTCTACTCTTGTACAAACTATTTTTACAAACGCTTATTCTCCATCTACTTCATGATAATCGAGATGTTAATCTTATTGCTAATTTTCTTGTGGATGCAAGGGGAATATGGTAGGCTTTAAGTGATAGTCAAATATTTTAGGAGTTGGTTGCTATGTGGAGTATTCCATTCTCTTTGAATTACCAGGACAAAAAAAATAAATTAATTCCCATTTAAGAGAAAGTATAAGTATTGGAACATTTAAGGGAATAACAAGCAATATCTCGAAAATGGTTCACTCAACAGCAAAAAATGTATATGACATAAATTGTGTATTTTAACGCGATCTACATTTTTGTGTAGTAAACGTTTGTCTCTCTCGTATGGTTTACCAGTTATGCAAAAGTCGTTCACAATGAAGAATACTTTTGGAGACATTCGCAGAAAATTACAGATATGCATTTCATTTGTCATGAAAATATCTTAAATATATGAAACTTTAATCAAAATCGTTAGAGCCATCTTTGAAAAATTAAAATTTTCGATAAATGTTCCATGTCAAGGGTAATCTGGGGTAAGGGTATTTTCTTGAAAACCTTCGTGTCGCATCTCTGGAAGATACTGAACCTAAATACCAAGTTTGGTGTTTATCGACTGTTCGTTTCTGAGTTATGTTCATAGACATACACACAGACACACAGGGACATGTTTCCAAAAATACTTTTTTTGGTTTCAGGGGGTCTCAATACATATATTTCCCGTGAAATCTCGGTATCGAATTTTTGAGTGGAAAAAATATTTCTCCTACTTACTATACGTAGTAGGGAAAGTAAAAATAGCAGCATACACAATAAGGGAACAAAAATGATTGCACCTTGGTCTTATGCTATATATCCAGATCCTGTTCCTCAGCCATCCTTTGAGCCGTTTATCAATCACATAAACGTTTCCTCATGAGCTCCCAGAGCATTATTCGTCCAACGACCAGGATCGCTAATGACCCTGGAGTTCTTTATAAAATCTTTAATTAAAATTATATAGTGTGACGCCATTTTCTAAAGATGTATTTCCTAATTCTTAGCAAACCGAGTCTAATTCAGGAATTCTCAATTGCTTAGCATGTTGCAGTCTATAAAGCGTCAATCTTGACTCCTCCATAGCAGCTAAATGCAATGACCATAGCTTTTTCGTAGTTTTTCTCTGTCGGCCGGCCTATGGCCTTCAGCGATTCCTTCACCTCATTCGTTTCTCCTGGAGGTGGTAAGCACAATAAATCCGTGTTGGATCGAGGTAATAGTCACAGTTCCCTTTAAAAAAATCTGTTATGATACATTCACATGACTCTCTCTAGCCTCTATCATTTATAAGTGGGTGTATATATTATTCTTACTGAAGTTTATTTTTCTGTCTACTACATTTTAATCGAAATAAACTTTTACAGAAACAGCTACATTACGCATTTCGTTATAGAGAACGGCGATAGTCAAATGTTTAACAACTGAACGCTATATGCTGCCTTAAAATTCCATACTGTTTCCATGACATCGCGAGAAACAAGTGAATGTTGACACGACTTTAAAGAATGGCCAAGTAATGAGTAATCGGAACCTTTAATAATGGATATCTCAGAAATGGCTTATGCCAAAAAAAGCTTTTTTAAGTAAATTGTGTTTTAATGAGAACTACATTTTTTGTGTAGTACATTTTGTATCTTTTAGTTTAGAAGTTTTACGAGGGGCACTATTTATATTTTGAACCTAACGATTAAAACAAAGTAATTTCTGATTGAAAACTGCTTTATTGTTTTTAAAAATATTTTCCTTTATGAGCAATACACTTTTGCATCCGTTTGAACCATTTGTCAAAGCATTTAATCCAAAACATGTTTTTTGAAGGCATCAACAGCTTCTTCTGCCGACGAAAATCGTTTGTCTAAGGAAATTATTCTTGATGTTCGGGAACAAAAAGAAGTCAGTGGGTGCTAAATCAGGACTGTATGGCGGATGACCCATCAATTCGATTTTTTGAGCCTTCAAATACTCTGTTGTTAGACGAGATGTGTGTGTGTGCTCGCATTGTCTTGATGAAGAACGATCCTACGGTTCTTGTTGGTTTTGCTTACTTCATCGCAGACTTCCGGCAAACAAATCGTTGTGTACCATTCGGAATTGACCGTTTTACGTTTCTCTAAAGGCACTGTTGCCACATGGTCAGTTTTCTTGAAAAAGCAGGCGACCATTTGCTTCGAAGTGCTTCGAGTGCGAACGTTTGTTGGATTTGCTTCATTTTGAAACACCCATACAGTCGACTGCTGTTTACGTTCCGGCTAATACGCATAGATCCATGATTCGTCACCTGTTACAATCTTATATAAGTCTTTTGAGGCACCGCCTTGTATTTCTTGAGAATTTTTATACAGCAATCGACACGAGCATCTTTTTGAGATTGCGTCAAATTATGTGGGATCCAATGAGAGCAAACCTTTTTCACGGCTAAATAGTTGTGAAACTAATGCCTAGGGTTGCCTCAATCTCACAATATGTCGCATGACGATCTTTCATTGTTAGTTTTTGCACAGCATCAATGTTTTCTGGCACAACTGATTTTGGACCACCTTCACGAACTTCATCACTGAACGAACAGCGGCCACGATTAAATTCGTTATACCAGCGTTTCACAGTGGCAAAGGACGGAGCTTCGTCGTCAAATGTGCAAGTTAGTTGATCGATGCACTCTTGTCTTGATAATCCACGTCGAAGTTCGTAATAAATGATTGCACGAACATTTTCACGAGATAATTCCATGTTTTTGTTGACACAGAATTTTCAAGTTAGTGTAAACAAAACAAATGACACTCTATTGACAAAATGTTTGAAGTAGATTATGGTCAAAAATGTCAAACTTTCCATTGGAAACGTCAGATGGCACCTACAACATTCAGAGTTGCCAAGGCTCAAGTGCCCCTCGAACAACATTATCTATACAAAATTTCTTCTAGCTGAAGTGGATTTCAAGGTTTTTCCCGAAAATTCAAAATATGCGTTTTATTTTTCATCTCAGTATGTTTAATATATAATATTTTAATCAAAATCGTTAGAAGCATTTTTTAGAAAATCAATTTTCGAAAAATGTTCCATGCAAAGGGTAGTTTGAGGTGGGTGATTTTCTTGAAATCTTGGTGTCGCATCGTTGGAAGATACTAAACGTGAATACCAAAATTAATATTTATGCGACTTTTTGTTTTTGAATTACGCTGCTCTCACCCAGACAGACATGATTCCAAAAATAGTTTGTTTGGATTCAAGGCAGCTTAAAGCATGTATTTACGGTGAAATCTCGGTATAGAATACTTAGTCTACGTAGTAGAGACAGTGAAAATGAAGTAAACGTGACCTCGCTATGACCCTCTCCCATGTGTCTGTAGACAACAGCCCAGATCAGTGCAGAATAAGCTGTCTTATGCTAAGAGCTTGTCACTTTGGAGTAATTAATTTTCTTTTAATAGCTCTCTCCGCTTTAAGTGATTGCCTTTTCCAAGATCTCGATCATCTCAAGTTACGCGGCTCAGAACTTGCCCGACGACTCCTCCCATTATCAGGCCTTGTTCTCTGTCCTGTCGCGACGACCACTTGAACTCCACTTTTTCTTCTTCTTCTTCATTCATATGATTTTTTCCTAGCTATATGCTGGCTTTAAAATTTCAAACTGTTTAAATGACACGAGGAAGAAAAGAGTGGCGATCTAGTGCTTCATAAAAGTATAAAGTATTTGAAAAGTAAAATCAATAACAAGAATGTTTCGGAAATGGTTAATGCCACAACATTTATTCCGCATGAATTTAATACTTAAATGTTACCGACCGGAATGGCTCAGGCGGTTACGTCTGTGGCCCGCAGGAGGTCCCTTCAACCGCCACAGCGGCCCGTGGGTTTTTAGTGGTTTCCCCTGGTCATCCGGCGAATGCTGTGGTGGTTCATCTTCTACAACACTCTCCTTTCTCTCATTTCCTGTACCATTATCTGTTTCAGGGTTGTAGGATCAGGCGACGGTATTCGGCGGCGACTTGCGCTCTGTAAAGTTTTCTTCTGTGGCGTCGCTGCGTTACCGCTAGTTAGATCTCTCCTCAGCGTGGGGTCCCGCTCCGGGGGATTCTAGAGGTTGGTGGCTTGTGGGTAGGCACCATGCGGCGTCAGATGCGTTCTATCTAGTAACGTTAGGGACCCCGTCCATGCTGCGCCAGTTGGCATCCGGATCTGGTCGCCATTCGAGTCTCTCCTCTCATCCTTCTCTTCCAGGGGTCACGCTGGAAGCACAATGAACCTGCGTGCAGTGTTCTGTCTCAGTTCCGGGAGCCTCTCCATGATACGTACCTTTTACCTTTAATATTTATATGTTAACACCAAGTGGTGGTATAAACTAAAAAGTAAGCGAATAAAGAATAAAAATGCTTATGGTTAAACAGTTTAGCTAAAATCCTTCGTGTATATTACAAATTACTTATTTATATTGTAAATAGATAGAGAAAAGGAAAACAGTACTTTACCAAAAATTTATTTTGTGTTACATTCATATAACTTTCCCTACTCTCTATAGCTTCTTAGTAGGTATACCGATTATTCTTAAGAAAATTAATTTTTCTATCTATTTAATTTTAATCCAAATAAACCTTTGCATAATCAGATACATTACACATTTCGTTATAGATACAAAGAGAACAGCGATAGTCAAATGTTTAACAACTGAACGCTATATGCTGTCTTAAAATTCCATACTGTTTCCATGAGATCGCGAGAAACAACTGATGCTAAGAATGGCTATATATCGAACAATTCAAACCATTAATAAGATGTCTTGGAAATAGCTGATGCTACAAAAATAGGTATTTGGAATAAGTTGTGTGTTTTAAAGAGGTCTACATTTTTTTGTATAGTACATTCTGGTCTATCACTTAACGTTTACAGTTTACAAGATTATACAAAATTCCTCCCGAATGAAGAGGACTTCACAGGCTATTCCTAGAAAATTAAAGGTATACATTTTACTTGTTATTCATAATCATTTTATTGGAAATAAAAAGTTTCGAAAAATGTTCCATATAAAGGGTAGTATGGGTTGGGGGGTTTTCCTGAAAATCTGTGTGTTGCATCTTTAAAATATACTGAACTTAAATGTCAAGGCTGGTGTTTATCGCACCTTTGGTTTTTGAATTATGCTATTTAAGATACACACAGACCTTTTTATAAACATTTGTTTTTGTTTTATTCAATGTGCCTCAAAAATATATTTCCAGTGAAATATCGGTATGAATTTTTGGGTGGAAGGCTAAACGTTCTCTACCTACTAAACTGTATTCACTCTTAGGTTGATCCGCGGCAAAACAAACCCACGTGACCAGTGCATCGTGTTAGAACACGGTAGGAATGCGCGCAGGAATGTAGTCCAGTGCTAATAATCTGAATTTTAGAATGAATTTAACCTTAAATAGTATAATATTCTATACAAATACCTAAGGTTGTATTTAGATTTATACCGTTAAATAGAGCTACAAGTCCCAACATGCAATTCGTATGAGTCACCTGATATCCGGGTATGCGCACAATATTGTTTACAGACAGAAACCTGCAGTTGTATTTAGTATTATGGGGAACGCAGATTTTGCTCCTGTATTTTCTTCGAATTACGTAAAGCATAAGCCGAGCAAACCATTCATTAGGGTGAAAAAATAATAGTGTTGAATGTTTATTATAAGTTACGGAGAAGTATCCAACACTTTCCGTGAAAGAAGTGGTGAAATTAACTTCTGAGTTCACCGGTGTATCGACTACAAGTATAAACAGTGCTCGTAAAGAAAATTCTGAAACAGGAAAAGTGTTACACCCGGAAAATAAAGAAAGCGTGTGAAATATGCGATGCAAGAATGTAGCGATTTTCTGAAGAATGCAATTTGCGTAACAGTGAACAACTTCTTTTTAAAAATGAGACGCCAAATAGTAGATAAAGTGCCTCTTTTAGAGAGCGAATGAATAATATGTTATTACATACTTATTATTTTATTTTTCGTTCATTTCTTTTAGAATTAACTATTATTATATGTGAAAAAAGGACGGTACCCTAACGACATCTGCACGGCACGAAGCAGAAGATTCGGCTGACATTCCCTGGGGGTCTTGTGGGCATGTGACGAAGCAAGATGGCATTTCCAGGGATGAGACCTAGAAGGCTAACTGTCCGCCTTTGTATAAGAGCGGCGGCGGTTGGACTGGACGGCACTCTAATGTCATCTGCACCGCTTGAAGCAGGTGGTTACAGGGATGAGACCTAGAAGGATAACTGTCCGCCTTTCTGTGTAAGGGTGGCGGATGGACTGGACGGCTCCCTAATGTCATCTGCATGGCATGAAGCAGGTGGTTACAAGGATGAGACCTAGAAGGCTAACTGTCCGCCTTTGTATAAGAGCGGCGGCGGTTGGACCGGACGGCACCCCAATGTCATCTGCACGGCATGAAGCAGGTGGTTACAGGGACGATACCTAGAAGGCCAATTGTCCGCCTTTGTATAAGAGCGCCGAAGGTTGGACTGAACGGCACTCTAATGCCATCTGCACAACATGAAGCAGGTGGTTACAAGGATGAGACCTAGAAGGCTAACTGTCCGCCTTTGTATAAGAGCGGCGGCGGTTATACTGGACGGCACTCTAATGTCATCTTCACAGCATGGAGCAGGTGGTTACAGGGATGAGACCTAGAAGGCTAACTGTTCGCCTTTGTATAAGAGCGGCGGTGGTTAGACTGGACGGCACTCTAATGTCATCTGCACCGCATGAAGCAGGTAGTTACAGGAATGAGACCTAGAAGGCTAACTGTCCGCCTTTGTATAAGAGCGGCGGTGGTTAGACTGGACGGCACTCTAATGCCATCTGCACGGCATGAAGCAGGTGGTTACAGGGATGAGACCTAGAAGGCTAACTGTTCGCCTTTGTATAAGAGCGGCGGCGGTTGGACTGGACGGCACCCTAATGTCATCTGCATCGCATGAAGCAGGTGGTTACAGGGATGAGACCTAGAAGGCTAACTGTCCGCCTTTGTATGAGAGCGCCGACGGTTGGACTGGACGGCACTCTAATGCCATCTGCACGGCATCAAGAAAGTGATTACAGGGATGAGACCTAGAAGGCTAATTGTCCGCCTTTGTATGAGAGCAGCGGCGGTTGGACTGGACGGCACTCTAATGCCATCTGCACGGCATGAAGCAGGTGGTTACAGGGATGAGACCTAGAAGGATAAGTGTCCGCCTTTCTGTGTGAGGGCGGCGGTTGGACTGCACGGCACTCTAATGCCATCTGCACGGCATGAAGCTGGTGGTTACAGGGATGAGACCTAGAAGGCTAACTGTCCGCCTTTCTGTGTGAGGGCGGCGGTTGGACTGGACGGCACTCTAATGACATCTGCACGGCATGAAGCTGGTGGTTACAGGGATGAGACCTAGAAGGCTAGCTGTCCGCCTTTCTGTGTGAGGGCGCCGGTTGGACTGGACGGCACTCTAATGCCATCTGCACGGCATGAAGCTGGTGGTTACAGGGATGAGACCTAGAAGGCTAACTGTCCGCCTTTGTATGAGAGCGGTGACGGGTGGACTGGACGGCACCCTAATGCCATCTGCATGGCATGAAGCAGGTGGTCACAGGGATGAGACCTAGAAGGCTAACTGTCCATCAATAGAGTTATCCACCAACAGATTCGTTGCGATATGACCAAGGAGTTAAAGCGACGTAAAATAAAATAGAGGGGAAAAACTTTTATTTTGTTGTAACTGTCAATCGTATCTCCTTTAACCCGTAACAAAATATGCTAGTCACCGTATTAATTTTTCGAAACAAGGGCTCTGTTGTTTTTGGACTACGTTCCATGTCTACTCCCCACGTGGTCTGAAAGTGTCACAATATTTCTAGCGCGAATGGCGGAAGGATACATTATAACGGTGCACTGGTCACCTGGGGTTTGTTCTGTCGCGGATCAACTTAAGAGTGAATACAGAGCAGATACGTGGTAGAGGATGTAAAATTGCTTTAACCACTGAGTTACCATGGCAACATTCCGGCACGGCATTAAGTTTCCCAGTTCACTCAGACAGACCACAAGGAGATCTCAAATTTATTTTGAGATGAAGTACCGGCATGTTGCAATGGTAGCTCCGTGGTTCAAATCCCGTATATGATTTTGCGGGAGTTTATTATTGCAGCGATTACACCACGTTTAGGCACCAATTTGAAGCTGCTTTACACCACGCACGCAATGGGTGCCAATTTGCGGGAGATTGTTTCTAGGAGCATTCGCCCCACGTACGGTACAAACTTTCCGGTAGCTTTCGCCCCACGTTTACTTTATGTGTAATAACTATTTTAATGTTATTTAATATATATTATGTATGCCTTGGCTTCGTCAGTAGTAATCTGCAGAACATGTATCTCTTAACAGGGCTGGTACGGCTAAAGAACAAGGCTTACACAAATTATAATTGTATTTTACTTATTTTTTGTTAATCCTTTGCACGATTAAATAACACTTCACTGATGTATCTAACCGTAGAACTGTGAGATTATTGTTAATTACACTTTTTACAGTTAAACTTTGTATATTATCCACTCCGCAATGAATTTTCAGGTCTCATTCTGAACCCGTACCGAACCGAACTGCTTGGGTGCGCTATCTTCTAGCATCTACCGTTTGAGTTTGTACATTTTTTCTATTTCAAGTCTCTGATTCGCTAAGCCTACTCCAATATAATACCTTTATTTAACTTTAGTTTTTCTAGGTTTTGATTGGCTATATATAAACTGTTTTAAATATTACATTATTATTGTTACAAGAACTGTTAAGCTTTCTAATTTATTGTTGTCTCAAGCTTACCTTATTGTTAGCAACTTTCGGCTTTTACTTTGTAATTCTGTTTTCTACGGAAAACAGCTTGCTTCTATTCTGAGGCATATCACAACACTGTGAATGCCAGAGTGATTGTAGGTAAATTAACATTATTATATGACAATGATTTTAGCTGTTTGTTAGCCATAAGCATTGTTAGGAAATAAGTTTACACGGCCTCACTGAAACTGACAATAGAGCGAGTAACAATGAACCGATGGGGTGAGTTGTTTATCACTAAGAAGAGACAAACAAATGATGTCAGGGTAGCGCGCCTTTCTTTAGAAATGGAGGGAATATCTTCCCTAGAGCATATGTGTTAGTATTTGTGATTGGCTGACAAAACAGACGCTAATGTTGGCGCGATTTGGTAACCAATAGTAGCTGTATTATGTTTAGGTATTTCGAGGTGAAGGAGTATATATTCTCGAGCCATAAGCATGTTTCACGCAGTTCTACAGAATCATTCACGAGATACACGTCGCGCCGTCTTGAGGAATCTCTCGTGAGTTGAACGTCATACAGTTCGAAAGAATCTCTCGCGTCGTAAAGTTAGTTACAAAATGTGATGTTCGCGGCAACTAATACGACAGTAATTACATTCGGAAATATAACAGTTTCAGTCAGGCGTGTATCAAGATTAAAGATGTGAACCATTAAATAAGTGTGACGGTAATAAAAGTGTAAAAACAAATTCTTTTATCAGTGTTATCTTTTAGTAACAAATCCTTTCCTTTTACACGCCCATCTTAGAGATATTTGCTCGACCGAGTAATAATAGCTAGCCGGAGGACAAAGAACCAAAATTTTAAAAATAATAAAACAATAACGGCGCCCAGCAAATAAGATAACACGAACAGACTACGGCGACAATTCTCACAGCTCCTACATTGTTAAACTACGTAATACATTCACATAATTTCTATACATGTACATAAGAAATAAACATAATACAATAACTGTAATATACACTTTATACACATATTGCTTTAAGACGGAATCTTATTATATTTTATATTACATAATTAGGCTGATATTATTTAAGTGATAAAAATACTGCCTCAGTTTTGAATTTTTCAGTCTGATTCCATGTTTCCAGCCTTGTCCTTTATATGACTTTTGTGAAAAAGCAATTAATTACGGTACCGATTCAGTTCGCCGGTCTGCAGCATGCTACTCTTCTTCCTAATTACGTGCTTAGAAAGAAGCATTTGGTTGATGGTCCTTACCTTGACAGATTACGTATCTCCTAGCAAAGTACGAGGCGGGGTTTATTTGAAGTTATTCAGTGTTTGTACTGCTCTGTTATTTTCCTTTATCATGGAGAAGTAATCAATGTTGGTGAATTAAGTTCGAACTTCCATTGTGCTTCCTTGATGAAATTTCTTGTATTCGTTTTCAGGACATTGCAAAAGTTTGATTTTCCGTTGTGTGCAATACGAAGAAACGGACCCTGAAGAAAGTTTTTGGCCTCGTACAAACATTTTCAATCTAATCAAGAAAGAAAGCCCCGAAGCCATTGCCAGGGTGTCCTTTATGGTGTCTCCACTACACTATTCCTTGTTTCAACGGCTTCAATTTTAATTTAACTCCGGCAACATGTTATTTCCTTCCAATTATCAACTCGCCCAAATAAAATCCTGCTTATATTTGCAAACGGGTTATTGCGTTTCGGAATTCTGTTGAGGGGATTTCCCAGCGTCTGCTTCAACAGCTCGTTTCTCAGTGTATCAGACTGTGCGGGGTCTGTACAGGCTGAGTCAAATTAAACTTCCCCATACGTGAATATTTTTACAAACATTTCTTTAGCCGCTATCGAGATAAATAAAACACATAAAAACAGTCTCCCTAAAAGCTGGCTTTGAAATTCCTTGATTTTTGCAAGACCTCGCTAGAAACAAAAGAATGGCGACTTAGCACTTCAAGAAGATATCGGAGATTTTAAACTATTAGCAACCACTTCCTCAGATCTGGCATTTACATGACTTTGAGGCAGTATTTTTAACATTTAAATGATTTTAGTCTAATTATATAATATATAAATTCAATAACAGCCCGTCTTAAAGCAATATGTGTATGTAACAATACATAAAAAGTGTATATTACAGTCATTGTATATGTTTGTATTATTGTATACATGTATAATAATGCTATGTGAATGTATTACGTAATTTAATAATGTAGCACCTGTGAGAATAATAGGTTAAAAGTTGCTAACAATGAGGTAACCTTGAAGCAATAATGAGTAAGAAAGTTTAACAATACCACTGGTGATTCTTGGAAGCAATAATGTAGTTTTAGTGACAGTTTATAAAATAGCCAATCAGCAACCAAAAAAAGCTTTAGTTAAACGAAGGTATTCTATTGGACAAGGATTAGCCAATCAGAGACTTGAAATACAGAAATTTACAAATTTAGGCGGTAGAATACAAGTTAGTTCCTTGTAGACAGCGCTCATAACTGGACGTGTTGGTTGTAGACAGTGACGCGAAATGTGCCCTCGAGAAATTTAATAGTATTCGTGGGAGACGAAAATAGTTTTACGTGTTAAAAGTGCAAGTAATTAATAAAAAAATCTCCTGCTCTCTCTCTCTCTATATCAGTGAAGTGTTATTTAAATCAGGTCAAGCACTAATAAAAGGAGTGAAGTAAAATTATAATCTGTGTAAGCCTACATTCTTCAGCCGCACCACTCCCTGCTAAGACATTCATGTCTCTAAAAATAATACTGACGCAGCCGAGACAAACATAAATATATAATATTTAAAGAAACAGTGAACAATTACAAAGTTAACATTTTTTAAACATTTGGGGCAAAGACCACCGGAAAGTACATTTGGGGCGAAGGCTCCCGGAAACTTTTTACCATACGTGCCGATGCAACTACTTCAAATCGGCTTTCCATACGTGAAGCAACAACCTCCTTCAACTTTCGCTACCTACTATCATTTACTTTTACATAGCTTTTATAAACTATTCTTACTAAAACTTATTTTTCTATGTACTACATTTTAATCCAAATAAATGTTTACAGAAATAGCCACATTACACACTTCATTATAGATCCAAAGGGAACAGCGATACAAATGGTCGCTATATGCTGGTCATCAAATTCCATAACAGCGCGAGAAACATTTGAATGTTGAAATGATTAAAAACAATTAAAAACAAATAACAACGGATATCTCGGAAATTTCCGATGTTACAAAAAGGGTTATTTGAAATAAATTGTGTGTTTTAAAGGGATATATTTTTCTATTTATTTTACATCGCCTTAACTACCTGGTCAAATCGCGACGGAT
This sequence comes from Deroplatys truncata, assembly GCA_030765065.1. Classification (NCBI taxonomy): domain Eukaryota; kingdom Metazoa; phylum Arthropoda; class Insecta; order Mantodea; family Mantidae; genus Deroplatys; species Deroplatys truncata. The sequence goes on from CM060976.1 coordinate 269,963,501, forward strand.
CCTTCGGGAGATACCTACTGGATCGATTATTGTATCATCCCTGTGTCATATCATCTTGTTTCGTTACATATCGTTAGAGGCCTTAGTATTAGCCAACTGTATCTCTGCTTCTGTGACGGGCAGCTCCTGAGATTCGCAGAGACGTGTATCACTGGTTACACGCGTGCCAGGCAGATGGTATTACAGTGCCGTCCAGTCTATCTTATATCTCTTATGTAGTAGGCACAGAAGATATTACAATCCACTCAAGAATTCAATAGCGAGATTTCACCAGAAGTATAAGTTTTCAAGCACCCTGAATCCAAAATCGGCATTTTTAGAAAAAGTTTCGTATGTGCCTTTGAGCAGCATAAACCAAAAATGAAACGTCGGATAAGTAACAAAATTGGTATTTAGAATTAGAGCCTTCCAAAGATTTGACACGAAGATTCCCCCACACCAAACTACCCTTTACATGTAGGTAAATTTTTTTGAATCTTTAGATCTTCTAAAAATAGCTACATTGATTCTGATGAAAATAACATATACTAAAGGTATTTACATTAAAAAACATCTGATGTGTTACACTCACATGACTTTCTCTACTCTTGTACAAACTATTTTTACAAACGCTTATTCTCAAGATGCTTCATGTTAATCTTATTGCTAATTTTCTTGTAGATGCAAGGGGAATTGGTAGGCTTTAAGTGATAGTCAAATGTTTTAAGAACTGGTTGCTATGTGCAGTATTCCATTCTCTTTGTATGTCCAGGACATAAAAAAAGAATAACGAATTCCCATGTGAGAAAAATTGGAAAAGGGGAAAATTTAAGGGAATAACAAGCAATATCTCGAAAATGGTTTACTCAATAAAAAAAAATGTATATGACATAAATTGTGTATTTTAACGCGATCTACATTTTTTGTGTAGTAAAATTTTGTCTATCTCTTATGGTTTACCAGTTATGCAAAAGTCGGTCACAAGGAAGAATACTTTTGGAGACATTCCCAGAAAATTCAAGATATACATTTCATTTGTTCAAAAAAGTATCTTGAATACATGATACTTTAATCAAAATCGAAAATTTTTCGAAAAACTTTCCAATGAAAGCTTAATCTGCGGTGGGGGGATTTTCTTGAAAACCTTCGTTACGCATCTCTGGAAGATACTGAACCAAATACCAAGTTTGGTGTTTATCCGATTGTTGGTTTCTGAGTTATGCTATCCACACACACACACACACACACACACACACACACACACACAGAGAGAGAGAGAGAGACACACGGACATGTTTCCAAAAATTCTTTTTTTGGATTCAGGGGGTCTCAAAACATATATTTCCGGTGAAACCTCGGTATCGAACTTTTGGGTGGAATACAATACTTCCCCTACTTACTATACGTAGTAGAGAAAGTAATAAAGCGCATATCTTGATTTTTCTGGGAACAGCCCTCTTCATTCGGAAGGAATTTCGTATACCTCATAAAACCAGTAAACTTAAGCGATAGACGAAAACATCCTACACAAAAAAAAATGTACACCTCTTTAACACACACACTTTATTTTAAAAAATTTTCGTGGCTTAAGCCGTTTCTGAGGTATCCGTTATTAAACGTTAGAATTTTTCACTACATGTTCGTTCTCTTGAAGTCGTGTCAACATTCAGTAATGTCATGAAAATAGTATGGAATTTTAAGGCCAGCATATAGCGTCCAGTTGTTAAACATTTGACTATCGCTGTTCTCTTTGTATCTATAACGAAATGTGTAATGTAGCTGTTTCTGTAAAGGTTTATTTGGACTAAAATTAAAAATTTAGGAAAATAAACTTTCGTAAGAATAACTTGTATATTACTTAAAAACGATAGAGGTTTGAGAAACTTATGTGAATGTAACATCTCATTCTTTTTCTCTGGTCATGCAAAGAGAACGAAATTTCAAACCCATCACTTAGCGACCAGTGCTTAAAACCTTCAACTATGTTTAAGACTACCGTATTCCCTCATTCCCATTGTACCTATAAGGAAATATGTTGTAAACCCATTTATACAAATATTTATGTATATTAATATGAAGTAGATAGAAGAAGAAACCTTTGTAAGAACAGTTCGTTGAAAAATAGGCAGAGAAAATCATGTGAATGTAACAGATTAAATTGCTTTAAAGTGCTGCCACTAATCGATTGTTTCTCGCGATGTAGGTCATAGTAGAGAATGTTATAAACTTTCGTAAGAATGGCTTGCAAAAGTTATATCAATATAAACGATGAGTAGAAAAAGTCGTGTGAATGTAACACATTCGCTTGATTTAAAATGCTGCCGCTATTGGATTGTTTCTCGCGATGTAGGTCGTGGTAGAGAACGTAATAAGGTTTCCTAAGAACAGTTTACAGGAGTTATGTAAATATAAACGATAAAGAATAGAGAAAGCCGTGTGAATATAACACATGCAACTGTTTTAGCCCCCAGAGGTAGTTTATTGAAGGATGAGTATGCATAGGAAAAAAAGAGCGAGTTATAGTACGATAAATCGCAACCCCACAATTACGTAACAATGGACAGCAAAGTCGTACAATTGTAATGGCAGGGACAGAAACATGACCCAGGCAGATAGGTTTGTAATGAGCCTCCCCATCCGCTATTTTGCACGTTTTCACAGCATGTTTACAAACCTTCTATTTCCCGCGTAACCCAAACAGGATCTAGCGCTACAACAATCGGAATTATTGGGGAGGGGATGAATGGTCGCCAACCCCAACAATAGGATTGCACGCGCCGCGCAGGTGTGCTTAAAACAACCGCTCGGGATAATGTTATCACGCCCTGATAGTTTCTGTGCGAGAGAATTTTATTATTAAATGGGCAACGATCCTATTTATACAGTGATGCAAACTTAACACAGACAAATGCTCTAAAGAATAGGTTCCAATAATTAAGGACAGTTAAAGCGGCAGTTTACTTTCTCTATCAAATAGGTAACTATAGTGTGGAGCGGAAGTATTGTATTCCACCCAAACATTTCACTGGAAATATACGTTTTGAGCTACCTTGAATCTCCGTGTGTGTATGTATATAATTTGGATACGAAAAGTTGGATATATACAATTTGTTTAAGGCATTCCCATAACAAATAAAATGTATATCTTGAATTTTCTGCGAATATACTGTAAAGTCATCTTCACTCTGAATACACAGTCAGCACAGAACGTAGGGGAGAAGGGAGCAGGTTGGCACATGGCACTTATTTCATCTCTTAGTCAACACTTGCACTTCCTTGTCTCCAAATACATGTCCCACGGAAGCGACAATAAACTGTACAACCAAATACTAATCTCAGGTAAATCATTCGGCTGGACCCCGCCTCACGTAATGAATCAGCCGATCAGGCAGCCAAAGAAGTCACCAAACATCCCCCTTAAGAAATCAAGATCCTACATACAGACTTCACCAAAAAGGCTTGCATTAATCAATGGAGACAAACATGGAAAGCCACATCAGAAGCAGTTACACCATGTCCAAACTACAACACTATCATTTCAACCACAAAGACCAAGTTGTATTAACTCGACTACGCATTGGACATACTTCTGTAACGCACAAACATCTCCTACCGTGACCTTCCTCCTGTGTGCGACCTCTGCAGATCCAACCTCACAGTTAATCTCATCACAGCCTGCCGTTGAGGCAGTATTTTTAACACTTAAATAATTTCAGTCTAATTATATAATATATATATAATTCAATAACAGCCCGCCTTAAAGCAATATGCATATGTAACAATATATAAAAAAGTGTATACTACAGTCATTGTATATGTTTATATTATTTTATACATGTAATAATGTTATGTGAATGTATTACGTAACTTAATAATGTAGGAGCTTTGAGAATAGTAGGTTAAAAGTTGCTAACAATAAAAAACCTTGAGGCAATAATGAGTAAGAAAGTGTAATAATGCTACTAGTCATTCTTGGAGCAACAATAATGTAATTTTTGTGGCAGTTTATAAAATAGCCAATCAACAACCACAAAAAAACTTAAGTTAAATTAAAGTATTCTATTGGATTAGGAATAGCCAATCAGAGACTTGAAATACAGAAATTTACAAATTTTAGGCGGTTGAAATAAATTTAGTTGCTTGTGGACAGCGTTCATAACTGGACGGTTGCTAGCAGATAGTGTTACTAATCAGACGCGAGACACGTCCTCGAGAAATTTAATACGTGTTCGTGTGAGACAAAAATAGTTTACGTGTTAAAAGTGCAAGTAATTAATAAAATAATCTCACAGCTCTCTTATCAGTGAAGTGCTATTTAAATTGTGTCAAGAATTAATAAAAAGTAGTGAATTAAAAATTGTAATCTGTGTCAGCCTACATTCTTCAGCCGCACCACGCCTTCTTAAGAAATCCATGTCTTTACAAATAATACTGACGCAGCCGAGGCAAACATAAATATATAATATTTAAAGAAACAGTCAAATTATAAGGTTTGTGGTGGTATTATTTTTAGGTTTGTTAGCCCCACGTTGTGGTAGCCAAATATGTGGCGTTTATTTGTTGGTAGTTGGAAGGATGCTACCATTTATCTGCCGCACGTATGAAAGAAAATTTATCGCGATCACTTCGTGTTATCTTTTACTGAGCGCCTGATATTTTATTTAATTTTGGGTTCACTGTCCTCCGTCTAGCTATGATTTCTCGGTCAAGCACTTATCTTATACAGGTGTGTAAACGGAAAGGAGTTTTTTATCCAAAGATAACACTGATGAAAGAATTTGTTTTACACTTTTATTGTCGTAACACATTATTCACTTTCACCTATTAATCTTGACACTCGCCAAACTGAAACTGTTATAATAACTGCACATTATTAATTCGCGTACTTCAACTTTTTGTGTAATTAACTTTACGACACGAGAGATTTTTCATAACTTTGCGACGCGTAACCTTGAACTGTGTGCGATGCATTCTCCATGAATGCCTCCGTTGAACTACGTGAAACTTGATTCTGACCCTGAATTTATGCTTCCTCGCCCCAATATGCCTAAAGATTATAACCGAGCTGCTATTGGTTAACAAAACACGCCAACATTAGCGTCTGTATTTATATCCAATGAAAATTACGAAAATATATGCTCTGAAGAAAAATGTTCCAGCAAATTCTAAGAAAAACGCGCCACTCTGACGTCATTTGCTCGTCTCTAATAATGATAAACAGCTCACACCCTCGCTACATTATTACACGCTATTATTGTCAGTTTCAGTAAGGCCGTATAAACCCACTTCTCGACAATAATTACAATCAACAAACATCTCAAATCAATGTCACACAACAATGCATATTCACACTACAATCACTCTGACATTTACATAATTTGTGATACAAATTACTGCGTCATATGCCCCACTAGAAACATAATTATAAATATTTTCAACTTGTTTGGAAATTTTATAATTGGGTTTTTAGTCTCCTAAATCTTGGAACACACGCTATTTATCACTTTCACTTAACACTTCACACGCATTTAACACACGACGTATGTTTTGCCTTTATCTCGCCACTATTTAATGGCTCTGGTCTAATGTGTTTATATATATATTATATATATATATACATCTGACATTACAATTTTTATAGCAAATATTGTACCTTGAATTATTTAGTTACTGTTACAAAATTGGTTTACTGTCTTAGGTTGTTGACAAAAATTTATACATTCAAGAATTTTAACCTGTTTCATTTTGTCATAATTGAACACATTTACCAAAATATTTATCCTCTACACAAATATATTTACAACACTTAAATCTAGACACAATTTCACATATCTGTGTGCTACATAAGTATTTGTTTTAATTATCTTTACCCTTTTTTTTGTTTTGTTTTGTGCTTATATTCAAAATACTATTTGAATTATGCCTACGTACGTTTACTTTAATATAACATTAATTTTTAATTATTACATGCTTCATTTCAAATGCTGTTACAATTTACTAAGAAAATGTTGTTTTTTTTTAAACACTTAATTTTGTCCAGAATTTATTTCTCTTTTCTTTGACATATATAAATAGTTAACCCTCTTACATTCCAATACTTTGTTTTGCAGTTCATCTTTAACTATCCTGGATTTACTAGCTTTTTAGCAGTCATTGCTATTCCCCCTCCTGGATCAAATTGTGTATCGTAGCTGTATCGTAACCTTCCAAAACATGTTCATGAATAGCCTCTTAAAGAATTCATATGAAATTTCACCACCTGATACCATTTGAAACCAATCTTAAGTTTTCTGAACAACACATCTTTTAACAACTGTCATTTTCAATGCTTCCGCTATCTTTTTAATTTGAGAGTACTCTGACAAATCTGTAATAAACTGTACTGGATTGGAGTTTTCATTTTGAACAGCTTGGTGTTTGTTAATTTCAGAAGTTAGCTTTTGATTATTTATAGACAAAACTTTAACTTCTTCGGACAATTTATTTCTTTGTGTTTCTGATTCCTTCTGTATTTCAGATATCTCCCCTCTGAAATTAACTTGCACCTGAATCAAATCTGCATTCGTAGCCTCCATCATCTCTCTAAGCTCACTTGAAATGCTATTCATTCGGCTACCTAACTCTGTACATTTTACATCAACATGTTCAATTTTATTATTAATCTCACTTTTTTGGTTAGATATTTCCCTGCTCATGTCTGACATTTTCTTTGAAACTTCCCCTATCTCATTTGCTATCATTTCCTGATTTTCGTTTCTCATTCTCATCATACTACTATCTAGCTCCATAAATTTTTTTTCAATTTCTTCCCTGTTTTGATCTAATTTATGCTCTAATTTCTCATTACTCTTACCAATTTCTTCCCTGAATTCCCTATTATTCTTTTCCATATTTTCCCTGTTTTGATCTATTTTCTTTTCTAATTTCTCATTACTCTTAATTAGGTTTTGTTCTAAACTCCTATCAATATCTTTCCTCAATTCTTTCTTATTCTGATCTAATTTTTCACCAAAATTTCTCAACATTTGCATAATCATACTAGCATCAAAATTAATATTTCCTGCTATTCTATTCTGACTTTCTTCACTAGCATTTCCTCCCTTAAATCCTACATTGTTTGAGCTATTTTCTGTAACCTGTATTGAATTACAGCTAACTGTTACATTATCCCCTTCCATAAGTGTTACTTCAGTATTATTAGTAGACATTGTTTTCTTAATCCTCAAGTACATTTAAATTTTCCCAATTTTGTGTTTTCTTAGGATAAAAAAAATTACTCTGACCTTTATGATGCTGTCTGTTGATGTTGCTTTGATGTCCAGCTTCCTGCCCCTCTCTCCTAGATGTATATGTCGCTTCTGCGTCGTATTATGATGAATCTACGTTGTCTTGGTGTCCTGTAGTTCAATTCCCCTGTTGCCTTTTAATCTCGGAATTACGATGTCCACTCATCCGCGTCGTCGGTCGTTCTTATAGTTGTTTCTGGAATCTGCGTCTTGTAGTTCAGTTCATTGGTCCATTCGCTCCACGTCTTGGTTCCTTCGCCCCTTCCTGGTTATTTCACTGCTTCCTGGTTAATTCGCCCCACGTTGGGCGCCATTTTATGGTGGTATTATTTTTAGGTTTGTTAGACCCACTTTGTGGTAGCCAAATATGTGGCGTTTATTTGTTGGTATTTGGAAAGATGCTACTATTTATCTGCCGCACGTATGAAAGACAATTTGTCGCGGTCACTTCGTGTTATCTTTTACTGAGCGCCTGATATTTTATTTAATTTTGGATTCACTGTCCTCCGGCAAGCTATGATTTTTCGGTCAAGCACTTATCTTATACAGGTGTGTAAACGGAAAGGAGTATTTTATCCAAAGATAACACTGATGAAAGAATTTGTTTTACACTTTTATTGTCGTAACACATTATTCACTTTCACCTATTAATCTTGACACTCACCAAACTGAAACTGTTATAATAACTTATTTACTGCACATTATTAATTCGCGTACTTCAACTTTTTGTGTAATTAACTTTACGACACGAGAGATTTTTCATAACTTTGCGACGCGTAACCTTGAACTGTGTGCGATGCAAACTCCATGAATGCCTCCGTTGAACTACGTGAAACTTGATTCAGACACTGAATTTATACTTCCTCGCCCCAATATGCCTAAAGATTATAACCGAGCTGCTATTGGTTAATAAAACGCGCCAACATTAGCGTCTATATTTATAACCAATGAAAATTACGAAAACATATGCTCTGGAGAAAAATGTTCCAGCAAATTCTAAGAAAAACGCGCCACTCTGACGTCATTTGCTCGTCTCTAATAATGATAAACAGCTCACCCCCTCGCTACATTATTGCACGCTATTATTCTCAGTTTCAGTAAGGCCGTATAAACCCACTTCTCGACAATAATTACTATCAACAAACATCTCAAATCAATGTCACACAACAATGCATATTCACACTACAATCACTCTGACATTTACATAATTTGTGATACAAATTACTGCGTCAAGTTAATATTTTTAAATTTGGGACAAAGGCTCCGGGTACCATGCGTGCGGTTGCAAATACTTCAAGTTCGGCTCCCCAACAGTCGAAAAATAATACTTCATCTTCAAACTGCTTTCCATACGTAGCAGCAACAAACAAATCTTCTTCAAATTGGCTTCCAAAACGTGGGGCAAATAAAAATACAACTCCTAAAGTAACAGCTTCTTCATAGTTGAAGTGAAAATAGAGGATATATAATAATAATTTGTGACAAGTTGTAGTGGAAGGAAGCCATGAAGTTGTTTTTCCCGCGAGGTTAGTAGATATCCACTTCACGGGGAATTTTTTTTCCCTGGGTAAGTATCCAATAGTAAATGGCTTCTAAATATTTTGTTTGAAAGTGTTTTAAATGGCTTTATCTCTTGGTATTTTAATACCTTATTCTTGATCGCTATATCGAGACCAGGGCCAAGTTGGCGCAACAAACTGAGGGCAGGTTGGCACAATCATAGCAACAGGCAGTTTGTGTGTTTAAATTGTTTTTTGGACAATTCCGATTAATTTGTACAGTTTTTCGTTTTATTATTGCATTTAAGTGTTTATATAACTTTGTACATTATATCTTACTTTAAGGACTTCTTAATGTGTTTATGAAACATTACCCTGTGTTAGCTTCTTTTGCTATTATGTATACTTAATTATATATCTGAAATGTTCTTGATAACTTGATCATGATATTTTTAATAAATTATTCGAAATGCATATTTTCTATTTAAATAGCATGTAGCTAACTTACCCCACATCCTGTGCCAACGTGCCTCCTAGGTGGGCTAAGTTGACTCGCTATGCAATGGTTTGAAAAGTTGAAAGATTTAACTTTAAGTGGTCGTAAAATAATGACGCAATTATTAATACATACTATTAAATAAATTGATTAAAAACATTATATCTGGATTAGCTGAAATGTTGCTGTATTAAAAATAAAAAAATTAAACTTAAAATTTGTGCCAACTTGCCACCCCCTCACCCTTATTCGTACACTACTAAAAGTTTACAAACAAAAGGCCACATCCAAAAAATTAAACTTGCAAATGGTTCAGCCACAAAAAGTAATTCCACACTCACAATAATGTTGGTTTTCACCACTTCGCAGGGTACGTGCACTTACAGCGTCTAGTCTTCTTGGTAGGGAATGGACAAGTTTCTTAGCTTCCACGTTTTCTGTTTGGTTCCATTCTTCCACAGAAGCAGTTTTCAGTACTTCTTTGTTGGAAATTTCCGGTTTTCTTATGTGTTTCTCCAGGATGTTACAAACTTGCTTCATATAGTTAATATCTCATAAAACTGGTTATAAAACTGTTTTGCAACATTTGAGAAAGTATTTTGTTAGCTATTTATTAGCCCCACGCTGGGCGCCAATTTGAGAAAGTTATTTATTTTAGCTCCACGTATGGACGCCAATTTGAAGTAGATAGTTTGTTACGTTGTTTACACCACGCTTTGGGAGTCAATTTGAAGTAGGTCGTATTAAAGGAGTTGTATTATATTTCAACTGTTGGGGAGCCGAACACTTGAAGTAGTTGCAACCACACGTATAGTAAACAGTTTCCGGTAGCCTTCGCCCCAAATGTACCTTCAGGTGTCCTTTGCCCCAAGTTTAAAAAAATATCAACTTTGTAATTTGACTGTTTCTTTAAGTATTAAATATTTATGTTTGCCTCGGCTGCGTCAGTATTATTTATAGAGACATGGAAGTCTTGGCAGGGTTTTGGTGCGACAAGAATGTAGGCTTACACAAATTATAATTCTACTTCACTCCATTTATTAATGCTTGACACGATTTAAATAACACTTCACTGATATAAAGAGCTGTGAGATTCTTTTTATTAATTAATTACACTTTTTAACACGTAAACTATTTTCATCTCACACTGAATACGCAAGCAACTGAATTGATTTCTACCGCCTAAATTTGTAAATTTCTGTATTTCAAGTCTCTGATTGGCTATTCCTACTCCAATAGAATACTTTCATTTAACTTAAGCATCTTTCTGGTTGTTGATTGGCTAATTTATAAAACTGTCTCAAAATTTAGATTATTGTTGCTCCAATAATGACTAGTAGCATAATTAAACATTCTTACTCAATATTGCCTCAAGGTTACCTTATTGTTACCGCATTGTTAGCAACTTTTACCTATTATTCTCACAGCTCCTACATTATTAAATTACGCAATACATTCACATAACACTATTACAGATGTATACCATAATATAAACATTTACAATGACTTTAATACACACTTTTTATATATTGTTACATACACATATTGCTTTAAGGCGGGCTGTTATTGAATTTATATATGATATAATTAGACTGAAATCATTTAAGTGTTAAGAATACTGCCTCAGAACGTTATATAACTTCTACAATCGCGTATTGAACGCAGTATGTTATCCTGCATAAACATCTAGTCCTCTTGGAGCTATTTTTTCCACACTGGTACGCAGGTCTTGCTCAAGAAAACCCATGTACTTTCTATGATCCATTAACCACTCGATGATATGGAGATTGCAGACATATAATGACCTCATGTAACCAGAGAAGGATGGATCCGTATTTCACCGTGTAAATACAATTTTGGCTCTAGTTCCGTATTTTTTCTCCCTGCATACTTTGCGACTGCGGTCCGAACCAAACACTTTGAATAGGCTCTCATCTGTCCATACCACTTTTCCTAAAAGTCAACACCCTTATCACGAACAAATTGTAGGCGATTTTCCTGTTCTGTGGGTTGACAGAACTTCTCACGTGCTACTTTGTCGTTGTACCTTTTGTCGCGGTATCGTTCGTGTTATCTTATTTGCTGAGCGCCTTTTATTATTCTGAATTTTGAGTTCTTTGCTCTCCGGCTAGCTATTATTACCCAGTCGAGCAAATCTCTTAAACAGGGCGTGTAAACGGAAAGGAGTTGTTACTAAAAGATAACACTGATAAAAGAATTTGTTTTTACACTTTTATTGCCGTCACACTTTATTAATTTCACAGATTTACTTTTGACACACGCCTGACTGAAACTGTTGTATTTTCGAATGTAACTATAATCACTTATTTGCCGCACATTATTAATTCGCGTATTTCACATTTTATGACTAGCTTTACAACGCGAGAGATTCTGTAGAACTGCGCGACGTGTAACGCGTGAATGATTCTCTTAAACTGAGCAATACTTGTCTCTGGCTTTAGAATTTATACTCCCCCACCCCGATTTGCCTAAACATTATAACAGAGCTGCTATTGGTTAATAAAGCGCGCCAACATTAGCGTCTATTTTTATATCCAATCAAAATTACGAACACATATGCTCCAAGGAAGATATTCCCTCCATTTCTAAAGAAAAGCGCGCTAATCTGACGTCATTTGTTTGCCTCTTCTAATTGATAAACAACTCACCCCCTCGTTTCATTGTTACCCGCTCCTATTGTCAGTTTCAGTGAGGCCGTGTAAACTTATTTCCTACAATGCTTATAATTAACAAACTTTTCAAATCATTGTCATACAATAATGTTAATTTACACTACAATCACTCTGACATTCACGGTGTTGTGATATAAAATACTTTGTTATTGTAAATAGCCCTCACAGTGCTTGATGAAACATTAATTCCTGTCCTCTGCGACTCGCTAACAATGTGGGCAGCAGTTATTCGTGGTTTCTTTCAATGCTTCTCTCAGCTTGAGCCGTGAGGATTTTAGGTCGGACACTTCTGGGTGTATTTAGGACAGATTTTCTGGTCCCTACCTTGTCATTGATGAATTGATTAGTTGACCGTTGAGGCGATTCTTATGCCACTGGGTTCACTGCGCCTCTCGTCGATCCGGGGGATGGGGTGCGGCTGCCAGGCGCTGTCCATTATGTCCGTTGTGAAGTCCCCTCCGGCGGCTTCTTCTGCGCGTCTCCGATGCGTCGAAGATGACTCACGCTCCATCGTAGTTTGGAGTTTGCCGGGCTATTTTGGTTTTTCTCAGGTCGGAGGATGGGTATCTGATTGGCGGTCCAAGATCTCGGACGTACAGGTTCTGGATGAGGACGGGGAGTAATGCAATTCGTGGGACTGACCAGTACTAGCTTTATTTCCCGCAGCAGCAAAACATTTCACTTTGCATACATTATGTTCCTGGCACGAGATGGCCTAAACCCCAACTTCTTTAACATATCGATATAATGCCAGACTTATCAGTACCCCGATCACTACTGGTATCTAAAGCGGCTGCTTTGTTTCAAATACCCAGATGCACTGCCTTGATCACTCACATCCGCATCGGCGGAATTATATTTAACTCTGCGGCATACTTATCGAGGGAATTCTAGAGGCGAGAGACGCGGATACTGCGTCGTGCACTTCACGAAGACTGGAGGCCTTAGCAAAATTTTGTTGTCTTTTATATCCTACACACCCTACTCTAGGGTCACCATGCTGAAACCTTCTTATTGGCTATCTCTTCGCGGGCCTCGTAGCGTGGGCTTTCAATTTTGTACTGATAGGCTGAATTATAAGCCACATGGTACAAACGTTACGTGGGATTTTATTTAGTTTCGCGCGAATTTGCTTTCCTGTGACCACGAAAGTGTCAATCCTTGCTAACAAAGGTATAACAGAATCGTACGCTCCCGTTATTTTAACAAAAGACTGCAGCCAAACAGAGCAATAAAGTGTGCTGTTTTTCCCTAAAATGTACAACTTCTAGCCTGTCTCACTCGTCTTGGCAGGAACATGTTTCCACACAGAAAAACAATCTGATGTGTTACACTCACATGACTTTCTCTACTCTTGTACAAACTATTTTTACAAACGCTTATTCTCCATGTGCTTCATGTTAATCGAGATGTTAATCTTATTGCTAATTTTCTTGTAGATGCAAGGGGAATAAAGATGCAAGGGCTTTAAGCGATAGTCAAATGTTTTAAGAGCTGGTTGCTATGTAGCGCCTTCCATTCTCTTTGTATGTCCAGGACATAAAAAAATGAATAACGAATTTGCAGTTGAGAAAAACTATAAGTATTGAAACATTTAAGGGAATAACAAGCAATATCTCGAAAATGGTTCACTGAACCAAAAAAAATGTATATCACATAAATTGTGTAATTTAACGTGATCCACATAGCAACCAGCTCTTAAAATATTTGACTATCGCTTAAAGCTTACCATATTCCCTTGCATCTACAAGAAAATTAGCAATAAGATTAACATCTCGATTAACATGGAGAATAAGCTTATGTATAAATAGTTTGTACAAGAGTAGAGAAAGTCATATGGGTGTAACACATCAGATTTGTTTTTAGTCTCAAAACATGTATTTCCGGTGAAATATCGGTATCGAATTTTTGGGTGGAATACAATACTTCCCCTACTTACTATACTTAGGGGGTTATCTACCGATACCAAACACGAGGTAGGCGTTTCACCGTGCTCTCGCACTATCTGAGATATCTCGGAGAGAGTTTTGAGGTTATTGTGTAGTCTAATTGTTATTTTTATCTCTTCGGCAATAGTTTCTTTTGGGGATGGGACCCGTCGATAGCTCGATACTCAGTGATATCGAAGTACATCTAATACTTTGTGTTGAACCTTCCATACTAAGATTTACATAATTGAAAGTTCTTCCGTTTAACTTTATACCAGACAAGGAATGAGAGGTTTCATTATTACCTCGCACGCGTCCCCAAACAGATTGTAGATCTTGATAGATCCTGACTGCGTTTCCCGTAGGTGAATGCAGTATTCCACAGAGTCTTGCGTCCAAATGAAATAATGCAAAACAATGAGAGGAATAATGTGAAGCGATAACTGAGTTGTGAATGAAGCTAATTTAAATCACGTTTCTGCTTGGTGACTCACTCTCAGCCATCACAAATGTCTACTCCGTAATCCAGCAGAAACAAGAGCTGAGATAATACAGTGCATGGAAACATTTGTGTGTTTTTACTTGAGTTTCATTTAAAACATATTATATTGGTTTATATTTTCAAGGTTGCTAGTATTTCTTTTTCTTATGGAAGATTTAAAAGAAAGCTTTCAGCATAAAATATAATAACATAAAAAGGGAAAGAAACGAAATTATTATTAGTAGTATTACCATTATTATTATTATTGTTATTATTAACCTTGACTAACAATAGGAGATGTATAACCTGTGATACTATCAAGATAAAAATCTGATGTGTCACAATCACATGACTTTCTCTACTCTTGTACAAACTAGTTTTTATTGCTAATTTTCTTGTAGATGCAAGGGGCATTGGTAGGCTTTAAGGCATAGTTAAATATTTTAAGAGCTGGTTGCTATGTGGAGCATTCCATTCTCTTTACATTGTCAGGTCAAAAAAAATGAATAACGAATTCCCATTTGAGAAGAAGTATTGAAAAATTTAAGGGAATAACAAGCAATATCTCGGAAATGGTTCACTTGACAAAAACAATGCAATGCCTTAAATTGTGTGTTTTAACGAGATTTATATTTTGTGTGCGGTAAAATGTCTGTCTCTTACGGTTTACCAGATATCAAAAGACATACATATTGAAGAGCACGTTTGCGAGCGTTCCCAGAAAATTCAAAATATACATTTCATTTTTATGGAAGTATCTTAAATACTTTAATCAAAATCGTTAGAACCGTTTTTCAGAAAATAAACATTTTCGAAAAATGTTTCATGTAAAGGGTAGTCTGGGGTGAGAGTATTTTCTTGAATATTCTTAGTGTCGCGCCCTTGGAAGATAGTAAACTCAAGTACCAAGTTTGATATTTATCCGACTTTTCGTTTATGAGTTATGCTGTTCATACTCTGACACACACACACACACACACACACACACACACACACATGGAAATGTTTCCAAAACTGGTTTATTTGCATTCAGGGCACCTCAAAACATGTATTTCTACTGCAATTTCGATATCAAATTGTTTTGGTGGAATGCAGTATCCCCTGCTTACTATACCTGGGTCTGTCCCGGCTAATACGGGAAGTTTGGCCACCTTAGTTTATTTTCTGTATTAGTTTTGCTTTGTCCAAGAATCAGACTTGCAATTAAATAAGCTTTAAACCTCTTCATTTACTTTGTCAAATGTTTACATATACCGTATTAGACCGAAAATCACTAAACTCTATGTTCATTTGTAATAATCTCGCTAGCCTCCGTAACCGAATCTTGTGGCATTTGTTATGCAACAATGCAAACTTCTAAAGGCGTATATTGTTTCGTTGGTTTCCCTCTAAGTGAGTTCAGTTTTAGAGAGAAGCTACACGCTGGTAAGAAAGATTGTTTTTTGCACTTTCAGAATACACACTTAGACTACATCCTCAAGCCAAACTATTCGGGGTACTTCAAACTTGCACTTGCGCTTTACGCCAAAACCATAACCAACAGAGAGGCCGAAAGTATGGGCTGGACGAATCTAATGTGTGACATTGCGTTGCTTTAGAAGATAAAGCTGATGTGTTACACTCACATGACTTTCCCTACTCTTGTACAAACTATTTTTACTTTCTCTACTACGTACAGTAAGTAGGGGAAGTATTGTATTCCACCCAAAAATTCGATACCGAGATTTCACCGGAAATATATGTTATTAGAAACCTGTCCGTGTGTCTGTGAACAGCATAACTCAGAAACGAACCGTCAGATAAACACCAAACTTGGTATGTAGGTTCAGTATCTTCCAGAGATGCGACACCAAGGTTTTTAAGAAAATCCCCCCACCCTAGATTACCTTTTACATAGAACATTTTTCGAAAATTTTCTCTAAAATGGCTCTAACGATTTTTATTAGAATATCATATGTTTAAGATATTTTCATGAAAAATGAAATGTATATCTCGAATTTTCTGGGAATGTCTCCAAAAGTATTCTTCATTGTGAACGACTTTTGCATAACTGGTAAATCATAAGAGATAGACAAAACTTTACTATATTTTACAGAATTTTATATCGATTTAAATGTAGTAGATAGGAAAATAAACTTTCATAAGAATAATCTGTATACCCACTAATAAGCGACAGAGAGTAGAGAAATCCATGTGAATGTAACATATGAGATTATTTTTGTTACAGTTTTATTAAATGTGTATATTCCGTTATAGAAACACTGACATTTAAATTGGTGGGAGGGCGATGTGAAAATTGTTAATGGCGGGGCCCAGTTTTGGAAATGACCTCATATAATAGGGATAGTACAGCATCCCATCCCTGGTGCAATGGACTGCTAATGCTGGATCATGATTTGGAAATTCGATTATCAATACCCACTTGGACCAATTACGACAAACATTATTGGCAGCGCGGGAAACTGAATGTTTCATGCTGATGTAATTGTGGCACTGACGCGATCATTTCGACATGATTTGCCTATGCCCAGCATTTCCTGCAGCACACAAAGGCGTTTGTGGACCTTACAATATTGCTAGAGAATACGATTTACGGCTTCTAACACATTAGGGGCCCTAACGAAACAGTGTTGGAAAACGTGACATTTTGAGAGAAAGGTGATTTAGAAAGGTAGAATCAGACGACTGAAAAATTCACTGCCATCGCCGGGATTTGAACCGCGGATCTCCCGGTCTACATCCGGTTGCTCTAACCACTGCCTACCATGGCAACATGCCGGTAGGACATTAAATTTCCACTGACTCGTGTTTTTCCCGGTAAAACACAAGATCTCAAATTATATTGAGATGACAGACCCCAATGGCGACTTACAATGTTGTAAGTACTTTAAGTCCCGGGCTTTATAGTTTCAACCACTATCAGATTTCACGGTCAAAACCAAACTTAGTATTTAAGTTTAATACTTTCCTAAGATGCAATATTAAGACTTTCGAGAAAATCCCCCTACCCCAAACTATTCTTTACAAGGAGCAATTTTCGAAATTTTTTGTTTTCTAAAATTGGCTCTAAAGATTTTGATTAACATAGCATATATTAAATGTATTTACATGAAAATAAAATATATATCTTGAATTTTCTGGCAATAGCCTCTGAAGCCTTCATTCGGAAGGAATTTTGTATAATCTTGTATAACTGGTAAACATTAAGGCGACAAGGTGGTCTGAACATGGAAATTACACCTTAACTTTGTTAAACTATCACTACTCTTAAGGTTCTAAATGGTTTTTACTGAAACTTTTATGAATTATTCTATAAATCATGAAAATTATTTTAAGTGGTTGTTTGCATTCATAGCTTATGGAATTGAGGCCGTAAAATTATTTCATTCAGCAGAAAAATAATAAAGTTTACTCTTAAAACATGGGAATTCATGTACCTTTTTCTCTGATACTACTTGCAATACAGAATCACAATTTTTCATGCTTGTTCTTAGTATAATCAGCTATCTTCTGAACCTCAATTATTTAGTTATCTGTATCAGTTCACTAGAAATTGAAAAACACTTATTTGCAAAGTAAAAAACTCTGATGTGTTACACTCACATTACTTTCTCTACTCTTGTACAAACTATTTTTACAAACGCTTATTCTCCATATGATTCATGTTAATCGAGATGTTAATCTTATTGCTAATTTTCTTGTAGGTGCAAGGGGAATTGTTAGGCTTTAAGCGATAGTCAAATATTTTAAGAGCTGGTTGCTATGTAGAGTATTCCATTCTCTTTGCATTACCAGGATAAAAAAATCTGATGTGTTACACTCACATGACTTTCTCTACTCTTGTACAAACTATTTTTACAAACGCTTATTCTCCATATGCTTCATGTTAATCGAGATATCGAGATGTTAATCCTATTGCTAATTTTCTTGTAGATGCAAGGGGAATATGGTAGGTTTGAAGCGATAGTCAAATATTTTAACGCTGGTTGCTATGTGGCGCATTCCATTCTCTTTGCATGTCCAGGACATAAAAAAATGAACAACGAATTTGAGAAAAAGTATGTATTGGAAAATTTAAGGGAATAACAAGCAATATCTCGCAAACGGTTCACTCAACAAAAGAAATGTATATAACATAAATTGTGTATTTTAACGCGATCTGCATTTTTTGTGTAGTAAAATTTTGTCTATCTCTTATGGTTTACCAGTTATGAAAAAGGCGTTCATAATGAAGAATACTTTTGGAGACATTCCCAGAAAATTCGAGATATACATTTTAATTATCATGACAATATCTTAAACATATGATATTTTAATCAAAATCGTTAGAGCTGTTTTTGAGAAAATTAAAATTTTCGAAAAATGTTCCATGTAAGGGGTAGTCTGGGGTGGGGGGATTTTCTTGAAAACCTTCGTGTCGCATCTCTGGAAGATACTGAACCTAAATACCAAGTTTGGTGTTTATCCGACTCTTCGTTTTTGAGTTATGCTGTTCACAGACACACAGACACACAGACAGACACACAGACAGACACACACACGGACATGTTTCCAAAAATGCTTTTTTTTGGATTCAGTGAGTCTCAAAACATGTATTTCCGGTGAAATCTCGGTATCGAAATTTTGGGTGGAATACAATACTTCCCCTACTTACTATACGTAGTAGAGAAAGTAAAAATGGATGACGAATTTCCATTTGAGAAAAAATATAAGTATTGAAAAATTTAAGGGAATAACAAGCAATATCTCGAAAATGGTTCACTCAACAAGAAGAATGTATACGACATAAATTGTGTATTGTAACGCGAGCTACATTTTTTGTGTAGTAAAATTTTGTCTATCTCTTATGGTTTACCAGTTATGCAAAAGTCGTTCACAATGAAGAATACTTTTGGAGATATTCCCAGAAAATTCGAGATATACATTTCATTTGTCATGAAAATATCTTAAACATATGATATTTTAATCAAAATCGTTTGAGGCATTTTTGAGAAAGTTAAAATTTTCAAAAAATTTTCCATGTAAAGTGTAAACTGGGTGGGGGGATTTTCTTGATAACCTTCGTGTCGCATCTCTGGAAGATACTGAACCTACATACCAAGTTTGGTGTTTATCCGACTGTTCGTTTCTGAGTTATGCTGTTCACAGACACACACGGACATGTTTCCAAAAATGCTTTTTTGGATTCAGGGGGTCTCAAAACATGTATTTCCGGAGAAATCTTGGTATCCAATTATTGGGTGGAATACAACACTTCCCCTACTTACTATACGTAGTAGAGAAAGTAAAAAGGTCGTTACATGACAGCTTTAAAGGAATGCAGACTAGCATTTAAGTGGTATTTAAATGTCTTAAAATCTCTTAACCCCTGAAAAGTATGTATTTTCTGAAACTGGAAATAACTGTGATCTTTTACCATTTCAGAGTACCGTGTCCCCTTAAGCGGTAGATGTCGAAAACGTGTTATATAGGAAATGTAGTTCTCCTTTTAACACACAACTTGTTCCAAATAACTTTTTTGTGGCACATGCCGTTTTCGAGAGGTCAGTTACTTATGGTTCGAATTGTTCAATACTCGGTCAGTCTTTTAAAGTCCTGTCGATTTTTAATTGTTTCTCACGATGTCGTGGTAAGGGTATGGAATTTTAACGCGAGCGTATAACGTCCAGTTTTTAAATATTTGACTGTCGCTATCCCCTTTAGGTGTAGTGAATCTATTTCCGGAAATGTTTATCTTTATTAAAATTAAGTAAATAGGAAAACATACGTTTGTAACAATAGTTACCCAATAATAAGCGATAGAGTGTAGTGAATGTCACGTGTATGTGGCACATCGGATTTTTCTCATCTCTGAAAGAGTATGAAATACAATACGTTTCATAAATCTGACTAATGTGTAATTGCGCAGTCAAAGTTTATCTCGATTATCAACTTTAGTAATATCTGTTTGTAGAAGAGTGAGTAGGAAAAGTCATGTGAACACAACACTTAGCTTATAAATTCGAGAGGTATGATATTTGAAGCAGTAATTATTATTACGTTATTTGCACCACGCTTTGGGCGTCAACTTGAAGTAGGTTGTATTGAAGGTTGAGTTGTATTATATTTCGACTGTTGGGGAGCCGAACTTGAAGTAGTTTCAACCGCAGTACTGTAAAAATTTTCCGGTAGCCTTCGCCCCAAGTTTAAGAATATTAACTTTGTAAATTGACTCTTTCTTCAAATATTAAATATTTATGTTTGCCTCGCTGCGTCAGTATTATTGTTAGAGACATGGATGTCTTTGCAGGGAGTAGTGCGGCTAGCAATGCAGACTTTCACAGATTATAATTTTTACCTCACTCCATTTGTTAATGCTTGACACGATTTAAATAACACTTCACTGATATAGAGAGCTGTGAGATTCTTTAATTAGTTACTTGCACTTTTTAACACGTAAACTATTTTCGTCTCACCCGAATACGTATTAAATTTCTCGAGGACACATCTCGCGTCCGGTTAGGAACACTGTGTACAAACAACGCGTCCAGTTATGAGCGCTGCCTACAAACAACTGACTTAATCTCTACCGCCTAAATTTGTAAATTCCTGTATTTAAAGTCTCTGATTGGCTAATTCTACTCCAATAGAATACCTTCATTTAAATAAAGCTTTTTCTGATTGTTGATTGGCTATTTATAAACTGTCTCAAAAATTACATTATTGTTGCTGCAATAATGACTAGTAGCATTATTACACTTTCTTACTCATTATTGCCTCAAGGTTACTATTAACTTATTATTCTCACAGCTCCTACATTATTAAATTATGTAATACATCCACATAACATTATTACACATGGATACAATAATATAACACACACAATAACTGTAATATCCACTTTTATATATAAATTGTTACATACACATATTGCTTTAAGGCGGGCCTTATTATATTTTATATTATATAATTACACTGAAATCATTTAAGTGTTAAAAATACTGCCTCATAATATTGCTAAAGATACATTTTGTATATTTAGTTAACGAAATACACAATTTTTACAAACTAAATGATCTTTTCAGCGCAGTTTTAAATGCAAGCCAGCAGATAACGATTTGGGACACAAAGATGTGTGTTGAAAGATTTGCATGTGCTGCAGAAAGCGAGGGAAAACATGAAACAAAGACCAAACGCGTTCCTCCAATTTTGTTTTCTTGCCAGAGCGAGACATGGAGGCTGCAGTACTTTTTTTTCGGGTATCATTAGCAGGCTTCCAATTAGTAGTTGTGCTCAGCTCTAATGATGGTTCCCTTCCCGCTTCCACTTGTACGCCCCCCCCCCACGCACACAGCTTTAAGAATGGAAAGTGAAACATCTCACCTAGTCATGGCGCCCAGGTACTTACACCCCACTTCACGAAATATCGAGACGGAGCGTTTCCATGGCTTTAATACCCCAGCGTGTTTAATATTTCACAAGATACAGGGTGTCAAGTACAGCTACGAGCAACAAGTCTTGCCGGGTGCTTACACCCGACTTACACACGAAATATCGAGACGGTGCGTTTCCATGGCTTTAATACCCCACCGTGTTTAATATTTCACAAGATACAGGGTGTCAAGTACAGCTAAGAACAACAAATCTTGCCAGATACTTACACCCCATTTACACAAGAAATATCGAGAAGCAGCGTTTCCATGGCTTTAATACCTCAGCATGTTTAATATTTCACAGGGTACATACAGGGTGTCAAGTACAGCTACGAGCAACAAGTCTTGCCAGATACTTACACCCCACTTACACACGAAATATCGAAACGGAGCGTTTCCATGTCTTTAATACTTCACCGTGTTTAATATTTCACAGGGTACAGGGTGTCAAGTACAGCTACGAGCAACAAGTCTTGCCGGGTACTTACACCCCACTTACACCGAAATATCGAAACGGAGCGTTTCCATGTCTTTAATACTTCACCGTGTTTAGTATTTCACAGGATACAGGGTGTCAAGTACAGCTACGTGCAACAAGTTTTACCAGGTATTTACCGCACACTTACACATGAAATCTCCAGACGGAGTGTTTCCTTGGCTTTAATACACCAATGTGTTTAACATTTCACAGGATGTAGCGCGTCCATTACAGTTATGCGCAACAACTCTTGCTTTGTACCCTCCTGGCACTCACACACGAAATAGGAGCGTTCCCATAGCTTTAATATCCCAGCGTGTTTGAAACTTCAGAGGATACAGGATGTCCAGTACAGACACGAGCAACAAAAGATGGGTAGGAAGCGCTTCCAGGGTTTTAATACACTAGCGTGTTTGATATTTCACAGGATATAAGGCGTCCCTGTACAGCTACGAGCAACAAGCCTTGCGGGTATTTATACCCCACTTACACACGAAATATCGAAACGGAGCGTTTCAGTGGCTGTAATACCTCAGCGTGTTTAATATTTCATAGGATATAGTGTGTCACGTACAGCTACGTGCAACTAGTTTTGCCAGATATTTACACCCCACTTACACATAAAATCACAAGATGGAGACCGTCCATGGATTTAGTACCTCAGCGTATTTAATATTTCATAGGATATAGCACGTCTAGTACAGCTATGTGCAACAAGTCTTGCTATGTACCCTCCTGGCACTTACACACAAATATCGAAACGAGTATTCCCATGGCTTTAATATGTCAGCATTTTTTTATATTTTATGGGATAGAGGATGTCCACTTCAAGTCTTGTCCCTGAATCCAAATAAAACAGTTTTAGCGAGAGGTCGATGTATGTGTGTGTGTGCGCGCGTGCTCGCGCGCACCCCCCCCCCCATTGAACTGCCTTTTACATGGAAAATGGTTGTAGTTTCACTTTCTCAAAAATGGCTACAAGGAATTCATTAATGGTAATTTATGTAACAATTTGATAATCTTGATGATTATGGTGACAATGAATGTCGCACGATTATCCACGAGTTTTATGCATCTTAACATTGTAAAATTTAGAAATTAATTTATGAACTAACTCGGTAATTCCATAGCTGATATACGTAAATGAAATGAGTCTTATTTATAGACGCTCTTTAATTGCTGTGGTTCTCAGCGTACCATTCTATACTGGGCGCGAGAAGGTAGTTTTGCTCAGAGGTCTCTTTATTAGGCTTGAGGTTCTTTTACGTGCCGTAAATCTACGACACGGGACCCTTCCGAAGGAAACCATGCTAAGGATTTTTTACACCCGAAAAAAAATCCATCGCGCTCTGCCGGGTTAGAACCCGCGACCTCGGGAACTAGAGGCTAGCATGGTAACCACTACATCACGGAGGACGACCCTGATATAAGTGAGAGTGTCTTTATATGTTAAGAGGCGTTGCCTACTCTCCCAGTATTTCAATTCTTATACCTGACGTGATGAACCGATAAGCAAGGCATCCTCTTCCTGGGCGCGAGTGAGCAGGAGCTACGAACTGTGATGTAACCTATTATCAGCACAGTATGGTAAGTAAATATACTGTGGCGCAGCGGCTAAGACCGAAGGTTGCCGGGCGGTCAGAGTAAACAACGGTAACCGCCGCACGCCGACACAAATACCGCGCGCTATTGGCAGATAAATAGAAGCTTTTGGATGTTTTTTCTTCCCCTCCTCCAGAAAGTGTGTCGAAAAAGTTCTAGAACGCTCGAGGGCATTGTGAAGAGATTCCACTGACTATATAAGCAAGCGCTCTCGCAGGAGTTACTCTAGTGCGAGTTGAGTCAGTGCTAGTCGAGTGTGTGTTGAGTTGGGTCAGTGAGCTATCGTGTGAGTTTCCCATGCGACATCAAGTGCGGTTCTCCGAACGAGTTGGTGACGACTGTTGTGATGTACAGCGAGTGCTACTGCGGATCGACGGGTTGTGTTATCCCCAGCGAGTGAACGGTCCGGCGTGCAGAGGCTACATCACGAAGAAGTGAAGCGACAGAGATGAACTAGTTCACCTATAGTGCAGGGAACCTAGATAAGAGCTTAGAACAATGGCAGTGCAAACTGAGAGAACTGAAGATTGAAAAAGTGGACGAAGTCAAAGTACATCCCAATCTTAATTAATCTATATTTTAATAACGTATAAGGGTTTTTGTATCCCCGCCACTCAGAGAAAAGAATATAACAAAATCGTTTCATTTTCTATCTACAAGCAACTTGCATTGTATTAGTGGCATGCGTGTCATAATGAGCCAATTATGCACGATATTCAACAACCTGTTTATCTCGTAACACTAGCATTGCATAAATGCCACATATTTAAGATAATACATGATCAAATAAAATGTACATGTTGAATATCATGTGAACAGTCTGAGAACTTCTTTTGGAATGAATTTTATATGATTTCCATAACTGGTAAATAATGAGAGATATACCAAAGCGTAGATCTCGTTAAAATACACAAATACACTTTGCCAAATAACTTTTTTCGGCACTAACCATTTCCGAAATATTCTTTGTTATTATTTGGAATTTTCAAATACGTTATACTTTTTTTAAGTGTTTTTTTCCCTTCCTTTAAAGCAAACAGTGGAATTTATAAACCATCATGTTTTAGAAGAGTGGCAAAGAAACCCTTACGAATATGGCACATCAGATTTTTTAGTGTTTGGAGGTCGGAAGAATAGGGCTCTTTAAAGTTAAAAATCTTATGGGTTACGTTTATATGACTTTCTCTACCGTCTATTGAAGTAGGTGGTTTGTTACGTTATTTGCATCACGCTTTGGGCGCCAATTTGAAGTAAGTTGTATTGCAATTATGTTGGGGAGCCGAACTTGAAGTAGTATCAACCGCACGTATAGTATCCGCTTTCCGGTAGCGTCCGCCCTAAGTTTAAAAATATTATTAATTTTGTAATTTGACTGTTTCTATACATATTGAATATTTATGTTTGCCTCGGCTGCGTCAGTATTATTTATAGAGACATGAATGTCTTAGCAGGGAGTGGTGCGACTAAGAATGTAGCCTTACACAGATTATAATTTTACTTCACTCCTTTTATTAATGCTTGATACGATTTGAATAACACTTCACTGATATAGAGAGCAGTGAGATTCTTTAATTAATTGCTTGCACTTTTTAACACTAAAACTATTTTCGTCTCACACGATTACGTATTAAATTTCTTGAGGACACTTATTGCGTCTGGTTAGTAACGCTGTTTACAGGCAACTGAATTGATTTCAACCGCCTAAACTTGTAAATTTCTTTATTTCAAGTCTCTGATTGGCTATTCCTAATCCATCCAATTGAATACCTTCGTTTAACTAAAGCTTTTTCTGGTTGTTGATTGGCTATTCTTATGAACTGTCACTAAAATTACATTATTGTTTCCAAGAATCACAAGTAGTATTGTTAAACTTTCAAATTCATTACTGCCTCAAGGTTACCTCATTGTTATCTCATTGTTAGCAACTTTTAACGTATTATTCTCACTGCTCCTACATTATTAAATTACGTAATACATTCACATAACATTATTACACATGGATACAATAATATAAACATATACAATGATTGTAATACGCACTTTTTATATATTGTTCCATACACATATTGCTTTAAGGCAGGCTGTTATTGAATTTATATATTATGTAATTAGACTGAAATTATTTAAGTGTTAAAAAATACTGCCTCACTATGTTCATTATATCATTATCTCCCGATAAACCTTTACAGAAACAGCTACATTACACATTTGGTTATAGATACAAAGAGAACAGCGATAGTCAAATGTTTAACAACTGGACGCTATATGCTGGCCTTAAAGTTCCATACTGTTTCCATGACATCGCGAGAAACAACTGAAAATCGAAAATTTGAACCATTAATGACTAATATCTCGGGAATGGCTGATGCCACACAAAAGTCACTGGAAATAAGTTGTGTGCTTTAAAGAGATCTACATGTTTTGTGGGACGTTTTAGTCTATTGCTAAATGCTCACCAATTATGCAAGATTATACAGAATTCCTTCCGAATGAAAAGCACTTCAAAGATTATTCCCAGAAAATTCAACATATACACATTATTTGTCATGTAATTGTCTTTAATATATGGTGTTTTAAAGAAAATCGTTAGAGGCATTTGTTTAGAAAATCAAACATTTCGAAAAATGTTCCATGTATAGTGTAGTGTGGGATAGGGGAATTTTCTTGAAACTCTTTGTGTCGCATTTTTGGAAGATATTGAAATGAAATGCTAACTTTGGTATTTATCCGACTTTTCGTTTTTAAATTATGCTGCTTACAGAGACACACACCGACCTTTTTCTAAAAATACTTTTTTGGGGGATTCAGGGGATCTCAAAACATACATTTCTGATGAAACTTTGGTATAGAATTTTTGGATGGAATCCAGTACCTTCCCTACCTACTAGGTACGTGTTAGAAAAAGCAAAAAGGCTATCAAAATCGTTTGAACTATACGAGGCTACTCTATTCCAATATTTCACGTTTTGTAATATTAATGTTATAGATAAGCAGGTTCACTTTTGAAGAGCAGAGTTTGGAAAACTAGGTTAGTGAAACAGAACTAATCTTCTCGTGTAAAGTTTTCAACCTAATATTCCAGGCTGAGGGAGGCGATCCCTCCTAAAACCACAGTGGCCTTCATCATAAATCATAGTGCTTTCAGACAAGACACAGCTCCTTAACAAAACGCCATTAGGGCGGAAGTGCAGGCTTCGCACAGATTCTCAATAACATTAATTTACAAAGGGAGGCCTCTCGCAGGTATTTGGGGAGGCGCCCTGCACCCCGCAGCCCACTTCTCTCTTCAATTCCTTGTTATGTGGGCCTCGCCCCCTTTCAAAAGGCATGCGATTGTAATTCTAAACCAAACAGAGTTAAGGAAATATTTCAGGCATTATTGTATGTTATTCACATGAATTTCTCTACCCAGTATTCTTTATTTTATATACCTCCTAGAAACTATTTCTTGGAAAGCTTATTTTTCTAACTACCTCATTATAATCGAGATAAAACATTGCAGAAATAGTTGCATTACACGTTTCGTTATAGATATAAGGGACACAGAGGAAATCGAATCGATAGGTTTAAAAGTGGGATGGTACATACTGCCTTGAAGTTGCATTCGGTTTGCATGGTATCGCGAGAAACAAAAGAATGGTGACCCAGCTGTTCATATATACAGTGTGGTGACTTTTTACCGTATTGAAATCCGAAATTTACCGTATTCATTTGTACATTTAGCATGTTGTAGCATTTTGAAGAAAAAAATCTTATGTGTTACACTCACATGACTTTCTCTACTCTTGTACAAACTATTTTTACAAACGCTTATTCACCATCTATTTCATATTAATCGAGATAAACATTTGCAGAAACGAACTTTTGACTTGCAAAGAGAATTACATTTTACACATAGCGACCAGTTCTAAAAATATTTGACTATCGCTTAAGGCGTACTATGTTCCCCTTGTTTTGTATTTGCAAGGGCAATATAGAAATAAGCATAGACATATCTCTTAATAGCTGGTTGCTAGGTGCAGCACCATTCTCTTTGCCTTAGATTAATACTCTTTGCATATCCAAGACAAAAAATGAACAACGAATTCCCATTTGAGAAAATAAGTATTGAAAAATTTATGGAAATAACAAGCAATATCTCCAAAATGGTTCACTCAACAACAAAAATGTATATGACATAAATTGTGTATTTTAGCGCGATCTACATTTATTGTGTAGTAAAATTTTGTCTATCTCTTATGGTTTACCAGTTATGCAAAAGTCGTTCACAATGAAGAATACTTTTGGAGTCATTCTCAGAAAATTCAAGATATACATTTCATTTGTCATGAACATATCTTAAACATATGATATTTTAATAAAAATCGTCAGAGCCATTTTTGAGAAAATTAAAATTTTCGAAAAATGTTCCATATAAAGGGTAATCTGAGGTGGGGGATTCTCTTGAAAACCTTCGCGTCTCATCTCCGTAAGATACTGAACGTAAATATCAAATTTGGTGTTTATCCGACTGTTCGTTTCTGAGTTATGCTGTTCACACACACACAGACATAGACACACAGACACACACAAGGACATGTTTCCAAAAATGCTTTTTTGGAGTTCAGGGGGTCTCAAAAGATGTATTTCCGGTGAAATCTCGGTATCGAATTTTTGGGTGGAATACAATACTTCCCCTACTTACTATACGTAGTAGAGAAAGTAAAAATGCTTCTTTTGGGTCCAAAGAACCTCACGGTGAAATCTAGTTAAAGATTTTTTGGGCGGAATGCAATACCTCCTCTACCTATTATGTACGGGTAGAGAAAGTAGTAGATGTGATATAGGTTAAAGCACAATATAGAAGAAAATATAAATTCTGATGCAAAACCAGAAAAATAAAAGGACAATACACAAAATTAACTCAAACAAAACAAATTCATAAAAGTGTAGCACTGTTCAATGAAATCATATATCATACCTCAACATTTTGTTCCATCAATGCAATTAATTTTACCTAATGAAATATTTTTCTGCTCCTACACTACGGTAGAACCCCAAGTACATTACAGAACTGTAAAATCTGGGTTTTTGAGCTTTAACAGCCCACAGATTTTTGTACTGAGCTAGATGGCTCAGGCAGTTTTGTCTGTGGCCCGCATTCGGGAGGTCGTGACTACCGTGGTCGATCTTCCTGACCTATGGGTTTTTTCGGGGGTTTTCCTGAGTCGCCAAGCGATTGCTGGGAAGGATTCTCACATCACCCGAATTTCCTGTCTCTCCATTCCATTGGTCTCTTTCAGGATCGGAAGTGTCGGCGATGGTGTTTCGGTGCAGCGTGACAGGTGAATAGGATGCTCTTTGTGACGCTCTCCGTCCCTCGGCCTTCGACTGGCTGCCGGGGTATCCGAACTCCCTTGAGGGGCGTTGTACCACTTCTGTGCGGGGTGGGGTCCTGGTCTGCCTACTCGTCTGCCGGAGAATTTCTATCGGGAAACTGAGGGCCCCTGCCAGTCCTGTGCCGTCACTCCTGGTTCCGGCCGCCCGGTGCCTCCTCCTCATTTTTCCTCTCGAGGGACGTAGGTACAATATCCTCTATGTGGATCAGTGACGAGCCCCCTGCGTAGCTAATCCAACAGCTTTTGTAGACAGTCTACAACTTATCTACCTATCCATATTAACAACTCTACCACGTATATAGTAGGCACTAGAGGTATTTTGTTCCACCCAAAAATTCGACATCGAGATTTCACCGGAGATACATTTTTTTGAGGCACCCTGAAACCCAAAAAGCTTATGCAATACTTGCACACGACATACTACACTTTATCTTTTATTAGAGGGGCATACAAGCTATTCTTACTAAAGTTTATTTTCCTATCTACTTCATTTTAATTTTTATAAACCTTAGCTACATTACACATTCCGTTATAGATACAAAGAGAACAGCGATAGTCAAATGTTTAACAACTGGACGCTATATGCTGCCTTAAAATTCCATACTGTTTCCATGATATCGCGAGAAACAAGTGAATGTCGACCCCAAGTTTAACCCTCAAATGCATTAACTATTTTGCTACATATTCCACTCCTCCTAGTTCCTAAACCGGTTTAGATATCCTTGTCACAGGCACCTTAATGGAGGCCATGATTGTTAAGGCGAGACGATATGTACTGGCCATCCATTCAAAGTCGAACGTGGTGAGTTAGAATCCCAGTGACTGCGGTCACATGTGCCTCTGGCAAAGGATAGGGAGGGCCCACGTAAAATAACTGGTGTGATAGCACGTGTGAGTGCTGACGGGGTTATATTAGAATGCAGTTGTATGGATTTTGTTTTGTTCTAAAAAACACTACAACAATGTTGAAATGAATTAACATTTTGGTGTTATAAAACAGCTACAATACTTTTATTTTATTGTTAAAAGCCAGGATAATATGAAAATAATAAACATGCTTTCAATATGTTCTAAAACTATGACTAAACATCTTTGTTGCGAAATGGCAACACTGTGCATTAGAGAGTTAAAAGAATGGCTAAGTATAGAATAATTCACTCCATTAATAGCGGATATGTCTGGAATGCCTGATGCCACAATGAAAGGTACTTGAAATAAATTGTGTGTTTTAAAGAGCCCTACATTTCTTTTGTAGTGCGTGTTCCTTTATCGCTTAGCGGTTATACAAAATTGTACAAAATTCTTTCCGGATGATGAGGACTTCACAGGTTACTCCCAGAAAATTCAAGATATAAATTTTATTTTTCTTGCAAATATCTTTAATATATGGCGTTTTAATCAAAATTGTTAACAACTTGAAAGGGGATATATTATACATATATAGAGGAATTGTAATATGAAAGGGGAACCAAACATATAAGAATTGTACAGTAATAATTTAATTCACTAACATGTTAAAATATTCAACATCTAACATTTGTACAGAGCTGATTGTAAGAAACGGGCGAGCTGGCAGGATTCCAAGAAATCATAAAGACCATACTTGTCACCGAGCGGTACAACGCTACATGATGGCGCCCAAGCGCACGCATCTGAACCCACATATTCTCATACATGTCAGGGTAACACGGCCTGAGGGCCAATAGGAAACGTCGTTACATTTTCAAACGCGGAGAGGTGCGTCACTAGACTCCCGTATATAAGGGCAGACAAGGGACTTCAAATCGAGATGTCAGCACCGCCGATACGGAACCCTCTGTTCAGAACGGCACGATGGAAGCACCGCAACGCCGGCATGAACAACTGGACACAACCATGGTCCACGGGGATCATCGCAGACCCTCCGGCAACCGCCGAACCTCCCCCGCCACAGCAGAGAGAGCAGCCGGCCGCAGCAGGCTCCGCCCTCTTTCCCAAGCCGGCCCAATCAGGAACGCCTCGGACTCCAAAGCCGAAACTGACATCCTCTGCGACTCAGACCTCTCGGCCCTCGCCGAAGATGTTCTGTACTGCAACGCAGACCGCCGCCGCCTCGGCTCCTCGGGAGTCGAGCACACAGACGCCGCCATTAGCTGACCTGGCCACTCGGCCTTCTAGGCCGCAGATGGTCACCGCCACAACGCAGACGCCGCCAGCTACTGACCGGGCTTCTCCAAAAGAAAGCAGCCCAGCGGCCAATCACCGCTACCTCTGCCTCTTCAACGACGGAGAACCCACCGACGCCACCAGCTGCCCGCCCGGCAACTGACCAGGGACGAAAAACGACGCCGGCGCACTCCCGGATAGATGGACGCCACAGCGTCGTTATCTGTGGGGTGCCCAGAGACCTTCCACCTCATTATGTGCTGGAAGCGGCACGACAACACTGGCGCTCGGCAATACGGGCCTCACGCATCTCTTCTGCAAGAGGCCCAACATTGCTGGTCCACCTGCATCTGGGAGCCGCATCGGACGTGGAAGCGGCCAAAGCCACAGGTCTGCCTCTACTTGGGAGGACCCTGCGCGCAGAGGCCACTAGAGGTGATCGTCCGGTGCCCTGCCGACGCTGTTGTGCCTTCGAGCACACAGCAGAAGCTTGCAACGCTGCGCCCAGATGCCACTACTGTGGGTCAGACTTCCTTACGTCAGCCTGCACCCATCACGACCTCAGACGACGCCGACGCTTCTGCGCCACCTGCTCCGGGAACACACATTTCACAGGGCAAGCACATTGCCCCCTGTATCCCCGGAGCAGACAACCTTCAAGACCGACGACAACACCAGCCACTTCAACGACACCAGCAAATTCAACGACGCCAGAAACTCCAGTGACACCAGCAGCTACAGACGACAACCTGACGCAGCCCTCAGGGAGGGCTCAGCACCTGACCAGCGGCATCACCGACGAAGAGCACCGCGGACTTCAACGCCTCCTGTCAGCCATACAGGCAGGCATACAGGACCTCACCTCACAACTGGCTGAGCTGAGCCGTGCAACCTTCACACGCCTTTCGGCCGTGGAGGCCAAGCAGCGAACTTCGGCCAGGGTGATCACTGCTCTCACCAACAAGATTCACAAGCTTCAGGACGAAGATGGGGTTCTCGCGTCGGCCCAGCGTAAGCTGGGAAGAATCGAGTGTCACCTTGTCGAGCCCTACACCGACGGCAGCGACGACCGGTCCACAAGACTGAGCGCCCTCGGCGCCTCAGTCGAAGGGATTCGAGAGCTACATACCAGCACCAACAACTCCATCATAGAGAACTTCAAGGCGCTCAGCGCCAACTACGACCACCTGCAAGAAGGATACATCCTAATCCGGAACTTCCTTGAATCCCATGTGATGCCACACCCCTCCCAATCCTCTTCCCATCCTCATCCTCACCGTAAACCCAAACGCCATTAAAACATTATCACCTGGAATGCCAAACACTTTCTCCTTCACTTCGCTAGGGGGCAGGCTGGGCCTTGGTCAAGCCTGTCTCCTAGCAAACATCCTTACTCCACTGGCGAGCGCACTGCGGCCCAGTTTTAACCATCACCTCGGACTGCGCGGATACTTTAGGCGGTACCGCAGCAAACCTTTCCTTCAATCCGGTGGAGGAGTTTTAGTGGGTATTCCGACGCCTCGGTGAGTCCCACACTCTCAGTCCCGACTCCCATCGGGGCTGGGGTAAGTGATTAAGTCATTTTCTCCTCCACTCGAAAAAAAACCAGATCCGCTCTTATTCTGAATCTAACTCATCGAGAAGTCACGTCGACACGAGGTGCTACAGATGCACGTGGGTGCACAAGGGTGGGGTGCGTGTGAATATAGCTAAGCTCCTGGCTAACTTATAGTGGTGGGATTATTATTATAATAATGGGAAAAGCTAGCCGCCCATAACTATTCAAAGTGTGATATAAACTTCATTGCTTAAGGGAAACTCGGAGTGTATTTTTAACTTGCCTCACCCACTAGAACCTGAGATTCAACAATTAAGTATAGCTAGGAATGGAATACTGAACAACCAACGAGCACCAATAGTCGAGGAAGAACACTGCAACAGGCAATAACGACCCAAGGATCATCGATTTCCCGCTACAAATGGCGCCCAACGACTGTTTCACGCTACAAACTATGTTTGAGACAGTAAAAGATTTCGAGAAAGGTTTCATGTAAAGGGTAGTTGGGGTACGGGGATTTTCTTGAAAATCTTCGTGTCGCATCTTTGAAAGAATCTGAATAAAAATACCTAGTTTGGTATACGAGGGTCGTCCAATAAGTGAGCTTCCCTATTTAATAAAAAAAACATTACACACAATTGATCATGTTGGATTAATTTATTTATATTCTACAATCGTTTTGTTACTTTTCTACATAGTCAACATGTTTTCCAAGCCTTTTTGGAGACGTGGCACAAGTTTTTCCAAGCCGGCCTTGTACCAGGTCGGGTCCTGTGCACGCAACCAGCTGTTCACCTCTGATTGATCTTCGTCACGTGTTAAAGTGCTTACCTCTATGACAACCTTTGAGTCAGAGGAACCTGTGAAAATTACTTGGGAAAAGATCTGGTGAATATGGAGGATGGAGAAAACTTCTCAGTTGAATCTTGTGACCTCCGCCTGGGTCAAGATTCAATTTGGAAATCTCGTATCCTCAGTATTCATCGGAGCTTGCCCCAAGTGATTTTCACATGTTCCTCCAACTCAAAGGTAAGCACTTTTAACACCGATGATGCAGTCAAATCAGTGAAGAGCTGGTTGCGAGCACAGGACGCGATGTGGTACAACACTGGCTTGGAAAAACTTGTGTCCCGTCCCCAAAAATGTTTGTAAAAACATGTGGGCTGTGTAGAAAAGTAACAGAAGGATTGTACAATATAAACAAAATTAATTCAACATGTTCAATTGTGTTTAATGTTTGTTTTTTTTATAAAATAGAGAAACTTGCTTATTGTAGCCCTAGGTGTATACGACTTTTGGTTTTTGTGTTATGCTGTTCATAGCCTTACACACACAGATCTTTTCCCAAAAATTATTGTTTTATTCAAGGGACGCCAAAACATGTATTTCGGGTGGAATATCTGTATCGTGTTAGAGAAGGTAATAAGTATAATTTGTAGAATAGTGGGCAGAGAAAGTGAAGCGAATGCAACACATCAAATGTGTGTTATCAGGACCTGAAAACGTGTTGAATTCTTGTTGGAGAAGTTTTATTTGTGCGTTTGTTACACAGCCGTTAAAACCATAGGAGGAATAAAATTGTTGATAATTCGCCAATATGGAGGTCAGAATGACAGGAATGTTTGCGGATTGAGGAACACTGCCAAAGAATTGATGAGCAAATTAATTGAATCTCCCTTTCATTTACACAACGTAATTTTGTCTTTGTGTTCGCAAGCTCGCGCTAATAAGAGACTGCGAGATAC
This sequence comes from Deroplatys truncata, assembly GCA_030765065.1. Classification (NCBI taxonomy): domain Eukaryota; kingdom Metazoa; phylum Arthropoda; class Insecta; order Mantodea; family Mantidae; genus Deroplatys; species Deroplatys truncata. The sequence goes on from CM060976.1 coordinate 269,998,181, forward strand.
CTTTCAAAGGTGTAATTAGCAGGAATTCTTTAGAATCGCTTTCCGTATTGTAATGTTCTTTTAACACAAAGAAGGCACCTTCACCTCAAAGAAAAGAGCGAACAGTCTTCCTCACGAAGCCTTCAGGAAATATTCTTTACTTCGTGACTTAAGTCTGCTCATTCATCTGTCTTTTATTCAATAAACTCTCCTTTTGTCTCCTCCAACAGAAGCAATGATCTACACTCAGAAAAACATTCCAACCCCCAGCTTCCTTGTAAGGAGCGTTTACTGTCTTTTGTTATTGGATTCTACAGCAACATTTCAGTTAATTAAAAAACGAAATGTCGGATAAATACCAAACTTGGTATTTAGATAAGTCAGTATCAGGCGATACGAAGCCATCCCGTTATTTTTATTCCTCATAAATGCCTCTCTAAGTGTTTGAATTAAAATGCCTCCTAAATATTAAAGGTATTTGGATGACTAATTAAGTGTATATCTTGAATTTTCTGGGAATAATTCTATATAATGCCATACCCTTGTTTCACGTGATGTCGTGCAAATGGACGCAGGATCCACTCCTCCGCGGTCATAAAAATAGCGTCCATTCCTCCTGAAAGCGGATGTACCCAACTCCCCACACACATACACACACATATATATACATATACCTATATACATATAAACAAATATCAAACAAGAATTATGCATAATAATATAAATAGGTAAGAAATATGTTGGAATATTCAGCAGCCAAGAGATCTACAAAGCAGATTGTAACTTGGATAAGTAAGGGACGGGCGAGCTAGCTAATTCCAGGTAAAAGATAATTCTAGATACAGCCCACCACCTTTCACCAAGCTAATGAGAAAGGAACTTGAAGGAATAGCGAGAAAGAGACAGATATACAAAGGAGAGAGAGACAGAGACATGAGTTTGCTTCCCTCGCGTCACTCGGGCGCGTGTGCGAAAAGCTTTGGAGCAGAATATTTTCATACATAATAAGGTAGTAGTAGTGGTGGTATTTATTAAGTATTTAGTATTACATTAATTGCATAACACAGTCACATGGATCATAAGACCGTACATGCTCTCTAGAAAAATACCTGATATGTATACGTGACTTGCAGAATCAACGAGAAAACAATTATTTTTTTTTATAATCACCGCACTATATACATACATATAACATTGAAAAAAACACTCTGAATCACACACTCAAACACACACACAGTCGCGCACAAGTACTCAAGCACCACATATGTTTAAAGAAAAATTACATAAACACCTTATCTCTTAGTACACGTACTTCCATTAAGTATGTGCCCAAGCTTGGCCAGTTTTGGCTGTTTAGAATCAAGTCCCAGCATGCTGTCCTCCGTCTGTTGGAAGCCAAAAATACTTCCGGTAATAGTTTTTTCCTAATACCCTCCGTCTGCACGCATGCTGCCAAAATATGCGTCCAGTCTTCTTGTTCCCCGCATAATGGGCAAATCCTCCTGCCATCGTCATCAACAATCTTGCGAGCTTTCCACCCTCCCAACCTAAGCCATGCTATTCCAGTCCTCTGTTTTATACTCAATTCCAAAATATATGTTTCCTTACCCCACCTAGTTTTTATTTCATTTTGTACCTCCAATGTTGATCTTTGTCTACATTCAGATTCTATTTTCTGCCTGTTTATATCGCATAGTCGTCTTTTGACCTTCCTCACGGCACTGTGTGTATTTTCATTACCCCTTTTCCAGATATAATTTAAGCCAATTTTTGATAATTCGCGTTGCAACCCCGCCGCCCACCATTTTGGATGCTCTATGTTGTTCATTTGATGACGATAACATATTGCTCTCAGAGTTGTTTGATCACCTTTAATTATTCGCAGCCAGTACCTAACTACGTTTAGTTTAGCAAATACAGCATCTTCCCAGCATCCTACCTCCCGAAGAACTCCGTAGTTTGAAGTACCCCTCACCAACCCTAGAATGCGCTTCCAGAAATTGCATTGTATTTTATTTACACTATCCACCCTCTCCCATCCCCACACTTCACTGCCGTATAGTAATGAGGACCTAACCATTGCTTCATACATGGTCTGTAATGTTTTTACTGGCATATCTGGTACCCGGGCCAATATCCTTAATACTTCAGAAAGTTGTCCAATCCCTTTGTGTTTTATAAACTCCATGTTCTTGTTCAATTTTCCAATACGGTAACAGGTCTGAGGACCAATTAGAAATATCGTTACATTTTGAGGCGCGATGGTGAGTGTCACTAAATTTGGGTATAAAAGGGGGAAGAAAGCCCCAGATGTTCACTCTCTTATGGAATCTCGTCGACACACAGTGATACGCTCTGGACGACGGATCCACGTGTGTGCATATGGGTGGGGAAGCGTGTGCAGTTAGATTAGGCTCCTAATTTATTATTATGGTGGGAATTATTATAATGGGACGCCCATAAGTATTTTATTGATAATAAACCTCACTTTTAAGGGAAATGCAGTGTATTTAGTTTGCCTCACCTACGAAAACCCTGAGACCCGTGAAATTAGTTAGATAGATAATTTATTAGGAATGTAGAAATCATCAGCCGCTGAACAGCAATGGCCGGAGACACTTAAATGATTTCAGTTTAATTATAAAATATAAATTCAATAACAGCCCGCCTTAAAGCAATATGCTATGTAACAAGATATAAAAAGTTTATATTACAGTCATTGCAAATGTTTATATTATTGTATCCATGTTTAATAACGTTATGTGAATGTATTACGTAATTTAATAATGTAGGAGAAGTGTGAATAATAACTTTAAGTTGCTAACAATGAGGTAACAATGAGGTAACCTTGAGGCAATAATGAATTAGAAAGTTTAAATGCTACTGGTCATTATTGGAGCAACAATAATGTAAATTTTGAGAAAGTATAAAAAATAGCCAATCAACAACCAAAAAAGCTTTAGTTAATTGAAGGTATTCTATTGGATTAGGATTAGCCAATCAGAAACTGAAAAGGAGAAACATTTACAAATTCAGAAGTCAGTTGCCTGCAGACAGTGTTTGTAACTGGATGCGTGATGCGTCCTCGAGAAATACAATACGTATTCGTGTGAGACAAAGATAAGTTTACGTGTTAAAAAGTGCAAGTAATTAATAAAAGAATCTCACAGCTCTCTCTCTATATCAGTGAAGTGTTATTTAAATAGTGTCAAGCATTAATAAAAGGAGTGTAGTAAGATTATAATCTGTGTAAGCCTACATTCTTGTCGCACCACAACGCTGCTAAGAGAAACGTGTCTCTAACAATAATATTGACGCAGCCGAGTCAAACATAAATATTGAATACTTAAAGAAACAGTAAAAACTACAAGTTTAATGTTTTTAAACTTGGGGCAAAGACCACCTGAAAGTACATTTGGGGCGAAGGCTACGGAAACTCTTTACTATACGTGAGGCTGCATCTACTTCAAGTGTTCGGCTCCCCAACAGTTGAAATATAATACAACCTATTTCAAATTGACGCCCAAAGCGTGTTGCAAAAAAAAAATAACGTAACAAAGTAACTTAACAGAAACAACGTTTACCCGCTACAAAAGACGCCCAACCCCTTCCCGCTACACACCTTTAAAGAGCTCGTAATTACACAATTGTTACACAAAAACTAAGATGTGATATTAAAGAGTAGCTAAAATGGCTTTATTTGGATTTTACCGCCAACGCTAGTGGTCCCCGCATTCGCCGCAGTTGGAGTTTTGTAACAATGACGACTTTTGGCAAAGAGCGTTCTTTCTGTGTATTGGAATTCTACAAAAATAAGACAGAATTTCTGTGCAACGGAAGTTCAGGGCTAAGTACGGCAAAGAAGTACAAATACAGGAAGTCTATTCTGCCTGGCATAACAAATTTGTAAGTACTGGTTGCTTTATCCTAAGAAAAGAAGCGGCGTCCTACAGCGAGTGCAGAGACGGTTGACCGTGTGACTCAGCATTCATAAGTCGAAAAATTCAGTTCGTAAACATCCCGAGGTGCGAGTACCACGTGCGAAAGTTTGGAAGACACTACGTAAGAGAATGGGTATGAAGCCGTATAAATTGCAACAACTGAAACGAAATGACAAACAACAGCTTTACGAGTTTTGTATCCGAGTTGAGCAATGAATGGAAAAAGATGATTACTTCATGAATCGCATAATTTTTAGTGACGAAGCGACATTTCATACCAATAGCGAAGTCAACAAGTATAACTATCGATTGTAAACGTGATTCACATAAAGTGAATTTTTCTGCATATTCTCATCGCGGAAACCTTACGGGCCATTCTTCTTCGCCGAAAACACTGCAACTGGACATACATACCTGGACATGATACAACAATGGTAGTTCCCACAAATGCAAGAAGACTCCAACAATTTCCTGTTTCACCAGGACGGAGCCCCACCCCTTTACCATAACAACGTTTGTGATTTTCTGAACACCGCGCTAGCTCAACGTTGGATCGGACGAGCAGATAATAATGGTAACTGTTTTGAAAACTAGCCTCCCAGATCGCCGGATCTAACTCCTTCTGAATTCTTCCTATGGGGATACAGCAAAGATTGTGTGTATGTGCCACCTTTACCACAAAATCTAGAAGCGTAGGATTGAAGAAGTTGCCAACACTGCATCTGACGATGTGACATATCGTGTAGACATATGCCGAGTTACATGCGGTTACCATATCAAATAATTTAAAATCAAACTTTGAAACAAAACCATTTGAGTTCCTGTTTAATATATATACAGTATGTGATTAAAAGTATCCGAACACCCCACAAACATACGTTTTTCATCTTAGGTGCATTGTGCTTCCACCTACTGCCTGGTACTCATTATCCGTGACCTCATTAGTCATTAGACATCGTGAAACAGCAGAATGGGACGCTCCATGGAACTCACGGACTTCGAACGTGGTCAGGTGATTGGGTGTTACTTGTGTCAGAACTCTGTGCGCGAGATTTCCACACTCCTAAACATCCCAAGGTCCACTGTTTCTGATGTGATAGTGAAGTGGAAACGTGAAGGGACATGAACAGCACAAAAGCGTACAGGCCGACCTCATCTCTTGACTGACACAGACCGCCGACATTTGAAGAGAGTCGTAAAGTGTAATAGGCAGACATCTATCCAGACGATTACACAGGAATTCCAAAGCGCATCAGGATCCACTCCAAGTACTATGACAGTTAGGCGTGAGGTGAGAGACCTTGGATTCCATGGTCGAGCGGCTGCTCATAGGCCACACATCACGCAGGAAAATGCCTAACGACGACTCTCTTGGTGTAAGGAGCGTCAACACTACACGATTGAACAGTGGCAATACGTTGTTTGGAATGACGAATGACGGTAAATAATGTGGCGATCCGATGGCAGGGTGTGGGTATGGCGAATGCCCGGTGAACACATCTGTCAGCGTGTGTAGTGCCAACAGTGAAATTCGGAGGTGGTGGTGGTGGTGTTATGGTGTGGTCTTTTTTTTTCCTGGAGGGGGCTTGCATCCCTTGTTGTTTTGCGTGGCACTATTACAGCGCAGACCTACATTGATATTTTAAGCGCTTTTGAAGAGCAATTCGGGGATGGCGATTGCATCTTTCAACACGATCGAGCACCTGTTCATACTGTACTGGCTGTGGCGGAGTGGTTACACGACAATAACATCCCTGTAATGGATTGGCCTGCACAGAGTCCTGATTTGAATCCTATAGAACACCATTGGGATGTTTTGGAACGCCGACTTCGTGCCAGGCCTCACCGACCTACATCGATACCTCTCCTCAGTTCCGCACTCCGTGAAAAATGGGCTGCCATTCCCCAAGAAACCTTATAGTACCTGATTGAAAGTATGCCTGCGAGAGTGAACACTGTCATGAAGGCTAAGGGTGGGCCAACATAATATTGACTTCCAGCATTACGAATGGAGGGCGCCACGAACTTGTACGTTATTTTCAACCAGGTATCCGGATACTTCTGATCACGTAGTGTATATAGTGTATAGTGTATAGTGTATATATAGCTGTATCATTTGTAGTTTTTGTGTAATAAATTAGGAAAAAAGTGTTCACTGAACTTTTAGTTCACCCTATATAGCACTCATTCCTCCCGGGCAAAGCAGGTAGCAGTTCTAGATTTCTAAGAAATCCTCTGTCGAGCGAAGCAGGTAGTACTTCAAATGATTAATACTGCGTTATTAGCAGGGCCGTGTTTTATTAGCAATAGTCTATATAAAATTTGGCGTTTCATTTTTAAATATTCGCGTTTGCGTGTTTATAATGTAACAAATTTTCGCGGTAATTTTGCGCATTGTACACGATCAAATCACTTTTTCAATTGAGACACAATGTGCCCGAATTAATTTTATTATGCGCTAATTTATTCAGTGTTTAATTTGATATATAAATGATATGTGTAGAATGTGAACACATAGTCATTTTGTATAATGTAGTATTTTTCTTGTACATAACGCTCCTGTTTAACTAAGTTTAGAATGTCTTAAACTCTGCATTTAGGGTAGAAATATGCTGTTCGCATGTGCAGCGAAAATGGGGTCTTTTGTATTAGAATCTAAGGGTAAGGTTTTATGAGTTTATTTTTCTCGGCTCCGGAAGTATGGAGTGAAGGAAAGAAAAATATAGAACGACAGTTTACAAGAGAAACCCGGGAAAAAGGTCACGTGATAGATACAAACTAGCCAATAGAAATCTATATACATTAAATAATATTTAGTCACGCTGAGAGAACCGCAAAGATTCCTCCAATGAGAAATCAGGTCCCAAAATTTTAGGTGGGAGATCGTGGTCTTTAAATAGTCGAGATTTACCACAAAAATTGAGAGTTGACTTGTAGATACACACGAAAAATCCACGCTTCTCCGTCCAACAAAGTTGGCGCGCAAATGGTGTTGTATATAAAGTGATAAGTAAACAGGAACATTATGTAGTGACAATAAATAGTGATGAACCCAACATTAGTGAATTCACCTCTGAGCTCCTTTGTACCACAAGCGAGATCGACGAGCTTATTAGCAATCCTGATGACAAAGTCCATGCAGACATCTCCACTGAGAACCAACTAGCCAAGGCAACAGCGAGAATTACCGTACAATTAAATCATCCAGCCAGGATAACAAGACGAAGCCACGTCGGATGGAGAACATAAAGCACGTACAGTGAATTTTACCATTTCTCCTGTATCTACCACTACACCACGTTTGACTCCAACCCGAGCGGGCATCGAACCCGGGACTGCCACCAACGGCGCAGTCTTCGAAGCATAGAGAGGCGTGGACTGACGTACAATTCAGGAATTTATAAGAAAAATTGTCAAATGTTTTTCAATATGCAACAAGATTGGACAAGACTTGACATTGTCATAAATATGTATTTACAGGTTGTCTGTTTGCCAAACTGAAACCCTTCAGAACAGATTGATAATTTATCACGCGCAAAGAATTTACTATTTGCGTCACGGTATAACAAATATTTTCCTTTATTAATATTATGTGGCACTTTCACTATTATATACAATGAAATCACGTTACAATTATGGAATACAATGGAAATAACACCAACTAACCACACTATATAATATTGCATTAATGTATACTTAATTAGGAAATCTGCCTGGCAATTATTTATAATTGCCTTCATCTGTTTCTCTTGTTGTGGTGAGCCATGGAGCCCTCGACGTACAGACATGGCCAGCTTATCTGTAACCCAATCAGTTCGCATCGACATACCTTGGCTCGTAGCCCTTTTTGTTTACTTTTCGCTTTCAACCATATTATAGATTTCCTGACGCACTGAAAAAACTCTCTCATTTACTAGCGATACTCATATTTCATTGGCCAAACACATCAAATCATTGTACAATCTCTGACCGTTTAGAGCACGTCCTTATTGCTTTCAAGACATTAAAAGTATTGGAAGAAATTTGGCATGAAAATTTGTGACAACTCTTGAAAACTCTTGTAAAGTACTGAAGTTGACAAAAATTTGATCGTGTACACGGAGCTTAAGATAAACTAAATACACGTGTTTTAACACAATAGCCAAGACTAGAATGTCCTTGAATGCAAAAAGGAGCAGGGGCAGTTTTCTGTTGACAAATGAATGCACTGTCATGAAACATGTAAATACTCTGTATATATTTCTTGTAATCACAGTGTTTTTCTAACTTGTATGTCTGTATCTTACTACATGTTATATGTAATCTTAATTTAGGACGCAAATATGCTACAGAGCAGATATCTTCCACTGGTGAAAGCATGACACAATAGCGAGAATGAACTTATGAAACCAAAAAAGACTTTTTGTTAGCTATACGTGCTAATAAGGCAAAAGTGACACAAGCCGAAGGAAAACCCGGTAAATCCAGAACCAAGTGATTTTGTAGGCAATAGCCAGTTAGAGTATTCCAAGCAAATTTTGAACCACTAGACTTTCAGAGTAGAGAAGCCGAGATTCTGGTGGTAACGACAATCTCCCTTGGAACTCGATAACCGTATAAACCTGTGAAACTCCGGCAATAGTGATACTTTCAGATAAAATAATCAACAGTGCGCGATGTAAATCAATTCTAAGTAAGGTGAATGGACAAGCTTACCTGGATACCGAACCTGGTACATTCCGCAAACGGAATTCACGCGAGCTAAGATTACTACGTACAACAAAGAGGGTCGTGTGTACTTACTACGAGGGGAACTATTTATATTTTGAGCCTAATAGTTAAAACAAACTAATTTCTGATTGAAAACTGCTTTATTGTTTTTCAATATATTCTTCTTTATGATCAATACACTTTTGCATCCGTTTGAACCATTTGTCAAAACATTTATTCCAGTCTTCTTGACATACCTCCAAAACATGGTTTTTGAAGGCATCAACGGCTTCTTCTGCCAATGAAAATCGTTGTCCACGCAATTTATTCTTGTTGTTCGGGAACAAAAAGAAGTCGTTGGTTGCCAAATTAGGACTGTATGGCGGATGGCCCATCAATTCGATTTTTTTGAGCCTTCAAATACTCTGTTGTTAGACGAGATGTGTGTGCGCTCGCATTGTCCTGATGAAGAACGATCCTACGCTTCTTGTTGGTTTTCCTTACTTCACGGAAGAATTCCGGCAAACAAATGGTTGTGTACCATTTGGCATTGACCGTTTTACGTTCCTCTAAAGGCACTGTTGCCGCATGACCAGTTGTGCTGAAAAAGCAGGCGACCATTTACTTCGAAGTGCTTCGAGTGCGAACAACCTTTGTTGGATTTGCTTCATCTTGAAACACCCATACAGTCGACTGCTGTTTACGTTCCAAATCATACGCATAGATCCATGATTTGTCATCTGTTACAATCTTTTATATGTCTTTTGATGCCATTGTATTTCTTGAGCATTTTTGTACACCAATCGACACGAGCATCTTTTTGAGATTGCGTCAAATTATGTGGGATCTAACGAGAGCAAACCTTTTTCACGGCTAAATAATCATGCAATATTTTATATATGCTGGTGGAACTAATGCCTAGGGTTGCCTCAATCTCACAATATGTCGCATGACGATCTTTCATTATTAGTTTTTGCACAGCCTCAATGTTTTCTGGCACAACTGATTTTGGACGACCTTCACGAACTTCATCATTGAGCGAACGGCGGCCACGATTAAATTCACCATACCAGCATTCACAGTGGCAAAAGATGGAGCTTCGTCGTCAAATGTGGTAGTTAGTTGATCGATGCTCTCTTGTCTTGATAATCCACGTCGAAGGTCGTAATAAATCATTGCACGAACATTTTCAGGAGTTAATTCCATGTTATTGTTGACACACAATTTTCAAGTTAGTGTAAACAAAACAAGTGACGCTCTATTGATAAAATGTTTGAAGTAGATTATGGTCAAAAATGTCAAACTTTCCATTGGAAACGTCAGAGGGCACCTACAACATTCAGGGTTGCCAAGGCTGAAAATGTAAATAACGTCCCTCGTAAAAGTACCCCAAGTTAATTTTTTTGCGGGAGTGAAGCTTTGTGTGAGCGATTAATTCGAAACACTACCTGTTACTGAAATTAACTTTAGTGGAACTATCTTTGCAACAACACAAAGTCAGTATTAAAAGTATAATTGCGTTAATGGTATGAGGCGCATTCAGAAAGTATGTTTCCCTATTTTTTAGAACAAAGAAAACCTAATTACATGAAAAACTTTATTGGCAACAGGTACATCAATGCTTGAGCTATTTTTCGATACCTACAACACAAGAGTTGAGACACTTGTTATATCCTGGTATCAATTTTTGTATTCCTGTGTCGCAGAAGTCTGCCGTCTGTGAGTGGAACCAGCACGTGACAGCCGTCTTCAACTCTTCGTCATCAAAACGCTGACCGGAGGACGGGAATTTCTTGAGGTGCAAAAAAGATGGTAATCGCTGGGAGCAAGTTCAGGACTGCATGGTGGATGATCAAACAGCTCCCAACCGAACTCCTGCAGAACAGCTGCTGTGTACCGAGCCGTATGTGGACGAGCATTGTTGGAGCAGCACAACACCTGCAGTAAGCATTCCGCGCCTCTTGTTTTAATAGCACGTTGCAATTTCCGCAGTGTTTCTCAGTAACGGCCAGCTTTCACTGTTTCACCACTGGGCAGGAAGTCAATGCCCTTCCTATCCCAGAACACCGTGCACATCACTTTCTACACCGACACAGTCTGGTTGAATTTCCTCTTGACCAGAGATCCACTGTGACGCCAATGCATTGACTGCTGCTTGGTTTCCGGGGTAAACTGCGAAATCCACATCTCATCGTCCGTGACGATCCTGTCGAGCGACTCGTCGCGTCATCATGATAGCGCTGCAGAAATGTCAATGCCTGGCACACAATTTCCTGAACAGCAGGTGCTTATTGCCGCACCAGCTCAAGAAGGTCATCCTACTCCGCTCTTCATCATGGACACTCTGACGATCTTCGGAAAACTGACTACACCATCTGTTTGCTCATGATGTTCGACCCGTAGACCTGACAGAGCTGACGATGAATTTGGATCTGTGCAATAAGGAAATTTATCACTTGCAGGCGGCGGGAACACGAATAAGAGCAACTGCTGCCGCGCTACTGGCACCAGGCGGAATCTATCCGGCCGGCATTGATTGATTGTTACGCATGCGCAATTTTCCCGCTAAATAGGTTTACTTTAATCGAAATAAATTCGGGAAACATACTTTCTGAATGTGCCTCGTAAGTAGCTAAGTTAATGTAATAGTTCTTATAGCAATCTTTGACTTCAGTAATCCAAGCCTAGCACCATTAAATACATTTATTACCAATAAATCACATTCTTCGTTTTAGTTTATTCTTATGATACACGCCCTGAGAACTCAGAACCATTTCATGCTCATAATAAACATCTGTACCAAGCAGCAGCCGAGGATCAACTCGATATTTGATGCAGCAGCTAAAATCAGAAAGCACGCCCTCATAACCTGCCCGTCTCAAACACCAGTACCTCTATAAATAATTCGAGTCGAACAAAATTATGATGTCTTTATCCTTCGACTAAAAAGCTGCATCATTAATCGTAAACATAATAAACTATAAAGTGAAGGATAATGGCTCAATTCATATGGCTTTCTCTAACCTTACTATTTCCAGAAGCCCTTGCATATTATATTATTCATATAAAAAATATTGCCTGAAATTTATAGTAGGTAGAGAAGGTATTTCATTCCACCGAAAAATTCTATAGCATGATTTCACCGGAAATACATGTTTTGAGGTTCCATGAGTGTATGTACGCGCGCGTGTGTGTGTGTCTATGAACGGTATAACTCAAAAACGAAATGTTGGTTAAACAGATCATTTGCATATCACAAAGACGCGCACAAAGACACGATTTTTATTAAAATACCATCAATTGAAGGTATTTACGTGACAAATAAAATGTATATCTGGAATTCTCTGGAAATAGCCTATAAAGTCCTCTTCATTCGTAAGGAATTTTATAAAAGCTTACATAGTTGGAAAACGTTAATAGATGGATGTAAACGTACAACACAAAAAGTATAAATCCGTTATTATGATTCCAATTGTTCATTCTTTTAAACTCCTGTCGATTTTCAGTTGTTTCTCGCAATATCATGGAAACAGTGTGGAATTTTAAGGCCGGTATATAGCTATTCCTTTTGTATCTATAATGATATGTGTAATGTAGCTGTTTCCGGAAATCACCATTAAACTGAAGTAGATGAGAGAATAAACTTTCGAAAGAATAATTTGTATACACATACTTAAAGTTTTTAAAAATTTGACTATCGCTTTAGCTTATTAAATTCTTCTTAAACCCACAACGAAATGTGCATCAAAACCCTGTATAGGTAACAAGAAGTAGAGCACAAAATACGCAATGCATCCCTAGAGAAACGGATTCAGGTCCTCTGCATTGGAATTTAAATCTATTTGAGTGCAGAACGTAAATAAAAATACCTCACCAGGGGAGCACAGGACCGAATCTGGTTTTACAGCAGACAGCCTCCCATCAGATTGACGGACATTAGGAATTTGTGTTATGTGGACAAAACGGGGCGTTGCGAAGTAACATCTCGAACTAAGGACAGGGTTTCAAAGGCCACCGTGTACATGGCTCGGGGGCCTTTCAGAACCGCCCATGCGTTCAACACACGTCACTGATAAGTTGTGCAAATTTACATCGAAATGTTCCCTGTAAATTACGTGGCATCGCATAAAGACGTAGATTGACAGCGGCCCCTGGCATCTCTGCACTGAACCAACAATCAAACTAATACTGGAATAGCTAAACTCTGTACAGCCCTGGCCGGGAAACAAACGAGAATCGTACTTAGCACTGATCGTCTAACCAGGGGACTGGGTAGTTACAGAGTGTTTTCACTGCTCAGAATATACAAATATTTAAGCGTCATTTTATCCAATTGTTTAAAACCATTATGGAGAAAATTAAAAATAAAATTTTTTGGAACCTGCTTTTCTGCTAGGGATCTCTAAATGTAATTTCCCACCTAATTTTCATTTATAAAGTAATAAATGATAATAAGCAGAAAAATTAATGTAAATACAGTATACCCAGCGTAATCGATACCGTAGACGAGAAAGAATAGAAAGGAAGGAAAGAAAGAAAGAAGAAATAATTATGAGATGCTCAAATTCGCACTAGCAATGTTGTTGCAACAAATACCGTTAATCCCTACTCTAATACATATTGTACTGTTATAACAAGTTGAAGATTATTTTTGTATTATTATTTGCCCCACGTTTTGGCGCCAATTTGAAGAAGGTTTGTTTGTTGCTGCTACGTATGCAAAGCCAGTTTGAAGATGATGTATTATATTTCGACTGTTGGGAGCAGAACTTGAAGTAGTAGCAACCGCACGTATGGTAAAAAGCTTCCGGTAGCCTTCGCCGCAAATGTACTTTCCGGTGGCCTTTGCCCCAAGTTTAAAAAAATATTAACTTTGTAATTTGACTATTTTTTAAATATTATATATTTATTTTTGCCTCGGCTGAGTCAGTATTTATTTTTAGAGACATGGAGCACCAAGGCAAGGCGTGGTGGGACTGATGAATGTAAGCTTACACAGATTATAATTTTACTTCACTCCTTTTATTAATCCTTGACACAAATTAAATAACACTTCACTGATATAGAGAGCTGTGAGATTTTTTATTAATTACTTGCACTTTTTAACACGTAAACTATTTTTGTCTCACACGAATACGTATTAAATTTCTCGAGGATCTCGCGTCTGGTTAGGAACACTGTCTACAAGCAACACGTACAGTTATGAGCGCTGTCTACAAGCAACTGACTTCATTTCTACTGCCTAAGTTTGTAAATTTCTGTATTTCAAGTCTCTGATTGGCTATTCCTAATCCAATAGAATACTTTTATTTAACTTAAGATTTTTCTGGTTGTTGATTGGCTATTTTATAAACTGTCACAAAATTACATCATTTTTGCTCCAAGAATGACTATTAGCATTATTACACTTTCTTACTCATTATTGCCTCAAGGTTACGTCATTGTTAGCTCATTGTTAGCAACTTTTAACCTATTATTCTCACAGCTCCTACATTATTAAATTACGTAATACCTTCTGATAACGTTATTGCACATGCATACAATAATATAAACATATACAATTACTGTAATATACACTTTTTATATATTGTTACATATACATATTGCTTTAAGGCGGGCTGTTATTATATTTTTTTATTATATAATTTGACTAAAATCATTTAAATGTTAAAAATACTGCCTCATAGTGTTAATTGCTTGTACATTCATTCAATGTTATTTTACTGTTGATGTTGGTCGGTGTGGTTTATTTATGTTTAAGACGTCAGCGAAAAGAAAGCGTGTTGTAATAAACATTGAACAGAAAGTCGAAGCCGGTAGTGGACGAGTGATTCAAAATATTAGAGGTAAGAAACACAATTTCGTATTCAAATCTTAACAGGTAATATTGAATTACGTCACTATCAATAACACAAAGATTAGGTTGCGTTGTGTTTTGTAAAACAAATCAGGGAATCAACAGATATAACGCTAATCAAACGGTGACGTGATATAGCCTCTCGCAAGTTTTGGGAGCAGAAAGTTCAGAAAAATTACTGATTTTATGAAATAGTCTTTGTAAATCTGTAAATGCATATTTTAATACCGTATATAGCATTATCCTTTTATCGTGTATTATTACATGCATTTGGAATACAATTATTTCCTTCCTTTCACTGCTTAAAGCCGTTATCATCGATTATACGAAACGGCTCTGCCCTCTTTAGTTCGGTTAAAATATCACTGTTTCTGACGACTTTCACTGGAGACAAAACTGTGAGGGAGTGGTTTTGTAAACAGGCTGTACTTTCTCTTCAGCCTTCCAGATCCGATTTTGTGTAGCAAGACAAAGAGCATATGTTTGTGAGCTTACCTCAGTCCCAGAGAGTTTTTGCATATGCAGAAAAAGACGAGCATAAGCAAGTGCATTATTTAAATACATTCCTAGACTTGCCCGTTTCCGCTCCGGATGTTTCAAGTTCTGACCTTATAAATATTTAATCGCAAGGAGCAAGGGTTTAAAACCCTCTTTTTTCCTCCTCTCCCTTTCTCTTTATTTCACGGCGCATGAAGGTGTAATTGCTGCTGACAATATGTTCCTGATGTTCTGTTAGAGACTGGCGCGTGTAGCTTCTTAAATGCCTTCCAATTCCTCATAAGTGTTGGATACCTGAACACACAGGTATCTTGGGAAAGGAAAAAACCTGTGTCTTAGCAAAGAAAGGAGCTTTAGGACCGGAGCTCACCTACAGTATAAACACTTTAGAAGCAAAACAATATGCATTGCATTCACATTTCTTTTTCAATCCACTATCGTTTATTACTTTTTCTACAAGTAGGTAAATTTTAATTTTGGATTTTACCCAAAGGTTCGTATAATACCAGTGCATGTTTTGAGCTCCCTTAAATTAATAAAATCCCCCGCCTAAAACTATCTTTTACATGGAACACTTTTGGAAATTTTAAATTTTTTAAACAAATTATTAACGATATTATAGTCGTTTATGTCACAAGGGGTAAAAGTGGGGTTTATTTTGCGAGTAGAATTATCCTAGGAAAACTCCTAAGGGAAAATGAGTAGTAAAAATCCTAGGAGCAAAATAAAACCATTTTCACACGTGCGGCATATACTACTTTTTAGACGCTCTCGAATTTGTAAAGTAGCAATAATATTATATTGATTCCTGAAACTAACAGAGATCACGTTTAGAACGCGGTTCATGAAACAACAGAAATTACCTTAAAAAATCTGATATGTTACACTCACATGACTTTCTCTACTCTTGTTCAAACTATTTTTACAAATGCTTATTCTCCATATGCTTCATGTTAATCGAGATAAACATTTGCAAGGGGAACATGGTAGGCTTTAAGCGATAGTCAAATGTTATAAGAGCTCGTTGCTATGTGACGCATTCCATTCTCTTTGTATGTCCAGGACATAAAAAAATGAATAACGAGTTTGAGTAAAAGTATGTTTTGGTAAGTTTAAGGGAATAACAAGCTATATCTCGAAAATGGCTCACCCGGCAACAAAAAATGTATATGACATAAATTGTGTATTTTAACGCGATCTACATTTTTTGTGTAGTAAAACTTTGTCTATCTCTTATGGTTTACCAGTTATGCAATGAAGAATGCTTTTGGAGACATTCCCAGAAAATTCAAGATATACATTTCGTTTGTCATGAAAATATCTTAAACATATGATATTTTAATCAATATCGTTAGAGCCATTTTTGAGAAAATTAAAATTTTCGAAAAATGTTCCATGTAAAGGGTAATCTGGGGTGGGGAATTTTCTTGAAAACCTTCGTGTCGCATCTCTGGAAGATGCTGAACCTAAATACCAAGTTTAGTGTTTATCCGACTGTTCGTTTCTGACTTATGCTGTTCACAGACACACACACACACACACACACACACACACACACAGACAAACACACAGACACACACATGGACATGTTTCCAAAAATGCTTTTTTTTAATTCAGGGGGTCTCAAAACATGTATTTCCGGTGAAATCTCGGTATCGAATACAATACTTCCCCTACTTACTATACGTAGTAGAGAAAGTAAAAATGACAGAGCATGAGGATAACTCTGTGAACAGCATAACTCAGAAACGAACAGTCGGATAAACACGTCAGATTTTTCCACAGATAATGAAAGCAGATAGACTGGACGGCACCCCAATACCATCTCCCGGGACGTGTAAAAGCCGAGGTACAGTTGTCTAGCACTAAGGCCTTTGTGTGGACACGTGTAGAAGTTTCCATCTGCTCGTCACAGAAGCAGAGTTACAGTTGTCTAGCACGAAGGCTTCTGTGTACACGTGACGAAGCAAAATGGTATGACATGTTTCGGTTAAGGGAAGAGACGTAGAAGCCTCAATGTCCGCCACAGATCCGTCGTGATATAACTACGTAGTTAAAGAGACGTAAACTGAATAGAGAAAACATGCCAACAATTATAACAGCGTTATAAAGGAATGTATAGGTTTCTACCCGAAGCAAATCTGTGCTTCCCTGTAGGATCGCAGGGAGATTTATTTTAATAATTCCAGCACGGAAGCCATGTTTCACAGCCAGTTAGCTGTAATTAATTTCCTCATAGCCGCAAGACAAGGCGGATGACACATTCCACATTTCTTGCATTAACAGTGTAAAGAAATTAATTTATAGTTGAACACGCTCGTTCACCAGAACACTACCATATTACGTTGTTTTCTTTGAGCGTGTTGGAGATGGTATCTCTTTGTGTGGTAGGAATAAGATTATTCGTCTGAAAATATGCTCAGGGGAATAGTAACATGATATAATTTATTTATGAAGAACATGAAATATCTTTTTACCTTCTCTACTACTTAAGTACAAGAAGACTGCATTTCACCCAAAAATTCGATACCGAGTTTCACAAAAGATACACAATTGGGGGCTGTCTGAATAAAAAAAAAAATCTGATCTGTCAATCGAGATGGTAATCTTATTGCTAATGTTCTTGTAGATGCAAGGGGAATTGCTAGGCTTTAAGCGATAGTCAAATGTTTTAAGAGCTGGTTGCTATGTGGACCATTCCATTCTCTTTGCATTACCACGACAAAAAAGTGAATAACGAATTCCTATTTGAGAAAAACTATAACTATTGGAAAATTTAAGGGAATAAAAAGCAATATCTCGAAAAGGTTCACTCAACAAAAAAATGTATATGACATAAATTGCGTATTTTAACGCGATCTACATTTTTTGTGTAGTAAAATTTTGTCTATCCCTTATGGTTTACCAGTTATGCAAAAGTCGTTCACAATGAAGAATGCTTTTGGAGACATTCCCAGAAAATTCAAGATATACATTTTATTTGTATGAAAATATCTTAAGCATATGTTACTTTAATCAAAATCGTTAGAGCCATTTTTGAGAAAATTAAAATTTTCGAAAAATTTTCCATGTAAAGGGTAATCTGGGGTGGGGGATTTTCTTGAAAACTTTCGTGTCGCATCTCTGGAAGATTCTGAACCTAAATACCAAGTTTGGTGTTTATCCGACTGTTCATTTTTGAGTTATGCTGTTCACAGTCACACATACACATACAGACACACACACGGACATGTTTCCAAAAATGCTTTTTTTTTTATTCAGGGAGTCTCAAAACGTATATTTCTGGTGAAATATCGGTATCGAATCTTTGGGTGGAATACAATACTTCCCCTACTTTCTGTACGTAATAGAGAAAGTAAAAAAAAAAAAAAAAAAAACAATAACGAATTCCCATTTGAGAAAAGGTATAGGTATTGTAAAATTCAAACAAATAACAAGGAATATCTCGGAAATGGTTCAATCCCCCCCAAAAACGCATATAGCATAAATTGTATGTTTTAACGAGTTCTACATATTTGAGTAGAATAATTTTGCCTATCTGTTTACCAGTTATGAAAAGGCTATTAAGAATAAAGAGGACTTTTGGGGACATTCCCAAAAACTTCAGGATATACATTTTATTTCTCATGGAAGTACCTTAAGTATATGATATTTTAAAAAAGCCGTTAGAACAATTTTTGAGAAAATCAAAACTTTCTAAAAATATTTCATGTAAAGGGTAGTCTGGGTTTGGTGATCTTCTTGAAAATCTTCGTGTCGCATCTTTGAAAGACACTGAACCTAATTACCAAGTTTGGTATTTATTCGAATTTTCGTTTTGAGTAACGGTGTTCACAAACGCATACACACACGGAACGTTTTCGAAGAATGCTTTTTTGAATTCAGGGGGTCTCAAAACATGTATTTCCGGTGAAATATCAGTATCAAATTTTTGGGTGGAATACAATACTTCCCCTACTTACTATACATAGTAGAGAAAGAAAAAATAAAGAAAGAAAAGTTTTAAAAAAGACTCCGCGCGGTCTATGCCTGCCTGTGAACAGCATAACTCAAAAATGAAGTCATTTATGCATCAAAGTTAACATTTTCAAGGATGCAACACGACGATTTTCAAGAAAATTCTACCACACTAAGCATGGAAAATGTTTAGTAATTTTTTTATTTTATCAATTTGAATTAAAGCTCCATATATTTAAGATATTTTCTTAACAAATGGAACGTATATCTTGAATTTTCTGATAACAGCCTGTGAAGTATACCGTAAGAAATACACAAAATCTTAGTATACAAAAAATGAGAACTCGTTAAAGCACAGAATTTTTAATGCTTATGGCATTAAGCATTTCCGACTTATTTTTTGTCATTAGTTTGAATTTTTCAAGTAGTAAGTCACTATTCGCGTTTTCTCTTGGTCATGCAAGTACCATTGGATTTCAAAGCCATCGCAGAGCGACAACCTTTTAATATTCTCACCATCGCTCTAGCCTACTGTATTCATCCTATACCTACAATGGAATGTGTAAATGTGAATTGAAACTTTTTCTGGAATAACAGGAAGTAGAAGAAGAATAAGCTATTGTAGGAATAATTTATAGAACAGTGAGTGGAGAAACTCATGTAAATGTAACACGTGATTGTTTTCACTTGAAGGGATCTACTACTTCTGCTGTAAGTATTTATGTAGTAGAGAAGGTAAACACAGAAGTTGTGTACGAGGAGTGTAAGGTGTTGGATAAGAGACATCTACAATGTGACCTTTTAGTCCCTCCGTAGTACCGCAGGCCTTCAGTATATTCCCAAACGTTGGCAACAAGCTAGTGTTTAGTACCTGTCAAGGACACAGCAGTCACCCAAAGCACCACACTATTGGAAAAAGGAGTTGAATGTCAGACTGTCTATGTCAGTGTGCAATTCATTTAATTTAAAATGAAAATGTATTCCACTGGACAGCATTTATTTTTAGTGAGGAAAGTTTTGAAGAAAGTAAGTGTGCAGAGAAACTGAAACAAAAACTTTCAGAGCTGTTTACAAATTCCAGATTATCGTTCGGGATATTGTTTGCGACCTTATAAATAGATTTCGTAAGTATGGTTCTGTTCATGACGCTAGAGAAGCGGAAGACCCATTCCTTTTGGAATGCTGCAAGGTCAACACTATATAAAAATACAGCAAAACCCTGTTTAACCGAAACTCTGGAGGAAGGAAGAAAGAAAGAAAGAAACAACGAAAAAATAGCAGATGCTCAAATTCGAGCCGGTAGCATTGCTGAAAAAATTTGTAAGGTTCTTTCAAAATAAATTTTAAAATAGGCAGTTGGTATTGTATGCGCTTGGTATTTTCACACAGTACCCCATTTTACAAGATAAATATTGTATGGTTTTAACAAATGTTAACTGCTTACAGACGGAGGCCCACTGTTAGTGTTTGGTCAGTGTGGTTTATTTGTGTTTAAGATGTCAGCGAAAAGAAAGCGTGTTGTAATAAGCTTTGAACAGAACCTCGAAGCCGACAGCGGATAAGGGAATCAAAGCATTAGAGGTAAAAGGCACTACAAAATCGTATTCAAACATTAACAGGTAATATTGAATTACGTCACTATCAATAACACAAAACTTTTAGTTTTTAGGTTGCTTTGCGTTTTGTAAAACATAGCAGTGAATCAACACCAACAGATATAATGCGTATCAAACGTTTTGTAAAACATAACAATGAATCAACACCAACAGATATAATGTTTATCAAACGTTTTGTAAAACAAAGCAGTGAATCAACACCAACCGATATAATGCTCATCAAACGTTTTGTAAAACATAACAGTGAATCAACACCAACAGATATAATGCTAATCAAACGTTTTGTAAAACAAAGCAGTGAATCAACAGTAACAGATATAATGCTTATCAAACGTTCTGTAAAACAAAGCAGTGAATCAACACCAACAGATATAATGGTCACCAAACGTTTTGTAAAACAAAGCAGTGAATCAACACCAACAGATATAATGTTTATCAAACGTTTTGTAAAACAAAGCAGTGAATCAACAGTAACAGATATAATGCTTATCAAACGTTTTATAAAACAAAGCAGTGAATCAACACCAACAGATATGTTTATCAAACGGCGTGTAAAACAAGACAGTGAATTAACACTAACGGATATAATGTTTATCAAACGGCGTGTAAAACAAGACAGTGAATCAACACCAACAGATATAATGTTTATCAAACGACGTGTAAAACAAGACAGTGAATCAACACCAACAGATATAATGTTTATCAAACGGCGAGTAAAACAAGACAGTGAATCAACACTAACAGATATAATGTTTATCAAACGGCGTGTAAAACAAGACAGTGAATCAACACTAACAGATTTAATGCTTATCAAACGTTTTATAAAACAAAGCAGTGAATCAGCACCAACCCAACAGATATAATGTTTATCAAACGGCGTGTAAAACAAAGCAGTGAATCAACACCAACCCAACAGATATAATGTTTATCAAACGGCGAGTAAAACAAGACAGTGAATCAACACTAACAGATATAATGTTTATCAAACGGCGTGTAAAACAAAGCAGTGAATCAACACCAACCCAACAGATATAATGTTTATCAAACGGCGAGTAAAACAAGACAGTGAATCAACACTAACAGATATAATGTTTATCAAACGGCGAGTAAAACAAGACAGTGAATCAACACTAACAGATATAATGTTTATCAAACGGCGTGTAAAACAAGACAGTGAATCAACACTAACAGATATAATGTTTATCAAACGGCGAGTAAAACAAGACAGTGAATCAACACTAACAGATATAATGTTTATCAAACGGCGAGTAAAACAAGACAGTGAATCAACACTAACAGATATAATGTTTATCAAACGGCGTGTAAAACAAGACAGTGAATCAACACTAACAGATATAATGTTTATCAAACGGCGTGTAAAACAAGACAGTGAATCAACACTAACAGATATAATGTTTATCAAACGGCGAGTAAAACAAGACAGTGAATCAACACTAACAGATATAATGTTTATCAAACGGCGAGTAAAACAAGACAGTGAATCAACACTAACAGATATAATGTTTATCAAACGGCGTGTAAAACAAGACAGTGAATCAACACTAACAGATATAATGTTTATCAAACGGCGAGTAAAACAAGACAGTGAATCAACACTAACAGATATAATGTTTATCAAACGGCGTGTAAAACAAGACAGTGAATCAACACTAACAGATTTAATGCTTATCAA
Source organism: Deroplatys truncata (assembly GCA_030765065.1). Taxonomy (NCBI): domain Eukaryota; kingdom Metazoa; phylum Arthropoda; class Insecta; order Mantodea; family Mantidae; genus Deroplatys; species Deroplatys truncata. The sequence goes on from CM060976.1 coordinate 270,020,411, forward strand.
ACGTTTTATAAAACAAAGCAGTGAATCAGCACCAACCCAACAGATATAATGTTTATCAAACGGCGTGTAAAACAAAGCAGTGAATCAACACCAACCCAACAGATATAATGTTTATCAAACGGCGAGTAAAACAAGACAGTGAATCAACACTAACAGATATAATGTTTATCAAACGGCGTGTAAAACAAAGCAGTGAATCAACACCAACCCAACAGATATAATGTTTATCAAACGGCGAGTAAAACAAGACAGTGAATCAACACTAACAGATATAATGTTTATCAAACGGCGAGTAAAACAAGACAGTGAATCAACACTAACAGATATAATGCTTATCAAACGGCGTGTAAAACAAAGCAGTGAATCAACACCAACAGATATAATGTTTATCAAACGTTCTGTAAAACAAAGCAGTGAATCAACAGTAACAGATATAATGCTTATCAAACGTTTTATAAAACAAAGCAGTGAATCAACACCAACAGATATGTTTATCAAACGGCGTGTAAAACAAGACAGTGAATTAACACTAACGGATATAATGTTTATCAAACGGCGTGTAAAACAAGACAGTGAATCAACACCAACAGATATAATGTTTATCAAACGACGTGTAAAACAAGACAGTGAATCAACACCAACAGATATAATGTTTATCAAACGGCGAGTAAAACAAGACAGTGAATCAACACTAACAGATATAATGTTTATCAAACGGCGTGTAAAACAAGACAGTGAATCAACACTAACAGATTTAATGCTTATCAAACGTTTTATAAAACAAAGCAGTGAATCAGCACCAACCCAACAGATATAATGTTTATCAAACGGCGAGTAAAACAAGACAGTGAATCAACACTAACAGATATAATGTTTATCAAACGGCGTGTAAAACAAGAAAGTGAATCAGCACCAACAGATATAATCCTTATCAAACGTTTTATACAACAAAGCGGCGAATCAGACCAACAAATGTAATGTTTATTAAACGTTTTGTAAAACAAAGCAGAGAAGCAACAGATTTAATGGTTATCAAGCGGTGACGTATATAGCTGTTCGCAAGCGTTGCGAGGTTAAAGTTCGGGGAAAAACATTACAGACCTTATGAAATAGTCCTGTAAATGTTATAAGGTATATTTTAATATTGTGTACTATATATATATATATATATATATATATATATATATATAATACAATTATTTTCTTTCTTTCGCTGATTAACGTCGTTACCACTCATTATCCGAAAAAGAAATGCGTTATCCGAAACGTCTCTGTCCCATTTAGTTTGGTTAAACGGGGTTCCAAGTAATCCGAAAACAATAGAAACAAAATCAAACGTATATACATGCCTTCAATAGAATTGTGGGCAATTTAACATCTTTTCTGTAGGGGTAGTTAATTATGGCTTGCTTATTTGTTGTTTGCTTTCTCCAAATTCATTCTAACCAGTCCACCACTGTAGCATTCGCATATCTCGCTTGTTCCACCACTGCGGAGGGAGTTAAAGATCGCACTGTAGTTGTCAAATTAAGAGATACACACACAGGCTGTTTCACGCAGCGGTTCCTCTTATTTTAAATGCATGGCGTTGGAAACTGCAGACAACATAATTCAGACTTGAGAAACAAAGGCATCAAACCAGAAAACACTTTTAATTCCCCAAGCTCGGGTTGTCCACGACAGTTCTTGTAGAGGAATGTTCACGACGTGAAAACGTTTATCTCTCCACACCTTGTGCGCATGCGCCAGCTACCTGCTACCACTGGTCACATTTAAATTGCTTGCACGTAGCGTACAGTAATTTGGAAGCATGTAAACGTGTGGCGGAGGAAAGAGACAACGATAATTGAGGTGGTGAAAAGAGAAGGTCATACATACAGTGAATCAGTATCATAGCGTTAACACCGCGTGAAAAGAAAACCCCCGTTAATGAATTGCAGAAAGAAGGAGGAGGAAAATCGAAAGAACGGATCAAAGGATCCCTAGAGGAAGATAACTGTATTGCCCGTGCTATGTGTCTGATGGTTGTAATTTCGTTCTCGCTGTAAAAATGAACGTGAGACAACTGAAACGAACTGGAACCTTGGGCGCCATCTTCTGCCATTTTTATGGACCTCATTCCAAGGCAGGAAAAGAGGATTAAAGCTTTCAACCGCTTCGATACTTGTTTCCATTCTCATTTTCAAAACGTGAGGCTTGCTTTTAAAAATTATCGTTGATAAAACTATTCAAATTATATGAGTGTGTTTTGAGGCAGCATTTTTAACATTTAAAAAATGTCAATGTTATTATACAACATAAAAATTTAATAACAGTCCGCCTTAAAGGAATATGTGTATTATATAATATATAATAAGTGTGTATTACAGTCATTGTATTATGCTTATATTGTTATGTACATGTATAAAATGTTATGTCAATGTATTACGTAGACTAACAATGTAGGAGCTGTGAGAATAGAAGCAAGCTGCCTTCCGTAGCAAACAGAATTACAAAGTAAAAACAGAAAGTTGCTAACAATAAGGTAACCTTGAGACTATAAATTAGTAAGTTTAAGAACTGTACTAATAGTACCTGGAACAATAATAATGCAATATATTAAACAGTATGTAAATAGCCAATCAAAAACTAGAGAAGCACAAAGTTAAATAAAGGTATTCTATTGGAGTAGAATTAGCCAATTAGAGACTTAAAATAGAGGAAATGTACAATTTCAAGCAGTAGACGCTACAAAAAAGCGTAGCCAAGCAGTTCGGTTTGGTACGGGGTCAATGCGAGACATGATAATTCATTGCGGTGTGAATAATTTAAAATTTACCTCTTAAAATCTCACAGCTCTATAATAGAATACACCAGTGAAGTGTTATTTAATCGTGTGAAGAATTAATAAAGGGAGTAGAGTACAATTATAATTTGTGTAAGCTTTCATTCTTTAGCCGTACCAGCCCTGTTAAGAGATACGTGCTCTGCAAGTTGCTACTGACGCAGCCGAGGCATACATATATAATATTTAAATAAATAACATTAAAATAGTTATTACACATAAACTAAACGTGGGGCGAAGGCTACCGTAAACTTTGTACCGTATGTGGGGCGAGCACTCCTAGAAACATCTTCCGCAAATTGGCATTCATTATCTGCGTGGTCTAAAACACCTTCAAATTTCTGCCTAAACGTGATGCACCGCTACAACAATATATAAACTATTTCAGGTTTTAAAGTATCGTCTGCTATGCAATAAAATAAGAACTACTAAATATTTTGGTTAACGCATTCTTTTTTCCACTGTATATACATTAAGCTTTCTTTCCACACATTTCTCAAAACCAATTAGGTTCTTCTGGTGCAGAATAAATTTTAGTCCATCCTCCTGATATAAGTTAGCCGCCAATCCATAAAATGATCTTACAGCTTCTGAGAGGCATTTTTCTGTGTCTGAATTCCGTGACATAAGCAATTGAGTTATTGTTATTGTTGATTTCAGGTGCAGTACTTGCAGCCCAACGTATGGTAGCCAAACTTGAAGGTGTTTTAGACCACGCACGTAATAGATGCCAATTTGGGGGAGATTGTTTCTAGGAATGTTCGCCCCACGTACGGTACAAAGTTTCCGGTAGCCTTCGCCCCACGTTTACTTTTCCGGTGGCCTTCGCCCCCACATTTAAAACTCAACCTTGTATTTTAATGTTTATTTAAATATTATATATGTATGTATACCTCGGCTGCGCCATTATTATTTTTTTAGAGCACGTATCTCTTTGCAGGACTGGTACGACTAAAGCATGAAGGCTTACACAAATTATAATTGTATTGTACTTTCTTTATTAATCCTTCACAAGATTAAATAACACCTCACTGATTTATCCTACTATAGAGCTGTGAGATTATTGATAATTGCAGTTTTTAACACGTAAACTTTATGTTATTCTCAACGCATTACATTTTCATGTCTCACATTGAACATCTACCGTACCCAAACTTAACTGGACTGCTTGGTTATGCTTCTTTGTAACGTTTCCCGCCTGAATTTGTATATTTATTCTATTCCAAGTCTCTGATTGGTTACTCCAATAGAATACTTTTATTTAACTTAAGGTTTTTCTAGTTTTTGATTGTATATTTATAAACTGTTTTAAATATTACATTATTATTGTTGCAAGAACTATTAGTAGCTTTTATTAAACCTTCTAATTTATTGTTGTCTCAAGATTACCTCATTGTTAGCAACTTTCGGCTTCTACTTTATAACTCTGTTTGTTACGGAAGGCAGCTTGCTTCTATTCTCACAGCTCCTACATTGTTAAACTACGAAATACATTCACATAACATTTTATAAATGTACATAGTATAAACATAAACAATTATTGTAATAAACACTTTATATATTATTATACACATACTGCTTTAAGGCAGGCTGTTATTATATTTTATATTATATAATTAGACTGATATCACTTAAGTGTTAAAAATACTGCCTCTCAGGGGATGAGGAATCAAACCAGTGGTCAGGAAGTCATATGTTTTATTACGGAGTGCCTGCATAAAAAAACTCTCAATCTGCAAATCAACCTGATGTTACCCAAACATTATTTACTTTCTCTACTACGTCTAGTAAGCAGGAGAAGTATTGCATTCCACCCAAACATTCGATACCGAGATTTCACCGGAAATATATGTTTTAAGGTGACTGAATCCAAATAAAGCATTTTTGGGAACATGTACGTCTTTGTGTGTCTTTTTGTGAACAGCATACCTCAAAAAGGAAAAGTCGGATAAATACCAAACTTCATACCTGAGTTGAGTACCCTTCAGGGATGTGATATGAAGATTTTAAAGAAAATCTCCCATCCCTAATTACACTTTACATGAACATTTTTCGAACATTTTGATTTTCTCAAAAACGGCTGTAACGATTTTGGTTAAAACGCCATACGTTTAAGATATTTTCGCATCAAACGAAATGTGTATCTTGAAGAAGGTATTTTGTTGGAGTTGTTTATTTATTTAGCTCCACGTATGGACGCCAATTTGAAGCAGAATTGTTCTTTACGTATGAAAAGCCGATTTTAAGTAGTTTTTATTGAGTTGTATTGAAGGAGTTGTATTATATTTCAGCTGTTGGGGAGCCGAGCTTGTAGTAGTTGCAACCGCACGTATAGTAAACAGTTTCCGGTAGCCTTCGCCCCAAAAGTAGTTTTAGGCGGCCTTTGCCACAAGTTTGAAAAAAATATTAACTTTGTAATTAAACTGTTTCTTTAAGTATTAAATATTTATGTTTGCCTCGGCTGCGTCAGTATTATTGTTAGAGACATGGAAATCTTGGCAGGGCGTGATGCGACAAGAATGTAGACTTATACAGATTTTAGGTTTTAATTCACTCCTTTTTATTAATCCTTGACAAAAATTAAATAACACTTCACTGATATCGAGAGCTGTCAGATTCCTTTATTTAATACTTGCAATTTTTTACACGTATACGATTTTCGTCTCGCACGAATACGTAATTAATTTCTCGAGGACGTATCCGGTTACAAACACTATCCCCAGGCAACTGACTAGATTTCAACCGTCTAAACTTGTAAATTTCTGTATTTAAAGTCTCTGATTGGCTAATCCTACTCCTGTAGAATACCTGCATTTAACTAAAGCTTTTTCTGGTTGTTGATTGGCTATTTTTATAAACTGTCACTAGAATTACATTATTGCTTCCAAGAATCACAAATAACATTTAAACTCTTAAACTCATTATTGCCTCAAGGTTACCTCATTGTTACCTGATTGTTAGCAACGTTTAACTTATTATTCTCACAGCTCTTACATTATTAAATTACGTAATATATTCACATAACATTATTATACATGAATACAATTATATAAGCATATGCAATGACTGTTACATACATTTTACAAATTATTACATACACATATTGCTTCAAGGCGGGCTGTTATTGAATTTACATATTATATAATTTGATTGAAATCATTTAAGTGTTAATAATACTGCCTCAATCTTGAATTTTCTTGGAATGTCCCCAAAAGTAGTTTTCATTCTGAATGAGTTTCGCGTAACTGGTAAACCATAAGAGATTGACAAAATTTTACTACACAAGAAGATGCAAATCTCGTTAAAACACATAATTTATGTCATATACATTGTTTTTGTGAAGTGAACCATTTCCGAGAAATTCCTTGTTATTTGTTTCAATTTTCCAATACTTTTTCTCAAATGGAAATTCGTTATACTTTTTACTTTCTCTACTACGTATAGTAAGTAGGGGAAGTATTGTATTCCACCCAAAAATTCGATACCAAGATTTCACCGGAAATACATGTTTTGAGTTCTCCTGAATCGAAAAAAAGGATTTCTGGAAACATGTCCGTGTGTCTGTGTGTGTCTATCTGTGTGTCTCTGAACAGCATAATTCAGAAACGAACAGTCGGATAAACACCAAACTTGGTATTTAGGTTCAGTATCTTCCAGAGATGCGACACGAAGGTTTTCAAGAAAATACCCCCACCCCAGACTACCCTTTACAAGGAGCATTTTTCAAACATTTTAATTTTCTCAAAAATGGCTCTAACGATTTTGATTAAAACATCATATGTTTCAGATATTTTCATGAGAAATGAAATGTATATCTCGAATTTTCTGGGAATGTCCCCAAAAGTATTCTTCATTGTGAACAACTTTTGCATAACTGGTAAACCATAAGAGATAGACAAAATTTTACTACACAAAAATGTAGATCGCGTTAAAATATACAATTTATGTCATATACATTTCTTTTGTTGAGTGAACCGTTTTCGGGATATTGCATGTTATTCCCTTAAAATTTTCCAATACTTATACTATTTCTCAAATTCGTTATTCATTTTTTTATGTCCTGGACTTGCAAAGAGAATGGAATGCGCCACATAGCAACCAGCGTTAAAATATTTGACTATCGCTTAAAACCTATCATATTCCCATTGCATCTACAAGAAAATTATCAATAAGAATGACATCTCGATATCTCGATTAACATGAAGCATATGAAGAATAAGCGTTTGTAAAAATAGGTTGTACAAGAGTAGAGAAAGTCATGTGAGTGTAACACATCAGATTTTTTTATGTCCTGGACATACAAAGAGAATGGAATACTCCACATAGCAACCAGCTCTTAAAACATTTGACTATCGCTTAAAGCCTACCATGTTCCCCTTGTAGAAGGAGAATAAACGTTAGTAAAAGTAGTTTGTACAAGAGCAGAGAAAGTCATGGGAGTCAACACAATAGATTTTTTTTCAACTGCTGTAACCACTCACTTGTTTTTCGCAATGTTATGTAAAGTTCAACAACGTACTTTTGAAATGCCCGACGATCGCCGCAGTCCCCTATATGCCCTTGCACCTATCATGAAATGTGTAAACAAACAATTGCTACAAATGTTTAACATAAAGTAAGTGTCTTTCAGAACAGTATGGAAAAGTTATATAAAAATAAACGATAGTGTTTGCATCCTGGAAATGACACGTCACAATTATTAGATTACAAGTAAGAGGATTTGAGAACCATTACAATGGCAGGTGAATAGATAGATTTTAGCATTTTGTTAGGTTTTTCCCAAGATTAAATCTTGCAGACACTGGCTGACAATGCACTTTGTGCAACTTCTGAACTTCCGGCGCATTAACGACGACCTTCAGCTTGACATCTGGATCTCTGGCATTGAGAAACCATTTATTTCTATTTTGATGCTGTGTTATGTAACAATAACTTAATGGCATTAATGGCTTTAGCTCTTGACTTGTTCTGTCGTGCAGTGATGTAAGATCTGCCTGTATTCGAATCTCGATTTCGTATTTCAGTTCTTATTGTAAATACCAGGTAGCGTTCTGTAAGGAGAACACATACCTACCTCACGTTAAATACACTTCCGTTTATGAAAATTGCAACACCAAGAAAGACTTTCCCGAACATCTCCAAACTTGGTGGAAGCGTAAGAGTGTGCAAACAATAATGATTAGGTTTGCAGAGAGATGGGGTACACGTCGGTCCGACGAGGTCAGTGTTGCACCCAGTGTAGTCAGTGCAGAGCTGTCAAACAAGGTGGAAACAATAAACTAAGTGCCAGTAGGCCTCGTCGAAGTCAAAGGGAGCCACATGGACATGTGAGTGGGTTCGAACGGGGCAGAATGATCGGTCTCCGGGAAACGGGTTTGTCATACCGTCACATTTCGGCTCGTACAGGGCATGCTGCTACGACAGTGATGCGTGTGTGGAAGCAGTGGATAGATGAAGGTGTACGCAGCGAAGAGTGGGTACTGGACCACAAAACATGACCACAGCACGGGATGATCTTCATCTTGTCCGCATGGTCATAACGGACCGTACAGCTTCATCCACAGTGTTGGCTCGACGCTGGAGCACTGCAACAGGCGTGAACATGTCTGCATCAACGGTTCGTCGCCGTCTGCTGCAGGTTTGGCTGGTTGCATGTATGCTATTACGTCGGCTTTCATTAACCAGAAACCACAATCTCCTCGGCGGTACTGTGGTGAGCGCAACCTGGAAGGCTGCATCGTTGGACGGCATAGCAGACAAACACCAGGTGTGATGGTTTGAGGCGCCACTGGTTACAACAACCTATTTCGCCTCCTACGAATCGAGGGCACTTTGACAAGCAATCGGTACCTAACGATGGTTGTAGAGCCTGAGGTACTGCCCCTGCATCAGGCATCTCCACAGGCCACATTTCAACAGGACAATGCCCGGCCACATATTGCGAGGAATGTAAAAGATTTCTTCGAAGAGCGACGGGTACTATTGCTTCCCTGGCCTGCCACGTTCGCCTGACATGTTGCCCATCGAACATGTCTGGGATATGGTTGGTCGGCAGCGGCTGCGTCACGGTGCTCCAGTAATCAGTGTCACGGATTTGTGGACTCGAATACAAACTGTGTGGAGGGAAATCCCTCAGGAACTTATTCAGAACCTTTTTGATTCAATGCCACGGCGTATAGCAGCACTAATTGAAGCGGATGGAGGCCACACCAAATACTGAATCATAGGGCTCAAAGGTCATGTATAGATTTGTAAAGTTTATCATTTGTTACTTGTAATGTACCTAACCCTTGCAATTTTCACAAACGGCAGTGTATTAAGAAATTATAGAAAAGAAAATCGTTTAAATATGAGAATAACTTAGAAAGAGAACCTCAATGTAGGGACTAAGAAATAATAGAGATTGAGAAAACAGTAAGGAGTAGTAAATAAGTAATGTGGTATATTACATATGCATGGAGATCTGAATATGGTAAAGGGTAAAATTTGTATAAAAATTTGCTAAAAGAGAAAGTTAAATAGCAACCGGTATACACACACAGAGAAACTGAGAAAACCGTCACGGGGACTAGGCTAAATAAGTGACTGAAGAGCACGGGATTAGGAGAAATAGTGACGGGAAAGAGTGAGAGAGGTAATATTAGAACGAGACAGAGATAACTCGGAATTCCCAGATTAGTAAGTTTGCTGGAGAAAATACGAAATACTACACATTTTTCCATACGTATTTTTACTTTCTCTACTACGTGAGGAGGTATTCCATTCCACCCAAAAATTCGATACCAATATTTCACCGGAAATACATGTTTTGAGGCCCCCTGAATACAAAAACGCTTTTTTGGAAAAAGGTCCGTGTATGTTTGTGAACAGCATAAGCAAAAATGAAAAGTCAGATATATACCACACTTGGTATTCAGGTTCAGGAGCTTTTTCAAGAAACTCCCCCCACCCCAGATTACCCTTTACATGGAACATTTTTCAAACATTTTAATTTTCTCAAAAATGGCTCTAACGATTTTGATTAAAATATCATATGTTTAAGACATTTTTATGACAAATGATTGTATATCTCGAATTTTCTGGGAATATCTCCAAAAGTATTCTTCGTTGTGAACGACTTTCACATAACTGGTAAACCATAAGAGATAGACAAAATTTTACTACACAAAAAATGTAGATCGCATTAAAATACATAATTTATGTCATATACATTTTTTTGAGTGAATCATTTTCGTGATATTGCTTGTTATTCCCTTAAATTTTCCAATACTTATATTCTCAAATGGGAATTCGTTATTCATTTTTTTCCTGGTAATGCAAAGAGAATGGAATACTCCACATAGGAACCAGCTCTTAAAACATTTGACTTTCGCTTAAAGCCTAGCAATTCCCCTTGCACCTACAAGAAAATTAGCAATAGGATTAACATCTCGATATCTCGATTAAAATAAAGCAAATGGAGAATAAGGTTTGTAAAAATAGTTTGTACAAGAGTAGAGAATGTCATGTGAGTGTAACACATCAGATTTTTAATGTTTTCTAGGCTTAGAGAAAAGCTTCAGTTCCTATGATGCATTGTTACGAAAGGCTGGCGTCCTGTTTTCCATGGCCTATGTTAATTCATTACCAGCGATGTTTTACTACGCTATGATGTCACAACTAGGTCAGAACGAGACAAAACGCCTGGCGTAGACAAATGCATACAATTGTTGAACAATTGGAGATGAAAGTTTTACAAATTCGAGGTGGAGATACCTTTAATCCAGATTGCTAGGTCACACTTGTCGACATAAACCTATTTCCATTGCGAAAATTTATGGTCTGATTTCACAGCAATGTTTCAATGCTTCTGTTCTGTGTAAATCACACTTAAAGCCTCTGAATTATAATTGTCAGCTGTAGTTATCTTGTTGGCCGACAGGCCGCTCTTTTGATTTATCCCTTTTATGGAACTGCGATGCTCATCTTCATGCATGGCCATAGCGCTTTCATAAATTTCAACACGCAAGCCAGCAACAATCAATCGATTTTATTGGATCTTTGTTGACGTCCTCTGTTAGAGCAAATGTCAGCGTTTACTTCATTAACATCATCCGTCTATTTCCTACAACAGATTTACAGTGTAGGGGAAGTATTGTATTTCACAGGAAATACACGTTTTGACGCTGCTGAATCCAACAAATTTAGAACAACCTCCATGTGTGTCTGTCTAAGAACAGCAAAACTAAAAAACGAATTAGTATATTATGAAACAACACTATAATTGTACAATTAAGATGCAAGTTTCATAATTTTTATATGAATGTCTTAATTACCACTATATCAAGTTGCATAGACTGTTTTAATCGACCATACTATAATTTCAAAACTTTGAGTTTTTACGCAGCATGATCAACAACGACAGAAAGATGTTTCCCTGTAACTTCCTTGATAGCTTCTGTCTGTACTATGAATGTTTCAAAAGAGCGGAGTTTTATGTGTGATGTCCATAGGCGGCAGCACTCTCATATGAAGTGTTCCTTTTGAAAAGTTTGTATTCATTATTTATTTTCTCAAAAATGGCCCTAACGATTTGGATTAAAATACCATTTAATAAGGATATTTACATAACAAACAAATCTTTAACTTTCTGGGAACAGTCTGTGAGTCCTATTTATTCTGAGTGTCTGTTGTATAATTGGTAAACGTAAAAGATGCAGATCTCGTTAAAGCACACAATTTATGTGGTACAAAATATTCTGTAGCGTTAACTATTTCCGAGATGTCCGTTATTATTGATTTGAATTTTTCCATCCAAATATTTGATAGCGCCAGAAGAACACGTTTTGAAACTTCCTGAGTATAAATATATAATTTTTGGAAAAAAGGTCTGTGTGCGCATAACTCAAAAACGAAAAGTGGGCTAAAAACCAAACTTAAAAACAACGGTTTTCAAGAAAATCTCCCATTCCAAACTGTCCTTTACGTAGAAATATTTTGATTATTATTCATTTTCTCAAAATTGGCTTTAATGATTTGATTAAAATATCACATATTTAAGATTTTACTGACAGAAAATTCAAGGTATGCATTTTATTTTTCATGTAAATATCTTGAATGTATGCCATTTTAATTCAGATCGTTAAGAGCCATTTTTGAAGAAATAAAAATTTTCGAAAAATGTTCCTTGTAAAGCGTAGATTGTAATGGGGGATTCTCTTCGAAATCTTTTTGTCGCATCTTTGGAAGGTACAAGTTTGGTATCTACCCGACATTTTAGTTTTTGAGTTATATTGTTCAAAGACACACATATACGTACCTTTTTCTAAAACTGAAACTTTTCCATTCAGGGGCCTCAAAACATGTATTTGCGGTGAAATCTTGATATAGAAACTTTTGTGGCATAGAATGCCTTTTCTACCCATTGTGTGGGTGGTAGCGAAGGTAAAAATGCGTAGACAGCGATTTTTCTCATCTCCAGAAACCGTTGAAGCTTTTAAACAACAAGTTTTTGAGATACCAACCTCTGAGTGGAAAAAATGTTCCACTGTTGGTTTGAACTCGTGCAAAACTGTAGGAATCTTAAAGGCGAACATTTTGAAAAGCAATAAAAACTTTGTTCCAAAAAACGTTTTAGTAAACACATAAAAGGAGGCCTCGAACATACTGTGGATTTTCCAAATTTCACAGATGCATTATCTTAAACACGTCCTGGTTACGAGTACTGCCGTTCATCCTGTGAAAGCCTTCTACCTGGTTATCGTAGGTTTGAAGGGTTTCGTCAAGTTAGAGCCGTGACGTAAATGCTAGTTACGAACAAAATTTGTTTACTTTCCAGAAATGCCTTGAGTAGTAAAACGTTGAAAACGTCTGTGATGTTATTGAAGCGAGTTCCGTAGTTAGCGAGAGCGTCCACGCAGTGAAAGAAAAAAAACGAAAGAAGACGCTGGTTCAATCGCCAGAAACCGCTCTCTCCGTGGAAGCTAAAAAGCTCCAGGCAATTCCGAAGCGGAGCGAAGCTGGTGAAGAAAAGAAGCGGTCGGGTTGTCCGCCTTCGCTTGTTTTCGCGCGAACATCCTCCTCCCTCTCTATGTGGCCGCAGGAACTAATTAGATGTACAATCGACGCTGATGAAAGGCAAACTTCCGTACTCTCGACCCTCTGGCGAGGCTTAGTATAGAGGGCTTCGATATTTTGAAAAGAGAACTCGGAGATTTTCATCTCAAGATGTTTGCCTCGTAACTGCAGACATGTATGTATGTGCCTCTCGGAAATAAAATATTCCTGTGGTACAAACATCCCGCATGGAATAAACATTGTAGTGTTATTGCTTTTCCTAGGCCTCGCTTACGGGACACAAGGATGCGCTTTCGCCCAGAAGTTATATTGGAGATTCCGGTGCAAATGCATTTTTTACTACCTTTCCTACCGAGTACAAAACTGGTATACAAGGTATTCCCTTCTACTAAAAAAATTTGAACTCGAGATTTTACCGAAACACATGTTTTTAAAACCCCGTGATTAAAAAAAGTAATTTCTAGAAAATGGTACTTTAGAAAATGCTAAGTTTGGATAAACACCAAACTTAGTATTTATGTTCAGTATCTGCAAAATATGTTACACAAAGATTTTCAAGTAAATCCCCCCACCCCAGATTACCCTTTACATGGAACATTTTTCAAAATTTTAATTTTCTTAAAAATTGCTATAACGACTTTGATTAAAATATCATATATTTAAGATATTTTCATGACAAATGAAATGTAAATCTCGAATTTTCTGGGAATGTCACCAAAAGTATTCTTCATTGTGAACGACTTTTGCATAACTGGTAAACCATAAGAGATGGACAAAATTTTACTATACAAAAATTGTAGATCGCGTTAAAATACACAATTTATATCATGTACATTTTTTGTTGAGTGAACCATTTTCGAGATATTGCTTCTTATTCCCTTAAACTTTCCAATACTTATACTTTTTCTCAAATTTTTTTATTCATTTTTTTCTGGTAATGCAAAGAGAATGGAATACTACACTTAGCAACCAGCTCTTAAAATACTTGACTGTCGCTTAAAGCCTACCAATTCCCCTTACATCTACAAGAAAATTAGCAATAAGATTAACATCTCGATTAACATGAAGCATATGGAGAATAAGCGTTTGTAAAAATAGTTTGTATAAGAGTAGAGAAAGTCATGTGAGTGTAACACATCAGATTTTTTTATAATCTTGTATAACTAGTAAACACTGCGCGATAGGTGAAAACGCACTTCACAAAAGACACAGATCTCTTTAAAATACACAATTCATTTTTGTGGAATTAAGCCATTTCCGAGATATCCATTGTTAAATGTTCACATTCTTCAATGTTTATCATTCTTTTGAAGTCCTGTCGACATTGAATTGTTTCTCGCGATGTCATGTAAACAGTATAGAATTTTAAGACAGCATATAGCGTCCAGTTGTTAAACATTTGACTATCGCTGTTCTGTTTGTGTCTTTAGCGAAATGTGTAATGTAGGTACTTCCGGAAAGATTATCTCCGTTAAAATGAAGTATGGATACGAAAATAAGCTTTAGTAAGAATAATTTGTATATTGAGGGTAGAGAAGGTCATGTGAATTTAACGCTCATATATTTTTCTCTGCTACTTTTAGTAAATAGATAGATAAGGCATCTTAAAAGGTAATATACAAACACTTAGTGCAAGGGTCACTGATCCCACATGCATATTTTATATACAAGTTAAATTTGAAGGAATGAAAGAAGTAAAAACAGAGATAGATTGTCTGTGACTAACTAGAGACAGCTTTAGCCAGCAAAGTGCCCATGTTTTGCCAGTTACACTGGTGAGCCAGTAGATCCCAACATGCCCATCTGTTACTAGCAAGAATTATGAATTTTTCTTCTTCTACTTTACGATTTAGACTTAAACTCGCTCCAAATTGCTGATACTACGGTTTTTTTTTTGTTTACCTGTTTTCCTTTTCCCTTGTGGGTGATAATTTAAAATGCCTCGTGTACCCTGTTGTCTGGCGTTCTGTCCAAGTGAGACTTTCAATTTTCTTTATATATCTTTATTGTGTTATTAAAATCGTATAGTTTTCGTTCTTCGCGAATCTTTATATTAGTTTTTCTGTCCAGTTTTGTATAACCTACTACATATCTCAAGAATATTATTTCTGTTGCATTTATTGTTTTGTTAATGTTGATATGTACAGATCCAAGTTTCCATCAAAATGTGATCGTAGTTATTGCCATAGACTTATACAATTTTATTAGCGAGTCTGGTTGCCTTATGCTTTAAGGCGCTTCTTAACGTTCCGGATAGTTAATTAAATTAGTCTATCTTTCCGTGCATATATACTTCGTTAGTGTAATATATTTTACATCCAGAAAATTAAATATTGACATTCATTCCAGGATCCTTTACTATCTTTGATTGGACTCGGAATACACCTCTATATACCAGTTTTATTTGTTAAATCTTTTTACCACTGTGTTCAACGCGTACGCCATCTTTTGCAGTTCCTCTTCCCTTTTTTGCAGCAGGGTCTGATCGTGTGCAAACAAAATTGTTCTTAATTTTTTCCTTTTTAATTTATTTTAAGTCGCTTGAACTCGCTAGTAATACCGCGACTCCATAAGGATACAAACCAACATTTCCCACTTGTAGTCTTTTTTTTTTCTTCATAATATTATTTCGTCCATTATATGTTAAAAAGTGCTGTTGATAGACGGCAACCTCCAACCGTAATTAGTACTGGCTCTCGCTGGTTTATTTCAATCAGCGTATCTTTAAACGAGTATTGTATTACTCTTATTACATATAATTGCGGAATTTCACTGTGAATTTAATGTTAAACTAGTTCTATCACTGTATAGAATACACCAAAATATAAACACAGTCTTCATCCAAACCAAGAGAATAGACAGATTCTCCTGCCAGAATCGACAGTCATTTTTCTGTACCCTCCAGGCTCCCAGTATTGATCTTTCCTTTCTTCCTAAGCTAAGTATATATGCCTCTCTAATAGAATTCAATTTTATTTCATTTGCTTCACTTAAAGAAGCTTTAATTTTACAATCTGATTCTATTTCCTGTTGCTTGATGTCTATTAGTCTTCTTTTGATACTTTCCATATGTTTTTGTGATTCGTTTCACCTGTGTCATACTGACATCTGAAGAAGTTTAATTTTAGGAGGAGTTGTATTGTAGTTCAACTGTTGGGGAACCGAACACTTGAAGTAGTTGCAACCGCGTGTGGTACAAAGTTTCCGGTAGCCTTCGCCCCAAATTTACTTTCCGGTGGCCTTTGTCCCAAATTAAGAATCAAATTTGTATTTTTGAATGTTTCTTTCAATATTATATATTTATGTTTGCCTCGGCTGCGTCAGTATTATTGTTAGAGACATGTTTCTCTTAGCAGGGTTATAATGCGACAAGAATGTAGGCTTACACAGATTTTAATTTTACTTCACTTTTATTAATGCTTGACACGATTTAAATAACACTTCACTGATATATAAAGCTGTGAGATTATTGATTAATTACTTGCACTTTTTAACAAGTAAACTATTTTTCTCTCACACTAAATACGTATTTAACTTCTGGAGGACACATCTCGCGTCCACTTAGGAACACTGTCTGCTAGCAACTCACTGATTTCTACCGCCTAAATTTGTAAATTTCTGTATTTCAAGTCTCTTATTGGCTATTCCTAATCCAATTGAATACTTTTATTTGACTTAAGCTTTTTTTCTGGTTGTTGATTGGCTATTTATAAACTATCTCAAAAATTACAATATTGCTGCTCCAAGAAGTACCAGTGGCATTATTGAACATTCTAATTCATTATTGCCTCAAGGTTACCTCATTGTTAGCAACTTTTAACCTATTATTCTCACAGCTCCTACATTATTAAATTACGTAATACATTCACATAGCATTATTAAACATGTACATAATAATATAAACATTAATACAATGACTGTAACATACATTTTATATTATACATATATTGCTTCAAGGTGGGCTGTTATTGAATTTATATATTATATAATTTGACTGAAATCATTTAAGTGTTAAAAAAACTGCCTCACCTCATGACTTTTCTCCTCAAACCTCTTTCTGGTTCAGCAGGCCAAAACCTACGAGACAGTATTCCTCGTATAACATTTGGAATGATTTCCCCAGCCTCATCCAGTGCTGCACTGCTTTAGAGGAAGTGTTGTATTTCACTCAAAAATTCGAACCCGAGATTCACCGGAAATGCACGTTTTGAGGTCCCCTGAATAAATGAAATTAATAAAAAAAGTATTTTTAGAAAAACTCCATCTGTGTTTATCTGTAAAACGAAATTCGTGAAATACCGAACTTTGTATTTACCTCCCAAATATGCCACAAGGAAGATTTTCAAGAAAATCCATGAAACCCAAATTACACTTTACATGGAAATTATTCGTTATTTTTATTTATTCTTTTAAAGAATTGCTCTAACTATTTTGATTAAAATATATTGTGTGACGCAGTGGTTATGACCTGGTGTTACGAAAAGTACTGAACTACTATTACAGGAGAGATTGGAGAAGTTCTGTGTTGGACGCCCTATGAGAAAGATATTGACAAAGGTCACAATTGTTTAAGATATTTTCAGGACAAAATGAATATGTTGAATTTTCTGGGAATAGCCTGTGAGCTCCTCTTCATTCGGATGCAACGTTCTATAGTTTTGTAGAACTATTAAACCATAAACTATATACAAAATTTCGCTACACCTAAACCATTTCCAAGATATTCTGTTGCTTTGAATTTTTCAATTCTTTGTCACTTTAGCACCTGCTCTCAACCTTCAGTTGTTTCTAGAAATGTTAAGGAAGGAGTATGGGTCCAGCCCACAGTGTCCCGCTTTTAAACATTTAGCCATCGCTTCGGTCTCCTGTATCTATCTTGTACTAGAACGAAATGTGTAATGAAACTACTTCTGTTTAGGTTAAAGTTTAACAAGAAGAGTAGTTTGTAGAAAATGTTTTATCAAGTGACCTCAAAAAGTGTACATATTTGAGGTGGAATCTATTAATAAATATTATATACAATAAAAACTAAAGCTTCTCGCCGGTTTGCAGTCAGTTACTCGTTAGAGATGGACAGAAAATATAGTATTAGCTAGTTATCCCATTAACGGTTACTAAAGTAACGGAGACGGTTAACGAGTCTGGATGATATCATTCACTATTTGTGCATTGGTATCGCTAATGCGTTTATATGGGTGAGATAGGGAATACCAAGGCTGATGCTAGACTAGACAGAGGTCGAGGAGCAGAGTATGGTTTATGTGAGAGTCATAGGTAAACGAGAGAGGCGTTAGGCTAGACAGAGCTAGAGGAGTAGAGTATGGTTTATATGAGAGGTATAGGAACAGGAGGAGAGGTTTTAGGCTAGACAGGCAGTGTAGCAGTAGGAATATGGACTTATATACAGGAGAGATAGGGAATAGGAGGTGCTAGACTTGAAAGCGACTTTAGACGTGAACTTAGTGGAAAACTGTTTCATGTCAATGTTCTAGACATGCCCATCACGTAACCTATTCAGGGAAAAGGTGACTCGTTCAGGGGAAAAAGGTGACTGCTCAGGGAAAAAGGAGGCCCGCAAAGGGAAAAACGTGAGCCATAAAGGGAAAAAGGTGACCTGCAACGGGAAAAGCTAACCCACTAACACTAAGAGGTAAGTAATTCAGATAGTATTGCAAGAGGCTGACTGGATCATAGCAGTGTATGATTTCACAGGTAATTCAGCTAGTATCGTATGTATTTAGGCTAATTCGTCTAGTAACATAGGATAGATTCCAGATGCTAACTGCATCATGGCTCTGCATGATTTCACAGATAATTCAGCTAGTATCGTAGGTATTTAGGCTAATTCAGCTAGTATCACAAGAGGATAGATTCTAGGGTTGGGTATAGCATAGTTTCATATTTCACAGGTAATTCAGAGGGTATCGTAGGTATTTAGGATAATTCAAGTAACATAGGTGTTTAGAGTAATTAAGCAAGCATTACAGGAGGGTAGGTTCCAGGGGTTGGTTATAACCTAGCTTCGTATTTCACAGATAGTTCAGGTAATATCGTAAGTATTTGAGGTAATCGACAGAGCTTCACAGATATTATTGATAATTTCGATCAGAGATTTGTATCACAGCTATTTAAGGTAAATGCAGATGATTCCGTTTGTATCAATGGTATTTGAGTCATTTTAACAGGTAATTCAGATAGTATCACAGGTGCTCGTGCTAATTTAGAGCAAGAATTCGTATCAGAGCTAGTTAAGGTAATTTCACATGATTCGGGTAGTATCACAGGTATTTAAATCACTTTCACAGCCAATTCAGCTAGTATCATGAGCATTTAAGCTAATTCAGCTAGTATCACAGGAGGCTAGATTCCAGAGGCTAACTGCATCATAGCTATGCATGATTTCACAGCTAATTCAGCTAGTATCGTAGGTATTTAGGCTAATTCAGCTAGTATCACAAGAGGATAGATTCTAGGGCTGGGTATAGCATAGTTTCATATTTCACAGGTAATTCAGAGGGTATCGTAGGTATTTAGGATAATTCAAGTAACATAGGTGTTTAGAGTAATTAAGCAAGCATTACACGAGGGTAGGTTCCAGGGGTTGGTTATAGCCTAGTTTCGTATTTTACAGATAGTTCAGTAAATTTAATAACTCCTAAACTAATTAATATAAAGACGCCAAATAAACTTTATTGCATTTATGTTATTAGGTAGTATCTTGTAGATGTGTAATTATACCTCACGTCCTGGGTTCGATCCTTAATTTTTAAATTTTCATTATCTCGGGAACTAAGTGAGGTAGAGGAGTGCACCAAAGCATGATTGATAGGTTCTGTACTGGGTGATTAATGCTGTATATAATTGTCGATCAGTTGTGCTTGGTTCGATTCCCCATCTTTTAATGACTTCCTTAATTTTCCTCTGTACACTAGAATATATCACTTAGATCGATGATGTAACTGCATACAGCTTTGTTTAACATGTCAGACTAATATTATAAATTATTTTGTTCCTGGTGTTCTGGGTTCGAATACCGATTCAATGAAATTTACTTGTAAAAATTTAATAACTCGTAATTTAATTTAGATAGACATGTCAAGGTAAACGCAAACAGAGTATCTAGTCCTTAAATATCGTTATCATGACAAATATTACTTTAAAGTACTCAGATCAAATCCCGAAGGGGTGATTTCATATATCTTCAAGCTTATGGATCATATCAGGTTCGAGTAAAGATTAAATGGTAGATGCTGATATTGGGGAGCTAAAATACATTTATTAAAAGTATTACCCGGTTCGATTTAGAAGCTTAGAATCTGTGTAACTATGGAAAAATTGCTTTTCTCGTGATTGTAGTTAAATGTAATGGGCTTTCTGTGAGAAGATGGAAAGGAAGAATTGTTAAGGGAATGAAAACATGAGATAATTAAGTAAATAAGGTGGACATCTTCTCGTTACCTTTTAAGCTTTTACTTTAAGTATTGTGATAATACAGCTGGAATTAACCTTGGTACAATAGGTGGTGATGGTGGTGGTAGGCTTTGAATTTGAAATATAGGTCTGAATGAGCGTGGGAGAATGCTTCTCTTGCTGGTGTGACAGCATAAGCAGGTAGTTATTAGACGATTTTAAACGTGTTTGATGCTGTCAGACATTCTGTCTCTGGGTGTGACGTCATAAACATCCTGTCTCTAGACTTGAGGTTATATGGCTGGGGGTTAATACACGTTGAGCGATCATATACATCTGGTTATGAAACGAGTTTATGATTGATCTAAAAGGTTCGTGCTCCCTCTATAAATATGGTGATCTAGGGCATTGGACTTCATTGTGCTAATTAGTCTTGAGGTGTTAACATCGTGTTCTCTCCAAGAATAATCAGCTTTCTAAAGTGGTGTCAAGGTGAAGAGGTCTACATTTCGTTGATCAGTGATTAATACGTTATTACATCAAGAATAAAGATGAATAACTCAGCGTATAAGGATATTATTCCAAGCGCTACTGGATATGCATGCGGAAAATGTGGGAAGAAGTTCCTCTGAGGTTATGACAAGAGAAGACACGAGATGAGCTGCAAGAAGCTCTTCAAATGTAAACATTGTAATGTAACCTTCAAAGATGGTTATAAGGGGCAGCGACACGAAGATATATGTGAAATAAGCAGCCCTCAGAAGAAAAGAAGATTGGAGCCAACTAAACATCAGTTGCTGTCAACAATGGAGGACTGTGATATGAAAGAATACGAAACTTCATTCGAAGGACGATTGAAATCGTATTTTATACGATGCGAATCAGCTAAGGACCTAAATATGTATCTGCAAGAGGCAAAACAACGTATAATCCAGGCTGTGCATAAAGAGCTTAGCATTCATAAGAGTGTTAAAATTAATCTGCTGGCTGAGTGTCGATTTGTTAACAGTACTGGAGAAACCTGTGACAAAACATTTAAAACACGGAATCAAGCTGTGTTTCTAGAAACAAATCTGGAGTCAACGATTGAAGTGAAATTCAAGAAATTGGTGACTGAAATGGAGGAGTCTCAGCTTAAGGGTAGCATCTGGGCTTTGGTTGCTGTGGAAGGAGTTCGACTTCGTATCAACAAGTACAACCCGTTACGAGGAAGTAGATACATACCACTACCGTCATCTGTCGGAGCTAAAGAAGCGTGTATAAACATTCAGAGCTTTACCGACGAGAAATGTTTCATGTACTCTATATTAGCTAAATTCATAGGGAAGGATGCGCAACGTGTGAGCAAATACAAACAACTTCAAGATAAGTACGACTTCAGCTGTGTTTCCTACCCTACTCCACTTTCTCAAATACCTAAATTTGAGAAGTTTAACAAGATATCTATTAACGTTTTCGGGCTGGATGAGAAGCACGAAGTGTATCCGATAAAGGTTGCTGATATTGAACTACCTGAACATCGCGACCTGCTACTATTGAATGATAGTAGTGGAAAACATCACTACGTGTATATAAAGAATTTTGAGAAACTCGTTCGACGCCAGAAAACTAACCATAATGGACGGGTTTATACTTGTAAGCGCTGCTTTACACATTTTGATGACCAGAGCGGACGAAGTGGACAGGAAAAACTACAAGAACATGCAGCAGTCTGTATTCATCATGGTGTTGCAAGGGTAGTTATGCCTACCAAGGAGAAATCAATTGTACAGTTTAAAAACGTTGAGAGGATGCTGAAAGTACCTTATGTCATCTATGCGGATTTTGAGAGTATTCTCACTCCATGCCATACGTGTATACCCAATCCTGAAACTTCCTATACAACCCCTTATCAAGAGCACACACCAATGAGCTTCTGTGTTTACGTGAAGCCTACATCCAGTGTTGAACATCTCGAAACTGGTCTTCCTAAGCAACCGTATGTGTATCGTGGTGCTGATGCTGCTCAGAAGTTTATGCTGTACCTGACATCTCTTGCAAAAATGATTGGTAATATATACAAATCTGCTAAGCCTCTGAAACTTACGGATCAACAGCAAAAGGATTTCGAGTCTTCTACGACATGCTACTTGTGTGGAAAACCCTTTACAGAAGAGAACTATAAAGTACGCGACCATGATCACATCAGCGGTGAATATCGTGGAAGTCTTCATAATGAATGTAATTTAGCCTGTAAAACACCTAAATATATACCAGTCTTCATGCATAACCTTAGCGGATATGACTCTCATTTCATTGTTAAGGAGCTGGGTTGTACAAGTGAACGTGTGGAGGTAATTCCTAACTCTGAAGAAAGCTATATCTCATTCACCAAGTATGTAGGAGATATAAAGCTTCGATTTGGATAGCTTCCGATTCCTCAGTACAAGCTTGGATAAGTTGGTAAAAAATCTAACCTCGTATCCTGAAACGCTAAAGTACTTTGGAGAAGACAAATTGAAGTTGATGAACCGTAAGGGTGTATTACCCTATGATTTTGTTACGTCATGGGATGTCCTGAACGAGACCTGCTTGCCTCCTAAGGACTACTTCTACAATAGATTAAATGAAGAAGAAATTACTGATACTGACTACGATCATGCTAGAAATGTATGGGAGCTGTTTAATGTGAGAAACCTGGGAGAGTACAGCGATCTCTACTTATCTTCGGATGTACTTCTCCTAGCTGATGTCTTTGAGACGTTCAGAGAGCAAACCCTTAAAACACACAAAGTTGATCCTGCCCATTATTTTACCTCTCCAGGTCTTACATGGGACGCCATGTTACTGTATACTGGAATTAAGCTGGAGCTGTTACAAGATTATGATCAACTACTCATGGTGGAATCAGGTATAAGAGGAGGTTTATGCCAAGTTTCACATCGGTATGCTGAGACTAGTAACACTTATATGGATAAGTTTGATCTGTCGAGACCAACCCAATTTATCACATACGAGGACGCTAATAACCAATATGGGTGGGCAATGTGTCACGCTCTTCCTTTTGGTGGATTACAGTGGGTGTCACCTGAAGAAATCAACTTAGAAACACTACAAGAAGATGATCCTCATGGGTACATAGTAGAAGTCGACATCGAGTATCCTGCTGAACTTCACGATCTATACAACGATCTACCTTTCCTGCCAGAGTGTATGAAACCATTGGAATCATCTACAAAGAAACTGATACCTCATCTTGGACCTCGAAAGAAGTATGTAGTGCATTACATGGCTTTGAAGCAAGCTCTTAGTCATGGACTACGACTAACAACAATCCATCGTGTGCTACAATTCCGACAGTCTCAGTGGTTGAAACCTTATGTGGAATTTAACAACAGGCTACGACAACAAGCTGCAAATGATTTCGAGAAGGATCTCTACAAGCTCTTTAACAACGCTATGTTTGGAAAAACTATGGAGAACCTGCGTAACCGTATGGATATACGACTGGTGACCAATGAAAAAACTCTAGAGAAGCTGATCGCCAAGCCTACGTTTATCGACAGGACGATATATGCTGATAACCTAGCTGCTGCATATATGGCCTCTCGTCAGATTGTATTCAACAAGCCTATATACATTGGTATGAGTGTGTTGGACATCTCCAAGACATTAATGTATAACTATCATTACGACGTTTTGTTGCCTTATTATGGAGCTGAAAACCTGAAGCTTATGTATAAGGACACTGATTCGTTCATTCATCGTGTAACAAGTGAAGATGTGTACCAGGACAAGCTACGTTTTCTTGAGCATCTCGATACAGCTGATTACCCTGCCAACCATATATGTTACTCTACTCAGAACAAGAAGGTATTGGGAAAATTTAAAGATGAGGCTAATAGCAAAATCATCCTACGCTTTGTTGGACTACGTCCTAAGATGTATGCCTTAGATATTCAAGGGTCAATGATAAGAAATATTAAAGGTATAAAACGTAGCGCTATTAAGCAGTACATTTCGTTTGACAGCTATACAGACTGTCTTAAAACCTGTGAAATCATCAGAACACCTATGAATCTGATCCTATCACGAAAGCATGCTCTTGCTACAGTGCAAGTGAATAAAATTGCATTGACTCCGTTTGATGATAAAAGAATTATTGCTGAGGATGGGATAACGACATATGCG
This sequence comes from Deroplatys truncata, assembly GCA_030765065.1. Lineage (NCBI taxonomy): Eukaryota > Metazoa > Arthropoda > Insecta > Mantodea > Mantidae > Deroplatys > Deroplatys truncata. Next base: position 270,044,871 of record CM060976.1, read on the forward strand.
TATGGACATTATGCCATTACAACCAGTGCTTAAAAGAATGTAAGTTAAAGATAAAGATTTTCTCGTGAGTCTACAATCTTAAAAAAGGTTATCTGTGTGCTGTATATGCAGATAGCTGACGCCTGATGAAGAAAGAAGAAGATGGAAGGGAAGGTGGTACCCCTGCCATTAGGAGCAATCCTAGTGCTAGTCTCTAGCCTAGATAAAAGGGGAGAGACATCTACAACGAAGTAAAATAAAGGTATGTTGACGTAAATCTTTTCAATTTGTGAACCAATATGCAGTTTATCCCTCTCCGCATCGTACAATAACTGCTTAACATATAATAAGTTTGTAAGATTTAGAAAAAAGTATATAAATTGTTGTAACGTTGGATGAGAAATGTTTTATAATTTAATTACTCTCTATATTACCATGAGTACCTGTGATACTAGTTGAATTGCCCGTTAAAATGACTTAAATACCTGTGATACTACTCGAATCAAGTGAAATTACATTAAATAGCTCTGAAACGAAACCCTGATCATTGAATCGAGCCACCTGTGATACTAGCTGAGTTACTCTAAACACCTATGATGCTTGAATCGTCCAAATACCTAGACACTATCTGAATTACCTGTTAAAATGACACAAATACCATTGATACAACCTGAATCACCTGCATTTACCTTAAATAGCTGTGATGCAAATCTCTGATCGAAATTATCATGAGCATCTGTGAAACTATGCTGATTACCCAAATACTTACGATATTACCTGAACTATTTGTAAAATACGAAACTAGGCTATAACCAACCCCTGGAACCTACCCTCCTGTAATGCTTGCTTAATTACTCTAAACACCTATGTTACTTGAATTATCCTAAATACCTACGATACCCTCTGAATTACCTGTGAAATATGAAACTATGCTATACCCAACCCTGGAATCTAACCTCCTGTGATACTAGCTGAATTAGCCTAAATACCTACGATACTAGCTGAATTAGCTGTGAAATCATGCATAGCTATGATGCAGTTAGCCTCTGGAATCTATCCTGTGTTACTAGACGAATTAGCCTAAATACATACGATACTAGCTGAATTAGCCTAAATACCTACGATACTAGCTGAATTACCTGTGAAATCATGCATAGCTATGATGCAGTTAGCCTCTGGAATCTAGCCTCCTGTGATACTAGCTGAATTAGCTTAAATGCTCACGATACTAGCTGAATTGGCTGTGAAAATGATTTAAATACCTGTGATACTACCGAATCATGTGAAATTACCTTAACTAGCTCTGATACGAATTCCTGCTCTAAATTAGCACGAGCACCTGTGATACTATCTGAATTACCTGTTAAAATGACTCAAATACCATTGATACAAACGGAATCATCTGCATTTACCTTAAATAGCTGTGATACAAATCTCTGATCGAAATTATCAATAATATCTGTGAAGCTCTGTCGATTACCTCAAATACTTACGATATTACCTGAACTATCTGTGAAATACGAAGCTAGGTTATAACCAACCCCTGGAACCTACCCTCCTGTAATGCTTGCTTAATTACCCTAAACACCTATGTTACTTGAATTATCCTAAATACCTACGATACCCTCTGAATTATCTGTGAAATATGAAACTATGCTATACCCAACCCTGGAATCTAACCTCCTGTGATACTAGCTGAATTAGCCTAAATACCTACGATACTAGCTGAATTACCTGTGAAATCATGCATAGCTATGATGCAGTTAGCCTCTGGAATCTAGCCTCCTGTGATACTAGCTGAATTAGCTTAAATGCTCACGATTCTAGCTGAATTGGCTGTGAAAATGATTTAAATATCTGTGATACTACCGAATCATGTGAAATTACCTTAACTAGCTCTGATACGAATTCCTGCTCTAAATTAGCACGAGCACCTGTGATACTATCTGAATTACCTGTTAAAATGACTCAAATACCATTGATACAAACGGAATCATCTGCATTTACCTTAAATAGCTGTGATACAAATCTCTGATCGAAATTATCAATAATATCTGTGAAGCTCTGTCGATTACCTCAAATACTTACGATATTACCTGAACTATCTGTGAAATACGAAGCTAGGTTATAACCAACCCCTGGAACCTACCCTCCTGTAATGCTTGCTTAATTACCCTAAACACCTATGTTACTTGAATTATCCTAAATACCTACGATACCCTCTGAATTACCTGTGAAATATGAAACTATGCTATACCCAACCCTAGAATCTATCCTCTTGTGATACTAGCTGAATTAGCCTAAATACCTACGATACTAGCTGAATTATCTGTGAAATCATGCAGAGCCATGATGCAGTTAGCATCTGGAATCTATCCTGTGTTACTAGACGAATTAGCCTAAATACATACGATACTAGCTGAATTACCTGTGAAATCATACACTGCTATGATCCAGTCAGCCTCTTGCAATACTATCTGAATTACTTACCTGTTAGTGTTAGTGGGTTAGCTTTTCCCGTTGCAGGTCACCTTTTTCGCTTTATGGCTCACGTTTTTCCCTTTGCTAGTCAACCTTTTTCCTTTGCGGGCCTCCTTTTCCCTGAGCAGTCACCTTTTTCCCCTGAACGAGTCACCTTTTCCCTGAATAGGTTACGTGATGGGCATGTCTAGAACATTGACATGAAACAGTTTTCCACTAAGTTCACGTCTAAAGTCGCTTTCAAGTCTAGCACCTCCTATTCCCTATCTCTCCTGTATATAAGTCCATATTCCTACTGCTACACTGCCTGTCTAGCCTAAAACCTCTCCTCCTGTTCCTATACCTCTCATATAAACCATACTCTACTCCTCTAGCTCTGTCTAGCCTAACGCCTCTCTCGTTTACCTATGACTCTCACATAAACCATACTCTGCTCCTCGACCTCTGTCTAGTCTAGCATCAGCCTTGGTATTCCCTATCTCACCCATATAAACGCATTTTTCTCCCTGAACCGTCGCATCTGCCCTCGTTTTCCCTATCCTTTCCCATATAAACGCAAAAACTGCGCTCGATCTCTCTATATATACCTACTGTGCAGTGTACCATATTGTTCATGACACGTTGAAATTTCGTAAAGTTAGTGCTCGCTGGGTGCCTAAGAACCTGACAGACAACCACAAGGGCCAGCGAATGATGACGAGCTTGGATCACCTAACGTGGTACACCTCAGAAGGGCATGACTTTCTGAAAGGAATCGTGGGCATATCACTACACGCCCGAAACGAAGCAGGCAGAGTAATAGACTCTAAAGTGTGTCCTGTTATTCCTATCCACATGACTAAAGAACATCTTCTGACCTATGGAATATAACTGGTATCACCCATATCATATATAGTGCAGGAATATTCATACCTGGTTATACGCACGCCATGAGCTTTCGCCAACAGATGTATATAAACTCTTCGCCAAACTATCTGACAACATACAGATAAACTATGAAGACCTTTCTTCCGATGCTCCTACTAAACTGGATGGACACCTAGCTAAACAGTGCAAGTCGTCAGATGCAATAAATGCCAAGACGGTTACCTGTCCACACATCACAGACACGTTGGAAATCGATGTAACTAATAAAAAAGCAGAAATGAGTGAAACTGCCATTAAACACACAGAAAACACGACTGCAGAACCTATTTGTAGTGAAGAAAACGGCGCCTTCCAACCTGAACCTCTTCCAACTCCATTGCTACAACCTAACACAGCACCTTAAGACAGGTTTCAAACATAACGCCCTAAAATGGTCTATATCAACTTCCAGTAAACATACTGAACCTCCAATCGATACCGACCAAAACTTGTCTGACTCATCATTAATAAGTCTAGATGAGCCAGAACAAACCGAACGTAACCTAGCAACCAAACAATACATAAAAAATCCAAAAATACTGACACTCTGTCGCTCATAAATGAGCAGATATCTGTAATACAATGTGCTATGGAAGACAGACCCACTGACTGTTTAAAGCCACTTTCAGTTCTAAAGCTTTCTTGAGAATACAGTTGGGGCATCTGGTGTAGTATCAGTTCCGCTTTGCTACACTGATGACTTGAAAGGACTCCTGGATACAATAAAACAATTCCATCCTTTGTTCACTAATAAAATTATGAAAAACCGAAGTATCCGTATAGAAAAGAAACTGTTTTTCCAAATATACAAGAACAACGCATCCTCTTAAACATTTCTGTAGTCCAAGATTCCTCTAAACAAATTAACAAAGAAGTTTAAAAAAACAGTAATTGTTTGTGCCCAAGAAGCTAATTTTAAGCATGACTATGTTGTTCCATTACGAGGTTACACATTTTATAATAAAAATGAAGAAGAATATATACATGCCAGCTGTGGGGTTGTCACATGTGTTAAAGAAACACTCCCATAACATGCTATGTCGTTCAACACTGGCCTAGAGGTTACAGTAACTGCAGTTCTTTTGACCATAGAGTTATATATTTATATCCCCAACAGCCACAATTTAGATCTTGTAAAACCACATGGCCTCACTCAACAATTACCATATACTCGGAGACTTCAACAGTCACAATACAACGTGGGGATGCCAATCCAAGAGGAAAACTCATTGAACAGTTTGTAAATGATTTAGTATAGCCCTACTTATACTTTTTGGAAGTACCCGTTTCAATCTAGTGTAGGAACTTCCAGATCTATAGATTTAAGCTTGTGTTCATTAAACATATCAGATTTGTTTGAATGTTCAATTTACAAAGAACCTCGAGGTAACACCGACCACTTTCCTGTTATTCTTACTCATCTGAATGACAGTCCACAGAATACCACATTCAGACAAAACTTTAACTTTAAAAAAGAGAATTGGAACACATTTAAGCTTTTTGTAGCTGAAGAAATATCCCAGCTTACAGCTGTATACGACTTTATTCACAATAACACTAACGAAATCATTAAAATATTCAGCGAATTTATTCCCAAATATGCACATATTTATATACCTAAAGTAACAACCCCTTCCAAAAAAACTGTTCCTTGGTTGAACAGTGAATGCAGAAAAGCTATCATTTCCAAGTATGAAACATAGTATCAATACAGATGCCACACTACTGAAGAAAAAATCTTAAATACCTCCAAGCAGGAGATAAAGCAAGAAGAACTATTAATCAAATCAAAAAGGAATTATGACTTAATTTGGTCATATCCTTAAATCATCGATCCCCTCAGAAAACATCATGAGGAACCATACAGAAAGAGAATCAGATTTAAATATAACAACGAAATTATTTTACAAAATCCTGACACTACAGTAATAAAGTATCTGATATCTTAGTAGATTTATGTGCAAATAAAAGCCCATTCTGGTATACTGACGGTTCTAGAACCAAATCAGGAAAGGGGGCTGGGCTTTACGGTAATAGAACCCAAATTCTTATAGTCTGGGTACCTTAGCTACAGTTTTCCAGGCTGAGGTTTATGCAATCCTAGCCCGTGTCATGGAAACCATTAAAGGAGATATAAGAATGGAAGTGTTTTTATCCTCTCATATAGTCAAGCACTTGCATCACCATCAATAACATCAAAGCTCAGAATGCCGGTAATCCTTAATGACACTGGCTGAACACAATAAGGTTCAACTTATATGGGTGCCAGGACACACAGGTATACCAGACAATGAGAAAGTAGATGAAGTAGCCAAGATTGGTAGCGAAACCCCATTTTTGGGTCCGAAGCCTGTACTGGGGGTGTCCTACAGACCAGTGAAACAGGCTATCAAGTGCTGGGCTCCAGCATAGCACAAGAACTACTGGAACTCCATTGAGGGTTGCAGACATTCCAAGTTGTTTATTGCAGAGCTGGACAACAGCAGGGCAAAGTGTCTGCGCGGTCTAAGTAAAAGAAGGCTTGCATGGGCAACAGGATTCATTACAGGACACTGTGCCCTAAAGTTTAATCTATACAGATTGTCCAACAACCCTATCTGTAGTAGATGCCAAGAAGGAGATGAGATTATTACTCATCTGTTGTGTGACTGCCCTGCTCTTGCGAATCAAAGAGCAAGTATTTTTGGCAATCACTTTACAAAGATAGATGAACTATCGAAAGCCTCAGTTAGCAGTCTGGTTAAGTTCATAACGAGCAACAGACTACTTAACTGATGAAAGGGGGGATGCGCAATAGATTTTTAAGGTCGCAGTGCTTGGGCATAAAACCCACCCCCTTTTTCAAAATAGAAACTAGAGAAACTAGCTTTATTTGCATTTGCAGCATCCGATTCTAGTTATGAGGACGAATTCAAAGCTTTTGACTTGCTACCTGACGAGGCTGACAGTGGCAATGCCGAAAACTTCGATGAGACCATCGAATATAATGAGAACAAAAATGTTCTCGCAACATGCAAAGTTTCCAGCCCTGGGCTAGATAATATAATTATGATCTACTGAAACAGCTTCCCACTGAAGGACATACATATCTTCTTGAAATATTCAGTCATATCCGGTCTCCTAGACTATATCCTGACGTTTGGAGTTATACAATAATAATACCCATACCGAAAACTAACAAACACCTCACATTACCAAGCAATTACAGGCCTCTAACTCTTACATGTACAATGTGCAAAATTCTAGAACAAATAAGACACAAGAGACGACGTTCGTTTATTTCTATCTGAATCACAATACCGCTCCACTACAGACTGTTTAATCACGATTGATACTGAAATAAGAGATGCCTTTCTCCACAATCAACATCTTCTTCTAGTTAGTTTAGATATACAAAAGGCATATATCATGAAAGGGAGAATACACACACTTTAAACTACGCAACATAAAATCTCAGGCAACATGTTTTATTTCCTTCAGACCTTCCTCCAGCAACGCATCATTAGAGTACGTGTGAACGACAAATTTTCCGAGGAAGTAAGGTTAGACAATAGTGTACCCCAAGGTTCCATGCTCAGCGTTACACTTTTCCTCCTGGCAATAAATGATATAATCTACACTATTCCTCCCCCTGTGAAAGCATGTATCTATTTGCAAACGATCTGACCATTTTCTGTAAAGGCGGCGGTATCTCAACGACCCAAGTTTTGCTACAAGACACTGTCAAGAGAATATAAATTTAGACATCGCAAACAGGGTTCAGATTCCCTCAAAAAGTCAGATGTACTTGTTTTACTAAAGGTCCAGTTGTAGCGGGAAAGAGTCGGTCCTATGGTTGATGCTATTTGCTGCAGTGTTGCTCCTCGGCTATAGATGCTCGTCGGCTGTTGAATTTTCCCATTCTAGGTTATCCCTATATCTATATCTAACTCAGGTTCTCGTGGGTGAGGCAAATTAAAAACATACTTCATTTCCCTTAATCAGTGTAGCTTATTAACCATTTAAGTATCTATGGGAGGCTAGCTTTTGCCATTATTCCAATCCCACCACTTTAAATAAGTCAGGAGCCTAACTATCTGCACACGCACTCCCACCCATATGCACACACACACATGCATTTGTCGCTATGAGCGTAACACTTCGTGTCGACGAAAATTCTAGAAGATAGAGAGTGGGCTCTGGGGCCTTGTTTGTCCTTATATACCTGAGCCTAGTGACGCTCACCTCTGCATTTCAAAATGTAACGACATTTCTAATTGGTCCTCAGACCGCGTTACCTTAACATGCATGAGAATATGTTACTCCAAATTCGTGCGCTTACGCGTCATCCTGGCGCATTGTGAAGCGGGTTCAATATCTCCGTCTCTTTCTTTTCTATATCTGTCTCTTTCTATTTCTCCCGGCCGTTACCGGTTCCCTGCTTGTTGGCTTGGTGAAAGGTGTGCTCTACTTAGAATTATGTTTTTCATGGAATTTTGCTAGCTCGCCCGTTTCTTACAATTTGCTCTGCACAAATGTTGAATGTTGAATATTTTAACATGTTTCTTGGTGAATTATATTCTTACTCTACAATTCTTATATATGTATGGTATATCCTCTTTCACAGTGTATTTTCCAAACCTAACCATTAACCTACATGAAAATCCAGTGAAACAAGAAAACAAATATTTGGGACCTATCTTGGACCGCAACCTACTGGAAGACACACATTACGAACATAAAGGAGACTGTCTGAGACGCCTAAGCTTCCTAAAACCCTTATCACACAGTAGCTGGAGTTCTGATCAACATATTCTACAGCTGATCTACCAAGCATTAATCCTAAGCAAACTTGATTATGGAGCTGTTGTGTACAACTCTGCAACACCAACGCTGCTTAAACAGCTCGACGTAATTCAAAGTTCAGCTATCAGAATTATATTAGGGGCATATCGTACCAGCTGAGTCTCTAACCTATTGATAGAAGGCCACTAACCACGGCTAAACATCAGGAGAATACAATTAAGCATAAAATACGGAATTAAAATAGCAGTACGATTACATTCAAATATTCAGTGTTATATTTTCCCAAATATGGAAAACACAAGACGTGCCATACTCAGAAAGACTCGTTACCTTCCCATAAACAACTTGCTAACTACTTAAATACTCATAACATAAAAATCCCTACCATGATGACCAGGTATTTTTACGATAGCCCACCTTGAAAACTCAAAGTTCCCAAGATATACTTGACCTACCATTTGAGGCAGTATTTTTAACACTTAAATGATTTCAGTCTAATTATATAATATATAAATTCAATAACAGCCCGCCTTAAAGCAATATGTGTATGTAACAATATATAAAAAGTGTATATTACAGTCATAGTATATGTTTATATTATTGTATACATGTCTAATAATGTTATCTGAATATATTACATAATTTAATAATGTAGGGGCTGTGAGAATAATAGGTCAAAAGTTGCTAACAATGAGGTAATAATGCGGTAACCTTGAGGCAATAATGAATTTGAAAGTTTAACAATACTACTTGAAATTCTTGGAAGCAATAATGTAATTTTTGTGACTGTTTATAAATAGCCAATCAACAACCAGAAAAACCTTTAGTTAAATGAAGGTATTCTATTGGAGTAGGATTAGCCAATCAGAAACTGCAATATAGCAAAATTTACAAATTCAGAAGCCAGTTGTTTGTAGACAATGTTCCTAACCGGACGCGAGATGCGTTCTCGAGACATTTAATACGTATTCAGTGTGAGACGAAAAATAGTTTACGTGTTAAAAACTGCAAGTAATTAATTAAAGAATCTCACAGCTCTCTATATCAGTGAAGTGTTATTTAAATCGTGTCAAGCATTAATAAAAGGAGTGAAGTCAAGTTACAATCTGTGTAAGCCTACATTCTTCAGTCACACCACTCCCTGCTAAGACAGTCATGTCTCTAAAAAAATATAAATACTGACGCAGCCGAGGCAAACATAAATATCTAATATTTATAACAGTAAAAATTACAAGGTTAATATTTTTTAAACATTTGGGGCGAAAGGCCACCGGAAAGTACGTTTAGGGCGAAGGCTACGGAAACGTTTTACCATACGTGCGTTGCTGCTACTTCAAGTTCGGCTCCCCAACATAAGAACTACAATAATACATCTTATTCAAACTGGCTTTCCATACGTACTAGCAACAAAAATTCTTCAAATTGGCTCCCAAAGTGTGGGGTAAATAACAATACAACTAAATAACTTACTTCAAATTTCACCAGAAATCTAACACTGCTGCAAATATATACTAAATATTATTCCATGAAATGTGCAACAATTTCCCCAACTATAAATTTCTATACAACGACGGTTCAAAAACCGACCGTGGTACTGGTCCTGCAATAAGAACTCCTGATAACATTCTACAATATCTACGCCATTTATCAATCACTTGCTTGCATTTTGATAACTCATCCCAACTACTAAGTATCTTAATAGCCTGAAGAATTATCTACAGACAATAAGTTAGTACAGAATACCAAGACACTAATCAGTAACACCTCTGCCGCTAGTAGTTTTCCTTTGGATTCCTTCGCATAATGCAATTATAGAGAACGAAAGTGCTGATGAAGATGACAAAGATGAAGATCATAATCCCACACTCTGAAGTTCTAAACCATTTCTCCAAAATACCAATGGAGTCAACAACCAAGTGCGAAGAAGATCCACCGCTCTCCACCAAGACACAAGAAGGAACATGGGTAGGTATTGGTCACTCCAAACTCACTAACTCATATCTTCTCTCACGACAGATGCAGCCAACATATGACCTATGCCATAGTAACATCAACATCTACCACCTCCTCATAGAATGTGATAAATACAAGAACAAACGGAAATAACACGGGACATCCCTACAACCTTCATATGGGGTTCAATATAAACTATGTGCTCTACCTTAATCAACTCTAATCCGTATAAGGTTATACACAAAGATGTAAACATAATGTAAACTTGACTAAAATATTGTTGCTAATATGAATGTAAATGTTTGATTGTATGATTTTGTATTTGTTAAGAATGTGTTGGTCAAGTTATGACCTCGAAGTTAAAACAACATTAAATAAATTATATATATAATATGTCCCACAGTGGTCATCAATTCTCATGCCACAACATATTGAGGCAGTATTTTTAACACTTAAATGATATCAGTCTAATTATATAATATAAAAAAATAGCAGCCCGCCTTAAAAGCAATATGTGTATGTAATAATATATAAAGTGTATGTAACAGTCATTGTAGTATGTTTATATTATTATGTACATGTATAATAATGTTATGTGAATGTATTATGTAGTTTAACAATGTAGGAGCTGTGAGAATAGAAGCAAGTTGCCTTCCGTAGCAAACAGAACTACAAAGTAAAAAGCCGAAAGTTGCTAACAATGAGGTAACCCTTGAGACACCAATAAATTAGAAAGTTTAATAAGGCTACTAATAGTTCTTTGAACAATATTAATGTAATATTTAAAACAGTTTATAAATAGCCAATCAAAAAGTAGAAAAGTTAAAGTTACATAAAAGTACTCTGTTGGAGTAGGCTTAGCCAATCAGAGACTTGAAATAGAGGAAATGTGCAAATTCAGGCGGCAGAAGCTAGTAGATTGCGTACCCGAGCAGTTCGGTACTGGTTCAGTGTGAGACATAAAAGTTCATTGCGGTGAGAATAATATAACGTTTACGTGTTAAAAGTGCAATTAACAATAATCTCACAGTTCTATAGTAGGATATATCAGTGAAGTGTTATTTAATCGTGTGAAGGATTAATAAAAAAAAGTACAATACAATTATAATTTGTGCAAGCCTTGTTCTGTAGCCACACCAGTCCTGTTAAGAGATACGTGCTTTACAAATTACTAATGACACAGCCGAGGTATACATACATACGCATATATAATGTATAAATAAACATTAAAATAAAAGTTAAATTTTAAACGTGGGGCGAAGGCCAACGGAAATGTAAACGTGGGGCGAAGGCCACCGGAAAAGTAAACGTGGGGCGAACACTCCTAGAAACAACCCCCCGCAAGTTTGGTATCCATAATGTGGTGCAACAACAACAAAACCCCTTCAAGTTCGTATCCTATGTGGGGCTGCAACTAGTGCAACATTTACCGCTTAGAATACACAAAACTACGTATCCTAATTTTAATACCAATTGCTGCACTTTAATATTTGAATATAAAATTGATGTATTTAAATGTTACAATGTTTCAACTCAGAATTCATTCATATTTATAATTTGAATTGATACAAATTGTTTAAAAATGGGGCCCTAACATAACCGCCCTTAATTTTCTGGCTTTCAACGCCACTTATAACAAGGTTAGTATTACTTATAGTGGATGTTAATATCAGTAAGTAATGTAGGAATTACGGGACGAAAAAAAAAAACCCGTGTAATAGAAATATGGGAAGCATGCATACACACGATCCGTGACCTCACCGCAGACGATCATACTGTACTCTATAGCAGTATTATAGTTCAGCAACTTAGAAAAAAAACCTTGGGAGGGGTAACTCACCTGGCCATGTATTCCCCCTCTCTAACTGCCTTGGGTGGGCATGACTCTGAGTCGCTGTTTAAGCAGCGCACGCCATAATTTCTCCTATCCCGTGTTTTATTTTATTTTATTCTCACAAAATCGTTTATCGCACCACTGTTGTAACTATCCAACTGTAGAGGCAGAACTAAAGACACAAAAGCATTGCAACAAAACTACTGTGTTTGTAGATTGCCTTGACAGGCCACGTTTAGCGGATGTGAAAACAAATGTTTGCATATAACTAGCGACAGCATTTCACGTACATGCGGTATTATCATGGGATATCTTCCAAAGGTTAATTCAATTTTTTATGATATTTCACCATCTATCTCTGGAAGGAAAAAAGTTCCTCGATTATTGATTTTCATAATACAAATTATTTCAATTAAAATTTTACAAGGAAAACTAGCGTTTTTAATTTTTTTACAGGGAGACCAACATCATCATTTCGAAATTGTGCTCTTTAACGTGCCTCTTACAGAAATGGAATAAGGATTTTAGTTTTGAGTTATCACGACATAAACAAAATCCTATTAAATTTTTCTACACTATAAAATTGCTACTCACAACAGTGACGTGACACTTGTTTCCCGCGTATCAGCCCACTTCCCCTTTAAGACACCTCATTGAATAGCTCAGTAGCTGAAAAGGAACAGACAAGCGGAGTGGGATTTTACTAAGTTGTTATACTATATTAGTTATTTTAGGTATCATTATTTCGAATCATTTCGTCCAATTTCAAAGAAATTTGTAAGAGTGGAGAAGTGTTCTTCAGACTCGTATTGCAGCGGTTGTTTGAGACAATGCAAAATGCAGGATCTGCAGCAGAGCTTGTATGATGCCAGGTGGAAATGTGGCGTCGAATGATAGCTTCGCAAGAATCAGCACTTTTCACAACCGCCTTTATAACAGACACCTTGCCTCTGTCAGCATGTCTACGTATGCGAGATGCCAGTAAACTGTAACGAAATCCACCTCAAGTCACTAAGTCTGTAGCGGCGGCATGTACACTGCTGGCTAGTAATGGTCTCTCTTAGTATCTTGTGTGCAACAATTTGCACGCTTTAGATGCTATGCTTAACGGCACAATACGTTTTATTCGATATAAGTTTTGTGTTTAAAATACTTGTGTAGCACGTTTTTCTCTGTCTTAAGGTTTAACTGTTGCACAAAAATCTTTCAGGATGAAAATGACTTCGCAGACTACTCCTAGAAAATTTAAGACATACATTCTATTTGCCACGTAAATATCTTAAAACATATGGTATTTTAATAAAGAGTTGAAATTAATTCAGGTGGAGGAATTTTGTTGGAAATTTTCACGTCTCATCCTTGGAAGATACTGAAATTTCATAAATTTTTACTGAGCGAGACAACTCCGATGCAACGTGCGAGGCTCGCACCCGGAATGTCCCGGGTTCGATTCCCATCGGCCACCCTCTTTTACTTTGGGTTTTACCTGATCGGTAAGTGAATGCTGGCGTGATTTCTCATCTACCACGATATCCTTTCCATCATTTTCCTTTAATGCCCTTTCCTTCTCATCTTTCAGGTATGCTTCTAGATTTCGTGCCGGATACATGGCGCGGATGCCTGCTTAAAGGGGACACTAGAAGGCTGCTTCGTCAACCGCCCTCTCTGGGCAGCTCAAGCAGTGGAACGGGTCTTCGAACCTGGAAATGTTAGGGGTTTCCGCGCATCTCTATAGCCTCTGTAGTCGTAATAGATCTTTGATACTCACTGTAGGCGAGGTGTCCCTCTCCGTTTTATAATCTGACCTAACCTAACCAACACCAAGATTTCTTTCTCTTTTTTTTTGGGCTAGGCTCCACTCTCTCTCTCTCTTTCTCTCTCTCTCTCACACACACACTCTCTCTCTCTATCACACATACACACTTTTCCTAATAGTGTTGTTTTAGATTCAAAAGGTGTATTTCCGGGGAAATCTGTGTATACAATTTTTGGCTGGAATACTATACTTGTGCTTAACTATAGGTAAGTAGCACAGAAAGTGTAAAAGAACAGGTTTACAACATAGGCTGTCTGGTAGGATAGTTTCCAAATGCTTTTATTGTTTTAAATAAACGTAAAGAAATAGATTAACAGAATTGAACAATTTATGATCCTGTTTTATTGTTCCTTTCTCTACCACGTACCAATGATAAGTAGAGGAGGTATTGTATTCCACACAAAAATTCAATACCGATACCGGAAATGTAAGTTTTGAGTACCTCTCAAGTCCCTCCCAATTGCCCGAGAGTGTAAGTGTGTTTAGGTATGCCTGTAAATAAATTAACTAAAAAGGTATATCCTTTAATTAGACACTGACTAAAAATGAAACAACAAATACTTCGAAAGCGTATAATGCTACAGAAAAGTTATGTGACATAAGCTGAATATTCCAATAAGCTCTAATTCCTTTATGCAGTAAACCTTTGTCTATCTGCTATGGTTTACCGCTTTATAGTAGATTATGATACAAGGGATAAAAGTAAGCAATTTAACACGTGTGGCATATACTATTGTTTAGACAACACTGGAATTTGTAAAATACCAATAATATTATACTGATCCCAGAAACTAACAGGGATCACGTTTAGAACGTGGTTCTTGAAACGAGAAATGACATTAAAAAGCGAGATGTAGATGCTTTGTTGATTCGCCAGCAGTCATTTTATGTTTTTCCTTACACCACGCAATGAAGCGATTAAATGCTATATCATATTGCTTTCTAACTTGTTATTATTTCTGCTGCTTCCATTTCGTTTTCTTTTGAATTCATAATTTTCGCCATTTAATCCATATGTGGAATAGATAAAAGAGTAACATTTTAGATCTAAGAAAGCTGCCATTATAACGTATATGTTAACTCCACAACGAACTGCGATAAATTGAAGTGTGTATTGTGAACATGGGACATTAAACATGTAAAAAGACATAATGAAGAGTAAAACCTAATCAAACCAAGGCCAGTTATTAAATATGTTAAATTCAATGGGTAATTGCCATGGGATTAGATTTGAAACCAAAGTTGGTCACAATGAAGATTACCGCACTAGTGCGGTAATTTAAACGACTTAGCTCGTGCGGATTGTGTTAGTTGTACTTTTAGGCCTTGCTTCTAAAACCAAAATCATTCGGATTTGCGACGGTATTAGTTACCATGTTTGTTTACCTCGGTGTTGGTGGAAGCCATTCTTGTGACGTCATACGTTGGTTGGTTCATTTGTTCTGTTTGTAGCTCACTCTGGCGTACCAATTTGTATCAGTTTTAAATGTCCACCGGCTAGCTATCATCTGATCTTGGTAGGCATGTATTTCTTACAGGTTGTGAAGCGGAAAGGAATCTTTTATCCAAAAATTACTAGTGAAGAAATGTGTTTTATAATGTTTTATTGTCGAACACGTGCACTAACACATTTACATATTAATCTGAATACTCGCCCAAACTGAAACTGTTTGTAATAACTTCTCACTTTTAAATCACGTACTTCGACTTTGTGTGTGTTTAACTGTATAATATTTTCGATTCTCTTAATTCTGCTGCGTGTAACTTATGACGAAATGAAGAACTTACGGACGACGTGTATAGTATTGAGAATTCTGTTGAACTGGGGGTCAACGTGTAGTGTACTGAGGATCTTGTTGAACTGCGGGGCGACCGACTTCAAGCCTGGCTATTTATGCGCTTACCTCAAGATACGCCTAAAGATTATAAGTGAAATGCTATTGGCTAATAAAACGCGCCAACATTAGCGTCTATTTTACTATCCAATGAAAACCACTAATACATATTTCTTTTAAGGAACATTCTGGAAGCTTTTTTACCGAAAAGGCGCGAAACATTACGTAACTTCCTTGTTCCCGGTACTGATAAACAACTCACCCCTTGCTGCATTATTGTTAACAGTTTCAGTAGAGCCATATATTATTATTTACCAATAATAATTACAATTATTAAACCTCTGAAATCAATGTTACATAAAAATACATATTCATATTAAAATCATTATTTACATCTGAGTAATTTGTGATACAAATTACCGTATCAGAATGAAGCGGACTTCACAGAAAATTCAGTGTTGCAGTTTAATAATCATGTACATATTTTAAACATGTGAACACAAAGAATGAAAAAACTTTTCCTATGTTAAAAATGACATAGGTTGGGGAATTTTCTTGAAAGTCTTCACTTGTGTTTTTAAGCTTGGTGTTGATGGGATATTTCATTTTTAATCTACACCCACTATTCACACAGAAGCGGACCTCTCTAAAAATGCATTTTTTACCCTAAAACATGTGTTTCTGATGAATCAATGACAAGTTTTCGGGTGGAATACAGTACTTCCTCTACCTGTTTCGGTAGGTGGTAGAAAAAGTATAATTTATTGGGAGCCAACAAAATAACTTCATTTCAAACCGAAACGAGTGGTATGTGTAAAAACACTTTGTAAAACACAAGTCAACGGTTTCTCGTAAATATTACAGCACTATGTGATATTTTATTTCCTCAACAGAGAGAACAGTATTATGATATTGTCCAGGGTATTTTCTTGGAACACTTGAAACTTCCGATACCTGTTTCTACGGGACATTTCCATTTCAACAAGGGAAGCCATGTACCATACGTTTAGACAAGAATAACGACTTCAGAAGTATTTGCCTAAACTTTAAAAAATATTATCTGCTATATTCACAGGACTTTCTCTGCTCACTCTTCTATAAATTATCCTTGCGAAAACTAGGATGAATTTTCATTACACATTTTCACATTTCATTATACGTGCAAGAAGAATAGAGTAGGCTAAAGCGAGAAAGCGCATCGCTATGTGATGGCTTTGAAATGTCATGCTCTGTGCATCACCATAAGAAAGAAAAAAGGAAAAGGGACTTAACAACTTTTTTTCGCTGTTTAGTTTTGGTCCTTTTAGTTACGTGATAATATCGCGACGGATCTGTATGGAGATACTATGTGTCTCGGTGTGTGGCAGATAGTCTTCTAGGTCTCATCCCAGTACCATACCATCTTGCTTCGTCACGTCTCCACACAGAACTTAGTGCTAGGCAGCTGTACCTCTGCTTCTATATGTGCCGGGCAGGTGATAGTTCCAATACATGCCACGGAGACCTTAGTGCTAGGCAACTGTACCTCTGCTTCTATACGCGCCAGACAGATGGCAGCTTCAATACATGCCACGGAGACCTAAGTGCTAGGCAGCTGTACCTCTGCTTCTGTACGTACCGGATAGTTGACAGTGTGATACGTGTCACAGGGACCTTGGTGCTAGGCAACTGTATCTCTGCTTCTGTACGTGCCGGATAGTTGACAGTTCCAATACATGCCACTGAGACCTTAGTGCTAGACAACTGTACCTCTGCTTCTATACGCGCCAGGCAGATGACAGTTTGATACGTGTCACGGAGAGTTTAAAGCTAAGCAAATGAACCTCTGCTTCTATACGTGATGAGCAGATGGCAGTTTAGACACGTGCCCACACAGACCTTAGTGCTAGGCAGCTGAACCTCTGCTTCTATACGTGATGAGCAGATGGCAGTTTAGACACGTGCCCACACAGACCTTAGTGCTAGGCAACTGAACCTCTGCTTCTATACGTGATGAGCAGATGGCAGTTTAGACACGTGCCCACACAGACCTTAGTGCTAGGCAACTGAACCTCTGCTTCTATACGTGATGAGCAGATGGCAGTTTAGACACATGACCAAGCAGACCTTAGTGCTAGGCAACTGTACCTTGCTTCTAGACGTAGGCGCAGATGGCAGTTTCTACACTTGTCAACACAGACCTTAGTGCTAGGCAACTGAACCTCTGCTTCTATACGTGCCGGGCAGATAGCCAACTCTTACCTATTTCATTATCTGTGAATAGATAGCAGAGCATTCTCTGTTAGCATCTATTTTCATTTTTACAATTATTTAAGACACAAGATGTAACTTTGGGTAAATAACCAATACGGTATTTACCTTGTGACTTAGGGAAACCACGAATAAAACCCGGTCAGATTTGTGGGCTTGCGGGATTTGAACCCGGGTTCTCCCGAATACGGGCCACAGACGATACCACCGGACCATCCTGCTCAGTGACTTACCGCTTGAAAAAGGCTGATGTGTTACATGACTTTCTCTACTCACGCTTCTACAAATTATTCTTATAGAAGCTCATTATTCTAGCTATTTTGTGTTAATTAAAATAAGTTTTCAATTCAATTTATGCATCTCGTTGTAAGATTCAGTACGCAAAGCATTATTCGGACTTTTAAAGAGCATGTTGCTTTAAAAATTCATGCTGTTTGCACGACTATGAAGAAAAAACAAAAAAAAACGAGTAACTACTTGCCATTTGAGAAAGGTAGGTTAAGTTTATATTTGAAAATTGAAATTAATAAGAAGGTATGTTTCGGAAATGGTTAATGTAACGAGAAGGTTGGTTTAAGTGTGTGTTTAACCAGGTCTACATTTTTAAAATTTTGTTATTTTTTAAGGTTTAACAAATTACATTAAAACTCCCTTAACCGAAATTGCGAAGGAGGGAAAAAGGAAAGAAAGAATGAAGAAATGCGAGATGCTAAAAGGTTGTTGTGACAATTGACAATGATCGTTTGTCCCAAATCCAAATTCCAATATAGGTACTTTCGGTTGTGTGCCCTTAATCCTCACTTTCCAAGAAATACCGTTATAACAAGTGTTAATGCTTGCACACTTATTTTAGTGTTGGTTTTGGTCAATGTGGTTTTATGTGTTTACGATGTCAGCAAAACGAAAGTGTGTTGTAATAAACATTGATCTGAAACTTGTAGCCGACAGTGGACGAGGGATTCGAGTTCCGTTTCAATACTTGTTACAACCGCTTTCATATTGCACAACTTACTGTGGCGTTTACAGGGATAAACCTTCACAATGCGCAAGCACCACGCCATCTGCCCGACACCGCCAGCACCGCAGGACCTGAGAGGTGAAAGGGAGAGATGAAATGAGAGGAAATTGGGTAAAGGAGAAATCGTGGTAGAATACACCACACCCGCATTCGCCTAGGCGACCAGGTGAAAACCTCGAAAAACTTTATTGTCTGAGTGGCCGATCACCGGGAATCGAACCCGGACCTCCGGCATGCATGCTAATATATGATATTTTAATCAAAATCGTTAGAGCCACTTTTGAGAAAATCATAAATAACGCAAAATTTTGCACATAAATTGCGCTTTCTTGAACATCTTCATATCGCATCCCTGGAAGAAGACACTATGAAGCTTTATTTTTAATTTTCTGCTTTAAGTAGGCGTACAAAATAGTTTCTGAATTAGTGTTTCCTTAGCTGGCTGTATTACAGTACTTCATAAGCTAATCTCGATACATAAATAAAATTTAACTGTTGCGATCTGTCGCGGTTTTATGCCAAAATCGATATTCCCCAATTTCCGTCGACAACAAACTTTGTTCAGATTGCATTGCACCGCACGCTGTTTCAGAAGACCATACTCCGAGAATTCGCTGCGTTTAGTAATTTAACTTTCGGACAATAGCTGTTCGCTAAGACAATAAAAACGAAGAGGAACTTTGTGTCTTAATGCGGTTCTAAGTTTGTGATACGCCCCAAAGCTTATATTCGTTTAGCTTTAATACCTTTATAAAAATTCAGATGTGATACCTTCACAAGACTTTCTCCACTCTTGTACAAAGTATTTTTACAAACGCTTATTCTCATATGCTTCATGTTAATCGAGATGTTAATCTTATTGTTAATTTTCTTGTAGATGCAAGGGGAATTAGTAGACTTTAAGTGATAGTCAAATATTTTAAGAGCTGGTTGCTATGTGGCGTATTCCATTCCCTTTGCATTATCAGGACAAAAAATAACGAGTAACAAATTCCCATTTGAGAAAAGTATAAGTATTGGAAACTTCAAACAAATAACAAGTAATATCTTGTAAATGGTTCACTCGACAAAAAAAAAGTATGTGACATAAATTGTGTGTTTTAACGAGATCTACATTTTTTGTCTATCTCTTACGGTTTACCAGTTATGCAAAAGTTGTTCAGAAAGAAGAGAGTTTTCGGGTACATTCCCAAAAAATTCAAGATATACATTTCATTTGCCATGAAAATATGTTAATGAAAATCGTTAAAGACACTTTTGAGAAAATCTAAATCGAAGAATATATCATATAAAGATTAGTTTGGGATGAAGGGATTTTCCTGAAAATCTTCGTGTCGCATCCTTGAAAGATACTAAACTCAAATATCAAGTTTGGTATTTATCCGACGTTTTGTTTTTGAGTTATGCTGTTCACAGACACACGCACGGACATGTTTCCAGAAATGCTTTACATTTCGATATGGAATTTTTGGGTGAAATTGCAGTACTTCCCCTACTTACTCTACATAGTAATAATTGAATCTTTCTGCAAATATTTATCTTGATTAGCAAGAATAAACATTCATACGAACAGCTTGTACAAGAGTACGTAGTAGATGGAGGAGGTACCGAAATGTTCGGAAATACATGTTTTGGGACCTCCTGGATCCAAAAATGCATTTTTAGAAAACTTTCCTTCTGTGTGTGTCTGTGAACAGCATAACTCAAACATGAAAGTCGGATAAATACCAAACTTGGTGTTCAGTCTCAGTATCTTTCAAACTTACGGAATGAAAATTTTAAAGAAAATCTCCCCAAGCAAATACCCTTTACACGGAAAACTTCTTGGAATATTTTATTTTCTCAAAAATGACTATAAGGATTTTGATTAAAATACCATAAATTAAATATATTCACATGACAAATAAAATGTATATCTTAAATTTTCTAGTAACAGCCTGTGAAGTTCTCTTCAATCGGAAGAAATTTTCTATAAACTTGTATAGCTGGTAAACGTTAAGTGATACGCGAAAATGTAGATCTCTTTAAAACTCACATTTTATTCCAAGCAACCTTTTTGTGTCATAAGCCATTTCTGAGATATCCCTTTTTAATGGTTTGAATTGTTCAATACTTATGTTGTTGTTTTAAAGTCCTGTCATGAAAATAGTATGGAAATTTAAGACCAGCATATAGCGTCTAGTTCTTAAACATTTGACTGTCGTTCCTTTTGTGTCTATAACGTAGTGTATAATATAGCTAAGATATTTCTGCAAAGGCATATCTCAATTAAAATTAAGTACGTAAAGAAATACAGTTCCATAAGAATTATTTGTGTACCCATAACAAACGACAAAAAGTAGAGAATGTCATGTGAATATAACACATCTTAAATATTTCTAGAAATGCTTTGTTTCGTATTTATGGAGACTCAAAACGTGTATTTCCGGTGAAGCCTCGGTATTGAGTTTCTGGGTAAAATGGTTTACTTCATCTACCTACTACTGTGTTCCTCTGACGAGAATGTGTTTATAAGGAATGTGTTGACATCAATAATTCTAGCGCTATCTGAGAAAGTTTGTGGCTCTGCTTTCAACATATCAACAACGCTTGAGGTCTGTTAGAAAATATATACTTTTGTGCTAGTAATGCTGAATACCATTGAAGATTTAAAGGCGAATGAACAGAGACTATTTTGTATTACTTTGTACTGCGTTTCTTACTGCGCATTGTAAATAAGTTATAAATCACTAGAAAAGCTCACAATGTTCCAAGGGAAACACGCTAGAGTACTAACGTTGCGCGGTGTTTTTAGTGTAGATACTAGATCTAGTTATGACATCATTGTGAGCTGCCACGTGGTACTATCCCCCCCTCACACCCCTGGAGGGTAGAACGCATTTTATCTTCAGAGGCCTACAGTAGGTACGTGGTAGAGAAAGTAGGAAAGCGTTTTATTAGCGGTTTTCAGAACATCACATCATGCAAGCTGCACAGTGAGGAGAGAGAAGAGGTGAGGTGGATGGAGGGGGAGACTGAGGTAGTGGGAGAGAGATAGGAGGGGATGGTGAGGACAAAACAGGGAATGAATATGTGGACGAGGTAAATAAAGGGGAAAGAGATCGAGAGGGAGGATACGGGAGAGAATGAGAGTAACTAGAGAAGGGAATGAATGAGAGATAAGAATCGGTGCATTTAATGCAACAACCCGAATCACCGCTGTGGATCATGCAAATTCAGAATTTCGTATTTCAGTTCAGCAAGAACGAGGTCAGCTGACGGCTACAATGAAAGATGGGGACAAGGGTACTCAGAAATGAGTGAAGATGGGGATCTCACATCCATTGACTAAAATGACAAAAGAACGAACCGCGACGAAAAACTCATCTCCATAAATCTGAAGATTATCAACTTGCAGCCATCTCATAAAATTCTTGCAATCATCATTTCAGTTTGACATTCATTTTCCTTAGACAGGCGGTGAAAAGATGCTCCTCTCTTATCGTTAAATACGCAGTAAATCAGCGATTACCGCCCCATATTTCATGTGTGACATTCATATGACCCTTTCTACCAGCTATCGTTTATTGTTATGCCCTCCTCTACAAGCTATTCTTATCAAACTTATTTCTGTATCTACTGCTTGTTAATGAGATAATTATTTAGATGTACGTAAAAAAGGATGTAGTTATAGTCAAAGTGAGAATTCTAAAAAGCGTAACGCTATGCAAGGACTTGCATGGCCACTGAAGTAGATAATTTGCCCCACACTTTGGGCATCAATTTGAAGTAGGTTGTATTGAAGGAGTTGTATTATAGTTCAACTGTTGGCGAGCCGAACTTGAAGTAGTTGCAACCACACGTATGGTAAAACTTTTCCGGTAGCCTTCGCCCCAAATGTACTTTCCGGTGTTTAAAAATAATAACTTTGTAATTTGACTGTTTCTTTAAATATTATATATTTATGTTTGCCTCGGCTACGTCAGTATTAATTTGTAGAGACATGCATATCATAACAAGACGTGGTGCGGCTGAAGAATGTGGGCTTACACAGATTATAATTTTTACTTCACTACATTTATTAATCCTTGACACAACTTAAATAACACTTCACTGATAGAGAGAGCGAGAGCTGTGAGATTTGTTTAATTAATTACTTGCACTTTTTAACACGTAAACTATTTTTCGTCCCACAAGAATACGTATTAAATTTCTCAAGGACACATCTCGCGTCCGGTTAAGAACACTGTCTATAAGCAACGCGTCCAGTTATGAGCGCTGTCTACAAGCAACTGACTTGATTTCTACCACCACATTTGTAAACTTCTGTATTTCCAGTCTCTGATTGGCTATTCCTAATCCAATAGAATGCTTTTATTTAACTTAAGCTTTTTTCTGGTTGTTGATTGGCTATTTTGTAAACTGTCTCAAAATTTACATTATTATTGCTCCAATAATGACTAGTAGCATTATTAATCATTCTTATTTATTATTGCCTCAAGGTTACCTCATTGACACAACTTTTAACCCATTATTCTCACAGCTCCTACATTATTAAATTACGTAATACATTCAGATAACATTATTGATCATGCATACAATAATATAAACGTTTACAATGATTGTAATATACACATTTTATGTATTGTTACATACACATATTGCTTTAAGGCGGGCTGTTATTGAATTTACATATTATATAATTAGACTGAAATCATTTTAGTGTTAAAAATACTGCATCACCACAAGAAAAAACAAATGGTGACGTAACATTGGAAGAAAGTATAAGCATGTGAAAATTCAATCTAATAACAAGGAGTATTTCGTAAATGGCTAACGTCACAAAAATTTTATTTGGCATAAATGTTGTGTTTTAACGAGATCTACATTTCTGTGTAGTAAGATCTTGAAAGATCTCTTACGCTTTACCAATTATAGAGGGTATTCCCAGAAAATTCAATACACACACTTCATTTGTAATGAAAATATTTTAGATATATGACATTTTAATCAAAATCATTAAACATTTTTGAGAAAATCAATTCTTTTGAAAGCATTTTCCATTTCAAGAGTTGTTTGGAGTGGGGCATTTTCTTAAACATGTTCGGTCGTTTTCTTTGAAGACGCTGAACTTGTATACGAAGCTTGGTATTTAGCCAACTTTTCGTTTTTGAGTTATGATATTCACACACTGCATAATTTTGGAATGGAATTTTTGGGTGGAATACAATACTCTCTCTGCTTACTATATTTAATCGAGAGGGATGGCTGAGGTGGTAACGCCTGAAGTCCGCATTCGGAAGGTCATGGATTCGATTATGACTCATGGGTATTTTCGGGGTTTTCCCCGGGTCCTAGGAAGAT
This sequence comes from Deroplatys truncata, assembly GCA_030765065.1. NCBI lineage: Eukaryota > Metazoa > Arthropoda > Insecta > Mantodea > Mantidae > Deroplatys > Deroplatys truncata. Next base: position 270,069,071 of record CM060976.1, read on the forward strand.
TCATTACATCCCCTGAACTTCCTGTCGCTGCATTGCACCTCCATTCTCATCTCACTTCACCTTTCATCTGCGTGGTTGTTCAGGGTTGCAAGTGTCTGCGGGAGTTTTGGCGCTGCATGGCAGGAGAAAAGGATGCTCTGTGTAACACTGGAATGGGGGCGGTCTCCGAGTCCCTGGCCCTCCCAGTGGGATGTACAAGCCTGCAGGGGGAGAGGGAACCGGTTGCACCAGCTGTTATCCAGGAAGTTTCAGTCTGTAAAAAGGCAGGGCCGTGCCCTCTGCTTCCTGGTCCGGCCTGTCTCTGTCTCCTCTCACCTCACCCCTCCCTCCCGGTGGCGCCCAGACAACGGCTTAGGCAGCAAGGATATTCGTCGGTCGAGGTGATAAGTCCCCCCACTGCTGGTCCTTGTCCTACTATAAATAAGTAGTACAGAAAGTATAAAACGTTATTTGTACTTGAAAAACGAATCATAAAGAATATCTCAGAAACGCCAAGGTTAACAATTTATTTGACATTAATTGAGTCTTTTAACGAGAATTACATTTTTATCTTCCTCTTAGGGTTTATGAATTATACAAAAATTATTCAAAATGAAGAGGACTTCACAACTGTTTGTAGAAATATGTAATCATGTAAATACGAAGATTAACAGATAATAACGATCACTTGCCTTTAGTATATTTAGAAAAAAGAAACCTTAATAAAAATGCCATAAAATTGAAATTACTTCACTTCCTCACGTAATCACCTCCAAGCACACCTGTCACGGGCTTTATAATTCCCGTGTTGAAGTCGGCTGTCGCCAAGATGTTCTGGCACAGGCAAAGAAGGAGAAATGTTTGGGAAAGAAATCTTAACTCATCTGTATGTCTTATGCGATTTTGTTGTTCACTTGATTCCTCAAATAATCTGTGAGGAGTGACCACTTTCTCACATTTTTCGTTCACTGTCTTTATTTGACTGTAAATTTCATTGATAATTCAAAAATCCAATACCTTTCACCTCAGACTCGGCGAGACTTTGTATCACAGAATACACAATGCAGAATTATTAGACTGGCGTTCCTACAACACTGAGATCTTAGAAGCTTGACAGCGATCTAGGCATTGGGAATGCGCAAACGATCATATTCCTGGATGACCCTAATATCTTAAACCTATGGTGTTTTATATCAAAATCATTAGAGAGAATATAAATTTACCCAAAACTTTTCAATGTGTAGAGTAGTTTAACCGAGTGAGATGCCTCAGGCGTGGCTCGCATTCGGGAGGTCGTGGGTTCGATTCCTGCGGCCGAAGTTCCTGATCCATGATCTTTTTCGGAGGTTTCTCCGGATTGTCAGGCGAATGCTGGGAGGGTTGATTACATCCCCCGAATTTCCTGTCCCTCCATTTCATCTCCATTCTCATTTCCCTTCACCTTTCATTTCCTTGGTTTATTTCAGGGTTGCAAGTGTCGGCGGGAGGTCTCGGCGTGTCCATGGCAGGGGAAAAGGATGCTTTGAGGATGCTCCTTCGTCCCCCGGACTGCAAACAGTCACCGGTTCCCGGGTGCCCCAGGGAATGTGTAACCACACAGGGGCCGGGGAACGGGCTGTACCAGCACATGGGAATTCAAATTTGTAAATGGTAGGAACCCTGCCCTCTGCGTATCGTGCCTTGGTTACGTCGCCCTCTGTCTCCTTTCACTTCATCTGTTCCTCCCGGGAGCTTCCCATTAAGGGCCTAAGCATAAAAGATCTGCGTACGTGCTAAGTGCCCTCCGCTTCTAGTAAAACAAGTGAAGATTATATAATTAGAGATTTTTCATTAAACCGATTTATTTTTTTTAGTTTTAATATTTGTACTGTTTTTGAAAGTGTTAGAGTTAAAAGTTAAAACAAAAAACGAAACAAAAAAAAAAGTGGATAGTTGAGGGATTTTGGATTTTCTTGAAAATCTTGGTACCACATGCTTGGAAAGCGATGCACTTATATACGAAGTTTGGTGTTATGGAAACTTTTGGTTTTGAGTTTTGCCTATTATAACTCAAAGTAGAACATGCTCCCCCCTAACTAGAGAAAGCTTTGTTTTCTTTAAGGCACTGTTGGGAACGAGTAAAGAAGGACGAGGGAAAGGGATTGCTAAAAGGAGAGAGGAGGAAGAGGGTTAGAGAAAGGAGAGATAAGTCGGAAAGAAAAGCCCTTACTAAACATAGTAACGCGACCGGAGCAGAGATCTCCAACATTTTAAGCAATAAACGCGCATCCTCCGGAAGGAGCTAAAAGGAGAAAATGAAAACTGTGTTTAATACAGAGTAGTTAACCAAAGTCATGACCTACGCTGTTGTTTGGAATCTTGAAAAGATTGCAACACCTGCGTCTTATTATCTCAAAAGTATGCGATGAACTGAACTCGACTGGAGCCGGGAGATAAAACCGTAATCACAGTAATGACAAAAGAATAGCGCATGCAATTACGGAGCAGCTTTGCTGGAAAAGCTGAATGTGTGATGATAAATAGCAAGCCGATGATCCGTCTGGGAAAATCAAATTTGCACACTAATTGCTACAGCGTAGAAACGTACACTGGCGTGCATACTAGGTGGCCCATTCTCTAGATCAACATAGTGTTTTTCCCTCCGTAAGCTTTCCGGTTAAACTTTTGACCCCATCTAGCCAGTATCACCTGGGCGCCTAGCGTGGGTGTGTTGATGTGCTGTAATAAAATGTCCCTACAACACTTCTGTGTTGGCCTAAGCTCTTAAATTTTCTCTAGGGCGTGGTAACAGGAGACGAAATAAAAAGTTTAGGTTCACTTTAACTGTAATTTATTCACACTTGTTCGCAGCTAGCCGTGACTTCCATACAACAATTATGTTACGGGCTTATCTATTAAGCTGTACCTCCCACTCTGTATATGTATATTTCCTAACTTACTAACAGCTTCTTCACACTAAGTGGCGTGAAGTTCACCCCGTGACGATATTGAAAACAGTAGTGAAAATCTCGAGGCTCTGTCTTGTTTATGCACCCTACAAATTACGCTATATTTCCCTTAAATATTTTAAAGCGCTAAGGTGATTGGTGTTCATATTACTGTGGTATGAGAACATTTGCTCTCATATCTCTCCTTGTGATGCGTTTGGACTTTCTATTTGAGTCTCAACCGCTGGCTATCTCTTTTTAACCTCTCACTACAGCGTATCTACCACCATCATTCTTGTCATCTGTTTCAGGGTGTAGGACTAGGCGACGGTGCTTTGCAGGTTGCGGCTGGGCGGTGGCTTGCGCTCTGTAAAACGGCGTCTTCTCTGGCGCTTAGTTCTTTCCTCAGAGTGGGGCTCCGCCTCGGGGAACCCTGGAGATGACTTGTGGACCGGAACCATGTGGCGTCGGATGCATTCTATCTGGAAACGTTAGGGACCCCGTTCATGCTTTCTCCAGTCGACATCCGGATCTGGTCGCCCTTGGGGTCTCTCCCCTCATCCTTCCCTCCCAAGGGTCACGTTGGGAGCAAAAAGGTCTGACTGATCTACCTGCGGTGCTTTGCCCCGGTTCCGGGCCCCCCTCATGATATGTACATTTACCTTTACAGCATCTCATGTTCAGCCTAGGCCCTGTACTTGTGGTATCCCAGAAATATCTCCGCCTGGTACCCTCACAGTTAGCTAGCCTCCATAATATTTAGCATATCAGATATTTACATGTTGTAATATCCCATTTGCGCCGATGTGTCATGTTCCGAGTTGACTCCCAGGGCTGTGGTCCGGTCGGTGTCAGGCATTGAGAGGCGACTTCTTCTCAGTCGTGCTAGAGGGACGCTTGTCGAGCCTCTACTATTAGGTCGTTCTTGCCCGTCCCACTAGAGGGACGTCTGTGAGGCAAAAGCGAAAGTTTTTGAGTGATGTTATAATCGAAGTGGAATGAAGGGCTGGTTCGGATACCACATCTGTGGAACAGTTTCACTACGATTGGTTCAAAAGGAAAGACTAAACAAATACAACACATTTCGGCCGTAGAGAAAAGGTTACATATGTTCCGTTAAACCGAACAGCAGCTGTGCCAATTACAAGTGAGCTTTCATCATAGACAATGACACAAAAAGTATTTCGTCTTTATTTCTACCTTATTATTATATTATGTATTGCGCCTAAATCCAACGAAATTATTCTGCCAAATGCAGGCATACCACTCCTGTCTCCAAATACACACCCCACGGACGCGACGATCCTTTGTGACAAGTTGTAGTGAAAAGATGCCATGAAGTAGTTTTTCCCGCGAGGTTAGTAAATATGGGAATTTTTCCCTGGGTACATATCCAATGGCTTCTAAGTATTTTGTTTGAAAGGGCTTTTAAATAGCTTTATTCCTTGGTATTTTGAAGAAGGTATTTTGTTGTATTGTTATTTGCCCCACGCTTTGGGAAAAGCCGATTTGAAGATGTATTATATTTCAACTGTTGGGGAGCGAACTTGAAGTAGCAGCAACCGCACGCATGGTAAAACCTTTCCGGCAGCCTTTGCCCCAAAAATGTACTTTCCGGTGGCCTTTGCCCCAAATGTTTAAAAAAATATTAAGTTTGTAATTTTGACTGTTTCTTTAAATATTATATATTTATGTTTGCCTCGGCTGCGTCAGTATTTATATTTTTTTAGAGACATGAATGTCTTAGCAGGGTTGTAGTGCGACTGAAGAATGTAGGCTTATACAGATTATAAGGTTACTTCACTCGTTTTGTTAATGCTTGACACAATTTAAATAACATTTCACTGATATAGAGAAAGAGAGATGTGAGGTTTTTTTTATTAATTACTTGCACTTTTTAACACGTAAACTATTTTCGTCTCACACTGAATACGTATTAAATTTCTCGAGGACGCATCTCGGGTCCGGTTAGAAACACTGCCTACAAGCAACTAACTTCTGAATGTGTAAATTTTGCTTAATTTTAGTTTCTGATTGGTTAACCCTAATCCAACAGAATACGTTCATTTAACTAAAGCTCTTTCTGGTTGTTGATTGGCCATTTTATAAACTGTCACAAAAATTACATTATTGCTTCCAAGAATCACACGTAGCATTATTAAACTTTCAAATTCATTATAGCCTCAAAGTTACCTCATTGTTACCTCAATGTTAGCAACTTTTGAACTATTATTCTCACAGCTTCTACATTATTAAATTACGTAATACATTCACATAACATTATTAAACGTGTATGCAATAATATAAACATACATAATGACTGTAATATACACTTTTTATATATTGTTACATACACATATTGCTTTAAGGCGGGCTGTTATTGAATTTATATATTATATAATTCGACTGAAATCATTTAAGTGTTAAAAACACTGCCTCAATTTTAAGTAGTTCAATTGCTTATTTTTGATCGCTATATCGAACTTCCATTAAAATAAGTAGACCAGGGGCAAGTTGGTACAATAATAGTAACAGGGGGTTTGCGTGTGTTTAAATTGTTTGTCGGACATTTACGATTTCTTTGTGCACAGAGTTTCGTTTTATTGTTGCCATTAAATGTTTATATAACTTCGGACGTTATGTCTTACTTTAAGGACCTGTTGATGTGTTTTCAAAACGTTAACACGTGTTTAGGTGTTGTTACTACGAGGGTAATCCAGACAGTCACGGACGTTTTGAAATAAACAATTAACAAAATACAAACATCAACGTTTATTATCTACATTTAAAAGGTACACTCTTAAGCTCACCATTCAAATTGAGGCATTTATTATACCGTGGCACAGGTATTTCAATACCCTCTCTGTAGGAATCTGCCGCCTGCGACTTCAACCACTGGTTTACACCGGCATGCAGTTCAGCGTCAGTATCAAAGCGTTGTGTTCCGAGCCATTTGTTCATCGCTGGGTAGAGGTGGTAGTCGCTCGGCACCAAATCCGGGCTGTATGGTGGATGGTCAAACACCACCCATCCAAAACTATCCAAGAGTGTTCGGGGTGCGATTGGCCGTGTGTGGGCGTGCATTGTCGTGAAGAAACAACACTTTGGTGCTAAGTTTTCCCCGGCGCTTATTTTGTATGGCACGCCTTAACTTTCTTAGTGTTTCACAATACCTCTCTGAGGTTATTGTTGTTCCACGTTCCGGAAACTCAACGAGAAGCACTCCCTTACAGTCCCAAAACACAGTAGCTATGACCTTTCTTGCTGACAGCGTTTGCAAACACTTGCTTGGGAGAATGTGTGTGTCCCCATTGCATCGACTGCTGTTTTGTTTCACAATTGACATGCTTCACCCAAGTCTCGTCCCTGTTACGATACGATCGAGTAAAGCGTTACCATATTTGTTGAAATCTTGCAGGAAGGTCAGTGCTGCAGCCAGTCTCTGTGTTTTATTGTCTTCCGTTAGGATTTTCGGAACCCAGATGGCACAAAATTTGTGGTAACCAAGCTTCTCCACCACAATTTGATGCACCAAACTCCGTGAAAGTTCTGTATTCGTGAAACGACGATTTTCACGAATTTTGTCAATGATTTGCATTTTTCAGTTCATCAGTCATAAGGCTAGACCTACCACTGCGATCCTCGTCGTGAACATTGGTACGGCCATTTTTAAAATCAATGAACCATTGCCTGACTCGACTTTCACTCATTATTTCCTGCGCGTAAACATCACACAGTTGACGATAAATTTCAATTGGTTTGTTCCTTTTAACCAACCGCACTTCACAAGTGACGGGATTTTCTATTGCAGCGCACATTTCAACTCACAGAGAGCACAGTAAGGAAGGCACAGTCCTCACGCTACCACAGCTGGATGCGTACTGAATGTAGGAACGTTCAGACATCAACATGGTGACTCTGGCCCTAGCCATCGTCACGTTAGGCCAAAATGTCTGGGACTTTCTGGACTGCCCTCGTAAGATGAATTTGTAATTATATATCTGAAGTGTTATTAAGAACTAGATTATGATATTTGTCTTTAATAAATTATTTAAAACCCATATCCTCCATTTAAATAACATGTAGCCAACTTACTCCACATCCTGTGCCAACCTGCCTCCTAGGTTGGCTCACTATGCAGTGGTTTGAAAAATTAGAATAATTAACATTAAAACGCCGTAAAATAATGACGCAATTATTAATAGATACATTTAAAGAAATTTATACAACAGTACGATTTCTGTATTAGCTGAAATATTTCTGTAATAAAAAAACAAACAAAACCTAAAATTTGTGCCAACTTACCCCCTGCTTGCTCTCCAACTTACCCCCCTGAAAGTATGTATCATGTAATGTTACCCTTCAGGGGTTGCGCCAGATTTTGGGTGAGGTAAAGTACCCTGCCAATTCAGTGGCTAGAATTATGCGCAGAAAACAGAGGATGTCACACTGGCCGAGAGTGGGGCTAGATTTGTCATTACCAACAAAAACAGCTGCACAATAGGCCACTTCTAAAGGATTTAATACACATTCAAATCACCTAAACCTTATAGTTTATAATGCCTGCTGCTACATTCTAACATCTTAATCATTTATTATTTTTAGTTTCTGTACCACCCATCTATAGTAGGTAGACTCACAAATTTATTTTGAGATTTCACCAGAAGTGCACATTTTCAGGCTTCTGAATATAAAAGGCATTTTTTGCAAAAAGGATCGTGTGTGTGCCTGAGAACAGCATAACTACCAAACTTTCAAGAAAATTCAACCTCCCCCAACATCAAGCTGCCTTTTACATTGAAAAATTGTGAAAATGTTTTCACCGGCTTTACACAGAAAATTGAATATGTAAATTTTATTTGCCATGTAAATATCTTAAACTTACGTGATTTTAATCAAAATATTTAGTCATATTCTAGAATATGCTAATTAACAAAAACATTTTCCAGGTAAAGGGGAGTTTGGGGTGAGAGGTGTTCCTGAAAATCTTCGTATTGCATCTTCAAAAGTGAGAAGGTTTGTTTGTTGTAATGTTATTTTTACGTTGTTATTTGCCTCACGCTTTGGGAGGCAATTTGAAGATAGATGGTTGCTTCACGTATGGACAGCCAATTTGAAGTAGGTTTGTTGTATTGTATAAAAATGTTGGTAAGCCGAACTTGAAGTAGTTGCAACCGCACGTATGGTAAAAAGTTTCCGGTAGCCTTCACCCCAAATGTACTTTCCGGTGGCCTTTGCCCCAAGTTTAAAAATATTAACTTTGTAATTTGACTGTTTCTTTAAATATTATACATTTATGTTTGCCTCGGCTGCGTCAGTATTATTGTCAGAGACATGGATGTCTTTGCAAGGCGTGGTGCGGCTGAAGAATGTAGGCTTATACAGATTATAATTTTATTTCACTCCTTTTATTAATGCTTGACACGATTTAAATAACACTTCGCTGATAGAGAGAGAGAGAGAGAGAGCTGTGAGATTATTTAATTAATTACTTGCAATTTTTAACATGTAACCTATTTTTGCCACACACAAAATACGTATTAAATATCTCGAGGACGCATCTAGAGTCCGGTTAGGATCACTGTCTACAACCAACTGACTTGATTTCTACCGCCTAAATTTGTAAATTTCTGTATTTCAAGTCTCTGATTGGTTATTCCTAATCCAATAGAATACTTTTATTTAACTTAGGCTTCTTTCTGGTTGTTGAATTACATTATTGTTTCCAAGAATGACTAGTAACATTATTAAACCTTCTTACTAATTATTGCCTCAAGGTTACCTCATTGTTACCTTATTGTTAGTAAGTTTTAACCTATTATTCTCATAGCTCCTACATTATTAAATTACGTAATACATTCACATAACGTTATTGAACATGTATACAATAATATAAACATATACAATGACTGTAATATACACTTTTTATATCTTGTTACATATACATATTGCTTTAAGGCGGGCTGTTATTGTATTTATATATTATATAATTAGACCGAATTTAAGTGATAAAAATACTGCCTCAGGATATAAAGACCTTATATGCCAAGTTTTTTATTTATTGTACTCTTCATTTTAGAGTTATAGGGCTCCTACACACGCACACACACAGACATAGGGCTTTTTAAAAAGAAATTTTTATTCAAGAGTCTCCAAACATGCATTTCAGATAAAACCTTGGTATGGAATTTTTGTGTGGAATACAATACTTCATCTGTTTACTGTAAATCAGTAGTAGAATTAGTAATAAACGATAGTAGATAAATACGAAAAATTGGATAAATACCAAAGTTGGTATTAGGTGCAGTATCTTCCGATGATGCAACACGAAGATTTTCAAGAAAATCTCCCACCCCAAACGCCCTTTACTTAGAACATTTTTCGAAAATTTTGATTTTCTAAAAAATGGTTCTAAATATTTTTATTAAAATACAACATGTTTAAGATATTTTTATGTCTAATAAATGTATATCTTGAATTTTGTGGGACTGTCCCTCTTCATTCTGAATGACTTTTGCATAACTGGTAAATCGTAAGAAATACGTAGATAACGAGATGTATCTTGGCTAATACACACAATTTATGTCACAAACATGTTTTTGTCGAGTGAGACCATTTCCGAAATATTCCTTGTTATTTGTTTGCATTTTCCAAAACTTATACTTTTTCTCAAATGGGAATTCGTTATTGGTTTTTATGTCCTGGACATACAAAGAGAATGGAATACTCCTCATAGCAACCAGCTCTTAAAACATTTGACTATCGCTTAAAGCCTACCAATTCCCCCTGCATCTACAAGAAAATTAGCAATAAGATTAACATGAAGTAGATGGAGAATGAGCGTTTGTAAAAATAGTTTGTACAAGAGTAGAGAAAGTCATGTGAGTGTAACACTTCAGGGTTTTTACTCAGCTCTCGAATTTGCATAATATCAATATTATATTGATTCCTGATACTAACAGATCACGTTTAGAACACCTTTCTTGAAACAAGAGAAATGACGTTAAAAAAGTCATATGTTGGATTTTTGTTGATTCGCTAACTGTCGTTTTCAGTGAATTTGTTTTCAAATGTTTTGTCTTACACCAGCCAATGAAGCGATTAAATTCTATATATTATATTACTTTCCGAATTTTTTTGATTAATACTTCTAGTGCTATTCTTTCTAATGCTGTTTCTGCTGTTTGTTCTGAATTTATAACTTCCGCCATTTAATGTTGTAGAGAATACTGCCAATATAACATATAGGTTAACTCTACAACGAATTGCGATAGATTGAGGTATGACGATTTGTGTTCCGAACAGAATAATTAACCATGTAAAAAGACATAATGAATGGTAAAACCTAATCAAGCCAAGTTGAGTTATTAAGTATGTGCCAATACGAAGGTAATAGCCACGTGTTTGGACTTGAATCACTAGTGCGGTAATCTAAAGCACTGTGTTAGAAGTTCTACGTTTAGTACTTGCTGTTTTAACGTTTATAATTACAAACTTCAATCCGTTTAGGAAAATTTTGTATCACAGATCTGTTCAACACTCTATGTAGGTACCTAGTTTTCCAGGAAAGTAATTTTTAAAACGTTAACTTAGATTCTTATGTGAAATGTCCCACACAATGAACACTTTGGCATATTTTTTGTGGAAAATAATTTACAATTAGTGATTTAATTGTGCTTATAATTACAAATTTCTATAAAAATAATCAAGATGTATCACATTAATTATCTAAAAATCAGTCAGGTATAAATAAAAGCTAAAACCAAAACTTACAGTAAAACTTTGAATGAAATTAAACAAATTGCATATTGGCGAATATTTTAAAGAGGTAAAAATGCAAGAGCGGTAATTGCACCCATCTGTTCACGTTTGGACATTTAAAGGAAAAATCATAATCTGATACCGATTGAGGGTTCTTATAATAAAAGTATATAAAGTTGATTATTTTTGGAAATTTGTTTCAAAAATTTAGTCAAATAATCTTGAATCCCCCTCCCGAAGCTGTAAACAGTATAGCTCGTATATTCAGTATGCGTTTCGTTGCCTTCGTTTCCGAACTGAACTCGAACGCACCTAGATGTAATGCAATGCGTACTAAGGTTTACTATTGAAATGGACACGGATGCTAGTTACCGGTAATGTCGCATATTTGTGAACCCGTTGCCGCAAGCACTGAGTCGCAGAGCGGCGCACGGCAGTGAGAGAGAGTAGGGGGGGGATTCTCTTGCACCTCCCGAGTATACCGCGCCAGTACTCGGCGGGCCGGCGTAGCGAGCGTATCTATCTCCCGCGTGACCGTCATTCATCTGTTTCTATCTCACTCCCTCTCTCTGTGTGTGTGACTGTTGTCGAAAAGAGCATCTAGCACCCCCTCCCCCCTACCCGGGGGCCCCCTGCCCAACAAGTGGCGATGGATAACCCATATGTGTACACCCGGTGACGTGTGTCGTGGTGAAATGCTGAGCCAAGATGACGTAGTCAGGACCTCGACCGGGACGGCCGTCGTCCTGGACATTGGAGATGAGTGCTGGACCCTTAGACCGTGGCGGTCGGGAATACCCAATCGTGACGCATCGTCGTCGTCCCAGACGGACTTCCGCGGTGGCGGAGGCCATCCGGAGTGACTGGTGCTGAAGAATTCACCACGTCCAGTGTTCTACAGACTCCCTCTTAGTTCCCTTCGAGCATAAAACACTATCTGTGCTGCTTTAACTCTGTGTAAAAGAACTTAAAAACACTTTTTATACGATAAAATACGTGTTTCCTATGCTTCCAAGAGAAAACAAAACCATTCCGTCAATTAGAAGTCTCCAGTGATAGCATCAAAACTACTTGATAAAAAGCCATCCCCCAATTTTCGTCCACTAATGAAGTTTTAAGATGTTATTGTGCAGTTTACTTGAAAACCACAGAGTGACGGTGTTCTAATGCATTTTATTCCCTACCTCCCAAGTTGTCGTCAAGAAACTTTAGCTCAAAGTGTTTGCACAAATCGCCGTTACATGTTTCCAACTTAGAAATATATTCGACGAACTTAAAATCTTCTATAACATATGTACGTACTCTATTTTTACTTATATGTTCGTGATTTTTTTAACGCCTCCCTTAACAAATCTCCCAAAATGGGTTGGTGTAGTTCTTTTAATTCATGTTTTATTATAAATGAAAGAACTAATCTATAAGTGCATCTGTTTGAAACCAGGGACAGAAAATATAGACCCCCAAAAAGTTTTCTCGAGTGTTCAAGTGAATCAGGCAAACTAATGAACCGTTAGTGTTTTACAACAAAAAAGTTCTAGATTCTTCAAGAAAGTTATGTGTGTGTGAAACTTTGAACTCTTTTCGCTGTTCGTCAAAACGGGAGGGAAATAAAAGCATCCATTGGTTTTTCTCAGTGTGCCATTTGTTGATCTAAAAAAAAAATCCATAGCCAAGTTTTTAAAGTGATTTTAAGTGTACCGTGAAATAAATACATTTTAGTGAAGACATAATGGCATCGTTTCATCTTTTCCTTGCACTGCATCTCTTCGTCAGCGTCGTCCACTTCTGCGAAGTTACAGCGATCGCTCAGGCAACCACCGAAGAGCTGTTGACGGAACTCGACAAACCAAGTAAGTCCCACTTTCCACATTTCTGCAACCTTTTTAAGTGTGCCGCTAATGGTAGAGGAAGTATTATATTCCACCCAAAATTTCCACGACGAAATAAAACGCTCACATGTCTTTCTCTACTCTTGTACAAAATATTTTTAAAAACGCTTTTTCTCCGTATGCTTCATGTTAATCGAGATGTTAATCCTATTACCAATTTTCTTGTAGATGCACCGGGAATTGCTAGGCTTTAAGTGATAGTCAAATGTTTTAAGAGCTGGTTGCTATGTGGCGCATTCCATTCTCTTTTTATTACCAGGACAGAAAAAATGAATAACCAATTTACATTTGAGAAAAAGTATAAGTATTGGAAACTTAAAGGGAATAACAAGCAATATCTCGAACATGGTTCACCCCCACAAAAAAAATGTATATAACATAAATTGTGTATTTTAACGAGATCTACATTTTTTGTGTAGTAAAATTTTGTCTATCTCTTATGGTTTACCAGTTATGCAAAATCGTTCACAATGCAGAATACTTTTGGAGACATTCCCAGAATATTCGAGATATACATTTCATTTGTCATGAAAATATCTTAAAAATATGATATTTTAATCAAAATCGTTATAGCCATTTTTGAGAAAGTTAAAATTTTCGAAAAATGTTCCATGTGAAGGGTAATCTGGGGTGAGCGGATTTTCTTCAAAACCTTCGTGTCGCATCTCTGGAAGATACTGAACCTAAATACCAAGTTTGGTGTTTATCCGAAATAGAGACACACACACGGAGATGTTTCCAAAAATGCTTTTTTTGGATTCAGGGGTCTCAAAACATGTATTTCCGGTGAAATGTCAGTATTGAATTTTTGGGTGGAATACAATACTTCCCCTACGTATATACGTAGTAGGGAAAGTAAAAAAAAAACATTATCATGTTTCATGGTTTGTGTTCAATTGACCCGTTCCAGCTCCAAACTAATTGATAAACTGATTGCTTTATCGTTTTTTGGTCGGCCTCTGCTCCTTTTTCATATTCTCGGTTTGTGATACATGAAATAAAATATTTGGAAAACCAAAGCTGTTGGGTACTTCCTAGGATTTGTAGTTACGAGAACTGAGAAAAGCTCAAGGTGACGGTCTTGGCGGGATGTGAACTATAAACCCGCCCATCACGAGTCTGTGCATTAGCGACCTCGGCTACTCCTGTCGATATACAGATTTTGAGATTCCTTAAACGCCCTCTAAAGCATTTCTTTGTGTGTTGAAAGCACAGCCCAAAAAATCACTCCATTTTTCATTTTTCCTCACATTCACGAAATCCAGAATCTCGGTTAACGTAAGGTTTTCCAGTAACTGTTAAGACAATGCGACGGTGTAAATGGAAGAAAATTGTTAAAACCGAAAATTGCGTGTTTTGTAACTGATTAAGTTTACGCCCATTATTTTTATTTGGCTCTTTTGATATACTAATTTCAGCGGAACCTAAAGCTCTGAGTGGTCATTTAAATTTTGCTGGACACATTAATGTTATACATTTACCAATTTTAAATAGATATAATTTTTATTTTGTGTACCGCTTACCTATGGTAAGTAGAGGGATATCTGGCCGACATTTTCGGCTGACCAGAATTAAAAAATGCTGCTTCTTCTTTAACTAATTACCCTACTCTCTGCAGGATTTACACCCCAAGAACTCACCAGCCAATTGCCTTGGTCAGTATTCTGTCGAGGAGCAAGCAAACTCCAGGATGGGTGATCAGCCCAATGTCTGGTATGGCGATGAACAAGAAGGAAATAAACTGTAGTAATGAAAAGGATTTTAGGAAAATTCGCGAATCACTAAGAATTCGCCTAGTGACCGATAAACACCTGAGAAAACCTTCGGTCAGATTAGTCGGCCCCGGGGGTTTAAATCCCGGACCTCCCGAATGTGTCTAAGCCTATAGTAGAAAACAAAATGCATTATAGAACAAAATTACCAAAAATAAGAACATCTCAAAAGATTGGGAATAATATCACAAATAATTAACGAGATCCCAAAAGTTAAGAAACATACTAATAATTATAATTTATAGTTCATAGTAAAGATTTTTATAATTATATTGAAGTATATAAGTATTTATGCAAAATGGGTAAAGATTCTTAGAGAATCGTTATACAAACCTTTTTGCATATCTTCACTTGTAAGTTTTACGGTAAGAAGTACCAATATCCGCTCTGCAATTCCACCCAAAAATCTGATAAGCTTTAAGGCTTCCTGAACTCAAAAAGCTAACGTGCTGCACTCACATGACCTTCTCTACTCTTCTATAAACTATTTTTGCAAACGCTTATTCTCCACATGCTTCATGTTAATCGAGATGTTAATGTTATTGCTAATTTTCTTGTAGATGCAAGGGGAATTGCTAGGTTTTAAGCGATAGTCAAATGTTTTAAGAGCTGGTTGCTATGTGGAGCATTCCACTCTCTTCGCATTACCAGCACAAAAAAAATTGAATAACGAATTCCCATTTGAGAAAAAGTATAAGTATTGGAAAATTCAAACAAATAACACGAAATGTCTCGGAAATGGTTCACTGGACAAAAAAATGTATATGACATAAATTGTATATTTTGACGAGATTTGCATTTTTGTGTAGTAACATTTTGTCTATCTCTTACGGTTTACCACTTATACAAAAACCATTTAGAATGAGCAGGACTTTTGGGAACATTCCCAGAAAATTCAAGATTTTACATTTTAATTAAAATCGTTCGAGCAGTTTTTTGTGAAAATCACAATTTTCGAAAAATGTTCCATGTACGGGGTGGTCTGGGATTTCTTTGAAATTTTCGAATCTCATCTTTGAAATGCGCTGAATAGAAATACCAGGTTTAGATTTTATCACGAGTTATTCTGTTCGCAGACACACACGCAGTATTCTAAAAATGCTTTATTTGGATTCAGGGCACCTCAAAACATGTATTTCAGGTGAAATCTGGGTATCGAATTTTTGGGTGGAATACAATTAATTTAAACGTGCATTTCTTAGCAAATTTGTTTTCAGGCTCAATAAGCAAAGCATATCTGAGTTGTTACATCGTAATCAGGATTTTTTTATAAAATAATTTAAATTTGTAGATTAAAACACATAATCCAGGAATTACTTAATATATAAGGCACTAAAGTTTTCCAGCACACTTCTCTATGCAGAGGTAAAATGTGATAAAAATTCTGATGGGTTAAATTCACAAGAGTTTCTCTAACCTCTATCGCATATTATTCTTGCGAAAGTTTATTTTTCATCTACTTCATTTTAATCCAAATAAACCTTTACAGATACAGCTACATTACACATTTCGTTATAGATACAAAGAGAACAGCGATAGTCAAATGTTTAACAACTGGACTCTATATGCTGGCCTTAAAATTCCATACTGTTTCTATGACATCGCGAGAAACAACTGAAAATCGACAGGATTAGGAAATGGCTTAATACACAATAAAGTTATTTCAAATAAACATTTGCATTTTCACTTTCTCTACTACATATAGTAAGTAGGGGAGGTATTGCATTCCATCCAAAAATTCGCTACCGTGATTTCACCGGAAATACATGTTTTGAGCCCCGCTGAATCCAAAAAAGAGCATTTTTGGAAAAAGGTGTGTGTTTGTGAACAGCGTAACTGAAAAACGAAAAGTCGAATAAATACCAAACTTAGTATTTGAGTTTAGTATCTTCCAAGGATGCGACAAGCAGATTTACAAGTAAAAATCCCCATCGCGGACTACCGTTTAGATGGAAAATTTTAAAAGCATTTTGATTTTTTCAAAAATGCTCTAATGATTTTGATTAAAATATTTAATGCTTAAGATATTTTCATGACAAATGAAATGTACATCTTGAATTTTCTGGGAATGTCCCTAAAAATGTTCATTCTGAATGACTTTTGCATAACTGGTAAATCGTAAGAGATAGACAAAATTTTACTACACAAAAAATGTAGATCTCCTTAAAACACACAATTTATGCCACATACCTTTTTTTCTGTCGAGTGAATCATTTCCAAGATATTCATTGTGATTTGTTTGCATTTTTTAATACTGTACTTTTTCTCAAATAGAAATTCGTTATTCGTTTTTTTATGTCCTGTACATACAAAGAGAATGGAATGCTCCACATAGCAACCAACAAAACATTTGACTATCGCTTAAAGCCTAGCAATTCCCCTTGCACCTACAAGAAACTTAGCAATAAGTTTTCCCAGATTTACATGAAGTAGACGGAGAATAAGCGTTTGTAAAAATAGTTTGTACAAGAGTAGAGAATCATGTGAGTGTAACACACAAGATTTTTTTTGTGTAGTACGTTTTCGGCTATCGCTTAACGCTTATATGCAAAACCTAAATATTTAATATATGATATTTTAATCAAAATCATTAGCCATTTTTGAGAAAATAAAAAATTTCGAAAAATGTTCCACGTAAAGGAGAGTTTAGGGTTGGGGGATTTTCTTGAAAATATTCGCGTCGCAATTTTGGACTTTTCATTTTTAACATACACACAGTCGTCCTCCGTGATGTAGTGGTTACCATACTGGCCTTCAGTTCCAGAGGTCGCGGGTTCAAACCCGACGGATGACGATGGATTTTTACGGGGAATCTTAGCTTCGGAAGGAATTTACGGCACGTAAAAGAACCTCAAGCCTGATAAAGAGGTCTCTGAGCAAAATTATCGGTCTTTCAAGACGAATTTAGTATGGGACGCTGAAAACCTTAGTAGTTAAAGACCATCCATAAAATAAATTCAATTTTTTTGATACACAAAAACACACATGAATCTTTTTTTCTAAAAATGCTTATTTTTGTACACGGGAGACCTCAAAATAAGTATTTTCGGCAAAATCTCAGTATGAATTTTTGGGTGGAACGCAAGTTTAATACGAGTATAACTTCTTTTTTCAAAAGCCCAAAGTCAAAGTTAAACATAAGTTATTTAAAAAATCTGATGTGTTATACTCACATGACTTTCTCTACTCTTGTACGAACTATTTTTACAAACGCTTATTCTCCATCTACTTCATGTTAATCGAGATAAACATTTGCACACTCTATCTTATTGCTAATTTTCTTGTAGATGTAAGGGGATAATATATTTACAAGGGCAATATAGAAATAAGTAGCCTTTAAGCACATACATATCTCTTAATAGCTGGTTGCTAGGTGCAGCACCATTCCCTTTGCCACAGATTAATACTCCTTGCATATCCAGACAAAAAAATGAATAACGAATTCCCATTTTAGAAAATAAGTATTGAAAAATTTAAGGGAATAATAAGCAATATCTCGAAATATATTATGTATATGACATAAATTGTGTATTTTAACGCGATCTACATTTTTTGTGTAGTAAAATTTTGTCTATCTCTTATGGTTTACCAGTTATGCAAAAGTCGTGCACAATGAAGAATACTTTTGGAGACATTCCCAGGAAATTCAAGATATACATTTTATTTGTCATGCAAATATCTTAAACCTATGATATTTTAATCAAAATCGTTAGAGCCATTTTTGAGAAAATTAAAATTTTCGAAAAATCTTCCATATAAAGGGTAATCTGGGTGGGAGGATTTTTTTTGAAAACCTTCGTGTCGCATCTCTGGAAGATACTGAACCTAAATACCAAGTTTGGTGTTTATCCGACTGTTCGTTTCTGAGTTATGCTGTTCACAGACAGACACACACAGGCAGACAAACAGACAGACACACACACGGACATGTTTCCAAAAATGTTTTTTTTTTATTCAGGGGGTCTCAAAACATGTATTTCCGGTGAAATCTTGGTATCGAATTTTTGGGTGGAATACAATACTTCCCCTACTTACTATACGTAGTAAAAATCAAGTAATTGAAAAAATGTGATTCCTTAACAAACTTGTTTTCTGGCTCAATTAGGTTTGCATATCTGAAATCTTATTTAAAAATTATTAAACTGCATCATAAGGAGCATTTTTTAAAAGATATTTTAAATTTGCGTTTTAAAATGGAATAACTCAATATATACGCACCACACTTTGCAACCACATTTTTTGTGTAGACATAAGATGTGGTAAAAGATTTAAAAAGCACGGCCGAGTGCTTTGGGTTTTAGAAAACTCACAGATCGCTGTTCTTCATATAGCTGGGATAAACGTTGATCGAGATAAGCCGAACTAGGCCCTTGCGGAGTTCATTTTCCTAAAAATAACCTTAAAAGACGAATATCAGGTAGCTCTCGGCACCAATGACCTGGATCTCACTGAACGGATGCTTACAGGAACCAAATTTATCCTTCCTTCTGCTTCATGGGTGTATCGCGGATTCAAAAAAACCTCATTCACATGACTTTCCCTACAAACTATACTTACAAAAGCATATTACTTTTTCTACCCCGTACATTCAAATTAAAAATTCGATATCGAGTTTTCACCGGAAATATATATTTTGAGGCGCCTGAACAAAAAAAAAAAGCATTTTTAGAAAAACGTCCGTGTATATGTAATTCTGAACAGCATAACTCAAAAACGAAAAGTTGGATAATGCGAACTTAGTATTTAGGTTCATGGAGTTTTTAACGAAAGTCCTCCCACCCTGAATACTCTTTTATGCACCATTTTTCGAAACGTTTTATTTTCTAAAAACCGACTCTAACGATTTTGATTAAAGTACGATATATTAAAGATATTTACATTGCAAAATGTAAATCTGGAATTTTCTGGAAATACTTGTGAAGTATAGATAAGAACGTACTACATAAAATGTGTAGATTTCTTTAAAACACACAATTTATTTCAAATAACCTTTTTGTAGCATCAGACATTTCCCAGATACTTTGTCATTCTTTTCAAGTCCTATCGATTTTCACTTGTTTCTCGTGATGTCATGGAAACAGTATGGAATTTTAAGGCCAGCATATAGCGTCCAGTTGTTAAACATTTGACTATCGCTGTTCTCTTTGTATCTACAACGAAATCTGTAATGTAGCTGTTTCTGTAAAGGTTTATCTCGATTAAAATGAAGGGGATAATAAATTAACTTTCGCAAGAACAATTTGTATACCCGCTAATAAACGGCAGGGGGTATCAGGTTGTAGATACAGGAGCGATATTGTACGAGACTGAAGTGATAATCAAATTTTTATGCTGGCTTAGATATGCCCGACTTCGCGAGAAACAAAATCATGCTAACTTTGTACTTCAAAAAATTTAAGGTAAAGTATTAGAAAGTTCAAACAAACAGCAACGAATATCTCGGAAATGGCTGCTTGCACTAAAAAATTTATTTGCCAAAATTCCTGTTTTTTTTCTGTTAGTAAGTTGTCTATTTATACAAAATTCATTCAGAATAAAGAGGTGTTATGGTACAACTATACCATACCTATTATGAAATAAAATTATAATGTAATAATAATTGCGAAACGTGGCTGAAGTTGGTAGCATAATGAATTATATACGCAAAATAAAAGCTAAAAATAATGAAATTAGTAATGCACATGTAGTCCGTCTTTGTGGTTGGGGGTAGCGTATGAGCCTCATATTCCAGAGATCCCAAGTTTGAATATCGATTAGGGTGAGCTAAGCGGTTAAGATTTTTTCAAAGGGTTTTCCCTGTCTTGAGAAAATGAATGTTGTATAACACTAAGCTCTAAAGAACCCCGCGCTCATTTCACCCACTTCTTTAATTCATAGTCCAATATGACTTACCAGATTAAAGGACGTTAAAATAAAACACAAAGATTACATGCACATGACTTTCCCTACACTCTTTATAAACCTTTCCGGAAATAGATGGATTGCAGATTTCGTTATTAGATCCAAATAAAATAGCGATTCAAATGTTTAAGGACTGGCGTTAAAATTCCATGCTCTTTGCATGCAATTCAAAAAACAACTGAATATCGACAGGACTTTAAAACAATGGCTAAGTATTGAAGAATTAGAACCATTAAAAACGAATATCTCGAAAATGGCTGATGCGACGAAATAAATTATTTTAAATAAACTGTGTGTTTTAAAAAGATCCACATATTCTATGTAGTATTTTGTGTCTGTCGTAAGTTATAATATATGCCACCAAGTTCCTTCCGATTGAGGACTTCAAAGGCTATTCCCAGAAAATTCAAGATGTGCATTAAATATCTTTAAAATATATGGTATTTTAATCAAATTGTTGGAGCCATTTTTTTTAGAAAATCATAGATTTCGAAAAAATCGTTCATGATAAGAGTAGTTTCGGGTGCGGGGTGCGTTTTCTTGAAGATATTTCTGTCCCATCTTTGGACGGTACTGAAACTAAATACCAAGTTTGGTATTTATCCGACTTTTGTTTTTTGAGTTACGCTGTGAACACACGCGCGCGCGCGAAACGTTTTCTAAAAATACTTTATTTGAATTCTAGGGGTCTCTAAATGTGTATTTCCAGTAAATATCGGTGTCAATTTTTGGTTTGTATACCATACCTCCTCTACCTTTTATGTGCGCAGTAGAGAAAGTAAAATTGTATAATTAACACAGTGAAGGCAGTATTTTGATGCCTTAATGTTCGTATCTTCGGGTCGCACTAAGTTAAATTTTATTAACGTATTTCCATAAGGACGCAAATTATTAACGATATTAATATTAAAAAATACTGTGTTGATATGAAGAAAATTATAATTGGAGTACCCACATACCAATTTTTTTTTATTTTTTTTCCCGTGGGGGAAGCATTATCCATTCCAACAATTGCAGCAATCGAGAGCAGGTCGCCCAGGTTTACCTAGACGGGATGTTAATCGCCACAGTACCTAGCCGCGCATTACCCATTAAAACAACGCAATTCTAGTATTAATTTGCTGCCGTGATGCCGTTCGGTTATGCTGTCGAAATAAACCGAGAGAGAGACAAAAAAACTACGAACCAGCTGCACGGTGTTTTTCCTGTCTGCGCCCTCGGCGCTCGTTGCCGTCTGCCGCGCGGATGAAACCATACAACATTTTTAAAACTACTTTTAAAAGCTTTACTTACCAACTTTATGAAAGGAGATGCTGAAACTGGCCACCGTCGTTGTCCATACATTTTTGGCACCTCTTTAGGAAGCTATCCATCACTCGCCTAAGTTCACGTTGAGAAATGCTGGCAATTTCCTGGCAGATATTTTGTTTTAATTCTTCCAGGGTGTGTGGGTTTGTCTTGTACACTTTGTTTTGAGTTACCCCAGAGATAGAAATTGCAGGGGGTTAGGTCGGGGGACCGAGGTGGCCACAAATCTCTACTAATAATTCTGTTCTCAAAGATACTTCCATAAAGCTATTAAATAGAGCTTTAAAAGTATTTTTAAAAATGTTGTATAGCTTCATCCCGCACCTTTCTGTGATAGCGGCAGACGGCAACAAGCGCCGAGGACGCGGACAGGAAAAGCACCGCGCAACCAGTTCGTAGTCTTTTGGCTTTCCCTGTAGTTCATAGACTCTCTAAAGAAAACTTCAGTAAACTCAATAAAAGCTAACCATATATAAGCATGCAAAAATTAAACATAAAATCAAAAATAAATGCATAAATATGTATATATTTGCTTTTATTACTTATTCCGTTGTATTTAGACACGCGCAGGCATTGACTTTCTTAGTTATTCATTCCGTCACCGGAAAAATAATTAATATTTATAAGTAAAACTAATGAATTATTCTATTTCTTGTTCTACAATAGGAAACATTCTGATTGTGGTTTCAATTAAGTGGGTTATACATCCCTTTCAATATCTGCGTGACGTCATAAAGTCGAGAATCGAAGCAACCGGAATGGCGGGCCTATCGCAACGCAAGGCGCAGCCCCGAAATGGCGGCCCCGTAGATTCGCATTGCAGCTAAAATGTAAATAACATTGTTTTAGCAAAGTATTTTTTATTACTACGTATAGTAAGTAGGGGAAGTATTACATTCGATACCAGGATTTCACCGGAATTACATGTTTTGAGGTGCCCTGAATCCAAATAATGCATTTTTGGAATTATGTGCGTGTGTGTGTGCACGTGTGTGTGTGTATGTGTGTGTGTGCGCGCGTGTGTGTTGATATGTGTATCTGTCTGTGAACAGCATAACAAAAAAACGAAAAGTCGGATGAATACCAAACTTGGCATTTCGGTTCAATATCTTTCAAAGATGCGACACGAAGATTTTCAAGAAAATCCCCCTACCCCAGACTACCGTTTACATGGAAGAGTTTTTGAAAGTTTTGATTTTCTCAAAATTTACTCTTAACGATTTTAATTAAAGTATCACACGTTTAAGATATTTTTAAGGCAAATGCAATGTATATCTTGAATTTTCTGGTAATGTCCCCAAAAGTCCCCTTCATTCTGAATTATTTTCGCATAACTGGTAAACTGTAAGAGATAGACAAAATTTTACTACACAAAAAATGTATGGAATTAATTATTCTTCCACACAAACCGTGTGCTTGACAAGGTTGGAAAGGTAGAATCAGACGACTGAAAAATTCAATGCCATAACCGGGAGATCCGTGGTTCAAATCCCGGATAAGTTTCTGCAAATGTTTATCTGGACTAACATGGAGTAAGCGGGGAATAAGCGCTTGTAAAAATAGTTTGTTCGAGAGTAGAGAAAGTCATGTGAGTGCAATACATCCGATTTTTTAAAACATACATCCGAACATAATTTTCCAAATACTTTATCATCATTCATTATCTTACACTACTTCACCGCCGTTATTCATGCAATTGTCGTAACGGGAAACCAGTTTTTGTATGCTATCGTCAAAGAATGATGTCGCCTCTGAGGTACAGCATCTTGTTACAAACATCTCGTCGTTGTGTTGTTTTCCACCAAAGAATTCCTTCATACAAAGAAACGCATGAAAATCTCTTGGTGCCAGGTCCTGGTGGTGTGATGCGATCAGATCTTGTTTTGCTGTGTGTGGCCGGGCATTATTATTTCCCATAAAGCTCACACAATTGGCAATGAATGTTTACTGGTGTAGCATTTCTTGCATTCAAAAGACGAATCACAGTTCTGACTTTACAGTCGGGAGTCTTTGGATTGTGCTCAAAATTTTTAAACGCTCTAACAACAGGAAAACACAAAGGGACGATCGCTCACAACTCCGTCTGGCTTCCTAATGAATGAAGGAAGTGCTCACACATACTCAAAATCGCGACTGCAGAGCTAAATATTAAAGCGGTATTTACTCGTACCTTAAAAACACGCCTCGTCAAAGAGGATTCGGCCATTACGTCCGATGATTGCTTCAAAGAGTACTTATTTATAGGCTATACAGCATTTCCAGAACTTGGAAGACTGTCGGGGGAGGTAAAGGAGGTCGGTGCATCACTTCTTTTTGTGTGAATAACGGGCGATTTTTCATTCGTTATTAGGGATATCTGGGACTATGAGAAATTACAATTGTAAGGCGTAAAGGGGAAAATTCACTGTACAATAGTTTCTTAAGGAACGGTGGGGAAGTAAATGAAATTAATTAGTCACTAAACATTTCAGACTCATATCTGAAATATTTTCTGAGACAATGGATCATGAATTAAGTAAATTTGCGGGGTAGGGTTTTTAATCGCCCTAGGGTGAGTTCATAGAATTTTGTTCGTAAAATGTTGTACAATGAACTTCAAACACACTTTTAGCTCCAACTGTTCTACTTGGTTTTAGAAAATAAAACAAATAATGGTATCGTGAACCTTCTACCCTTAACGAGTTCGTAGTAAACGGTGGTAGCAATAAAATTCTTTATCTTTGTCTTCTAAGTGAGCGGTTCGTTAGAAAGAAAAAGCCGACAATCATTAATAATGTTGAAATGCACTAATTTTGTTAACAGCCCATAAAACATATCTGCTGCTTGACAAGCGTCTGGACAGGTTTTTCAATCCTATGTCCTCACATGCAGGACCCCAGAGAGCTACCCTATGGCATGGATTTTTATTTGCAATTCTCGTGGGGCTTAACCAGGGCGTAAAGTAAAAAAATATATATGTTAAATTCACATGAATTTCCCTAACCTCTATCATTTATTAGTGGGTATACAAACTATTTTACTAAAGCTTATTTTTCTATCTACTTCATTTTAACCCAAATAAACCTTTACAGAAACAACTACATTACACATTTCGTTATAGAGAACAGCGATAGTCAAATGTTTAACAACTGGACGCTGTATGCTGTTTCCATGACATCGCGGGAAACAACTGAATGCTGAAAGGACTTAAAAGAATGACCAAGTAATAAACAATTCGAACCTTTAATAACAGATATCTCAGAAATGGCTTATGCCACAAAAAACTTATTGAAGTAAAGTGTGTATTTTAAAGAGATCTACATTTTTGCCTAGTACGTTTTAGTTTATTGCCTTACGTTTACAGTTGTATAAGATTATGTAGAATTATTTCCAACTGAAGTGATTTCACAGGATATTCCCAGAAAATTCAAGATATTCATTTCAGTTACCATGTAAATATCTTTAATATTTTGTATTTTAATCAAAATCGTTAGATACATTTTTGAGAAATTGGAAAAAAATTGAAAATGGGGTAGCTTAGGGTGGGAGAATTCTTTTTAAACGGTTGGTGTCACCTTCTTGGAAGGTACAGAACGTAAACGACTTTTCATTTTATACTTTCTTTAATACGTATAGTAAGTAGGGGAAGTATTGTTTTCCACCCAAAAATTCGATACCGATATTTCACCGGAAATATATGTTTTGAGACCCCCTGAATCCAAAAATAGCACTTTTGGAAACATGTCCGTGTGTGTGTCTGTGTGTATGTTTGTGTGTGTTTGTGTGTGTGTGTCTGTGAACAGAAGTTTTCGATTTTCTAAAAATGGATGGAAAGATTCTTATTAAAATACCATATATTAAATATATTTGCATGACAAATAAAATAAACATCTTAATTTTTCTGGGAATGGCCTGTGAATTCCCCTTCGTTGGGAAGGAATTGTGTATAATGTTCTATAACTGGTAAACGTTAAACGATAGATGAAAACGCACCACAAAACATAAAAGTGTCTTTAAACACACAATTCATTTCAGATAACCTCATTTTAATCAAAATAAACCTTTGCTGAAATAGCTGCATTATGCATGTCGTTTTATATATATAAAGGGAACAGCTATTGTCAAATGTTTTAGAACTGCACCCTTTACACTGGCTTAAAATTCTGTACTGTTCCCATGCATTCGCGAGAAACACCTGGATGTTGACGTATTGAACAATTCGGATCATCAATAATGGAAATCCCTGAAATAGCTTATGCCTCAAAAAAGCTATTTGAAATAGATTGTGTCTTTTAAGAAGTCTACATTGTGCAAAACGTACACTTCACAGGCTGTTCCCAGAAAATTCAAGATATGTATTTTAATTTGTCATACAAATTTTTTTAACATATGGTAATTTAATCAAAATCGTTGAAGCTGTTCTTCAGAAAATCAAAAATGTCGAAAAAAATTTTCATGTAAAGTGTAGTTTGGGTTTGGGGCATTTTGTTGAAAATCTTCGTGTCTTATCTATGAAAGATAGTACACTTAAATAACTAGTTTCGCATTTATCCTACTTTTAGTTTTTGAGTTATGCTAAAAGTGCTTTTTGTTTTTAAATTCAGGGGTCTCAAAACACGTATTTCCGGTGGAACCTCGATATCATATTTTTGGGTGAAATTCAATACGTTCTCTACCTATTATGTACGTGGCGAACAAATAGAAATGAAAAATTACTGACAAATTCAATCCAATAACAAATAATATCTAGGATATGTCTGAGGGCGCAAATCAAATTATTTGAAATGAATTGTGTTTTTCAAAGATATTTACACTTTACATACTAGTGCTTTGTTTATCTCTTAGAGTTAAGCGGTTATAGAAAACTATACAGAATGAAGAGTTCTTCACGTGTATTCCAATAATATACTTATTTTATTTATTAAATAAATATCTTAAATATAATTTTATATCTATAATATTTTAGGTCGCGGTGTCTTCTCAACACTTGTATTTCCGTTGAAATCTCGGCATAGAATTTTTGGCTGCAACACAATACTTCCACAACCTCCTGCAACTACGGAGTAGAGAAAATCAATATTTTTACTTTCTCTACTACGTATAGTAAGTAGGGGAAGTATTGTATTCCGCGCAAAAATTCGATACCGAGATTTCACCGGAAATACATGTTTTGAGACCCCCTGAATTCAAAAAAAGCATTTTTAGAAACATGTCGTGTGTGTGTCAGTGTTTGTGTGTGTGAACAGCATAAATCAGAAACGAACAGTCGGATAAACACCAAACTTGGTATTTAGGTTCAATATCTTCCAGAGATGCGACACGAATGTTTTCAAGAAAATCCCCCCACCCCAGATTACCCTTTACATGGAACATTTTTCGAAAATTTTAATTTTCTCAAAAATGGCTCTAACGATTTAATTAAAATATCATATGTTTAAGACATTTTCATGGCAAATGTAATGTATATCTTAAATTTTCTGGGAATATCTCCAAAAGTATTCTTCATTGTGAAGGACTTTTGCATAACTGGTAAATCATAAGAAATAGACAAAATTTTACTACACAAAAAATGTAGCTCGCGTTAAAATGCACAATTTTTGTCATATACATTCTTTTGTTGAGTGAACCATTTTCGGGATGTTGCTTGTTCTTTTCTTAAATTTTCCAATACTTATACTTTTGCTCAAATTCGTTATTCATTTCTTACTTTCCCTACTACGTATAGTACGTAGGGGAAGTATTGTATTCCGCCCGAAAATTCGATACCGAGATTTCACCGGAAATACATGTTTTGAGACCCCCTGAATCCAATAAAAGCATTTTTAGAAACATGTCCGTGTGTGTGTCTGCGTGTATGTCTGTCTGTCTGTGAACAGGATAACTCAGAAACGAACAGTCGGATTAACACCAAACTTGGTATTTAGGTTCAGTATTTCCAGAGATGCGATACGAAGGTTTTCAAGAAAATCCCCCCACCTCAGATTACCCTTTACACGGAACAGTTTTCGGAAATTTTAATTTTCTGAAAAATGGCCGTAATGATTTTGATTAAATATCATAAGTTTAAGATATTTTCATGACAAATAAAATGTATATCTTGAATTTTCTGGGAATGTCTCCAAAAGTATTCTTCATTGTGAACGACTTTTGCTTAACTGGTAAACCATAAGAGATAGACAAAATTTTACTACACAAAATGTAGCTCGCGTTAAAATGCACAATTTATGTCATATACGTTTTTGTTTTTGAGTGAATCATTTTCGAGATATTGCTTGTTATTCCCTTAAATTTTCCAATACTTATACTTTTTCTCAAATGGGAATTTGTTATTCGTTTTATTATTTCGTGGACATACAAAGAGAATGGAATACTCCACATAGCAACCAGCTCTTAAAACATTTGACTATCGCTTAAAGCCAACCATATTCCCCTTGCATCTACAAGAAAATTAGCAATAAGGCTAACATCTCGATTAACATGAAGCATATGGAGAATAAGCGTTTGTAAAAATAGTTTGTTCAAGAGTAGGGAAAGTCATGTGAGTGTAACACATCAGATTTTTTTGTTAATATTTGCTCTGAATACATGTATTGCTGACGAACATTCTGGACCAACATCTTCATTGTTTTATACAGAGAGGCTTCAGAGAGGTAGTGTTCAATCCTACTTCTTTCTTACGTTACCAGCCATTGCATTGGTACGTTCTATAAGCACGGGGATTAAAGTAAGAATGAGGGTAATTTTTGAAAGCCATAGTAATCTGTAATTTCCACTTACACTTAAAGCGTGTGTCCAAATTTTTGTCCAGTTGGTCGAATAGTGACAATTCGTATTTAAGGTGTTGAAAATGTGAATGGTTGGCTTTTTGAAGTTTTATGCTGTCCTACAATTTTCGCCAAGTCCCATAGTCCAAGTGCACAAATTTTTGCCCTCGTTGCAACTGGTACAGTCATCTCTAAAAGGTGTTGAAAATAAAGTAAGGGTGGCTTTTAAAAATTTGGAGTGTTATTTAATTCAAAATAAGGATTGGGTGTTTTTTTGGGGGGGATTGGTAACGTCACCTATGATTTTTGCCACCTCCTATGGTATAATTGTGCAATACTTCGATCACATGGTTTAAACAGTATACAGTTCTACAAAAGGGGTTGAAAATATGAGTTTTAGCATAACCTTTGAGGCAGTATTTTTAACACTTAAATGATTTCAGTCTAATTATATAATATAAATTCAATAACAGCCCGCCTTAAAGCAATGTGTGTATGTAACAATATATAAAAAGTGTATATTACAGTCATTGTATATGTTTATATTATTATATCCATGTTTAGTAATGTTATGTGAATATATTACGTAATTTAATAATGTAGGAGCTGTGAGAATAATAAGTTTAAAGTTGCTAACGATGAGCTAAGAATGAGGTAACCTTGAGGCAATAATGAATTTGAAAGTTTAACTGTTACTAGTCATTATTGGAGCAACAATAATGTAAATTTGAGACGGTTTATAAATAGCCAATCAACAGCCAAAAAAGCTTTAGTTAAATGATATTCTATGGAGTAGAATTAGGAGAAACATTTACAAATTCAGAAGTCAGTTGCCTGCGGGCAGTGTTTGTAACTGGATGCGAGATGTGTCCTCGAGAAATATAATACGTATTCGTGTGAGACGAAAATAGTTTACGTGTTAAAAAGTGCAAGTAATTAATAAAAGAATCTCACAGCCCTCTCTCTATATCAGTGAAGTGTTATTTAAATTGTGTCAAGGATTAATAAATGTAGTGAAGTAAAATTATAATGTGTAAGCCTACATTCTTGTTGCTAAGAGAAACGTCTCTAATAATACTGACGCAGCCGAGGCAAACATAAATATATAATATTTAAAGAAACAGTCAAATTACAAAGTTAATTTTTTTTAAACTTGGGGCAAAGGCCACCTGAAACATTTGGGGCGAAGGCTACCGGAAACTGTTTACTATACGTGTGGCTGCAACGAGTTTCAATTTCGGCTCCCCAACAGTTGAAATATAATACAACTCTTACTTCAAATCAGCTTTTCCAAACATAGCAGCAACAAACCATCTTCTCAAATTGGCTTTCCATACGTGAAGCAATAAATGAAATTTATGCAGAAACTATTTCTTCCACAACTTTAATTTTTGTTCGGTCCTGTAGTATAAGCGTACATAAGCCAAAGAATGTTAGGAGTTGAAAATACAGATTCAATATAAGGGTAGCTTATAATTTTAGTCAGTTTCAGGAATCTAGATGGACCCAGCGTTGTCAAAATCATGACTTGAAAAAACTTCAATGAAATATGAGGGAAATGTGGTTATGTGAGCGATATACCAGCACCTCTTCCTAAACCACACTAAAGTAACTCAGTTTTAAAATATTTTACGCCTCAAGGTTTACCCCTATGAGGTCGAGGTCATTTAAAATACTGCCATATTTGCAATATAGCAGCAGAAGCTCACCACGATTTATTATTATTATTATTATCATTATTATTATTATTATCATCATTATTATGAAAATACAGTGGCAACACAAACACCTAGACTTAAAAACAAACGAAAACGTTTCCACTGCTGAAAAATCCGCTGTCTCAGCTGGGATAGAATTCGTATCGTCTTAATGCTAGGCAGATATACATTAAATTATTATTATTATATTATCCTGATTATTATTGTACTAAAGCGACACTACACACACTAAGACTTAAACCCGGACGTAAAGTTTTTCAGCCCCTGTCTCAGCTTGGATCAGAACCACGTTCCCTTTTATGTTATTATTATTATTATTGTTATTATTATTATTATTATTATATTTGACCAGTGCAATTTATAAATTACTGCTGAAACAAAAGTCAAGAAAAGTGAAAGGCACAAGCCTGTCTCTTTGTTTAATAAGAAACAATTTTTTCGTTGTTTTTCGGTTAAAGTTGTATTTCCTCTAAAGCTAACAAGCTATAAAAAGTGAAATATTTCATAACTTACATTTATTCTGAATCTCTCAAGGCCATTTTCTCCTCCAAATCTGCTTTCTTGCTTCCTTCCATCATTCTGAAGCACCTTTGTAATTATTAGCGATTTACTTTTTAAGAAGAAATTAGGTTATATTCTTCGTAAAATCGTCACATTTCGTAACCGCGCAATTCACAAGTTTCCTCCGCCTCTTTTTCATCAGCAGCAATAAAGTTTGTAACCGACACACCGATAAATACAGAGATCAAGACGTATATAACCACAAGTTCTAGGTACTTCTCACACGATAAAAAATACATTAACTCACACTGGCAAACATTTCTTTGCCTTCTGTATCCTTTACAATAAGAACATATTTTCAACTGTCCTCGCGTCGCCATAGAAACTAGTTGTTATAAATAAAAACAAGTGACTGCGGATAATCGCTTCTCAATTGTCTTTAGACTAGTGCAGCTACAAATAAATTCTTCGGAGTTCCGTATCAGTACACGTTATAAAACTAACCAAATTCTTTTTGGTAAAGGCAAGGGAAGTGGGGTTTCTAAAGGGCCACAAAGTAAAAAGAAAGTGTAAAAAGCTTTCACACTTATTATTCAGATGTTTTCTTATTTAGGAAATTGAGTTATATTTGTTAATTGTTTCATTAGCAGAGCCCTCTTTAACCTGTGGTCATATCGGCGACTTTGATTTGAGAAACAACTGATGGTTTTATAACTAGCTGAATTGTAGGTTTCCTTAACGTTGTTTTTAATACTTTTTGCTGTTAAACACACACGCGTTCCTTCAACATTCACACTTCCAGACTCTTTGAAGAATAGGGGAAGATTATGTTTAGAGATTCCCTATCCGGAATTGAACTCGGGACCTCTGTGTTAAATAGCCAGAACCACTCGACCACATAAGCATTCATTAAAATATTTTTTACTCTGTTATGCTTACATAAATCCAAAACAGAAGGTAATGGTACGCTTCTAAGGACATGTGATAGGAATCACAGGGTGTTTTTACGCTTTTATTCGCAATTGAAAGAAAACCAGTTTTCTTTAGAATTACACTACCTAGGACAATGAACTTTTTACTGCTTATTAAAGAAGGTTTGCTGTGTATACTGGTAGCAAGAGTTTTTAGCTAGCTTTAAATATTTTAATTATAAGAACATTCAGATATCATAAAGCAATTTATAAAAAAAAATTACTTTCATTTATAGGTTAACTATTTGCATATTTGAGGGACTAATTAACTTTAAAAAATAATTTTTTATGTAAATTTGTAATTTCCTTTTCGTGGAAATCACGTAATTTAGCATTAAAATATTTAATCTGCTAAATGCAGCTAGACTTTTTGTACAACCACAAAAGATTTCAAACTTCTATGTTCAATAGATTTTGAGAAAAGTGTACTTGAAGTTTAAAAAACAAAATTTAGGGAAATGGCAAAAGAAAGTGAGCAAATTGTTAAATATTAATATACGATAACACCTTTGCAACATAAGAGGTCCTTACACCATTTATAATCTATTACAACAAAAAACAGAAAATCAATTTCATTAATAATTTCAAGGAAAATCGTTGCTACTTGTCAGTATTATTACGTCTATTGTTTGAAGTTAAAAGGCACGATTCTGTTGTTTCTCACGATGAGATGCAAAGAGAATAGAATTTAAAAGCCAGCTTAGAGCGATCAACTTTTTATGTTCTTTACTTCATACCTAGAGAAGTATTTGCATTTCGCCCAAAAAAATGTGTCGCGTTTTCACACCGACATGTTTTGGGGCACTATTAATCTAAAACTCAGCATTTTTACAAAAAGGTCCTATTGTTAGCGTACAGCGTAAATAAAAAATGTCGGATGAATACCAAACTTGCTATTTAACTTCCGTACTTTCCAAAGATTCAACTAGAAGCACATCGCACAACCCCAAACTAAACTTTGCATCGAACATTTTTTAACTTTTTTCGTCCTCTGAAAAATGGCTGCAACGATTTTGATTAAAATATTGAATTAAACATTTAAGACATTTACTTTGAAAATAGAATGTATATCTTGAATTTTCTGGGAATAGTCTGTGAAGTCCTCTTCATTGGGAAGGAGTTTTGTATAATCGGTAAAAGATGGATAAACACACACTGCACTTAAAATTTAGATCTCTTTAAATTACACCCCCTTTTACTTTCTCTACTACGTATAGTAAGTAGCGGAAGTATTGTATTCCACCCAAAAATTCAATACCGAGATTTCACCGGAAATACATGTTTTGAGACCCCCTGAATCCAAAAAAGGCATGCAAACATGTTCGTGTGTGTGTGTGTGTTTCTGTGCGTGTGTGTGTATGTGACTGCGTAACTCAAAAGTGAAAAATCCAATAAATACTAAACTTAGAATTTAAATTCGGTATCTTCCAAAGATGTGACACGAAGATGTTCAAGAAAATCCCCCAGAAGATTTTTCGAAAGTTATGATTTTCTAAAAAATGGTTCTAACGATTTTTATTAAAATACCGTATATTAAGGATAATTACATGGCCAATAAAATGTATATCTTGAATTTTCTGGGAATAGCCTATGAAGCCCACTTCATTTCGAAGAAATTCTCTATAATCTTGTGTAGCTGGTAAACGTAGACTGGTAACAGGTAAAATGTAGATCTCTGTAAATCGCACGATTTATTTGAAATAATTTTCTGAGATATCCGTTATTGAAGGTTTGAATTGTTCATGATTTGGTCATTCTCTTTAAGCCCTGTCATCATTCAGTTGTTTCTTGCGATGTCGCGGAAACAGTACAGCGTTTAGGGTCCATTTGACCATCGATGTTCTTGGTCTATCTATAATGAAATTTGCAATGTAGCTGTTTTAGCAAAGCTTTATTTGGAGTAAAATGAAATGGGAAAATAAGCTTTAGTTAGAGTAGTCTGTATGTCTACTAATAAACGATAAAAGGGTAGGGAAGGTCATGTAAATGTACAACGTTTTTTTCTCCATTAATTTAGCTGCTGTTATTTCTTTTTTTAAAGAGTGTACTATTACCTTCTGTTTTGGATTTATGTATGCGTAATAGAGTAACAAATATCTTAATAAATGCCTTTGTGGTCGAGTGGTTCTGGCTTTTCAACACAGAGGTCCCGAGTTCGATTTCCAGCTGGGAATCTCTAACCGGAATCTCTCCCTGTTCTCCGCAGAGTCTGGAAGGAATGCGAGTGTGTTTAACAGCAAAAAGAAAACTTACAGCGAGTTATAAAATCATCAGTTGTTTCTTATGTCAAAAGTCTCCGATAACCCCACAGAATATATTTCAATACATCTAAAACAAAACTGAATAATAAGTGACATAGCAACCCCCCCCCCCTTCTCGCCTTTACCAGAAATACTTTGGTTACAGTTTTATTACGTGGAACTTTGAATTTATTTGCAGCTGCACTCTAAATCTAAAGACAATTGAGAAGCGAATATCTACAGTCACTTGTTTTTGTTTATAACCAGCAGTTTCAATGGCGACGTGAAGGCAGCTGGAAATATTATGCTCTTATTGTAAAGCATACAGAAGGCAAAGAAAACATTAAACGTTTTTTTTATCGTGTGAGAAATATACACAATTTGTGGTTACATACTTGATCTCTGTATTTACCGGTAAGACCGTCCAAACTCTGTTTCTGGTGATGAAGGAAAAGCGGGGGAAGTTTGTGAATAACGCGGTTACGAAATGTGATGATTTTATGAAGAATATAACCTATTTCTTCTTAAGAACTGAATCGCGAACAATTAATAAAGTGCTTCAGAATTTGAATACTGGAAGGAAGCAAGAAAGCAGATTTGGAGGAGATAATGGCCCTGAGAGATTCAGAATAAATGTAAGTTATAAAATATTTGACTTTTTATAGCTTGTTTGTTTTAGAGGCTTCTTTACCTGCAGTACAACGAACAAATTGTTTCTTATTAAACAAAGAGGCAAGCTTCTGCGTTTCATCTTACTTCTCTTTTGTTTCAGCAGTAATTTATAAATTGTACTGGTTAAATATAATAATAATAAATTGGCGAGAACTTCTGTCTAACATTAAAGGGATCTGGGTTCTATTCCAAGCTGAGACGGGGAATTTTCAGTGATGAAAACCTTTTCGCCCGGATTCAAATCTAAGTTTGTGTGGTGTATATATCTGCCTAGTATTAAAGTGATACGGGTTCTTTTCTCAGCTGGGACAGAGGATTTTTTCAGTAGCGAAAAACTTTTCGTCCTATGTTCAAGTCTGTCTTGTTGTCACTTTATTCCAACAACAATAATAATAACAATAATTATAATAACATATCCTATGCAAATTTTGGTGCTTTGTAGCAAATATGGTAGTTTTTTAATGCCTTTGTAAACGTGGAGAATTAAAACATTTTTAAATTGTGTTACTTTAGGGTGTTCAGGAAGGGTGGTTGTATATCGCTCACATCACATTTTCCTCATTATTTTACTGAATTTTCATCGTCATTTTTAGTATGACTTTGACGCACAGGGTACATCTGGGTTCTATAAACTGACAAAAATGATAAACTACCATTATATAAAACCCTATTTTTAACCCCTAACATTCTCTGACCTATCTAGAAGCCACTTTGTACGCTTATACTATACGACCCAAAGAAAATTATAAGTGGCTCTACAACTCTTTTAAAAAAAGAACAAAAAAAAAACACTCCAACATTTTCAATCCCTTTGGTAGAAATCTGTACTTTTCAAACCATGTAATCAAAATATTGCACAATTATACAATAGGATTTTAAAAATTGCATAGGTGTCGTTAAAATTCCCAAAAATAATTAATATTTATTTTGAATTATGTAGTACTCGAAATTTTTAAAACCTGGTCTTGTTTTATTTTCAAACTCGCATAGATAAACTATAACGCTTGTCAACTAGGGCACAAATTTGTGCATTGGAGTAGAGGACTTGGCGAAAATTATAGGACAGCTTTCAACTACAAAAGCTATCCATGATAATATTTTCCCCAGTAAGTAGTGGAAGTATTGCATTCCACACAAAGGCTCGATATCAAGATTTCCCAAAAATATATGTTTTGAGGCCCCCTGAATAAAAACAAAGCGTTTTTAGACAAAAACGTCCGTGTGTGTCTGTGAATAAAACAACTCAAAAACTCAATAAATATCAAACTTGTTATTTAGGTTCCAAAGAAGCGATACGAAGGTTTTCAAGAAACTCACCCCATTCTGAACTACCTTTTACATGCAACATTTTTAAAAAATTCTGATTTTTTATAAAATGGCTCTAACGATATTGATAAAAATACCATATACTAAATATATTTACATTACAAAAAGGATTTATAACTGTAAACATACCCACTGTAACCTGTAGCTTCATTTTCTAAAAAACGTCTGAGATATTTATTAAAATACGATATGTTTATGATATTTGCATTTCAAATAAAATGTATGTCTTGAATTTTCTGCGAATAGCCTGTGAAGTCCTCTTCATTCAGAATAATTTCTGTATAATTAGTAAACCGTAAGCGATAGACAAAATCTTACTGAATAAAAATGATTAACGCACACAATTTGTCAAACTTTTTTGTGCCATTAACCATTATAGACATATTGTTTGTTATTGGTTTGAATTTTCAATAACTTCCACGTTTTTGTTTTTCAAATGCAAACTCACTTTTCGTTTTTTCTCGTTTCCTTACAAACACTATGAAATTTCAAAGTCATCACATAGTAACCCGCTATTTAATCATTTTACTATCGCTTTAGCTTGCTGTATCCTTCTTATGCATACAAGCAAATGTTTTTTGCTTAAAAAATTAAAAACAATAGATGTCTTAAGACCCCATGAATCCAAAAAGAGAAATTTTTAGAAAAGAACCATGTATGTGTCTATCTCTTTCAAGAAAATTTCCCACCCCAGACTACGCTTTATTTGAAAGATTTTTCAAAATTTTTGATTTCCTAAAAATGGCTGTTGCGATTATGATTAAAATATAATATATTAATGATATTCACATGGAAAATAAAATGTCTTGAATTTTCTAGGATTAGCCTTGCAAGTCCTATTCATTCGGAAGAAATTTTAAACAATCTTTTATAAATGGTAAACCGGATACAGAAACATACTACACAAAAAATGTAGATCTCTTTAAAACACACAATTTATTTAAAATATTTTTTTATTATCAGCCATTTCCGGGATATCCGTTATTAATGGTTCGCTTTGTTCAATAGTTTGTCATTAAGCCCTGTCGACATTCAGTTGTTTCTCGCGATGTCATGGAAACAGTATGGAAGGCCAGCATATAGCGTCCAGTTGTTAAACATTTGACTATCGCTGTTCTCTTTGTATCTATAACGAAATGTGTAATGTAGCTGTTTCTGTGAAGTTTTAACTGGATTAAAATGAAGTTGATAGAAAAGTAAGTTTTGGTAAGAATAATGCATATTCCCAGTAACAAACAATAGAGGTAGAGAAAGTCATGTGAATGTAACACCTATTTTTATTTCAACTTCCAGACTCTAGGGAGGATAGCAAGTATTCGTTGTCGGAAAATTGAACCTTTACGTGTGAATGTGGAGGCTAAATGCAAACCATTTTCACAATTCAGGGTATTTGAAATGGTTTTTGCTTCTCGCAAGAACAAAGAATTGGAGATGATAAACGCCCCCTAAAATGTTCAGCACGGCCTCCTATAATATCCAACCAACGTCTGTGTATAGACTGAAAATTTATAAAAGAGCCGAATCGATACGGCTATCCTGCAAATAAAATAAAACCACACTCAACATACCGATAAAAAAACTAATAATTAAAACCTTCTCGTCTCTGGCATGTACAAAATCGAACATTGAACCAGGCGACCACAATTTTTCTTTTTTTTTGTATATGTTCAGATTATGATATCGGCTGTCTCCCTCGAGATATATCTAATACGCTTATCGACGTCCTCGAAACGAGACTTTGGTAAAATCGCCTCCGATTAAAATAATAATCATTAGCCAAAGGAAAAGCAATGCATATGAAAACTGGCTTGTGATTCTGTAGAGCGAGGCTTGGCCCCGAGATATCCAACCAAGAAGTGTGTAACAGTTCCAGCAGCCATTGTCGTGAACAAAGAAGATATTTCTTTCGCCCCCGAGCCCATATTTCTGCTATGAAGAAGCAGAATTCAACATTGCATAAGGAAAAAGAGCGCAGATATATATATACTGCTATTTGTTGAGGTCATTGGACGCAGTTTCCAGCTGTTTCCACGTAAAATCCGAAAAAAACAGCTGTCTTTTTTTAGGCATTATGGTTTAGATTTATGAGGGGTATTTTATAATTAAGTAATAATGCAATAAAATTAAAATAAAACTGATATTTTGAAAAAAATTATGCAAAAACAAAACTGCCATCCATTATTGTAGGGGGTTTGATGTCGTCGAAAACATATTTTAAATGGATATAAAAGGTATTGCATTCTACCCAAAATAGATGCTTTGAGACACCTGAATAGAGAAAGTGCATTTTTAGGAATATGTCCGCGCGCGCGTGTGTATTTGGTGCCTTTGAACAGCATAACTCAAAAACGAAAAGTCAATAAGTACCAAAATTGGTATTTAAGTTTAGTACCTTCCAAAAATGGCACAAGAAGATTTTGACAAAAATCCCCCCACCCAAACTCCCATACATATTGAACGTTATTCAAATTTTTTTATTTTCTATAAAATGTTTAACGATTTTGAATACAATGCCATACATAGAATATATTTACATGACAAACAAAATAGAATATACTGGGAATAGACGAAAACGTACAACACATGATGTATGTAGACCTGTCAATATTCCGTTGTTTCTCGTGATGTCTTGGAAACAGTATGGAATTTTAAGGCCAGCGTCCAGTTGTTAAACATTTGACTATCGCTGTTCTCTTTGTATATATAACGAAATGAGTAATGTAGCTATTTCTGTAAAGGTTTATTTGGATTAAAATGAAATAGATAGAAAAGTAAGCTAAAGTAGGAAGACTTTGTATAGGTACCCACTAATAAGGGTAAACAAATTCATGTGAGTGTAACATATCAGAAGTGTATTTCCGAAAGGTAAAAGACTCGTACAAAAGGTTTGGTTGCTATTGCAACAGATCTCTCTCCACTTGATTACTTTTTGTGGGGATGTTTGAAATGTTACGGCGCCTGCTAACATAGAAGAATTATGTACCAGAGATATACCACTAGCAGTGATTGAAAATGTTTAACGCCCTTCTTCGACTTAGTCAGTGCATTTTGAACACTTTATTAAATAACTAGAACTTCATTTGTTAGGATAGTTGTGTAAATTGCGGAGAAAATGTTTAAACCAGCCAAAAATGAAACTGTTCTTATAGAAAACCATCTTTTTAAGAAACAAATGAAATGGTTAATGCAACCTTTGAGGGAGCACTGAAAATATAATATTTAGTCGTTCAAAATTTTTTGTCGATAACGTCACACCAAGTACGAGGATAGTTAACAATCTTATTTCGTTTTTGTAAAATTTTCCTTTCAAAGTTTAAATTTGACTTCAAATTACTTTTCAAAAAATTACTTAAGTTTAGTTTTATTTACCTTATTCCTTCCTTAGGGAAGACCCTTTTCTACATGCTATTCTTAGAAAAGCTTACTTCTAAGGCCCGGATTTTATGTAAATTCACCTTTAGAAATATGTACATAGATGAGTAAACATAATTTCTAAATTTGTAAATAAATATTTAATGAAGATAATCAAATTGAGATAATTCAACAGTTACATTGGAACAGGATGCATAGTTAACTATACTACCTGACCAAATATTTCTTCTGTCTGTCCTTTCTTGCATGTCTTCATATTACGTTTCCTTTCTTGCTACGCTATTGGAAAGTATATAATAAATTAATAATAATTCAATAGTAGCGAGAAATAAACAGAAAAATCTTATGTACTACATTCACACGACTTTCTCTACTCTCTGGTTTATTACTGGGTCTACAGACTATTCCTACAAATGCTTTTATTTTCTTACCTACTTCATTTTAATCGAGATAAATTGTCGGAAATAGCTACATTACGCATTTCGTTGTAGATGCGAGGGAAGTCAATAAGTATTGGCACTCTATTTTTAATTTTTTGTAGGTTGGCTATATCGGTTTGTGCGCGCGCATGTCGACATGTTGTTGCTTTGTCTCCGCTTGTGGAATGTTTGACCGTTATCACTCCAGTGAGTGTTACATAAGCATGGCTGCACCCCTCACCGTTTACACCAAAGAAGAGCAGCGTGCGGTTATCTGTCTTTCATCGTCTGTAGGTGTAGCAGGAGACGAAATTGAGAAAGGTTTATTTTAGAAGGAATTGTATCGTTTTTCAACTGTAGGGGAGCCGAACTTGCAGTAGTTGCAACCGCACGTACATTAAACAGTTTCCGGTATCCTTCGCCTCAAATGTACTTTCAGGTGGCCTTTGCCCCAAGTTTAAAAAATCTGATGTGTTACACTCACATGACTTTCTCTGCTCTTGTGCAAACTATTTTTACAAACGCTTATTCTCCATATGCTTCATGTTGATCGAGATGTTAATCTTATTGCTAATTTTCTTGTAGATGCAAGGAGAATTGCTAGGATTCAAGCGATAGTCAAATGCTTTAAGCGTTGGTTGCTATGTGCGCATTCCATTCTCTTTGTGTATCCAGGACATAAAAAAATCTGATGTATTACACTCACATGACTTTCTCTGCTCTTGTACAATCTAATTTTACAAACGCCTATTGTCCATATACTTCATGTTAATCGAGATATCGAGATGTCAATCTTATTGGTAATTTTCTTGTAGATGCAAGGGAAATATGGTAGCTTTTAAGCGATAGTCAAATATTTTAACGCTGGTTGCTATGTGGCGCATTCCATTCTCTTTGCGTGTCCAGGACATAAAAAAATGAATGACGAATTTGAGAAAAAGTATAAGTATTGGAAAATTTAAGGAAATAACAAGCAATATCTCGAAAACGGTTCACTCAACAAAAGAAATGTATATGACATAAATTGTGTATTTTAACGCGCTCTACATTTTTTGTGTAGTAAAATTTTGTCTATCTCTTATGGTTTACCAGTTATGCAAAAGTCGTTCACAATGAAGAATACTTTTGGAGACATTCCCAGAAAATTCGAGCTATACATTTCATTTCTCATGACATTATCTTAAACATATGATATTTTAATCAAAATCGCTAGAGCCATTTTTGAGAAAATTAATATTTTCGAAAAATGTTCCCTGTAAAGGGTAGTCTGGGGTGGGGGATTTTCTTGAAAACCTTCGTGTTGCATCTTTGGAAGATACAGAACCAAAATACCAAGTTTGGTGTTTATCCGACTGTTCGTTTCTGAGTTATACTGTTCACAGACACACACACACACACACACACACACACACACACACACAGACACGCACACGGACATGTTTCCAAAAATGCTTTTTTTGGATTCAGGAGGTCTCAAAACATATATTTCCGGTGAAATCTCGGTATCGAATTTTTGGGTGGAATACAATACTTCCCCTACTTACTATACGTAGTAGAGAAAGTAAAAATTATGTGGGGATACTTATTACCTACCCTCGTACAAAGAGAACATAGATAGACAAATCTGGACTCTATATGCTGACTTTAAAATTCCATACCTTTCCCATTCAATCGCGAGAAGGAAATGAATATCGATGAGACTTTAAAAGAATGGATAAGTATTGACCAATTCGAATCATTAATAACTGAGATTTGGTAAAGCATTATAGTTATAATCGGCGCAACAGTTCCAGACACGTGAAAATCTTAATGAGAGCTATGATGCAAGTTGCTTACCAGATCAGGTGGTGACCGGTCGTCTGCATGCTTCAGGAGTGCGTGGGACAGTCGTCGTCAAATATCCACACCGGTTATGCACTGCGTTGCGCTGATAAACTTAGTTATATACAGTATATTAAAATTCATGTTGTAAAAAGCGCTTAATATAAAAAACGCTGTCAATCATTGCCTCCAATTCTTCCACACCTAACAACCCTTCCTCTTCTGCGGAATCACTCACATTATTGCCGTCATCACTGCTGTCACTACTTTCTGCACCATTATCCTGCATGAGAATTATTTCTATTTGATTTTCTGCAATTCTGTATTTTTCGGAATAATGATTCTTAATTTATTCAGCATGTCGCCATACATTTTCCCATTCTGGCCTTCCAATTTCAGCAAATTGCTGGAGTTATAACTGTTCCACATATTTTAATTTAAAAGTGATATTTCTGCATGCCACCCATTTTTTGATATCAGCCCAGATTAATTATTTCCCTACTTTGACTACGTAACACTTTACCACTTAACTTTGAAAACATAGGAGCCATGGTTATAAATATAACAAATATAAAGTAAGTACTATTTAACTACTGCACTCTTTAAAATTACAACCAGATGCATACACTTTCTATGCGGACTGTATGTGTTACGCACTGTGAGTAAGCAAAGGTGCTATATCGCTTTCGTTGATTAAGCTAAACATAAACCATTCCTAGGCTCGGCAGCTGGGCTGGCAATCAAGGTCACGATTCCAGAAGTTTTGCGCGAGTAATAACTGTGCATCCTGTTGCAATGAAACTTAAAAGCGTAAATGGGCGATATCTAGCTTTCAGCACTTTATAGCAGAAGAGAACTGTCTAATGATCCCATTTTGACTACCTTCATGATATATTTATTTACATATTTAGCTAATTATGGTTACTCATTTACGTACATATTTCTGAAGATGATTTTTCATAAAATACCGGCCTTAGAAACAAGGTTCTGTAAGACTAGCAGGTAGAAAAGGGTCTTTCGTAAGTAAAGAATAACAGAAATAGAAGTAAAATTACGTCATTTAAAAAAAATTCTCGAACACGTAAAATTTAAATTTTGAAAGGAAACTTTTATAAAAATGAAACAAAATTTTCAGTAATCCTGCGTGATGTGAACGTCATCGATAAAAATTATAAACTCCTAAATGTTATGTTTTTATTTTTTCCCACAAAGGTTGCATGAGCAATTTTATTTGTTTCATAAAAAAACTATTTCTCTAAGAAAAATTTAATTCTTGGCTTGTTTAACCATTTTCTCCACAATTTACACAAATATTGTAAGAAATGAAGTTCTAGTTATTTAATAAGGTGTTCAAAATGCAGTGACTAAGTCGAAGAAGTGCGTTGAACATTTTCAATCACTGCTGATGATATATTCCATATTAGCAGGCCTCGTATCAAAAACCTCTACATTTCAAATATCCCCATAAAAATAAATTAAGTGACTTCGGAAATGGCTAATGCTACAAAAAGGTTTATTTGTAACAAATTGTGTATTTTAAAGAGATCTAGTTTTTGTGGTACCTTTTCGTCTATTGCTTAAAGTTTATAGAAGATAATACAAAATCCCTTTCGAATGAAGAGGACTTCAAAGGTTACACACAGTAAGTTCAAAATGTACATTTTATTTCCCAGTAAATATCTTTAATATGTTGTATTCTGGTCAACATCATTAAAGTAATTTTTTAGAATGTAAATATTTTCGAAAAGGTTGTACTTTGAGGTCGGGGGAGTTTCTTGAAAATCGTTGTGTCGCATCTTTGGCAGGTATTAAAACTATCGATTTATCGTTTTTAAGTAATGTTGTACACAGACAAACACGGGCCTTTTTCTGAAAATGCTTTATTTGTATTCAGGGGGCCTATTTTCCTACTATATACACGACAGAGAAGGTAATAAACGATAATGGGTAGAATAAGCAGAGTGAATTTAGCACATTATATCTTTTTATTAACATACATTCCCATTTTGTAGCACCTGGTCCCATATATGTTCATAATTTATGTTTTAATTCACATGATATAATTTTAATGTGAATAAACCTACACCGGGTACTCATTTTCCGCAAAGCTATAATTAAATATTAAAATTAATATATTAGGGCGTATAATTAACCTCATAATTTAAACATTGATATAGAGTATGTGACTTCATGCATGGTCAATTTAAATAATTATGTATCTCGACTTTGCACAGCTAATATGCTGTGCTATCAATACCAGATGCTTTATTTACAGTACGGCCATATAATTTAATTATATTAACGAAAAACTGCTTACGTATTTTTAAGCGGAGACTAATATTCTGCTTAATTTATATTAATATTATGTGAAGTATGCACCACTATACATTTTTGTGTAGAGAGTAAACTTTAGGCCACCTTTTAGGGGAAGTTTTGCTCTAAAGTTGGTACAACTGTGAAGTATGACAGCTTCTTTGTGCCCAAGTCATGCAGTTTTACTTTGCAATTTAATGCCAGTTTGTTTTATGAGTTCTAACCAATCATTTTAGTGAGGGAAGTTTTCTGTTATAAATGACCCGTTTTGTCAAAAACTATTGAAGGCGGATAAATTATATTTGTGTCTTTGTGAATCTACTTTTGGGTTATAAGATGCTCCCCATGTGGCCTATAACCTTAGGGGATATCTCATTCCACCAAGCCATGACTAATTTGGAGGCGCCTAGCGGAAGGAATCCGTTCCTCCGATGATGAGCATGGCGGTGGAATGAGAGGACCTACAGCTTTTACCTTGCACTCCTTCACTCCCTACTCCTTCCCAAAGACGGAAATCGTGCCAGAGCCAGAAACGAAACCACTGCGCCACCCCGGCACCCATAAGACAGTTAGTTATCCCTGAAAAACTGTATATGTTACAATCACATGACTTTCTCTAACCTCTATCGCTTATTAGAGGGTATACAAATTATTCTTGCGAAAGTTTATTTCCCTATCTACTTCATTTTAATCCAAATAAACCTTTACAGAAATAGCTGCATTATACATTTCGTTATAGAGAACAGCGATAGTCAAATGTTTAACAACTGGACGCTATATGCTGACCTTAAAATTCCATACTGTTTCCATGACATCGCGAGAAACAACTGAAAATAGACTGACTTTAAAAGAATGCCAAAGTATTGAACAAATCGAACCATTAATGACGGATATCTCTGAAATCGCTGACGTCACAAACAAACGTTTTTTGAAATAAGTTGCGTTTTAAAGCGCTCTACATTTTTTATACAATTCGTTTTCGTCTATCGCTTAACGTTACCAGATTATACAAAATTCTTTCCTAATTAAGAGGGCTTCACAAGCTATTCTCAGAAATACGTTTTACTTGTAATCTAAATATCTTTAATATATTGTATTTTAATCAAAATCCTTAGAGCCATTTTTCAGAACATCAAAAATCTATAAAAATGTTCAGTGTAAAGGGAAATTTGGGTGGGGGAATTTTGTTCACAATACTTCGTGTCGCATCTTTGGACGATACTGAACTTAAATTTCAAATTAGGTATTTATTCCACATTTCGTTTTTAAGTTATACTGTTTACA
Organism: Deroplatys truncata; assembly: GCA_030765065.1. NCBI lineage: Eukaryota > Metazoa > Arthropoda > Insecta > Mantodea > Mantidae > Deroplatys > Deroplatys truncata. The sequence goes on from CM060976.1 coordinate 270,113,988, forward strand.
GACCTTACTTACTGTATGTAGTAGAGAAAGCATATAATATGTGTTACATTCACATGACCTTCTCTACGTTCTGCGTTATTAGTGAGTTTATTTCCATATCTACTTCATTTTAATCCAAATAAATCTTTACAGAAACAGCTACATTACACATTTCGTTATAGATACAAAGAGAACAGCCATAGTCAAATGTTTAACAACTGGACGCTATATGCTGGCCTTCCATACTGTTTCCATGACATCGCGAGAAACAACTGAACAGTACTGAGCAATTCCAGCAATTAATAACGGATATATCGGAAATAGCTGATGTCACAAAAAAGTTTATTTGAAATAAATTGTGCGTTTTACGGAGATCGACATTTTTTGTGAAGCACATTTTCGTATATTGCATTTAGCACTTATACAAGATTATACAAAATTCCTTCCGAAAGAACAGGACTTCACAACGTATTCCAAGAAAATTTAAGATCTGCATTCTATTTGTCATGTAAATATATTTAATTTACATATTTTAATCAAAATCTTTAAGAGCCATTTTTAAAAAATTCAAGGTTTGAAAAAAATCTTCCATGTAAAGGGTAGTTTGGGATTGGGGTATTTTCTTCAAAATCTTAGTGTCACATCGTTGGAAGATACTGAACTTAAATACAAAGTTTGGTACTTATCCAAATTTTTCTTTTGGAGTTGTGGTCTTCATAGACATACCATGAACGCTTCTCTAAAATTACGTTTTTTGGATTCAGGGGCCTAAAAACAATGAATTTCCAATCAAATATCTGTTGGAAGTTTTTGGGTCGAAATCAATTCCTTCTCTCCCTACTGGGTACATAGTAGAGAAAGCAAAAAGTGATATAATTAAGAAACTAATCCTGTTTTCCTGAATAACTAAAAATTGTTGAATAAAAGAAGATCTTTAAACTTAGAAAGCATATGTTAAATAGCTTCTGTGTTAATGTGTCATGAAATTAATAAATTTAACATTGTCGGAATAGGGCTTTTGATAGGGATGGGACCTCGATACCTCGATTCTCGTTGCTATCGAATTAGGTCTAATACTTTGAAATAAACCTTCGATACTTTTAGATTTTTAAGTTTTGCATTGTTTTTGCGTTTAACTTTATACTAGATAAAGAATGAAAGGAATCGAGACTTCTCGTTATTGCTTCAGGCGTATTCCCAAAGTGTTGCTGGACTATAGTTCTTGATAAACTTTGACTGCGTTTCCTGTGTGGGAATCAATGTAGTAGAGGTAGTTATTTTGCTGTATTATTATTTTTAGGATGTTATTTGCCCCAAGTTTTGGGAGCCAATTTTAAGTAGTTTGTTGCCTCACTTATGGAAAGCCAATTTGAAGTAGGAGTTATATTGTAGTTCAACTGTTGGGAAGCCGAACTTGAAGTAGTTGCAACCGCACATATGGTACCCGGTAGCCTTCGTCCCAAAATTTAAAAATATTAACTTTGTAATTTGACTGTTTCTTTAAATATATTTATGTTTGCCTCGGCTGCGTCAGTGTTATTGTTAGAGACATGAGTTTCTTTGCAAGGCGTGGTGCGGCTGAAGAATGTAGGTTTACACAGATTATAATTTTAATGCACTCTTTTTTATTAATTCTTGACACGATTTAAATAGCACTTCATTGATATAGAGTGCTGTAAGATTCTTTTATTAAATACTTGCACTTTTAAACACGTAAACTGTTTTCGTCTCACACGAATGCGTATTAAATTTCTCGAGGACGCATCTCTCGTCCGGTTAGGAACACTGTCTACAACCAACTGACTTGCTTTCTACCGCTTAAAGTTGTAAATTTCTGTATTTCAAGTCTCTTATTGGCTATTCCTAATGCAATAGAATACCTTTATTTAACTTAAGGTTTTTTCTGGTTGTTGATTGGCTATTTTGTAAACCGTCACAAAAATTACATTATTGTTGCTGCAAGAATGACTGGTAGCATTATTACATTGGTTTACTCATTATTGCCTCAAGGTTATGTCATTGTTAGCCACTTTTAACCTATTATTCTCACAGCTACTACATTACTAAATTACGTAATACATTCAGATAACATTATTAAACATGTATACAATAATATAAACATATACAATGACTGTAATGTACACTTTATATATTGTTATATACACATATTGGTTTAAGGCTGGCTGTTATTGTATTTATATATTATATAATTAGACTGAAATCATTTAAGTGTTAAAAATACTGCCTCATAGTATTCCATCGATTCTTGAGTGTAAAATAAAAATAGGCAAAATATTGCGGGAATGAGTAGAGGCACTCATGTAACATACAATGTTAACTGAGTTATGAATGAAGCGGATTTATCTAACACACTAAATCACGTTTCTGCAAGGCCAACACTGTCATTACATTTACCTACTCTGGTGACCAAAACCTGAGAAACCAGCAGAAACAAGCAGGACTTAAGACGTGAGATGAAACAACGCGAGGCTGGCCCCATAGCTCAGTTGGTAGAACACCTGCCTGTTACGCTAGGCGTCCCGGGTTCGGTTTCCGGCCGGGAGTGGGAATTATTTCCTACTAATAAGAACATAATTCAGTCAATAAACCTTTATACACAGTAATTTATGAAGAACTGATACATTTATTTCTTTAATTGTCTCAAAACGAGTTATGCTAGCGACAACTAATTATACCTGAAATGTAGCGGCATTTTGGGAGATTATTTACCGCTATAGTAAATGTTGAAAATGTCCTCCATCCTGCATAAGGCACAACTCAACACGTCGTTCCATGTTACCGGCCACTCGTTGGAGGGCTCTGTTGTCAATAGCTTGAATCTCCTGTGTAATGTTGTGCTCCAGATCGTCCAATGTCTGGGGACGTGTGGCATATACCCTGTCTTTTAAGTAACCCTATAGAAAGAAGTCCGGCGATGTCAAATCCGGAGATCTCGGTGGTCACAGGTTCTTGGAAAATATGTCGTCGTCAAAGAAACTTGCAATTAGTGCCATGGATTCATTTGATGCATGGCATGTAGCGCCGTCCTGCTGAAAATATCCTTCACTCAGCTCTACATCGTCTAGTTGCTCAGCAAACTTCATGAAAATCCCTCGGTACTCTGCAGTATTCACATTGTTTAAAAAAAATTGGTCCCGCTATTCTCTGTTCGGATATTGCGCACCAAACTCCTACTTTAATCGGGTGCATAGGTGTTTCATGAATAACATGTGGGTTTTCGCTGGCCCAATAGCGTGAGTTATTTGAGTTCACATAGCCGGATAAATGGAACCATGCTTCATCTGTGTACCATGTGGTAGATAATATGGGAGGATTTTCCACAATGAACGCCTGAACCCAACAACAATGTTTCAGTCGTCTATCCTTATCTGGTTCCTGTAACTGATGGACAACCGTTATCCTTTACGGCTTTAGGCCTGCACTTTTCTCAGCTCTCTGACACATTGAGTAGCTGTACCCTGTCTCCTGCGACAAACGTCTTAATGACTGATCCAGTCGTGCTCTTACGTTAACAACAACCGTGGGAAGCCCACATGAACGAGTTTTGCCTTTTTCACTCACCAGAGATCCAGTTGTTTGCAATTTGTATACAATTCCCTGTTGTGTTTCTTTGGGGAGGATTCCGAACACCAAATTTTTCTGGTATGCCCTTTGAGTAGCTGTAATTGAATTCGTAAACCAGTATTGCTTTAGAAGGAAGAGTCGTTCATTTAATGTGTATTCCATTTTCACGTTGACCAGAACAAAATCTCAAAAACAGTTGCCGACAATAAGACTAACAATTACGAACAAAAAAATGAACATCTGCACACCTAATGACAGGTAATCGAAACTCCAGAACATTCTGCTTGATTTGGTGCTAAAAATGGGGCATTGAGTGATTTTCGAACAGAATAGTTAAAGAAAGAAATGTGTCAGTTCTTCATAAATCACCCTGTAGTTTGTCATAAAGTGAGTATCCAGTATCGGTATGATTATCGTGTGAGGCAGCATTTTTTATCACTTAGATGATATCAGTCTAATTATATAATAATGTTATGTGAATGTATTACGTAGCTTAACAATGTAGGAGCTGTGAGAATAGAAGCAAGATACCTTTCGTAGCATACAGAATTACAATGCAGAAGGAAAGTTGCTAACAATGAGGTAACCTTGAGACAACAATAAATTAGAAAGTTTAATAATGCTACGAATAATTCTTGGAACAATAATGTAATATTTAAAACAGTTTATAAATAGCCAATCAAAAACTAGAAAAACCTTAAGTTAAATAAAAGTATTCTGTTGGAGCTTAGCCAATCAGAAACTAGAAATAGAGGAAATTTACAAATTCAGGCGGCACAACGCTACCAGATTACGTACCTGATCGGTACGGTACGTGTTCAATGTGAGACATGAAAGTATATTGCTGTGAGAATAATATAAAGTTTACCTGTTAAAAGTGTAATTAACAATAATCTCACAGTTCTATAGTAGGATATATCAGTGAAGTGTTATTTAATTGTGAAGGATTAATAAACAAAGCACAATACAATTATAATTTGTGTAAACCTTATTCTTTAGTCACACCAGTCCTGCTAAGAGATACGTGTTCTGAAAATTACTACTGACGCAGCCGAGGTGTACATATATAATATTTAAATAAACATTAAAATTACAATGTTGATTTTTAAACGTGGGGGCCACCGCAAAAGTAAACGTGGGGCGAAGGCCATCGGAAAGTTTGTATCGTACGTGGGGCGAACACTCCAAGAAACATACGTGGGACAACAACACTCAAAACACCTTCAAGTTTGGCGCCCAAAGCGTGGTGCTAATAATGTAAATATATTCTACCGCACGTGAAATACTGGTATCGTCCCATCACTACTTTTTAATCTCCCCTAAACATGAAGTTAGCAGAGAAAACATAAGGAATAGTGGTTGGTGAAAGTAATGTGAATGTAACACATATTTTTCTTGAGCAGCATAATCTAATAAATTTGATTATCCTAGAATTTAATTAAGATTCCACATCTCCGTGAGCTTCCATTCTCCGTAATGAAATAGTGAACTCTGAAATTGGCTGAGACAAAAGTTTAATTTATCCGACACGTTGACAGCAAACTGTACAGTGTTTCATCGTATTTCGCAAGCAATTAAACATCGCCTAAAGGAGCTCCAAATTGTAAGGTTCGTTAGCATTGAATTAATTCTTCCCAAGCACGATTCCTGTTTCCAGAGGGTAGGCTTGTCCCCTCCTCTTGAGGAAGTCCAACCGGGCGGTCTTTAGGAACACGCACCGTCCTCGACTCCGTGAAATTTCTAGACAAAAGGCGGCGCTCAACTTTCGTACCAAGCTGCTCGAATTTCAAACTTATGCTTCGGGTGTGATGTTGTAATAACAGCTTCCCTAAAGTTACACCGATCTAATAAGAATTCTTATGTTACATTCACATTGCTTTCTCTACTCACTCTTCTACAACCGTTCCTACAAATCTACTTCACGTTAATCGAGATAAACATGTGCAGAAATAATTTCTTTACCCATTTCGTTGTAGGTACATTCAAGGGGGATTAGAGGAAGCTGAAGCGATAGATGTTTAAAAGTGGGTCGCTCTTTCCATATGTAACATCGTGAGAAATAAAAAAAAATGATAGGTTACATTCACTTGACTTCCTGTACACTCTATGCCTTATTAGTGGGTATTAAAATTATCTTTACGAAAGTTTACTTTTTTCTGCCTACTTCATTTTAATTTTACAAATAAACACACCGCACTTTCTGAAACAACTGAATGTCGACAACACTTTAAAAGAATGATAAAATATTGAACAATTTGAAGCATTAAAATGTGATGGTTGATGCCACAAGGAAGTTAACTGAAATAAGTAAATCGTATGTTTTAAAGAGATCTACATTTTTTGTAAAGTACGTTTTCGTCTATGGCTTAACATATACACCAGTTATACAAGGTTACACAAAATTCCGTCTTTACAGGCTATTCCCAGATATAATTTATTTGTCATGTAATTATCTTTAATATGCGGTACTTTACTCAAACTGTTTAACACATTTTTAAAAATAAAAAAAATGAAATGTGTTCCATGTAAGGGTAGTTAGTATGGAGGGATGTTCTTAAAACTCTGAAAATGCTTTATTTGGATTTGTGGTTACTTAGAGAAAGTAAAAATGACAAAGTATTGAAAAATCAAAACAATAATAATCGATATCTCGGAAATGTCCCTTGTCACAGAAAAGTTATTTGAAAAAGAAGTGTCTGTTTTAAAGAGCTCTGTGTTTTTGTGCAGTAAGATTTTGCCTAACTCTTACAGTTTACAAATTATGAAAAAGTAATTCAGAACGAAGAGTACTGCACAGGCAGTTCCCAGAAAATTCAAGTAATGCACTCTATTTGTAAAGCATATATGTTAAATATATGGTAATTTATCAAAATGTTTGCAAGTATTTTTGAGAAAAATAAAAATAACAAGTTTGGTATTTAACCGAATTTTTGTTCATAAATTACGCTGATCACACACCGGGACCCTTTTCTAAAAATGTTTTCTTTGAATTCAGTGGTTCTCAAAACATGTATTTTTGTTGAGATCTCGGTATAGAATGTTTGGGTGAGATGCAATACTTTCTCTACCTGATTGACCCAGTCGGAATAGGTTTAGGTTATGCTACCACCTCCCGTATTGCACCTACACAGATCTACTGTGGTTAACACCCCCAGAAGGAAGGGATTAAGTGATGGAACCACAGTTAGTGAAGAGCGAAGGTCTACCCGGAAAAGCCCTCCTCCTAACCCTGGGCGTGGCGCCAACACAGTGGCTCACCCACCGAGGGTATTTCCTATGAGGCCAACGTCATCCAAAAAGGCGTCTACCAAAAACCTCGCTAGGGCCGACAGCAATCTAGCATGCCGTCTACCGGCTATCCAGGGCGGTACCGTAGGGCATTCAGGCGTCTCGCGATCCCGCCGGTATGGAAACCCGTACACACGTATCCAATCTCCCATGGGTTTCGGGAACCACTGCCCCGCCGAGTCCAACCCAATCCGAACAACTCCCCAACCGGAGGGGCTCGAATGTTCGGCCCAGCGTACTTCTCGTAACGTCGAGTGCTCAGGGCACGCAGCGCCCGCACCATGGCAGCTGAAGGGGTCGGAACCCCGCCCCCGTTACAGGAGGTGAAGGAACCACATGAAGCTTCAGGCATGCAGGCCATTGAGATGCGCGGAAGTCTTTAACAGTACTAGTTTTGAAGAGCCATTCGACTGCTAGCGGGGAATACTTTTTCCTTTGAACCAGGATCAGCGCCATCTGTCCGTCACCGCCACACTTCACGAAACCTAGAAGCATACCTGAGAGATGAGAGGAAAATCATGGAAAGGAAAGGCGGTGGACGGGAATCGAAGCCGGGACCTCCCGAATGCAAGCCTCACACGTTACCACGGAATCATCGTAGCGAAAAGGTACCATAGCGGGTTGCGAAAACCGTGTGAATACATCTGCGTTTTTGTTCAATATAAGTGATGATTGTAGTTTTGTTATAGATGGCTAGTTGTCACAATTTGTTGTGCCACGGAGCCACTATTACAGTTTTAGCATGCACACAATGTGCTTCTCTCGTCCACTGAAAATTTACCAATTTGCAATTTAGATCACGTTTGAGGTAAACTATAGAAACCATGTTGTTTAATGCAGTCTTCCATACCCTCGTGTTTATTGATGCATTACCCCCCCCTTAAAGGGAAAATGTGCACGAAAATGTTGCTTCTAGGGTACCTGCATGAAAAAATATGCAACTAACAAATATTTCGTTTCCCTGTAAAAAGATGAGCACTTAAATGAGCTATTCAACGAAAAAGTATTAATAAAATTTATTTAGTTTATCTACTATTTACTTAAAGTAAGTAGAGGAAATGTTGTATTTATAACATTCGATATGGAAATATCACTGTAAATTCACGTCTTCAGGTCAATAAGCTTAAGAAAGTATTAGTAGAAATATGCCTGCGTGAGTTTCAGTTCAGCACCTTAATGAATAAAAAATGTATGTTTAAGACGTTCAAGATATTTACGTGACAAAATGTATATCTTGAAATTTTTTAGGAGTACTCGGTGAAGTTCTCTTCATTCGGAACGAATTTTATATACTTTTGTTTAACAAGTATGTCATAAAGGAAAGCCAAAAAACACATGAAAAAAATCTGATGCGTTACACTCACATGACTTTGTCTACTCTGTACAAACTAGTTTTACAAACGCTTATTCTCCATCCACTTCATGTTAATCGAGATATCGAGATGTTAATTTTATTGCTAATTTTCTTGTAGATGCAAGGGGAATATGGTAGGCTTTAAACGATAGTCAAATGTTTTAAGATCTGGTTGCTATGTGGAGTATTCCATTCTCTTTCTATGTCTAGGACATAAAAAAATCAATAACGAATTCCCATTTGAGATAAAGTATAATTCAAACAAATAACAAGGAAATGATTTATTCCAAAAGAAGAAAATGTATACAACATAAACTGTGTTTCAACGAGATCTACATTTTTTGTGTAGTAAAATTTGGTCTGTCTCTTACGGTTTACGAGTTATGCAAAAGAACGCTTTTGGGGACATTCCCAGAAAATTCGAGATATACATTTTATTTGGCATGAAAATATCTTAAACATATAATATTTCAATGAAAATCATTAGAGCCATTTTTAGAACGACAAATTTTTGAGACATATTGCATGTAAAGTGTAGTCTGGGGTGTGGAAATTTCTTGAAAATCTTCGTGTCGCATCCTTGGAACATATCCAAGTTGGGTATCTATCCGACTTTTCGTTTTTGAGATATGCTGTTCACAGACAGATACACACGGAAATGTTTCTAAAAATGCTTTATTTGGATTCAGGGAACCCTAAAAGATGTATTTCCGGTGAAATCTCGTATCGAATTTTTTGATGGAATGCATATTACTTACTATATGTAGCAGATAAGATAATAAACGTTAATGGGTAGAGAAATCTATGTGAATATAACACCATATTTTCTCGTAGTTCCTTAGGTGTAAACCAGATGGTTGTTAAAATTCGTGATATTCATGTCAGGTTTGGAACAATAAATTAGAGTTCAAACTTGGCAACTGGACAAAGAACAGTGGTATAAAAGCTCCGGAATGTTATGCCATGTCTAAGGTAGTCAAACATCTTCGGTCTGTTACGTAATAATGTTATGACAGAATATACTTCTGAGGCTGGATGCCGATGAACTTTTCCTCCCATCATTGCGAGGGTCAAGAAGATGCCCCCCCCCGTAACCTCGCAACCCGTGGAGATCCATCTTCTTCACAAACACACACATGTTTCACTAGTGAAGGTCATATCGGATTAACCCTAATGGTATAATCCTGTATGTAGGTTCACCGTGTTTAAACGCATTAGCATAACTGTGGCCACATGCGCCCGCCTCTTCCTCTTACTGACGTAATGTTCAGAAATCCTACTTTATCTCTGATAATGTAACGGAAGCTAGGTCAAAGTGAAAGTAAGTTCAATGTTTTACTTTCTCTATCTAAATAGAGGAGTTAACTCATTCACGTAGTATTTTAATATTGAGATTTCCCCGGATATAATGGTTTTGAGGTCCCTTATTAAATTAGAAGAAATTCAGTATATGTACAGATGTACAGAGCCTCCCCCCAGGGCATAGCACCGCAAGTAGACCGCAACGGCCCTTTCTGCTTCTATGGACCCTGGGGAGAGACACGAAGAGCAACCGGATCCGGATGACATGTGCAAGCATGGAAGGGGTTCCTAACGTTTCCAGTTCGAGCACTTCCAACGCCACCCAGGCCCACCCACAAGCCACCAGATCCCCAGCAGTCCCCCCCCCCTGGTGGGACCCACTCGAAGGCGGGACTACAAAGCGCACAGCCACCGGTGTGTCTCAACCGCCGAACACTGTCTCTTTCGTGATAGAATAGGAACCACCCAAGTTTTCACCTGCCGATCTGAGGAAACCACCAAAAACACAGGGGTCACAGTGGGCGGAAGCCAGGAATTGAACCCGTAACCTCCCGAATGCGACGCCACCTCGCTCAGCAAGGTATGTAAACAACACTATTCGAAAATCAAAGAGGTATAAATACCAAAGTTCATAATTAACTTCAGCACGTAACAAGGATGCGACACGACACGAAAGTTCGTATAAAAATCCAGCCAACCCAAAATAACCTTCACATTTAACATTTTGTCCTCGCTTTTCGTTTTCTCAAAATGGCTCTAAAATTTTGATTAACATGCCTGAGCTTTAAGAAATTAACATGATAAATAAAATATATCTACTGAACTTTCTGAGATTAGGCTGTGAAGTCCTCTTATTTCGGAATGAATCTCGTATGAATTATATGTGACTGGTAAACCATAACTAGGGACACAGAATACTACTGTAATAATATACATAATGTATTTCAAATATCTTGTGGCATTAGTTATTTCCGGAATATTCGTTGTTATTAGTTTGAACATTTCAAAACTTGTTATTATTTTGAAATGGTAACCATTCAGGTGATTGTCGCAGTATTGCAGAAAGCATATGGAATTCCAAAATTACCATCTAACAATTAAACATTTCCTATTGCTTCGGTCTTCTTATCCCTCGTGTAATTACAATGAAATTTGTAGTAAAACGTTTTTGTTTTTTCACCGCTCCTGCTACAGCACCAAGAAGCCACAAGAAGGACCACTGATAAATGCTAAATTCACACGATAATCAAGTTTTTTAAAAGCAGAACCCTATATAATCAATTTGAGATTCCGTTTTTTTTCGATCACTACGAGATAGAGAGACTGAAGGAAAATAAAGAAGGAGATAGATAAAAGAATAACAGATTATCGGTTTAACAATATATGAGGTACTGGAGAATTTAAGTCGATTATAAAGATTACCACGAAAATGGTTAACGCCATACAAAATCTCACAAAAATATGGTTTCTGTATACTGTATCCTTGCAGCACAAAAGATTACTCATGCTGGGCGAGACCTCAATATTTATACGTTATGTTAACATGATTTCTGTATACTGTATCCTTGAAGCACAAGACAGTAAGCTTGTTAGGTGAGACATCAATATTTATTTGTTATGTTAAGATGATTTCTGTATACTGTATCCTTGCAGCACAAGACAGTAAGCATGTTAGGTGAGGCATCAATATTTATTCGTTATGTTAAGATGGTGAATTCTGTATACTATATCCTTGCATCACAAACCATTAGGCATGCTGGGCGAAACATCAATATATACCTTATGTCAACATGATTTCTGTATACTGAATCCTTGCAGCACAAAACATTAGGCATTCTGGGCGAGACATCAATATTTATACTTACGTTAACATGATTTATGTATACTGTATCATTGCATCACAAAAGATTACTCATGCTGGGTGAGACATCAATATTTATTTGTTATGTTAAGATGATTTCTGTATACTGTATCCTTGCAGCACAAGACAGTAAGCATGTTAGGTGAGACATCAATATTTATACGTTATGCTAAGATGGTGAATTCTGTATACTATATCCTTGCATCACAAAACATTAGGCATGCTGGGCGAGACATCAATATTTATACGTTATGTTAACATGATTTCTGTATACTGTATCCTTGCAGCACAAGACAGTAAGCATGTTAGGTGAGATCAATAATTATACGTTATGCTAAGATGGTGAATTCTGTATACTATATCCTTGCATCACAAAACATTAGGCATGCTGGGCGAGACATCAATATTTATACGTTATGTTAACATGATTTCTGTATACTGTATCCTTGCAGCACAAGACAGTAAGCATGTTAGGTGAGATCAGTATTTATACGTTATGCTAAGATGGTGAATTCTGTATACTGTATCCTTGCATCACAAAACATTAGGCATGCTGGGTGAGACATCAATATTTATACGTTATGCTAAGATGGTGAATTCTGTATACTATATCCTTGCATCACAAAACATTAGGCATGCTGGGCGAGACATCAATATTTATACGTTATGCTAAGATGGTGAATTCTGTATACTATATCCTTGCATCACAAAACATTAGGCATGCTGGGCGAGACATCAATATTTATACGTTATGCTAAGATGGTGAATTCTGTATACTATATCCTTTCAGCACAAAAGATTACTCATGCTGGGCGAGACATCAATATTTATACGTTATGTTAAGATGACTTCTGTATACTGTATCCTTGCATCACAAAACATTAGTCATGCTGGGCGAGACATCAATAATTATACTTATGTTAACATGATTTCTGTATACTGTACCCCTGCATCACGAAAGATTACTCATGCTGGGCGAGACCTCAATATTTATACGTTATGTTAACATGATTTCTGTATACTGTATCCTTGCATCACAAGACAGTAAGCATGTTTGGTGAGGCATCAATATTTATTCGTTATGTTAAGATGGTGAATTCTGTATACTATATCATTGCATCACAAAACATTAGGCATGCTGGTCGAAACATCAATATTTATACGTTATGTTAAGATGGTGAATTCTGTATACTATATCCTTGCATCACAAAACATTAGTCATGCTGGGCGAGACATCAATAATTATACTTATGTTAACATGATTTCTGTATACTGTACCCCTGCATCACAAAAGATTACTCATGCTGGGCGAGACCTCAATATTTATACGTTATGTTAACATGATTTCTGTATACTGTATCCTTGCATCACAAGACAGTAAGCATGTTTGGTGAGGCATCAATATTTATTCGTTATGTTAAGATGGTGAATTCTGTATACTATATCATTGCATCACAAAACATTAGGCATGCTGGTCGAAACATCAATATTTATACGTTATGTTAAGATGGTGAATTCCGTATACTATATCCTTGCATCACAAAACATTAGGCATGCTGGGCGAAACATCAATATTTATACGCTATGTTAACATGATTTCTGTATACTGTATCCTTGCAGCACAAAAGATTAGTCATGCTGGGCGAGACATCAATATTTATACGTTATGTTAAGATGACTTCTGTATACTGGATCCTTGCAGCACAAAACATTAGTCATGCTGGGCGAGACATCAATATTTATACTTATGTTAAGATGATTTCTCTATACTGTATCCTTGCAGCACAAAACATTAGGCACACTGGGCGAGACATCAATATTTATACTTATGTTAAGATGGTTTCTGTATACTGTATTCTTGCAGCACAAATCATTAGACATCCTGGGCGAGACATCAATATTTATACGTTATGTTAAGCTGGTTTCTGTATACTGTATTCTTGCAGCACAGAACATTAGGCATCCTGGGCGAGACATCAATATTTGTACGTTATGTTAACATGGTTTCTGAATACCCTAATCTTGTAGCACAGAACATTAGGCATCCTGGGCGAGACATCAAGATTTATACGTTAGGTTAAGATGGTTTCTGTATACTGTACTCTTGCACCACAAACCATTAGGCATCCTGGGCGAGACATCAATAGTTATACGTTATGTTAAGATGGTTTCTGTATACTGTATTCTCGCAGCACAAAACAGTAGGCATGTTGGGTGAGACATAATATTTATACGTTATGTTAACATGGTTTCTTTATACTGTATCCTTATAGCACAAAACAAAAAGCATGTTGGGTGAGACATAATATTTATACGTTATGTTACGATGGTTTCTGTATACTGTATACTTGCAGCAAAAAACAGTAAGCATGTTGGGTGAGACATCAATATTTATACGTTATGTTAAGATGATTTCTGTATACTGTATTCTTGCAGCACAAAACTGCAGGCATGCTGGGCCAGACATTCATATTTATGCTTATGTTAAGATGACTTCTGTATACTGTATCCTTGCAGCACAAAATAATAGGCATCTGGGCGAGACATCAATATTTATACGTTATCTTAAGATGATTTGTGTATACTGTATCCGTGCAGCACGAAACAGTAGGCACGCTGGCCGAGACATCAATATTTATACGTTATGTTAAGATAATTTCTGTATGTTGTATCCTTGCAGGACAAAATAATAGTCATGCTGGGCGAGACATCAATATTTATACGTTATGTTAAGATGACTTCTGTATACTGTATCCTTGCATCACAAAACATTAGTCATGCTGGGCGAGACATCAATAATTATACTTATGTTAACATCATTTCTTGGATACTGTACCCTTGCATCACAAAAGATTACTCATGATGGGCGAGACCTCAATATTTATACGTTATGTTAACATGATTTCTGTATACTGTATCCTTGCAGCACCAGACAGTAAGCATGTTAGGTGAGGCATCAATATTTATTCATTATGTTAAGATGGTGAATTCTGTATACTATATCCTTGCATCACAAAACATTAGGCATGCTGGGCGAGACATCAATATTTATACGTTATGTTAACATGATTTCTGTATACTGTATTCTTGCAGCACAAAACTGCAGGCATGCTGGGCCAGACATTCATATTTATGCTTATGTTAAGATGACTTCTGTATACTGTATCCTTGCAGCACAAATGAATAGTCATGCTGGGCGAGACATTAATATGCATACGTTACGCTAAGATGGTTTCTGTATACGTTATCCTTGCAGCACAAAACATTAGGCATACTTGGAGAAACATCAATATTTATACGCTATGTTAAGATGACTTTTGTATACTATATCCTTGCAGTACGAAACAGTAGGCAAGTTGGAGAGACATCAATATTTATACGTTATGTTAAGATGATTTTTGTATACTATATCCCTGCAGCACGAAACAGTAGGCAAGTTGCAGAGACATCAATATTTATACGTTACGTTAAGATGATTTTTGTATACTATATCCTTGCAGCACGAAACAGTAGGCAAGTTGCAGAGACATCAATATTTATACGTTACGTTAAGATGATTTTTGTATACTATATCCCTGCAGCACGAAACAGTAGGCAAGTTGCAGAGACATCAATATTTATACGTTATGTTAAGATGGTTTCTGTATACTATATCCTTGCAGCACGAAACAGTAGGCAAGTTGCAGAGACATCAATATTTATACGTTACGTTAAGATGATTTTTGTATACTATATCCCTGCAGCACGAAACAGTAGGCAAGTTGCAGAGACATCAATATTTATACGTTACGTTAAGATGATTTTTGTATACTATATCCCTGCAGCACGAAACAGTAGGCAAGTTGCAGAGACATCAATATTTATACGTTACGTTAAGATGATTTTTGTATACTATATCCTTGCAGCACGAAACAGTAGGCAAGTTGGAGAGACATCAATACTTATACGTTATCTTAACATGGTTTCTGTATAGTGTATCCTTGCAGCACAAGACAGTAAGGATGTTGGGTGGGACATCAATATTTGTATGTTATATTAAGATGGTTTCTGTATAATGATTCCTTTAGCACAAAACAGTAAGCATGTTGGGTGAGACATCAATATTTGAATGTTATATTAAGATGGTTTCTGTATAATGATTCCTTTAGCACAAAACAGTAAGCATGGTGGGTGAGACATCAATATTTGTATGTTATATTAAGATGGTTTCTGTATAATGATTCCTTTAGCACAAAACAGTAAGCATGTTGGGTGAGACATCAATATTTGTATGTTATATTAAGATGGTTTCTGTATAATGATTCCTTTAGCACAAAACAGTAAGCATGTTGGGTGAGACATCAATATATGTATGTTATATTAAAATGGTTTCTGTATAATGATTCCTTTAGCACAAAACAGTAAGCATGTTGGGTGAGACATCTATATTTGTATGTTATATTAAGATGGTTTCTGTATACTGTATCCTTGCAGCACAAAGCATTATGAATGCTAGGCGTGACATCAATATTTATATATATTATGTTAAGATGGTTTCTGTATACTGTATATTTGTAGGAAATAACTGCAGGCATGTTGATCTAGACATCAATATTTATACGTTATGTTAAGATGGTTTCTTTATACTGTATATTTGAAGCAAATAACTGCAGGCATGTTGGGCTAGACATCAAGATTTATGTTATGTTAAGATGGTTTCTGTATACTGTATGTTTGTAGGAAATAACTGCAGGCATGTTGGTCTGGACATCAATATTTATACGTTATGTTAAGATGGTTTCTGTATACTGTATATTTGAAGCAAATAACTGCAGGCATGTTGGGCTAGTCATCAATATTTATGTTATGTTAAGATGGTTTCTGTATACTGTATATTTGTAGGAAATAACTGCAGGCATGTTGGGCTAGTCATCAATATTTATACGTTATGTTAAGATGGTTTCTGTATACTGTATATTTGAAGCAAATAACTGCAGGCATGTTGGGCTAGACATCAATATTTACACGTTATGTTAAGATGGTTTCTGTATACTGTATATTTGTAGGAAATAACTGCAGGCATGTTGGTCTGGACATCAATATTTATACGTTATGTTAAGATGGTTTCTGTATACTGTATATTTGAAGCAAATAACTGCAGGCATGTTGGGCTAGTCATCAATATTTATGTTATATTAAGATGGCTTCTGTATACTGTATATTTGTAGGAAATAACTGCAGGCATGTTGGTCTAGACATCAATATTTATACGTTATGTTAAGATGGTTTCTGTATACTGTATATTTGAAGCAAATAACTGCAGGCATGTTGGGCGAGACATAAATATTTGTATGTTATGTTAAGATGGTTTGAGTATACTGTATCCTTGCAGCACAAAACAGTAAGCATGTTGGGTGAGACATCAATATTTATACGTTATTTTAAGATGGTTTATGTATACTGAAGCCTTGCAACACAAAACTGCAAGTATGCTGGGCGATACTTCAATATTTATACTTATGTTAAGATGATTTCTGTATTCTGTATCCTTGCAGCACAAAGCATTATGAATGCTGGGCTATACATCAATATTTATACTTATGTTAAGATGATTTCTGTATTCTGTATCCTTCAGCATAAAGCATTATGAATGCTAGGCGTTACATCAATATATATATATATGTATATATATATGATATGTTAAGATGATTTCTGTATTCTGTATCCTTGCAGCACAAAGCATTATGAATGATGGGCTATACATCAATATTTATACTTATGTTAAGATGATTTCTGTATTGTGTATCCTTGCAGCACAAAGCATTATGAATGCTGGGCTATACATCAATATTTATACTTATGTTAAGATGATTTCTGTATTCTGTATCCTTCAGCATAAAGCATTATGAATGCTAGGCGTGACATCAATATATATATATATATATGTATATATATATATGATATGTTAAGATGATTTCTGTATTCTGTATCCTTGCAGCACAAAGCATTATGAATGATGGGCGTGACATCAATATTTATATGTTATGTTAAGATGGTTTCCTTAGGCTGTATCCTTGCAGCAAAAACATAATGCATGCTGGTGAGACATCAATATTTATACGTTATGTTAGCATGGTATCTATATACTATATCCTTGCAGCACAAGACAGTAAGCTTGTTGGGTGAGACATCAATATTTATACGTTATGTTAACATGGTATCTATATACCATATCCTTGCAGCACAAGACAGTAAGCTTGTTGGGTGAGACATCAATATTTATACGTTATGTTAACATGGTATCTATATACTATATCCTTGCAGCACAGGACAGTAAGCTTGTTGGGTGAGACATGAATATTTATATGTTATGTTAACATGGTATCTATATACTATATCCTTGCAGCACAAGACAGTAAGCTTGTTGGGTGAGACATCAACAGTTATACGTTATGTTAACATCGTATCTATATACTGTATCCCTGCCCGCACATGACAGTAAGCTTGTTGGGTGAGACACCAATATTTATACGTTGTGTTAACATGGTATCTATATACTAAATCCTTGCAGCACAAGACAGTAAGCTTGTTGGGTGAGACATCAATAGTTATACGTTATGTTAACATGGTATGTATATACTGTATCCCTGCCCGCACATGACAGTAAGCTTGTTGGGTGAGACACCAATATTTATACGTTATGTTAACATGGTATTTGTATACTATATCCTTGCAGCACAAGACAGTATGCTTGTTGATGACACATCAATATTTATACGTTATGATAACATGGTATTTGTATACTATATCCTTGCAGCACAAGACAGTATGCTTGTTGATGACACATCAATATTTATACGTTATGTTAACATGGTATCTATATACTGTATCCCTGCAGCACAAGACAATAAGCTTGTTGAGTGAGACATCAATATTTATACGTTATGTTAACATGGTATTTGTATACTATATCCTTGCAGCACAAGACAGTAAGCTTGTTGAGTGAGACATCAATATTTATACGTTATGATAACATGGTATTTGTATACTATATCCTTGCAGCTTAAGACAGTAAGCTTGTTGGGTGAGACATCAATATTTATACAGTATGTTAACATGGTATCTATATACTATATCCTTGCAGCACAAGACAGTAAGCTTGTTGGGTGAGACATCAATATTTATACAGTATGTTAACATGGTATCTATATACTATATCCTTGCAGCACAAGACAGTAAGCTTGTTGGGTGAGACATCAATATTTATACAGTATGTTAACATGGTATCTATATACTATATCCTTGCCGCACAAGACAGTAAGCTTGTTGGGTGAGACATCAATATTTATACGTTATGTTAACATGGTATCTATATACTGTATCCTTGTTGCACAAAACAGTAGGTTTGTTGGGTGAGACATTAATATTTTAATGTTATGTTAAGGTGGTATCTGTATACTGTATCCTTGTAGCACAGAACAGTAGGCTTGTTGGGTGAGACATTAATATTTTAATGTTATGTTAAGGTGGTATCTATATACTGTATCCTTGTAGCACAGAACAGTAGGCTTGTTGGGTGAGACATTAATATTTTAATGTTATGTTAAGGTGGTATCTATATACTGTATCCCAGCAGCACAAGACAATAAGCTTGTTGGGTGAGACATCAATATTTATACGTTATGTTAGCATGGTATCTATATACTGTATCCCAGCAGCACAAGACAATAAGCTTGTTGGGTGAGACATCAATATTTATACGTTATGTTAACATGGTATCTATATGCTGTATCCTTGTTGCACAAAACAGTAGGCTTGTTGGGTGAGACATTAATATTTTAATGTTATGTTAAGGTGGTATCTGTATACTGTATCCTTGTTGCACAAAACAGTAGGCTTGTTGGGTGAGACATTAATATTTTAATGTTATGTTAAGGTGGTATCTGTATACTGTATCCTTGTAGCACAGAACAGTAGGCTTGTTGGGTGAGACATTAATATTTTAATGTTATGTTAAGGTGGTATCTGTATACTGTATCCTTGTAGCACAGAACAGTAGGCTTGTTGGGTGAGACATTAATATTTTAATGTTATGTTAAGGTGGTATCTGTATACTGTATCCTTGTAGCACAGAACAGTAGGCTTGTTGGGTGAGACATTAATATTTTAATGTTATGTTAAGGTGGTATCTATATACTGTATCCTTGTAGCACAGAACAGTAGGCTTGTTGGGTGAGACATTAATATTTTAATGTTATGTTAAGGTGGTATCTATATACTGTATCCCAGCAGCACAAGACAATAAGCTTGTTGGGTGAGACATCAATATTTTGTACGTTATGTTAGCATGGTATCTATATACTGTATCCCAGCAGCACAAGACAATAAGCTTGTTGGGTGAGACATCAATATTTATACGTTATGTTAACATGGTATCTATATGCTGTATCCTTGTTGCACAAAACAGTAGGCTTGTTGGGTGAGACATTAATATTTTAATGTTATGTTAAGGTGGTATCTGTATACTGTATCCTTGTTGCACAAAACAGTAGGCTTGTTGGGTGAGACATTAATATTTTAATGTTATGTTAAGGTGGTATCTGTATACTGTATCCTTGTTGCACAAAACAGTAGGCTTGTTGGGTGAGACATTAATATTTTAATGTTACGTTAAGGTGGTATCTGTATACTGTATCCTTGTAGCACAGAACAGTAGGCTTGTTGGGTGAGACATTAATATTTTCGTTTTAAGAATCAGGTTGGACGCGGTTCTATGTCATGATGAAGAAGTAGGTCTAAATAATGAAAGTGTTGCCATTGTGCCTGAGGTAATTAAAGTTCTAGCAGTTGCACAGTTACAACATTTCTATGATTTGTGAATATAATCGACTAGTATGTATATGTGTGGAAATATTATCGAAGCGGATATGTTTCAGGTTTTGTTTATAACCAGCTATGGTTAATATTCCATACTCTTCAATTTTCATGTTCCTGCCTATATAAAAGTCATATACTGCTAAATTTAGGGGATCATGAGGGTTATAATTAGTTACTAATTATCCTATTTTCAAACATTTCCTGAATTAAATTTAATCACTATTAGCGGTAGGTGAATAGTACGGTCTTTTTGGAAAACTCTAGTTTTTCTTTTAATATCGGACAGGTGTTCAGAAATGGTGTGAGGCAATGCTGTAGTTTTTTGCATTTGTGTACGGGACCTATTATAATGTATGCATACCAATTATCGCGTCTTTCAAGCGAATCTCTGTACTCGCATATATGTTATTTTGTGACGAATAATAACCATATAAACGGAACCACGCCTTTGTCACACAAGAATATTAAGCGTAGGGCAATTGGTCTATCATTTCGCAAACTCCTATTACAGAAATTTACCCGAAATAGTTGATCCATGAAAATTAATCTATGCAACAAACCTCCATTGTAAGAACTAAAAGAAAACCTCAACCTGATTTTGGATACTGAGCTCTTGAACGTAAATCAAAATATCCTAAAATGATGCTATAGATATATGGATAGAGAAGGACATTTCCAACATGTCTTATAATAAGGTTTGTGCTTAATATCAACGCAACTGTAAAATATAAGAAGATGAATACGCAAACAATATATCTCGGCGGGAGTCCGAAGTGCAGTGGTCGACGTGCAAGTAGCCGTTCGGCGGCCGCATTATGAAGGAAAAGAACTGTATTAAATAATATATAATTAGTTTGAGCAAGAATAAAACATGAGGTTCATTTCCATAAGAAAATTCATTTTTGTATTTTATCATTTATACTTATTTTTGCCGTCTCCCTTTGAAAACGTGTAACTAAGTTATGTGTATTTTTTCTTTCTCTACTACGTATAGTAAGTAAAAAAATTCCACGCAAAAATTCGATACCAAGATTTCACCGGAAAAACATGTTTTGAGGCACGTTGAATAAAAAAAGAAAGCATTCTTAGAAAAAGGTTCGTGAATGATGAACACCAAACTTGGTATTTAGGTTCAGTATCTTTCAAAGATGCGACACGAAGATTTTCATCCTGGAACCTTTTTCGAAAATTTTGATTTTTTAAAAAACGGCTCTAACAATTTTATTAAAATATCATATTTTTAAGATACTTTCTAGATAAATGTAATGTATATCATACCTTTTGTGGGAATGCCCCTAAAAGCCCTCTTTTCTGAATGACGTTCGCATAACTGGTAATCCATAAGAGACAGACAAAATTTTACTACACAAAAAATGTAGATCCCGTTAAAATACACAATTTATGTCATATACATTATAATTTTTGTCGAGTAAACCATTTCCGAGATATTCGTTGTCTGAGAGTTTGAATTCTAATACTTTTTGTCATATGGGAATTCGTTATTCATTTTTTTGTCCTGGACATACAAAGAGAATGGAATACTCCACATAGCAACCAGCTCTTAAAATATTTGACTATCTCTTAAAGTCTACCATATTCCCTTTGCAAATGTTTATCTCGATTAGCTTGAAGTAGATGGAGAATAAGGTTTTAAAAATAGTTTATACAAGTGTAGATAAAGTCCTATAAGTGTAACGCATCAGATTATTATTTTGTCCTGTTGTATCCTTGGAGGATGCTGAGGTTCGTTTTGAAGTTATACCTACTCTTCACAGAAAAAGAAAACCACATACGAATCATTCTGAAAAAAAACTTTTTGCATGCAAGGGATGTTAAAACATGTATTTATGGTGAAACGTCAAAATGGAATTTTTGGTTGGAATACCATACTTTTTCTACGTACCACAGGTTAGTGGTAGAGGAATTAAAATTACGATAAATAATTTGAAAGTCAACACCTGCAATGCTAAGTTTATCACTACGTCTATAACTTGAAACTTTGTGCAGGTTTCCTAGAAACGCTCATAAGAATGCAAGGCATGCCGTTTCGTTCACCTTATGGCCAAATATTTCATATAGAAAAGCGTGGAATTTATAATTATAGAGAATTTTAGTGTTTTTCTCCTGTGACTGAATTACCGGGCTAGGTAAATAACGGCAGCAAGGTTATAAACCGTGACAAATTAAAAAGCGGAATTGCTAAGCATATAATTACGCGGCATCAAAACAAACACAAAATGATGAATACTTCAGATGCTTGGGTCATCGTTCAAAGATTGGCCTGTTCCTGGTTCTGATGGCCAAACCTAACCGTTCAAGTTTAGCTATTCTTAGTGGCAGCAGATGCCACGATTCAGCTTTAGCGTGAGACACTAAAAATTAACATTTTAATATAATTACAATAGCTGAAAAAATTATCTCTCCGTTCTTTTTTTCTATGGTTTCGTTTTTACTTTGTCTCCCTGTTGTTTTTAATACAGGAAGTATACATTGTAGACAAAAAAGATATCAACATTTTTCACAAACACATGCTTGAAGGATGCGTGAATCCCAAACAAAGGAACCAAGAATCTTGATGTGCTATTTGCATTGTTATTCTTTAAAATTCTCATACAAAAACCCTATTTTTTAGAAAAGGTTTGTCTGTGTATGTAGAGTGAGGCAGTATGTTTAACACTTCATATAATTAGAAAATATAATAACAGCCCGCCTTAAAGCAATATGTGTATGTAACAGTCATTGTATTATGTTTATATTATTATGTACATATATAAAAATGTTATATGAATGTATTACGTAGTTTAAAAATGTAGAAGCTGTGAGAATAGAAGCAAGCTGCCTTCCGTAGCAAACTGAATTACAAAGTAGAAGCCGAAAGTTGCTAAAAATAAGGTAATCTTGAGACAACAATAAATTAGAAAGTTTAATAAAGCCTACTAATAATTCTTGGAACAATAATGTAATATTTAAAACAGTTTATAAATTCATTCATTCATTATCTGTTTACCCTGCTTTTATGTACGACGTACACCCCCCAGGACTTATAGGCGGGTGCCTGGGGTCAGAGGCCCGTCGAGAAGCAGACACTCATGGATCAGACAGAACATCCAGGATGGGTGATCAGCCCGATGCCTGGTATGGGATGAAGGAAGTAGATGAAGCGAAATGTTGGTGAAATGGATGAAAGGAAAGGTGATGATGGAGCAGTTGGTGGAATGAATGGCGGGGGAAACCGGAGAACCCGTAGCAAACCCGCCCAGGCACCGCTTCGTCCACCACAAATCCCACATGCAGGTCCCTGGGATTGAACCCGGGCCGCCTCGGTGGGAGGCGATCGGTCTAACCACTCGGCCGCGGCGCCGCCTCAGTTTATAAATAACTAATCAAAAACTATAAAAAGCTTAAGTTAAATAAAAGTATTCTATTGTAGTAGGCTTAGACAATCAGAGATTTGAAATATACAGATTCAGGCGGGAGCCGCTACAAAGAAGCGTACAGATACGGGTCCAGTGTGAGACAAAAAGTGCATTGTGGTGAGAGTAATATAATGTTTACGTGTTAAAAGTACAAATAATAATAATCTCACAGCTCTACAGTAGGATATATCAGTGAAGTGTTATTTAATCGTGTGAAGGATTAATAAACAAAGTACAATACAATTATAATTTGTGTAAGCCTTGTTCTTTAGCCACACCAGCCCTGCTAAGAGATACGTGCTCTGAAAATTACTACTGACGCAGCCGAGGTATACATATATAATATTTAAATATACATTAAAATAAGAAGTTGATTTCTATACGTGGTGTGAAGGCCACCGGAAAAGTAAACGTGGGGTGAAGGCCACTGGAAGGTTTGTAGCGTATGTGGGGCGAACACTCCAAGAAACGTATCTTCCGCAAAAATTGGCATCCATTACGTGCGTGGTCTAAAACAGCTTCAAATTTGTGCCTAAACGTGGTGCAACAATATAAACTACTTCAAATTGGTGCCTAAACGTGACGCAACCGCAACAGTTAAACCCCTCTCAAGAATAATCTCAAAAACCACTCAACCGATTTAATTCTTTCTGACGGACATGATCTGTAAAGCATGTCAATGTCGTTTTATAAATTACTAAAAGATTAAAAAAGGATTTGTACTTGAATACAAACACATTGGAGTTATAAAAGAATATGCCTTGACCTTTAGTTGAGAATGCCATGGGGTAGAAAATAGTTGTTACTTCACAGAATATGCATGTAAAATAAAGCAAATGCCGCGGAAATTCAATTCCAAGCAAAATATATGTGGATGATCACGATTATGCTCTTAAGACAAAGAAGAACAAAAGAATATTGATAACCATTTGGTACCAATGCCAAAACATAGTGTCTTTTAAAAGTCAGTTCAAACATTAAGAAGGAAAAAGACAAAAACATCACAGTGTTGTGCAAACAATGGGGTTTACAAAACACAGGGAAGATACCCGCCGTTCTGCGACAGCATGCACAGCATTGCGCAAATAATGTGTTGGAATGTTGGCTGTTTCTTGCGAGATGGCGTCTTTCAGCTGCAGTGGGGTTGTTGGTTGTGTCAGGAAAACTCTCTCTTTAAGGTAACCCCAGAAGCAAAAGTCTGCCCGATTTAAATTTGGAGATCGTGGAGGCCACGTTGTTGGAAAGTGCCTACTGATGACACTATTTGCGTAATTAATTGTTTTGTGGGGTGTAGATGTGGGGTGAAGCGTCATCTTGCAAGAAGATTATACTTTCCACATAGTGATTCCTGAATAAAGGGATGTCGAAGTTCTGTAGTAGCGCTCCCCTGTAACAGTCTGTCTTATTCCATTATTCTTTACTTCGAAGAAATATGTGCCAATTATGAATTGTAAAGTGAATCATAGAGTATAGTAACTTCTAAATCATGAAGACCTTTTTGAATTGAAGTCTGGGGGTCATTTTCTGATCAAAGTCTGCAAAGAAAAGGTGTGCTTCGTCTGTCCAGAAAACTTTGTCTAACAATCATTATGAATTTCAATAAAGCAAAATCATATCTTTCCCACTTGTCACTTTCTTTGAGTGCAACGTTGCTTTTAGTTTACATGGACATAGACAAAGATGTTTAGTTGACTGGACACCTGAACAACACTACTAATTCCATAATAATTATGTCCACTTATTTCATTATTAGCATGAAACACGTCAGCAAGGCCACATCATTCATCACCTTATGGTCTTCCATATTTATTCTTATCAGCAACAGAAGCAGATTCTTCAAACTTCTTGATTAAATTCCGATAATTACGAATAGAACATGCACCTGCTCTTACATTTTCTCAGACCTTGGGTAACACTCTTATTGCTGCCATAATAAAAATTAATCAGCTGTATTCTAACATTTAGTAATAGAGCCAGCATATGAAGCTTACAAATTCCTGTACGTAATTTTCACTAATGTTCAAATCAACAAAACCATAACAACTTTGAAACGAATGAAAACTCTATTTTATTTTACGTCGCTTTAACTCCTTGGTCATATGGCGAAGGATCTGTTGGTGAATAACTCTTAGAAGGATATGTGATGGACAGTTAGCCTTCTAGGTCTCATCCCTGTAACCACCCGCACCGTTCACGTGTCACAGAGACCCTAGCGCATAACTAACGAATGCAGATGCCGTCCAGTCCAACCGCCGCCCTCACACAGAAAGGCGGACAGTTAGCCTTCTAGGTCTCATCTCTTCATCTTCTGCTTCGTGCCGTCAGGATGCCGTCCAGTCTAACTGCTTACGTTTCTGTAGATAGATGGCATAGCATTTGCATTTACCACTTATTTTACATTTTATTGTTGTTCTAGATTTTGGATCGTGGTATTAAATATCTAATCCTGTTTTTACTTTGGCGACTGAGAAAAACCACGAAAAAACCGCAGACAGATTGGTCGGCCCATGGGATTTAACCCGGGACCTCCCGAGTGCGGGCCACAGACTTTACCAGCCATCCCGCTCGGTCCCCTTTTTTTTGCCCCTTTTCTCCTATTTCAAATATTATGTTTAATGTTTGAACTTACTTTTGAAACACCCTATATTTTAATAACTCTTGTGTTAGAAAGTTTAATTTGCTTTCTTTGTGTGTTATAATAGAGATCGTTAGCAAGGACGTCAAATAATTACATAAAATGTCTCCAGCTAACATTAGAAATCAGTCAACCAATGTTTTATAATTAACGAAGAAAATACAATTTTTCTGATTCGTCGCAGACTATGCATATTTTCCAAAGCAGTTAACTTGGTTCAAGATATGTATTTTATTTGTCATGTAAATACCGTTAATGTATTGTATTTTAATCAAAATCGTTATTAATTTTTTAGAAAATAAAAAATTTCGAAGAATTTTCCATGTAAAGGTTAGTTCGTAATGGAGTGATTTGTTTTGATAATTTTCATGTCGCATCTCTGGAAGGTGCTGAAGGTAAATAATATGTTTGGTGTTGATTAAACAGACACAGAGGATGCTTTGTAAAAATGCTTTTCCGTTTTTCAGGGCCTCAAAACATGTATTTCCCATTGAAACCTGGATATGGAATACCGTTTCTACCTACTAGATGCGTGATAGGGAGAGAGTAAAAAGAATAGCGATTTGCAGTTGAGAGAATAATAATGCATTCGGCAATTTAAACCTATAATAAAGAACATCACATGGTTAATGCCACAAAAAACATTTTAAATAAATTGTTGATTTAACCAGATGCACATTTTTCTGTATTTTGTCGATCTGTTATAGTTTACAAGTTATAAAACAGACACTCACACTGGCCCTTTCTAAAAATGCTCACTTCAGACTCAAGAGACCTCAAAACGTGTATTTCCGGTGAAGTATCGATATAGAATTTTTGAAAGGAATGCAATGCTTCCAGTACTTTCTATAGGTAAGCAATAGAGAAGGAAAACGTTATTTGAAAACTAAGTACAGGGGTAAAGAGCCCAACTGGGCCATGCCTTCCCTCCTTAACGCCCACCTGAACCGAAAACTCACACTCCCTAGGACGTAGGACTACGCCTGACGACGGGCAGAGGGGCTACGGATCAGAGAGTGAGAGACAGGGGAGGGAATGATCAGCCACACGGTCGGGAGGAGAGCGAGGGAGTGGATGTCAGATGAATAATAGGAAAGGTGGTGATGGAGTACCGGTGGAATGAAATATAGTGAGAGAAACCAGAGAACCAGGCAAAAACCCGCCCACCTTAGTGAGAGGCCAGCGGTCTAACCACTCCACCACGGAGCCGCCTTATTTGATAACGCTTCAGTGAAATATGAGGGAAATGTGCTGGTAATAACGATAGCCCCCTTAAGCCCCCTAAAACAGGTTAACCCATTTACTTCTTCCCGTTCGAAGTGATTAAAAATGTGTCTTATGTACAATGAAATACCAAAGATAGGTTCTAATATTAATGATGTGGCGTGTGCGTGTGTGTGTATTGTCACGCCAGACATATTATTGCTTTGTTAGCGATAGTATTGTTGGTAAAATTCTATCGGCTTGGCGTGGCTTGGCGGGGTAGAGTGGCAAAAGTAAGCGTTACTATACCTTTTTCACTATAAGCTGAAAGGAAAAGTAAACAAAACCTAAAGTATCATTCCGCCGAACACATGGCAGCACCACGTGGAGGATGACGGGAAACAAGACCCGTGAGAGGAAATTTGTTTCTGAGAGAATGCTAATTCAGTATATTGCGCAGCTCATTAACTTTTATTCCTATAGTTTGCCTTATAACACACAGTACTAAGAGTAGGCAAATAAAAGTTGTACCTGAACAGTTCTGCATCTGTGCTTAAAGCTACTGGATTAAACTGTTCTTAACTTCAGGCTTTAGAAATCATTCATTTAATGGCTAATATCAGTATATCACATTTGCTTTAACCTTTTATGAGTCAACAAGTTAAATAACGATTAGCACTATAGGTTAAAACACAACAGAAAACAAACGCGACCCCAGCAACAATTCTGCATCACTAACAAAGAAGTTAAATTATTGCTAAACAATGGCAAACCATATCCATTGTCGGTTAAAGCTAAAGGGGGGAAAAAACTTTTCACATACTTTGTTAAAAGCATTTAACACAATTGTCTTCTTTCCATTTCCCGTATTTATGTTTACCACAGTCGCAGAGGTTTATCAGCCAGAAAAAGGAAACGAACTGAAGCGCCTGCGCAAGGCCTCTTAAACCCTCTGCTATAACGGTTCATGTAGTTATAGCTGATTCTGAACAAACACATTTAGTTTCATAAATTGGACGGTTACAATAATGAGCTTTTTAAATATCTCTGCACGAGAATAACCACAAAATGTTACGATATGAACCGAACTGTTTGTTGTAGAGGAAGAGACGACATGCTAAGCGGGAAAGGTTGTAGTTTGCCCACCAGCCAATGAGGAGCCGTCTTGTCACGTGGTTTTGTTTACTTCTCCTTTCAGCTTATAGTGAAAAAGGCATGGTTCTTTGTGTGGTGTTCTGTGGAGAGGGTCACCACTTCTAGTAGAGTGTCTGGCATGGAAGGACGTGTGTGTAACATCTTCCTTCAATTTCTTCCCTTTAATCTTTTGTGTATGATGTAGGGGCACCGTGTTTAATATTCATTAAACCAGAAGTAATGTGCTCAATGTGAAATTCTGTGTATTTTTGTGATAATTATCCCACGCCTGCTCTAGAATGTCTTGTTAGGTTCTTGGTCTTCTTGCTGCCTCTGCAGCTACGTCTCCCAACGTTTATGCTGGGGTAACTAAAATTTAATATCTAGCTGCAAATCTTTTGGCCTCACCCCGATATATAACAATATTCAACGTAACGTGATTAAAATTTGGGAACACGAATACGAAAGAGAAAGGCTTAACTTCGTAGTTTTCAAATTTTGGAAACATTGCATAGCCTGGACCATGTAGAAGAACTGAGCTTTTCAATGGCGAAATAATTACGGAAATCAGTGGAGTGGTTTTTGAGATTACCCTACATATACAAACACAATTTTTCTCTCTCTGGTGTAATATTAGGATAGTTTTAAGGCAGGTGTTAGGTGCAACGTTTTAGATTTGTTTATGTATTTATGTTTATTTTTGTTTTTAAACACGGTTCCAGCAATACTGTGATTACAGCTTCCGAGCGCTTTCATTGACGTTGTAGTTGTTCCTTTGTTTTCTTCTTTTTCCAGCTCCGCCCTGCTCGAAGTAATTAGTCCTTCGCCAAATGAGCCATATCGAAAGCTTTAAATTACCTTTGTGTTCGAACTCGCTGAAAGTGATTACAAACAATAAGTGCGAGCTTATAACACGACACTGTCTTAGTTTGCACTAACATTAAGAAATATTATATAAATATTGTTGTATTCTCTACCACCAACCAGTGTAGAGGAAATATTTTACGCTACGTTAAAATTTTACGTATATATTTCATCCGCAAATAGCTTGAGGGCTGTTAATACAAAAAAAACATGTTTGCGATGTGTTACATTCACAGGACATTCTTTAACTTCTATAGCTTATTATAGGTATAGAAATTGTTCATATGACAGTTTATTTTGATATCTGCTACATTTTAATAGAGATAAACCTTTACAGAAACAGCTACATTACACATTTCGTTATAGAGAACAGCGATAGTCAAATGTTTAACAACTGGACGCTATATGCTGGCCTTAAAATTCCATACTGTTTCCATGACATCGCGAAAAACAGCTGAAAATGCTCAGGACTTTAAAAGAATGATTAAGCATTGAACAATTCGAACCCCATAGCTCAGTTGGTAGAGCACCTGCCCGGGTTCGATTCCCAATGGGAGTTTTTCTCTATTCAAGATCATTCCCCATGCTTCCCAGAGTCTGGTAGTATGAATGTGTGTGTGATCTAATGATTATAGACCAAAAGTGCAAGAAACCCAACAACAAGAGTATTGGCTATTGCCAAAAGGCAATAAGTTTCAAAGAAAAGGCCGCCGATAAGACCAATGTAGTTGAAGGCGAGGTATAAATGGAACTAAAACGAAAAAAATATCAATCCATTAAGAAAGGATATCTCGGATAAAGATATAGAAGGAAAAAAAGTTATTTGAAATAAATTGTGTGTTTTAAGTAGTTCCACATTATTTTAGCTATCGCTTAACGTTTACCAGTTATATAAGATTTTACAAAATTCCTCCGAAGGAAGAGCATTTCACAGGCTATTCCCAGAAAATGTAAGATATGCTTTTTATTGGTTGAAAATATATTTAATGTATGGTATTTTAATCAACGTCGTTGAAAACTATTTTTCAAAAAATAAAAAAACAAAAAAGATGTTCCATGTAAAGGGTAGTCTGCGCTGGGGGGTTTTCTTGAAAATGTCTGTGAGATCTTTCGAAGGTGCTGGACATAAATACCAAATTTGGTATTTATCCGACATCTCGTTTTTGAGATATGCTGTTCAAAGGCTACGCACACACGCGCGTGCGAACTTTTTATAGAAATGGCTTTTAGGATTCAGGGGTCTCAAAACATATATTTCCCATGAAATCTCGACATAGAATTTTTGGGTGTAATACAACACCTGCCCTACTTACTGCATTCCATCACAAAATTCTATGTCGAGATTTCACCGGAAATACATGTTTTGAGACCCCCTGAATCCAAAAAAAGCAGTTTTAGGAAATGTCCATCTATGTGTTTCTGTGTATCTGTGAACAGTATAATTCAAAAACGAAAAATCGGATAAATACCAAACTTGGTATTTAGGTTCAGTACCTCCCAAAGGTGTGACGAAAATTTTGAAGAGAATTCCCCAACCCAAACCACGTGGAACATTTATCAAAGTTTTTATTTTCTAAAAACTTATTTACAATTTTGATTAAAATACTATATATTAAAGATATTTACATCACGAATAAACTGTATCTTAATTTTTCTGAGAATAGCTTTGTAGGTCTCTTCATTCGGAAGGAACCTTGTATAACTAGTTAACGTTAAGCGATACACGAAAACTAGTATTCAAGAAATGTAGATCCTTGTAAAACAAAAAATTTATTTCAAATAGATTTTTTGTGGCATAAGCCATTTCTGAGATATCAATTATTAACTGTATGAATTGTTTATTACTTCTTTAAAGTCTTGTCATCATTCAGTTGTTTCTCACGATGTCATGGAAACAGTAAGGGAGCATATAGCGTCCAGTTGTTAAACATTTGACTGTCGCTGTTCTCTTTGTATCTATAACGAAATGTGTAATGTAGCTGTTTCTGTAAAGGTTTATTTCGATTAAATTATAGTAGATAGAAAAATAAACGTTAGTAAAAATAGTTTGTATACTTGAACGTAGAGAAAGTTGTGTGAATGTAACAAAAATCAAATTGTTTTTTCTCTCTTGGCCATGCTAAAAGAATAGAATCACATAGCGACCAGCATCTTAAAAATTTGGTTATCGCTTAAGCCTTCTGTATTCCCTTAATCCTATTGTATCTACAAGGAAATATGCAATAAGAACATTTCTACATATGTTTATCTGGATTAACATAAACTAGATAGAAGATAAAACGTTTGAAAGAATGGTTTTAAGGGAGTGAGTAGAGAGGTTCATGTGAGTGCTACACATCAGATACTTTAAGCTCTTTGATTTAGACATTTTAGTTTCTTTTGTCTTTATAAGGTTTTAACTGATGGGTTTTTATGAATACTTTGCCTTAGAATACTCACGCCAGAGTAGTCTATGTAATATGGATTTGAATATTCCATTTTGCGGCCATTTCTCTTGCAGAAACAAGCTTTAATATTAAAAATCTCATGCAGCGAAAGTTTAACCACATGTATCGCTAAAACACGACGTTCTTCTTGACTATATTACGTTTCATTTACTTAAAATACTAGTTTATCCTGAATTCACAGCTAAATAGTGTCTCTCTGGGGGCACCAACACCAAAAATGGAATTAAATGAGAGCTGTATTATGTTGCCGCAGACCGTAATGTATGTGTTTAACAGAGCATTTAATTACAGCTATACGATATCATTTGTATTATACAAACCGTGTAGCAGATATAAACCACCCGCCCGCCCGGCACATAACTCACGCCGAATCTCAGCTGTACGCGTCCCAGAAAGCTCAGAGTCATGGGTGCATTTAATATTCTCATTTATCTTGTTCATGATGCCATAAAGGGTGTAACGGCCATAATCAGATGTCTACCATTACTGTTTACCGTTCTATAACTATACTGGAAACGAAATTGCTGCGCTTATTTCCAATTTTGTATAATGGACCACATTGAACCAAAATATCGCATTAAAAATCTTAGCACGCTGTTTGGAAGGTCAAAATCGTGCACTGCTGTGTACTTCTATCACATATGTTGCTTAGAAAGAGTGATGTAATAAAGCTATACATTTATAATCGACTAGCTGGCTACCCAAGTTACACCGGTCGCTTTTTATACGCGAATAACGATTTAATTAATTGTATTCATCTCCCCGTTCTTTATTGTACACTCGGTCAAAATCGGACACTTCCGTGGGCGCTCGGACAGCCAGTTTTTGTACTAGTTACAATGGGGAATACAACTATAATCACAAAGTCTGTAGGAAACTTAATTCATACACGAGATTACAAACAGACAGATGTTTCAACATTGAATATTTGTAACCAAAATACACTTAATTTATTTATTGTTCTCAAGTGACTACAGCTGATTACATTGCCACCTTACTGCAGCACTCTTAGCCCAGTGGTAGAGAGATACTTCCTGAGGTTACAAATTCAAACCCCGTAGAGCCACTCAACAATTTTTCTCCCGCTTTCATTTTAAATACACGAGTAAAATTTTTACAGGTTTTCTTTTTAATGTATGTGACGTTTATTTAGTAATTCGCCATACCGGTAGATGGTCGGGAGGAGGTTTCATACACCATCAATTAAAATTTATAACCACAAATGTCACTATCACTGTAATTATATTTCTAAATAAAATGAAGTAACACAAGCAATATTAATTAACTATATTGCAGTGAAACGAGTTCTAAAAAATCTTATGTGATGCATTCACATGACTGTCTCTATCCTCTGTCATTTATTACTGGGTATACAATCTATTCGTACTAAATTTTATTTTATATCCACTACATTTTAGCCCAAATAAACTTTTACAGAAACAGCTACATTACACATTTCGTTATAGAGAACAGCGATAGTCAAATGTTTAACAACTGAACGCTATATGCTGCCATACTGTTTCCATGACATCGCGAGAAACAACTGAATGTTGACAGGACTTTAAAGAATGACCAAGAAATAACAATTCGAACCATTAATAACGCATATATCAGAAATGGCTTATGCCACAAAGAAAAACTTATTTGAAATAAATTGTATGTTTCAAAGACATCAGCATTTGTTGTGTAGTACGTTTTCGTCTATCCCTTAAGTATATATAATAAAACATTATGCAAAATTCCTTCAGAATGAAAAGGAATTCAAAGATCATTCCCAGAAAATTAAATACATACATTTTATTAGTAATGTAAATATCGTTCATATATGTTATTCAATCAAAGTCCTTAGACCCATTTTTTAGAAAATCAAACATTTCA
The DNA here is from genome assembly GCA_030765065.1 of Deroplatys truncata. Taxonomy (NCBI): domain Eukaryota; kingdom Metazoa; phylum Arthropoda; class Insecta; order Mantodea; family Mantidae; genus Deroplatys; species Deroplatys truncata. The sequence goes on from CM060976.1 coordinate 270,147,790, forward strand.
AAAAATGTTCCATGTAAAGGGTAGTTTAACTTGGAGGGATTTTGTTGAAAATCTTCTTGTCCCATCTTTTGAAGATGCTGAACCTAAATATCAAGTTTGGTATTTATGCGACTTTTCACTTTTGAGTTACGCTGTTCACACGGGGAACTTTTTCTAAAAATCTGTTGTATTATACTCATGACGCTCTTGTGAGTGTACAAACTACTTTTACGCTCTATTGTAAAAACTATTTGTACAAACGCTTATTCTCCATCTACTTCATGTTAATCTTATTGCTAATTTTCTTGTAGATGCAAGGGGAATATGGTAGACTTTAAGCGATAGTCAAATGTTTTAAGAGCTGGTTGCTATGTGGAGTATTCCATTCTCTTTGTGTGTCCAGGACAAAAAAAACGAATAACGAATTCCAATTTGAGAAAAAGTATAAGTATTGGAAAATAGAAACAAATAACAAGGATATATCAGAAATGGTTCTCTCGACAAAAAAGTATGTATGTATGTATGTATGTATATATATATATATATATATATATATATATATAGCATAAATTGTGTGTTATAACGAGGTCTACATTTTTTGTGAAGTAAAATTTTGTCTATCTCTTGTGGTTTACGAGTTATGTGAAAGTCATTGAGAACGAAGAGGACGTTTGGGAACATTGCCAAAAAATTCAAGATGTACATTTCATTTGCCAGGAAAATATCACAAATATATGACATTTTAATCAAAATCGCGTTGCAGCCATTTTTGAGAAAATCAAAATTTTCGAAAAATGTTCCATGTAAATGGTAGTCTGTGTAGGGGGATTTTGTTAAAAATCTTCGTGTTACTTCCTTGGAGATTCTTAACCGAAATGCCAAGTTTGGTATTTATTTATGATTTTTCGTTTTTGAGTTATGTTGTTATCAGACAAAATTAAACACACGTACACATACACACACACGAACACACACATCAACATACACATAATCACACAAACCTTTTCGCTTTGTAATATTAACATACATGCCATTGTAATTGCCTCAAAATTGTATGGCCTTCTGTAATATCGCCATTTTCATTTCTTTTTACTTGAGTTGGCATTTTCTCTTAATCTCCAAACATTTGTTTACATTGTATCCAGTAGGCAATGCGCATATGATGTAAGAATCCAAATTTTCATTAATCGCTTACTAAAATTCTAATGTTCTTGCATCTGCCTTACATTCTCTACTCACTCTTCTAGAAACAAAAGTTTATTCTTCTGTCTGTTGTTAACACAGACAAACTTCCATTACACATCTCGTTGTAGCTATAAGAAGAATACGGTAGGATAAAGCGATAGTCAGATTTTTAATAGGCGGATAGCTATGTAGTGACTTTCAAATTTCAATTTGTTTGCATGATCACGAGAAAAAGGAATAGCGACATATTTGTATTTGCAAATTCAAACTAATGACAATGACTATCTCGGAAATTGTTAAACCTTAAACACTATCTTCTATGTAGTAAGTGTTTGGCTATCCCTTACGGTTTACCAGGTGGCCCAAACAAGCTGTCCTTTGCAGCTTTATGTATCCCGCATACGTAGGTGCAAAAGAAATTGCCGCATTACAGCTGTTCAAATGCGCATACAGGTACTCATCTCCTCTCTGTTGGTATGGAGTTCCCCTTTGCAGTTCTGCTTAGGCAAACCTTTCGACATCCGCGCTTTCCGGTGTAAACTAACTTCAAACTAAGAACGGCTTGTGTGGGTCACCTGGTATAATTGATTCAGAACTGAGGGGACTTCATAAGCCTTTCCAGAAGATTCCAAAGTGTACATTTTTGTTTATTACTGTGAAGTCTTCTTCATTCTAAACGGCTTTTTTATGGTTGGTAAACCGATGGAAGTGGATAAAATCTTAATAGGACTCCTTTTAACGGAATTAAAATGGGACAGCCGTTTCGGATAACACCTTTTTCGGATAATCGATAGCACTATTTCAAGTAGCGAAAGTAAAAAGGTAATTTTACTCCAAATGCATGTAATAATATTTTCAGACAGCGTGGCCTAAAAGTAGAACTTCTAACACAGTAAACACGAGCGACAAGATTTAGATTATCGCACTAGTGATTGTGGCCAAAATGCCAATTGCCTTTATATTTGCACATGTTTAATTTCTCGACTTGGTTTGAATAGGTTTTACTTTTGATTATATCTTTTTACATGATTAATTTCTCACGGCACTCGCATTATCTGTTCACAATACAAATCGTCATACTTCAATCTGTGGCATTTCGTTGTAGAGTTCACCTTTACGTTATGTTAGCAGCTTTCTTAGATAAAAAAATCTGATGTGTTACACTCACATGACTTTCTCTACTCTTGTAGAAACTATTTTTACAAACGCGTATTCTCCATATGCTTCATGTTAATCGAGATGTTAATCTTATTGCTAATTTTCTTGTAGATGCAAGGGAAATTGGTAGGTTTTAAGCGATAGTGAAATATTTTAAGTGCTGGTTGCTATGTGGAGTATTCCATTCTCTTTGCAAGTCTAGGACATAAAAAAATGAATAACGAATTTGAGAAAAAGTATAAGTATTGGTGAATTTAAGGGAATAACAAGCAATATCTCGAAAACGGTTTACTCAACAAAAAAAAAATGTATATGACATGAATTGTGTATTTTAACGCGATCTACATTTTGTGTAGTAACATTTTGTGTATCTCTTATGGTTTACCAGTTATGCAAAAGTCGTTCAGAATGAAGAACACTTTTGGAGACATTCCCAGAAAATTCGAGATATACATTTCATTTCTCATGACAATATCTTAAACATATGATATTTTAATCTAAATCGTTAGAGCCATTTTTGAGAAAATTAAAATTTTCAGAAAATGTTCCATGTAAAGGGTAATCTGGGGTGGGGGATTTTCTTTAAAACCTTCGTGTCGCATCTCTGGAAGATACTGAACCTAAATACCAAGTTTGGTGCTTATCCGACTGTTCGTTTCTGAGTTATGCTGTTCACAGACACACACACACACACACACCATGTTTCCAAAAATGTTTTTTTTGGATTCAGGGAGTCTCAAAACATGTATTTCCGGTGAAATCTCGGTATCGAATTTTTGGTTGGAATACAAAAATGGTACTCTTTTGTCAAACCTACATAAGGAATAAATGGTAGAATTATGATGTCAGAAGAAACTCAAATGGAAGTGAAATTACGGAAGCAGCACAAAGAATAACATTAAAAGTACTTATCCAAAAATCCAGAAAGCAATATGATATTGGATTTAATCGCTTAATTGTCTGGTGTAAGACAAAACATGAAAATAATTTCACTTAAAACGACTGCTAGCGAATCAACAAATCATCTGACATCTCACTTTTTTAACGTAATTTCTCTTGTTTCAAGAACCGTGCTGTAAAGGTTGAGATAGATTATTGTTTCACGTATGGAAAAGCCGATTCGAAGTAGCAGTAACCGCACGTATGGTAAGTCAGTTTGAAGTAGGAGTTGTATTGTATTTCATCTGTTGGGGAGCCGAAATTGTAGTAGTTGCAACAGCACGTATAATAAACAGTTTCCGGTAGCCTTCGCTCCAAATGTACTTTCAGGTGGCCTTTGCTCCAAGTTTAAAAAAATATTAACTTTGCAATTTGACTGTTTCTTTAAATATTATATTTATATTTGCCTCGGCTGCGTCAGTATTATTGTTAGGGACACGTTTCTCTTAGCAGGGTTGTGATGCGACTAAGAATGCAGGCTTACATTATAATTTTACTTCACTGCTTTTATTAATGGTTGACACGATTTATATAACGCTTCACTGATATAGAGAGCTGTGGGATTCTTTTATTAATTATTTGCACTTTTTAACACGTAAACTATTTTTCGTCTCACACGAATACGTATTAAGTCTCTTGAGGACACTTTTTGCGTCTGGTTAGTAACGCTGTCTGCAACCAACTGAATTGATTTAAACCGCCTAAACTTGTAAATTTCTGTATTTCAAGTCTCTGATTGGCCATTCCTAATCCAATACAATACCTTCATTTAACTAAAGCTTTTTCTGGTTGTTGATTGGCTATTTTTATAAACTGTCGCTAAAATTACATTACTGCTTCCAAGAATCACAAGTAACAGTTAAACTTTCTAATTCATCATTGCCTCAAGGTTACCTCATTGTTAGCAACTTTTAACCTATTATTCTCACAGCTCCTATATTATTAAATTACGTAATATATTCACATAAAGTTATTACACATGGATACAATAATACAAACATATACAATGGCTGTTACATACATATTTATATATTATTACATACACATATTGCTTTAAGGCGGGGTGTTATTGAATTTATATATTATATAATTAGACTGAAATCATTTAAGTGTTAAAAATACTGCCTCAAGATTATCTGTTAGTTTCAGGAATCAATATAATATTACTGATAGTTTATGATTTCGAGCGCTCTCTAAAAATTGTGTATGCCACACGTGTTAAAAGTGGCTTTATTTTGTGAGTAGGATTGCTAAACAAAGGTCGAGTTACAAAGACTGTTACACAAAATCAGTAATGTTTTTCTGAACGCTTGCGAGCTTCTATATCACGTCACCGTTTAATAAGCATTATATCTGTTAATTCACTGCTTTGTTTTACAAAACGTAAGGCAACAAGTTTTGTGTTATTGATAGTGACGTAATTCAATATTACCTGTTAACATTTGAATACGAGTTTGTAGTGCCTCTTACCTCTAATGTTTTGAATCCCTCAGGCTTTCTTTTTGCTGACATCTTAAATACAAATAAACCACACTGACTAATACCAACAGTAAAATAGCAGAGGGCCTTCATGTGTAAGCAGTTAACACTTGTTATAAATGTACAATATTTTTTGGAATGTGGGGTAGAAGGTGAGGATTAACTCCACACAATACCAAGAAAGTACCTGTATTGGAGATTAGAGTTGGTCAAGTTGCTTGCGTGAACTTTACCAACTCGTGCTTTTTCTCTCTTTCTTTCTTCCTCCGCCGTTTTGGTTAAGAGCAGTTCGTTTAAGGGGAGTTTTACTGTGCACAAAAAGGTTATATCCCGTTAAAGCATACGGTATATGTCAATTTTTATGGCTTTAACCACTTCCGACGTATTCTTTGTTATTCGTTTGAGTTTTCAAAAACTTAGACTTTTTTCAACTGGTAATTCGCCATTCGTTTTTTCCAGTGGTCATACAAAGAACCTGAGGTTCTTATAGCTACAACGAAACTCTCGTAAGGATATTTAGTGTAAGGCAGCGTATTTCTGTTGCTATGAGAAGGCGCCCTGCACAACAGTCGAGTTACACAGTCGATATATCGCACACCTCGACCCCAGTATGTGACAGCTGCTGTTGTTACGTTTGGTAGCAAAAACTACCCGGCCAGCAGTCAATATTTCTCGGAGTATACGTGTAATGACAGAAACAGTGAAACGTGTAAATAAAACAACTGCTACCCGACACCGAACGGGCAGGTGGCAGCACCGTGTTTATGCTGTCATACAGTTTAGAAAAGTGTATAATATCCAACGTGTATGTATGAAAAACTCTGATCTCCTTAGAAGCAAGAGTATGCTACCGGGCGTGATTTTCCTATTTTAATTTATTAATTTGTATGTAACTGGTAAATAAAGATGCGACAAGAAGATTCCATCCCTACCAAAGGCACGTACATATCAGGCAGGGCCCCCGAATCCGGGGCAGAGCACCGCACGTACGCCATTGTGGCCATTTGTGCTTCAAATGCGATCGGGAGGGACACCATATCCTGGAAACGACGAGTGCAAGTTTGAACGGGGTCCCAAACTTATCAGATTTAATGCAGCAGACGCCGCTGAAGACCTTAACCCCCGGAGGTGTCCCTAAGGGTCGTCCGTCCGGGAGCACCCGGAGGCGGGACCTACCTGAGCAGTCCGACGGACGCCACAAAGCGCACCTTCACCGCCCAGTTGCAACACGTCTTCTGGTTCTTTAACTCTGAAACAGATGATGATGATGTGGAGGATGGATGAAGAAATGTATAAGAAAGTCGTGGTAAAAGAGGAACCATTCCAGCATTCGCCTGCTGACCAGGAGAAACCAACAAAAACCCATGGTCAGGGTTGGAGGTCCAGAATTCCAAAACCACGCTACACATGGAAATTTTTTTCAAAAATTTTAATTTCTGAAAAATGGCTCTAAGGATTTTGATTATAATTCCATATATATATTTACATGACAAATACAAAATTTTAAATCAGCTATGCTTCTGCCAAAATAGTCTTAATTAATAGAATTCAAAAAAATAAAGATTACTTAAAAGTTCTGGTTCTCTGCATCGGGATAACAGTTATAGATATACATAGCGTAATTTCGACATCAAAGACTAAAAAGATAATTAAGAAAAATCGTAGAGAGAAAGATGGACAAATCCAGCAAATAACAAAGACTGCTCCTAACATAGTGCAAGTGAGCTGCATTTTTTACTTTTCTGTTTAGGGTTAAAAATTTTCTGTTTGAATACGTAATAATCACGTATTCTGGGGGTAACGTGTGAAATCCTCTTCCTTTTTAAGGAATTTTGTAAGTGGTAAACCGCAAGAAATTACCAAAAACACACAATTTAGTTGAAATGTTATTTTGCTTTCCCTACCGCGAACTAATAGGTAGAACAAGTATTGCATTCCACCCAAAAATTCGATATCGATATTTCACAGGAAACATTCATTTCAGTCCCCCTGAATGAAAAAGAAAGAAAAAAGCTCCGTGTGTGTGTCGGATAAATACCAAACTTAGAATTTAAGTTCAATATCTACCAACCGAGCGGGAGGTCCCGGGTTCAAATACCGTGAGCCGAGCAATCTGTCTGAGGTTTTTTCGTGGTTTCCCTCAGTCGCCAAGGTAAACACCGGATTGGATATTTAATACCACGACCCAAAGTCCCATCTTAAGTCCAAAACAATAGTAAAATGATAGCGAACGCTATGCCATCTATCCACAGACAATGAAGCAGTTAGACTAGACGGCACCCTAACGCCATCTGCTCGGCACGAAGGAGAAGATCCGTCTGCCATGGCACTTTCCACGGATGTGACCTAGAAGGCTATCTGTCCGGCTTTCTGTGTAAGGTCGGTGATTGGACTGGACTGGACGGCACGGGGCAGAAGATTCGCTAGCTATGCGCTAGGGTCTCTGTAACACGTGATGGAGCGGGTGGTTACAGGGATGAGACCTAGAAGGCTGACTGTCCGTCACATATCGTTGTAAGAGTTATCCACCGTCGCGATATAACCAAGGAGTTAGAAAGAAAAAAACATCAAATATTACGGATATTTACATACAAATAAAATGATTCGCCCTGTTCCATTCTTAGAATCCTGCCAACATTCAGTTGTCATGGAAACAATACGGAATTTTAAGGCGGCATATAGCGTCCACTTCTTAAACATTTGACTATCACTGTGTAATGTAGCTGTTTCTGTAAATGTTTATTGGGATCACAATGTAGTACATAGAAAAGTAATCTTTAATAAGAATATTATGTATTAGTATAATAAACTAAAGAGGGCAAAAAAGTCATGTGAATGTAACGCATAAAGATATTGGTTTGAATTTGTAACTATTTTAATTTTTTAAAGTGCTGTTGCTCTTTAGATGTTTCTCACATGTCGTGGAAAGAGTGTGAAATTCGAAAGCAGTTTTTAGACATCTGATTATGGATTCGGTTTTCTTTCATCTACGACAAAATGCGTAATGAAACTGTTATCTCGATAACATGAAGTAGATAGAAAAAGTGGAATGCATCTTCAGAAAAGGAAGGGATCCAGGTAAAGTGAGAAGAAAGGCCGGGCAGAGCACACAAGAATTGGCAACTTTGGATAAGAATTAGAACCCAAATAAAAACAAAACAGGAACCAGCGAGACTTCGAACGCAGCGTCTGCTTTTCCTATAATTAAGATGCCAAAGCATTAGGAAAATGAGACGCGCAGGAGACGGTTTAAGAGCTTCGGCTCCAAGTATGATTAACAGATAGAAAATAAGAAAAAAGGAAACCCATTAAAAGTTGCAAGTTTGTATGACGTGATTAAAAAATAACAGAGACAAAACTTCTTCGGAGACACAAGTTCAAGTAAAAAAAGAAACATTCTAGAAGAAAAACGCGGCAAGTTCTGAGTGCTGGTTAGAACTAGTGACTTTTGTGACGAAACTGTTACTCCAGCTTTCTTGGGGAGGAGAGGGGAGGGGGTGTCACTAAAACAAACACTCTGTATTATTTACTTTTTATACACTAGTGCTCCATGATCGAGCTGCAAAATACTGTAGCAGTGTTGCCAACGCAGTAGTTTTCTCACCAAATTTGGTGGTATTCAAATATCCATGCAATGTAAACACTGACCGTACTTAATCTCAGTGCTGGCTGCATCCTTCTTCTGTCTCTTTCTACCAATGTTTTTATTTCCCGTACTACTTACGTATAATAAAAGATAAAAAATAGGAGACAATACGCTTTTTTGCTTCTACCGTTACTCTTGGAAAGGAGAGGTGAGGGGAGAGACTCGAAGGGCGACCAGATCCGTTGGACGGGGTCCCTAACAGTTTCAGAAGAAATGGATCCGTCGCCAACCAAGAGCCCCTAACCGTAACGGCGCCAGGAAGGAATCTTCTACAGAGCGCATACCCACTGCTCAGGCGTAACACCACCAGGACATCATCGCCTGGACCTACAACTCAGAAACAGATGACAAGGAAGATGGGGGATTTCAAGGAATGAGGGATCGGGAAGTCGTGGTAAAAGACGAATCATCCCTGCATTCACCTGCCGAACACGAAAAACCCATAGTGAAAGTGGGCGGTCTCCGAGACCTGCTGAATGCGAATCATGCATCTTATCGCTGTGTCACCACGCTCTGGAACTACTGCACTCCACACAAACATTCGTGTATCGAAATTTCTCTGGAAACACAATTTTGAGGTCGCCTAAAAACAAAACAGAAAGCATTTTTAAAGAAGTGTGTGTGTGTTTGTGTGTGTGTGTGTGTTTAAGTTCCTATTTAAGTTCAGCGTCTTCCAAGAATGTGACACGAAGATTTTCAAGAAAATCCCCCCTCTATCTGAAAATAACCCTTACATGAGAAATTTTTAATTGTTTTTACGCAAATATCTTAAATGTATGTCGTCCTCCGTGGTCTACTGATTGCATGCTAACCTCTGACAGACATTTCATGCCGCAGCGTCCTGCTTCTCTCCCGTGGCGCTATATATGGATGTTGGGCTAATCACCTGTCACTATTCGCAATCGCGACTGTAGTAATTCACCCGATTAGGATATTCCTTTACTTCAAGTTGTCAGAGAACTATGGTAGTATTCAAAATCGTTAGAGCCACATTAATATATATTAAACGACGTAAAATCTTCCATTAAAAGATAGTTTGTGGTGGAGGAATTTTCTTGAAAATCTTCGTCCCGCTTTCTTTGAAGACGCTCAACTTAACTATTTTTGGTATTTATCGGACTGATCACACAGACAGACACACACACACACACACACACACACACACACACACACACACACACACACACCACACGCACCTTTATTTAAACATCTAGTTTGTTCATTCACATGACACTCTCTACCGTCTAACGTTTATTAGTAGGTATACAAACTAGACTTAACAAAGCTTATTTTTTCTATCTACTACATTTTAATCCAAATAAACCTTTACAGAAACAGCTACATTACACATTTCGTTATAGAGAACAGCGATAGTCAAATGTTTAACTGGACACTATATGCTGGTCTTAAAATTCCATACTGTTTCCATGAGAAACAACTGAATGTTACACAACTTAGAGAAAATGGCCAAGTAATGAACAATTCCAACGATTACTAACCGGTATCTCAATAATGGCTTATGTCACAAAAGCTTATTTTAAATAATTTGTGTTTTAAATAAATCTATGTTTTTTTGTGTAGTACGTTTTCGTCTATCGCTTAAAGTTTACCAGTTACACAAGAATAGACAAAATTCCTTCTCAATGAAGAGGATTTCAGAAAATTCAAGATATACGTTTTATTTGTCCTATAAACATTTTTAATATCTGGTATTTTAATCAATTATTACAACCATTTTTGAGAAAAAATTTGAAAGATGCTCCATGTAAAGGTAGTCTGAGGTGGAAGGATTTTCTTGAAAATCTTTGTGTCGCATCTTCGAAAAATGCTGGACCTAAATACCAAGTTTGGTATTTATCCGACTTTTCTTTTTTGAGTTATAGTGTTCACAGACACACAAACACGCAGGCGTGCATTTTTCTAAAAATGCTTTTTTTGAAGATTCGGGTGTCTCAAAACGGGTATTTCTATTGAAATATCGATATCTAATTTTTGGGTGGAATGCAATATCTTCTATACCTACTATACACGTGGTAAAGAAAGTAGAAAGACACTTATATATAAGCGTACATTTCTATAACATTTTTGAGTTTATTTGGTCTCAAAAGGATTGAATTTTGATTCGAATTTTATACCTCCTGTACCAAATTTAAGGTGTACTGAAATTAAATATATTCTGAGAGGAGTAAAATAAACCACAGTTTCTGAGGTTTTATAATAATTTCTGTTTCGCCAGTGGACATTCAGATGCAAAAGTTCAAAGCGATTTTTAATGTTTTTGTACTAGCAATTTTTTACTGTGCGATACGCAATATGCTTTTGCCTCAAGCTAATACAGCATTGCGTTGCAAGAGGCAGACAAAATAAAAACAGTGTCCAGGGCAAGAGGTTAAAAGTTGACGACTGACGCATTTATAGGAGCAAATTACTCTCGACACAGCTCAAGTGACCAATGAAAATATGGGACGCCTTTTTTTTCCCCCATTCCCTTGACAGAATATTTAAGTGTGCGGGGCTTATGATTCCTTCTCATTACATCACGCGTGCCAAACTGTACACGTATGCGTTTTAATTCTGTTTCTTGGACACTCTCGCTGCGTCCAGACATCAAAGTGATGACCGCTTTTGATTACTGTTCATTTTCAAGTTTGGGAGCAGCATAGCGAAGCATTCAGGCGCGTTCGCAAAATTACATGTCCTGTGCTTTGGAACTTTGTTGCGTAACATTCCCATGACACTCTCTACTCATTCTTCACGAAACTATTATTATAAAAACTAATTCTTCTATCCACTTCTTGTTGATTGACATAAATAGTTACAGAAATGATTTTATTCTATATTTCTATGTAGGCACAAGGGGAGTAGGAGAATACAGTAGGTTAAAGCTTATACTAATTCTCTTTTTTAGATCTTAGTAAGGCTTTTGATTGTATACCTCTTGAACTGTTGTTGATGAAACTGAATTATTATGATGTTCAAAAAAATTAATTGAAATTTTTTGAACCTTATCTGTCAGATCGAGCACACGTAGTTGAAATTAATGGTAATAGATCTAATGTAGCTATGATAAAGTTTGGTGTACCTCAAAGTTCTATATGGGGACCATTTTTGTTTCTATTAATGATTATTGACCTACCTAATGACATGGACTAAATCCTTAATTTATGCTGATGATTCTACTTTTTTGATTACTCATAAAGAGTTTGATGAGTTGAAAAACTTTTCTATTAGTGTTATAAATGAAATTGAAACATGCCATTCATATCAAGGTCTTGTAGTAAATCATGATAACCTAAGATGTTAATATTCACGCTTAAACGTGTAAACAATGTAACATCTGAAGAACCAGTGAAACTTTGGGTATTTATAGTGGACAAAAGCTAACATGGCAAGCTCACACAAATTATATTTGTAAACGGTTGTCAAGAGTTAAATATTTATTAAGGAATCTTAAAAATAATATACCCAAACATTATATGAAACAGGCGTATTTCGCCTATTTTGAAAGTAATATTAGGTATGGTCTTATATTGTATGATAATAGTGCTGACTTAAAGGATGTACTACTATTACAAAAAAATCTGATATGTTACACTCACATGACTTTCTCTACTCTTGTAGAAACCATTTTTACAAACGCTTACTCTCCATATACTTCATTTTAATCGAGATATTGAGATTTTAATCTTATTGCTAATTTTCTTGTAGAAGGGGAATATGGTAGGCTTTAAGCGATAGTCAAATGTTTTAAGAGCTGGTTGCTATATGGAGTATTCCATTCTCTTGGCACTACCAGTACAAAAAAAATGAATAACGAATTTCCATTTGAGAAAAAATAAAGTATTGTAAAATTAAGGGGTTAAACAAGCAATATCTCGAAAATGGTTCACTCAACATAAAAAAGTATATGACATAAATTGTGTATTTTAACGAGATTTACATTTTTGTGTTGTAAAATTTTGTCTAACTCTTATGGTTTACCAGTTATGCAGAAGTCGTTCACAATGAAGAATACTTTTGGAGACATTCTCAGAAAATTCAAGATATACATTTCATTTTTCATGTGAGAGCCATTTTTGTGAAAATTAAAATTTTCAAAAAATGTTCCATGTAAAGGGTAATCTGGGGTGAGGGGATTTTCTTGAAAACCTTCGTGTTGCATCTCTGGAAGATACTGAACCTAAATACCAAATTTGATGTTTATCCGACTGTTCGTTTCTGAGTTATGCTGTTTACAGACAGACACACAGACACACACACAGACACACACAGACGCACACGGACATGTTTCCAAAAATGTTTTTTTTGGATTCAGGGGTCTCAAAACATGTATTTCCGGTGAAATCTCGGTATCGAATTTTTGGGTGGAATACAATGCTTCCCCTACTTACTATACGTAGTAGAGAAAGTAAAAATGTTGGTTCCCAATTACGAAACGTAACTTGACCTTCAAATGACCATCCATGGATTGTCCAACCGTTCATTGCATTCTTCTTACACAGTCATTCAGAATTTAAGAACCATTGCAAAGTGGTTTATACAAATGGTGTTTAGTTTTTTATGAGGACTGAGAAAACAAAAAAGTAGGTTCCCATTGAAAAAAAATTAAGTGACCATCATCCTAAAATGTCCATCACAACGTCTTGCAAATAAAATACCACTAATGGTATTTACTTTGCCCCACATCATCAAGCAACTTTTATCAAAGGCATTTCTTTCTAAAACACTTAGTTTTGGAGATATTGTACAGTCTCACTTAAATGGTCCATCCTGTATATAGGTTAGGTTTATATATATATAAACCTAACCTAAGGCTAACCTTCCGTGAATTCAGAAACTCAAAAAGCTAAGCTTATTTAAATAGTTAAGAACTATTTATATTTTGGTAGCATTCTGTTTGCACATTGGGAAACCGCAGGCAGCTAGAGGGTGACACTAGTGACCTCTGTAGCAGAAATAAGACATCATTTTCCTGGCACATAGGTAAGGTTACCCCAAAGTATGTATTAAATTACATTTTTGAGTTGTATTCATCAAGTACGCATGCTCACAATGCCCTTTCTAAAATACAACACTTCCTCTACCTTAGATACCAACGGGACAGAGAAAGCAAAAACAGGAAGGAAAAACAACCCTCGCTGAATTCATTTATAGACGGATTCATCAATTATTACTCCTTCCATTAAAATCACAAAGGTGATCATTTGCAGATCTTGATGTTTGCAACATTAATATTCGCCTTGTAGGATGGGCATAGGCGTGCCCAGCAGAAAGACATATATTAATGATATTCTGGCCCCACTCACAAGACCACACCACCCACATTGCAAGAAGAGAATATTTTCCTTTGTCAGATGTCAATGATCTGCATACAAAGGTGGTGATATCGAGTATTGAAGTTTTGCTCCCATTACATAAGCATACTTGCCATTATTTACGGCTGCCGTGTACGACAAAGGAGGTGTTTTTACGTTTGTGTCCTGATTCAAAGTGTTACAGATTTCCACCAGGGGCATGATCAAGCATTAAAGTCTATTGCATTGGTCCAGACCAGCATATCCAGGATCATTAAAGTCTCAAGGTGCCGTAAATGCATTCAGTTAAAACTATGATCGGGAAAACTAACCAATTAAAAGAGTTGCTTTATAAGAAACTCCTATATTTAATAAAAATAATAAGTGACATACAATAAAGACCTGAAGTACACTCCAAGCTACACAGCAAATTAGAAAAAAATCATAAAAGTACAATTACGAACCTGAAGCGTGACGTGAAATTGCACTTCTGAATAAAATTACCAGATTACTAATATTACATAATAAAGTTCATAGTAATTTCACCAATTCCTAAACGTAATTGCCCACAAAATAGCTTACCTGCAATTTGGGTGTAGCCGGAAAACGGCGTTGGGCATCATTTGTAACGGGAAAACGTTGGTCCTCTTGGTTGATGCCCTCTGCTGCAGTGTCCTGGTCTCCTGCTCAGCGGCTGATGTTTTCTCAAATCCTAATAAACTACCTATCTAACTAATTTCACTGATCTCAGGGTTTTTGTAGGTGAAGCAAACTAAAATACACTGAATTTCCCTTATAAGATACTTATGGGCGGCTTGCGTTTCCCATCTTTAACCATTCCCACCATAATAGTAAATTAAGAACCTAATCTAAATGCACACGCTTCCCCACCCATATGCACACACGTGCATCCGTCGTCCAGAGAATATCACTGAGTGTCGACGAGATTCTATAACAGAGTGAAAATCTGGGGTCTGCTTCCACCTTTTATGCCCAAACCTAGTGACGTTCGCCTTCGCGCCTTAAAATGTAACGACGTTTCTAATTTGTTACCTTGTTATGTATGAAAATATTCTGCTCCTAAACTTTTCGCCCACGCGTACCAATGTCGTGCCCGGAACAAAACTCAATGTCTCTGTCTCCCTCCTTTCTATATCTGTCTCTTTCTATTTCTCGTTATTCCTTCAAGTTCCTTTCTCATTAATTTGGAGAAAGGTGGTGGGCTCTACCTAGAATAACTTTTACCTGGAATTAGCTAGCTCGCCCGTCACTTACTTAAAGTTACAATCTACTTTTGTACATCTCTTGGCTGATAAATATTTTAACAACCTTCTTTCTGAATTAAATTATTATGTAGAATTCTAGTTTAATATTGATTTATACGTCTATATGTGTATGTGTGTGGTATATCCCCTTTCAAAGGCTTCGTATCATCAACAGCGGGGATATACAGTCTGTGACGTCGCCTTCTCGCAACTTAACAAATAACTACTAAAGTCAAACCACATTATCACCGTTTTCAAATACGCAAATTCTGAATAGGGCTGGCAAGTTATAAAAAGACTAATAAATAATTTATCACTATAACTAAAAGATATCACTCTTGTATTGAACATTTTGTAAAACCTAAAGGAATTTCAAAAGAAACAAATAAAATTTGGATAGGTTCAACATTCGCAAAACAAAAACCCGTACCACAATTACAGACTAGAAAACTGAAAATCCTTCACTGCCCTGTCACACAAGTCGAACTAACTACCTCTCTCTCGTAAAACCTCCGAGTCTACCCAAATAAAAGGGGCATCACGGAAAACCGGAAACATAAGTGACGAAAATTTCCTTTATTTTCAACATATCGAACGTTAGTAGTAATAGTCCCGGATGAGCCAATTGTTTTAACGATAATCCTGCCGCTAGGGGCGCTAGTGTCGCTAGTGTCGCTGCGTGCGACGGCGGCGGCGGTAAGTTTGAAAAGCGCCCTGAGCGTTAGGATTATCGTTAAATCGGTTGGCTCATCCGGGACGAGTTGAAAGAATTGAGGAAGTGACGTGGAGTGTTTTGATTGGTTCGTTAATTTGGGGTGGGAGATGGAGGAAGGGAGATGGAGGAGTATGGAGGTCGCGTGATGGAGAGGAGCTGGGTGGCGAGGTGTTGTCTGTGCGGAGGTCGGTACTGAAATGGGGGTAAAGATGGGGAGCGAGGGATAAAAAGTGTAAAGGAAAGTGACGTGTGAAGTTGTGATTGGTGGGAATAAGAAGTGATTTTATTGGTGGAAAGGAGCAAATGAAGGTTGTTGATTGGTAAGAATAAGAGGGATTATGATTGGTGGAAAGAAAAAGGTGTGGGAGTGGGGTATGTTGGAGGTGATGGGAAAGGTGAGTTTTGCTAGCAGCAAGATTTGCAAAAGCCTGTCTTGAACTGATCAGCAATTTTTGAACGTCGGATGGTAGTTTTCTTGAGTGGATAGAGAGATGGGGGCGATATGAGATGCGGTGGCGAAAATGGGAACTAGACAAGGTTGTTGAGACAAGAGGTTTAAGGACGAGGAAATTTGGAGGTTAGTGGTGAACACGGCGGTCGCAAGAGGTGGGGGTAAGGAGACGCAGTGGTGAGAATGGGAACTAAAAGAAGATGGGGGTAGCAAGAGTTTTAGAAGAGTAGATTTTGAGGTTAAAATAGTGGGAACTAAAAATGGCGGAGGGTCTGCGACAAGGAGATGCGGTGAGAACTAAACAAGATGGCGGTCGCAAGAGGAGGGTAAGGAGATTTGAGGTTACAGTACGAAAACACGAAAGGATATATTCCTACGCCAATCAGGTCCGAAAAATAATTATGCGTGTGGTACTTACCTGTTACCGGTGTGGATGCGTCACCAAAAGCGCGGCACGCGAGGCGGAAAAATAAAAGCAAACTGTTTTTGAAAATGCTTAACCAGCTTTAAGATCAACCAACATCACTACGCACTGATATACCTAGGTTTTTAAAGCGGTACAGACACCCTTTGCAGAGGCGTAATTTAACTATACCAAAAACCTGGTACTGGACCATCGTGATGGTCGCTAGCGTACGTAGGAGCAGGGTTCTCATAGCCGGTCGAAAGCGGTCAAAAACGTGTACGACGTAGGTGTTGACAGTAGCTGCTGTCGAGTCAACGGTCGAGGTGTGAATAAACAAGATCTGTTCTCGCCGGCAATTTGGTTCGGAGATGTGAGCAGCGGCGAGGTGTTGTCTGTGCGGAGGTCGGGACTGAAAGAGGGAAAAGATGGGGAGCGAGGGATAAAAAGTGTAACAGAAAGTGACGTGTGAAGTTGTGATTGGTGGGAATAAGAAGTGATTTTATTGGTGGAAAGGAGCAAATGAAAGTTGTTGATTGGTAAGAATAAGAGAGGTTATGATTGGTGGAAAGAAAAAGGAGTGGGGTATGTTGGAGGTGATGGGAAAGGTAAGTTTTGCTAGCAACAAGATTTGCAAAAGCCTGTCGTGAACTGATCAGCAATTTTTTGAACGTTGGATGGTAGTTTTCTTGAGTGGATAGAGAGATGGGGCGATATGAGATGCGGTGGCGAAAATGGGAACTAAACAAGGTGGTTGAGACAAGAGGTTTAAGGACGAGGAAATTTGGAGGTTAGTGGTGAACATGGCGGTCGCAAGAGGTGGGGGTAAGGAGACGCGGTGGTGAGAATGGGAACTAAAAGAAGATGGCGGTAGCAAGAGGTTAGAAGAGTAGATTTTGAGGTTAAAATAGCGGGAACTAAAAATGGCGGAGGGTCTGCGACAAGGAGATGCGGTGAGAACTAAACAAGATGGCGGACGCAAGAGGTGGGTAAGGAGGTTTGAGGTTACAGTACCAAAACACGAAAGGATATATTCCTACGCCAAGCAGGTCCGAAAAATAATTATGCGTGTGTTACTTACCTGTTACCGGTGTGGATGCGTCACCAAAAGCGCGGCACGCGAGACGGAAAAATAAAAGCAAACTGTTTTTGAAAATGCTTAACCAGCTTTAAGATCAACCAACATCACTACGCACTGATATACCTAGGTTTTTAAAGCGGTACAGACACCCTTTGCAGAGGCGTAATTTAACTATACCAAAAACCTGGTACTGGACCATCGTGATGGTCGCTAGCGTACGTAGGAGCAGGGTTCTCATAGCCGGTCGAAAGCGGTCAAAAACGTGTACGACGTAGGTGTTGGCAGTAGCTGCTGCCGAGGCAACCGTCGAGGTGCGAATGAACGAGATCTGTTCTTGCAGGCAATCTGGTTGAGAGATGAGAGGCGCGGTGGTAAAAATGTGAACTAAATAAGATGGCGGAGGCACGAAGTTGAGGTTAAGGAGCGGCGAGGTGTTGACTGTGCGGCGGTTGGGGTCTGAAAGAGGGGGAAAGATGGCGAACGAGGGATAAAAAGTATAACAGAAAGTGACGTGTGAAGTTGTCATTGGTGGGAATAAGAAGTGATGTTATTGGTGGAAAGGAACAAATGAAAGTTGCTGATTGGCGAGAATAAGAGAGATTATGATTGGTGGAAAGAAAAAAAGGTGTGGGAGTGGGGTATGTTGGAGGTGATGGAAAAGGCAAGTTTTGCTACCAACAACATTTGCAAAAGCCTATCCAGAACTCATCAGCAATTTTAAATAACTAGTGTTTCGGGGGTTTTCTCTGGTTGGTAGACGAATGCAAGCTGTTTCTACCATACTTATATTATTCGTCTTTTTCCTTTTTTTTTTTTAAAATGACTAGTTTTTTTTTTTTTTTGGGGGGGGGGAGTTTTCTGCGGATGGTAAACAAATGCAAGCTCTTTCTGCTTTTTCATAGGTTTTCCCTGGTTGGTAGGCGTTTTCTGTACTGGTTGACGAAGGCGTTTCTAATTTTGGAGGTTTTCTCAGGTTTTTAGCGGTTGTCCCTGCCCGGTAGGCAAATGATGAAGTTTTACCTTGTCGGCGCACGGATACTAGGCACGTACTGGCGCGCGCACACACACACACACACACACACACACACACACAGAGAGACAGACAGACACACAGACAGGCACACACACACGGACATGTTTCCAAAAATGCTTTTTTTTTTTTTTTTTTTTTTGATTCAGGAGGTCTCAAAACGTGTATTTCCGGTGAAATCTCGGTATCGAATTTTTGGGCGGAATGCAATACTTCCCCTACTTACTATACGTAGTAGAGAAAGTAAAAAAGTATTGAAAAATTTAAGGAAATAACAAGCAATATCTCAAAAGTGTACTATCTTGTTTTCAAGGGTTTTCCAGATCGGTAAGCGTTAGAATACTCTTAGAGCTTTTTTCAGGTTTTTTAGCGGTTGTCCCTGGCCGGTAGGCAAATGATAAAGTTTTTCTATAACGTCGTCGTTTTGGCTTGTGGCGCACGGTTCCTAGGCACGTACTCGCGCGCGCGCACACACACACACACACACACACTAAAATAGTAGCGTATAAAAAAAACTGATGTGTTACACTCACATGACTTTCTCTACTCTTGTACAATCTAATTGGTAGCTTTTAAGCGATAGTCAAATATTTTAACGCTGGTTGCTATGTGGCGAATTCCATTCTGTTTGCATGTTCAGGACATAAAAAAAATGAATAAACGAATTTGAGAAAAAGTATAAGTATTGGAAAATTTAAGGAAATAACAAGCAATATCTCGAAAACGGTTCACTCAACAAAAGAAACGTATATGACATAAGTTGTGTATTTTAACGCGATCTACATTTTTTGTGTAGTAAAATTTTGTCTATCTCTTATGGTTTACCAGTTATGCAAAAAAGTCGTTCACAATGAAGAATATTTTTGGAGACATTCCCAGAAAATTCGAGATATACATTTTATTTGACATGACAATATCTTAAACATATGATGTTTTAATCAAAATCGTTAGAGCCGTTTTTGAGAAAATTAAAATTTTCGAAAAATGTTCCATGTAAAGGGTAGTCTGGGGTGGGGGGATTTTCTTGAAAACCTTCGTGTCGCATCTCTGGAAGATACTGAACCTAAATACCAAGTTTGGTGTTTATCCGACTGTTCGTTTTTGAGTTATGCTGTTCACAGACACACAGACACACAGACACACAGACAGACACACACACGGACATGTTTCCAAAAATGCTTTTTTTTTTTTTGGATTCAGAGATTCTCAAAACATGTATTTCCAGTGAAATCTCGGTAACGAATTTTTGGGTGGAATGCAATACTTCCCCTACTTACTATACGTAGTAGAGAAAGTAAAAATGAATAACGCATTTGAGAAAAAGTATAAGTATTGGAAAATTTAAGGAAATAACAAGCAATATCTCGAAAATGGTTCACTCAACTAAAAAAAAAAAATGTATATGACATAAATTGTGTATTTTAACGCGATCTACATTTTTTGTGTAGTAAAATTTTGGCTATCTCTTATGGTTTACCAGTTATGCATACTGAACCTAAATACCAAGTTTGGTGTTTATCCGACTGTTCGTTTTTGAGTTATGCTGTTCACAGACACACAGACGCACAGACAGACAGACACACAGACACACAGACACACAGACAGACACACACACGGACATGTTTCCAAAAATGCTTTTTTTTTTTCTGGATTCAGTGATTCTCAAAACATGTATTTCCAGTGAAATCTCGGTATCGAATTTTTGGGTGGAATGCAATACTTCCCCTACTTACTATACGTAGTAGAGAAAGTAAAAATGAATAACGCATTTGAGAAAAAGTATAAGTATTGGAAAATTTAAAGGAAATAACAAGCAGTATCTCGAAAAACGGTTCACTCAACAAAATAAATGTATATGGCATAAGTTGTGTATTTTAACGCGATCTACATTTTTTGTGTAGCAAACTTTTGTCTATCTCTTACGGTTTATCAGTTATGAAAAAGTCGTTCACAATGAAGAATTCTTTTGGAGACATTCCCAGAAAATTCGAGATATACATTTCATTTCTCTCGACATTATCTTAAATATATGATATTTTCATCAAAATCGTTAGAGCCATTTTTTAATACAAAGAGAACGGGATTTCACAAGTGAAACAGTACTGTGATAACGATACCACTGAAACAAAAAAAAAAAATCTGATGTGTAACACTCACATGACTTTCTCAACTCTTGTACAAAGTATTTTTACAAACGCTTATTCCCCATCTAGTTCATGTTAATCGAGATAAACATTTGCAAAATCTATTTTATTGCTAATTTTCTTGTATAAAAAAAAATCTGATGTGTAACACTCACATGACGTTCTCTACTCTTGTACAAAGTATTTTTACAAACGCTTATGCTCCATCTAGTTCATGTTAATCGAGATAAACATTTGCAAACTCTATTTTATTGCTAATTTTCTTGTAGATGTAGGGGAAAATATATTTACAAGGGGAATATAGAAAAACATTAGCCTTTAAGCACATACATATCTCTTAATAGCTGGTTGCTATGTGCAACACCATTCTTTTTGCCACAGATTAATACTGTTTGCATATCAAAGACAAAAAAAAAATGAATAACGAAGTCCCATTTGAGAAAATAAATATTGGAAAATTAACAAACAATATCTCGAAAACGCTTCACTCAACAACAAAAATGTATATTACATAAGATGTGTATTTTAACGCGATCTACATTTTTTGTGTAGTAAAATTTTGTCTATCTCTTACGGTTTTTCAGTTATGAAAAAGACGTTCACAATGAAGAATACTTTTGGAGACATTCCCAGAAAATTCGAGATATACATTTCATTTCTCACGACATTATATTAAACATACGATATTTTTCATCAAAATCGTTAGAGCCATTTTTTTTAATACAAAGAGAACGGGATTTCACAAGTGAAACAGTACTGTGATAACGATACCAACAAAACTAATTATTATTCACCCACTGAAACACATAAAAAAAAATCTGATGTGTAACACTCACATGACTTTTCTCATCTCTTGTACAAAGTATTTTTACAAACGCTTATTCCCCATCTAGTTCATGTTAATCGAGATAAACATTTGCAAACTCTATTTTATTGCTAATTTTGTTGTAGATGTAGGGAAAATATATTTACAAGGGGAATATAGAAAAACAGTAGCCTTTAAGCACATACATATCTCTTAATAGCTGGTTGCTATGTGCAGTACCATTCTTTTTGCCACAGATTAATACTCTTTGCATATCAAAGACAAAAAAAAATGAATAACGAATTCCCATTTGAGAAAATAACTATTGGAAAATTTAAGTAAATAACAAGCAATATCTCGAAAACGGTTCACTCAACAATAAAGATGTATATGACATAAGTTGTGTATTTTAACGCGATCTACATACTTTCGTACTCACCTATAAGATATAGAGGGTAGAGGTCGTACGAACGTAGCACTTTGAGAATTTATATTCAGCAGTTGGTGTTACTCCTTAGAAAGGAAGTATCTGCTGATTTTTATTTAATTCTTTACATTTTACATAACACGTATGCACTGGCACAACACAAAAGCACTACACACGATACTCAGTTTTAATATTTGCACTAATAACATCAGGAATAACTGAAGTCTGCAAACAGTCATTTCCCATGTGCAGCCTTACGTATCGAAGCTGCCATCTGACGTTCACGTATAGAAACACAGGTACAGTTGCCTAGCACTAAGGTCTCCGTGGACACGTATCGAAGCTGCAATCTGCCGTTCACGTATAGAAACAGGTATAGTTGCCTAGCACTAAGATCTCCGTGGACACGTATCGAACCTGCAATCTGCCGTTCACGTATAGAAACAGAGGTATAGTTGCCTAGCACTAGCACTAAGGTCTCCGTGGACACGTATTGAAGCTGCAATCTGCCGTTCACGTATAGAAACAGAGGTACAGTTGTCTAGCACTAAGGTCTCCGTGGACACGTATAGAAACACAGGTACAGTTGCCTAGCACTAAGGTCTCCGTGAACACGTATCGAAGCTGCAATCTGCCGTTCACGTATAGAAACAGGTATAGCTGCCTAGCACTAAGATCTCCGTGGACACGTATCGAAGCTGCAATCTGCCGTTCACGTATAGAAACAGAGGTACAGCTGCCTAGCACTAAGGTCTCCGTGGACACGTATTGAAGCTGCAATCTGCCGTTCACGTATAGAAACAGAGGTGCAGTTCCCTAGCACTAAGGTCCCCGTGGATACGTATCGAAGCTGCAATCTGCCGTTCACGTATAGAAACAGAGGTGCAGTTGCCTAGCACTAAGGTCTCCGTGGACACGTATCGAAGCTGCAATCTGACGTTCACGTATAGAAACAGAGGTGCAGTTGCCTAGCACTAAGGTCTCCGTGGACACGTATCGAAGCTGCAATCTCCCGTTCACGTATAGAAACAGAGGTACAGTTGCCTAGCACTAAGGTCTCCGTGGACACGTATTGAAGCTGCAATCTGCCGTTCACGTATAGAAACAGAGGTGCAGTTGCCTAGCACTAAGGTCTCGGTGGATACGTATCGAAGCTGCAATCTGCCGTTCACGTATAGAAACAGAGGTGCAGTTGCCTAGCACTAAGGTCTCCGTGGACACGTATCGAAGCTGCAATCTGCCGTTCACGTATAGAAACAGAGGTACAGTTGCCTAGCACTAAGGTCTCCGTGGACACGTATCGAAGCTGCAATCTGCCGTTCACGTATAGAAACAGAGGTACAGTTGCCTAGCACTAAGGTCTCCGTGGACACGTATCGAAGCTGCAATCTGCCGTTCACGTATAGAAACAGAGGTGCAGTTGCCTAGCGCTAAGGTCTCCGTGGACACGTATCGAAGCTGCAATCTGCCGTTCACGTATAGAAACAGAGGTGCAGTTGCCTAGCACCAAGGTCTCCGTGGACACGTATCGAAGCTGCAATCTGCCGTTCACGTATAGAAACAGAGGTACAGTTGCCTAGCACTAAGGTCTCCGTGGACACGTATCGAAGCTGCAATCTGCCGTTCACGTATAGAAACAGAGGTACAGTTGCCTAGCACTAAGGTCTCCGTGGACACGTATCGAAGCTGACATCTGACGTTCACGTATAGAAACACAGGTACAGTTGCTGACTTTTTAAAAACTCAATATTCTTGGTATATAGAGGCTTATTATGAGGTGATACATCCATTTATATGAATTTTCACGATCCACCACTGCACGATTTCTACCATCGCCAATAAAAATGCATTTAAAAGATTTTACCGCTGACGTACATCCGCTCTCAGGCTCTTTTTACACATAGATCAGCCACACACGTTCTCTGTACGTAAGGCTGCACATGGGAAATGACTGTTTGCAGACTTCAGTTATTCCTGATGTTATTAGTGCAAATATTAAAACTGAGTATCGTGTGTAGTGCTTTTGTGTTGTGCCAGTGCATACGTGTTATGTAAAATGTAAAGAATTAAATAAAAATCAGCAGATACTTCCTTTCTAAGGAGTAACACCAACTGTTGAATATAAATTCTCAAAGTGCTACGTTCGTACGACCTCTACCCTCTATATCTTATAGGTGAGTACGAAAGTATGTAGATCGCGTTAAAATACACAACTTATGTCATATACATCTTTATTGTTGAGTGAACCGTTTTCGAGATATTGCTTGTTATTTACTTAAATTTTCCAATAGTTATTTTCTCAAATGGGAATTCGTTATTCATTTTTTTTTGTCTTTGATATGCAAAGAGTATTAATCTGTGGCAAAAAGAATGGTACTGCACATAGCAACCAGCTATTAAGAGATATGTATGTGCTTAAAGGCTACTGTTTTTCTATATTCCCCTTGTAAATATATTTTCCCTACATCTACAACAAAATTAGCAATAAAATAGAGTTTGCAAATGTTTATCTCGATTAACATGAACTAGATGGGGAATAAGCGTTTGTAAAAATACTTTGTACAAGAGATGAGAAAAGTCATGTGAGTGTTACACATCAGATTTTTTTTATGTGTTTCAGTGGGTGAATAATAATTAGTTTTGTTGGTATCGTTATCACAGTACTGTTTCACTTGTGAAATCCCGTTCTCTTTGTATTAAAAAAAATGGCTCTAACGATTTTGATGAAAAATATCGTATGTTTAATATAATGTCGTGAGAAATGAAATGTATATCTCGAATTTTCTGGGAATGTCTCCAAAAGTATTCTTCATTGTGAACGTCTTTTTCATAACTGAAAAACCGTAAGAGATAGACAAAATTTTACTACACAAAAAATGTAGATCGCGTTAAAATACACATCTTATGTAATATACATTTTTGTTGTTGAGTGAAGCGTTTTCGAGATATTGTTTGTTAATTTTCCAATATTTATTTTCTCAAATGGGACTTCGTTATTCATTTTTTTTTTGTCTTTGATATGCAAACAGTATTAATCTGTGGCAAAAAGAATGGTGTTGCACATAGCAACCAGCTATTAAGAGATATGTATGTGCTTAAAGGCTAATGTTTTTCTATATTCCCCTTGTAAATATATTTTCCCCTACATCTACAAGAAAATTAGCAATAAAATAGAGTTTGCAAATGTTTATCTCGATTAACATGAACTAGATGGAGCATAAGCGTTTGTAAAAATACTTTGTACAAGAGTAGAGAACGTCATGTGAGTGTTACACATCAGATTTTTTTTTTATACAAGAAAATTAGCAATAAAATAGATTTTGCAAATGTTTATCTCGATTAACATGAACTAGATGGGGAATAAGCGTTTGTAAAAATACTTTGTACAAGAGTTGAGAAAGTCATGTGAGTGTTACACATCAGATTTTTTTTTTTGTTTCAGTGGTATCGTTATCACAGTACTGTTTCACTTGTGAAATCCCGTTCTCTTTGTATTAAAAAATGGCTCTAACGATTTTGATGAAAATATCATATATTTAAGATAATGTCGAGAGAAATGAAATGTATATCTCGAATTTTCTGGGAATGTCTCCAAAAGAATTCTTCATTGTGAACGACTTTTTCATAACTGATAAACCGTAAGAGATAGACAAAAGTTTGCTACACAAAAAATGTAGATCGCGTTAAAATACACAACTTATGCCATATACATTTATTTTGTTGAGTGAACCGTTTTTCGAGATACTGCTTGTTATTTCCTTTAAATTTTCCAATACTTATACTTTTTCTCAAATGCGTTATTCATTTTTACTTTCTCTACTACGTATAGTAAGTAGGGGAAGTATTGCATTCCACCCAAAAATTCGATACCGAGATTTCACTGGAAATACATGTTTTGAGAATCACTGAATCCAGAAAAAAAAAAGCATTTTTGGAAACATGTCCGTGTGTGTGTCTGTCTGTGTGTCTGTGTGTCTGTGTGTCTGTCTGTCTGTGCGTCTGTGTGTCTGTGAACAGCATAACTCAAAAACGAACAGTCGGATAAACACCAAACTTGGTATTTAGGTTCAGTATGCATAACTGGTAAACCATAAGAGATAGCCAAAATTTTACTACACAAAAAATGTAGATCGCGTTAAAATACACAATTTATGTCATATACATTTTTTTTTTTTAGTTGAGTGAACCATTTTCGAGATATTGCTTGTTATTTCCTTAAATTTTCCAATACTTATACTTTTTCTCAAATGCGTTATTCATTTTTACTTTCTCTACTACGTATAGTAAGTAGGGGAAGTATTGCATTCCACCCAAAAATTCGTTACCGAGATTTCACTGGAAATACATGTTTTGAGAATCTCTGAATCCAAAAAAAAAAAAAGCATTTTTGGAAACATGTCCGTGTGTGTGTCTGTCTGTGTGTCTGTGTGTCTGTGTGTCTGTGAACAGCATAACTCAAAAACGAACAGTCGGATAAACACCAAACTTGGTATTTAGGTTCAGTATCTTCCAGAGATGCGACACGAAGGTTTTCAAGAAAATCCCCCCACCCCAGACTACCCTTTACATGGAACATTTTTCGAAAATTTTAATTTTCTCAAAAACGGCTCTAACGATTTTGATTAAAACATCATATGTTTAAGATATTGTCATGTCAAATAAAATGTATATCTCGAATTTTCTGGGAATGTCTCCAAAAATATTCTTCATTGTGAACGACTTTTTTGCATAACTGGTAAACCATAAGAGATAGACAAAATTTTACTACACAAAAAATGTAGATCGCGTTAAAATACACAACTTATGTCATATACGTTTCTTTTGTTGAGTGAACCGTTTTCGAGATATTGCTTGTTATTTCCTTAAATTTTCCAATACTTATACTTTTTCTCAAATTCGTTTATTCATTTTTTTTATGTCCTGAACATGCAAACAGAATGGAATTCGCCACATAGCAACCAGCGTTAAAATATTTGACTATCGCTTAAAAGCTACCAATTAGATTGTACAAGAGTAGAGAAAGTCATGTGAGTGTAACACATCAGTTTTTTTTATACGCTACTATTTTAGTGTGTGTGTGTGTGTGTGTGTGCGCGCGCGCGAGTACGTGCCTAGGAACCGTGCGCCACAAGCCAAAACGACGACGTTATAGAAAAACTTTATCATTTGCCTACCGGCCAGGGACAACCGCTAAAAAACCTGAAAAAAGCTCTAAGAGTATTCTAACGCTTACCGATCTGGAAAACCCTTGAAAACAAGATAGTACACTTTTGAGATATTGCTTGTTATTTCCTTAAATTTTTCAATACTTTTTTACTTTCTCTACTACGTATAGTAAGTAGGGGAAGTATTGCATTCCGCCCAAAAATTCGATACCGAGATTTCACCGGAAATACACGTTTTGAGACCTCCTGAATCAAAAAAAAAAAAAAAAAAAAAAAAGCATTTTTGGAAACATGTCCGTGTGTGTGTGCCTGTCTGTGTGTCTGTCTGTCTCTCTGTGTGTGTGTGTGTGTGTGTGTGTGTGTGTGTGCGCGCGCGCCAGTACGTGCCTAGTATCCGTGCGCCGACAAGGTAAAACTTCATCATTTGCCTACCGGGCAGGGACAACCGCTAAAAACCTGAGAAAACCTCCAAAATTAGAAACGCCTTCGTCAACCAGTACAGAAAACGCCTACCAACCAGGGAAAACCTATGAAAAAGCAGAAAGAGCTTGCATTTGTTTACCATCCGCAGAAAACTCCCCCCCCCCCAAAAAAAAAAAAACTAGTCATTTTAAAAAAAAAAAAGGAAAAAGACGAATAATATAAGTATGGTAGAAACAGCTTGCATTCGTCTACCAACCAGAGAAAACCCCCGAAACACTAGTTATTTAAAATTGCTGATGAGTTCTGGATAGGCTTTTGCAAATGTTGTTGGTAGCAAAACTTGCCTTTTCCATCACCTCCAACATACCCCACTCCCACACCTTTTTTTCTTTCCACCAATCATAATCTCTCTTATTCTCGCCAATCAGCAACTTTCATTTGTTCCTTTCCACCAATAACATCACTTCTTATTCCCACCAATGACAACTTCACACGTCACTTTCTGTTATACTTTTTATCCCTCGTTCGCCATCTTTCCCCCTCTTTCAGACCCCAACCGCCGCACAGTCAACACCTCGCCGCTCCTTAACCTCAACTTCGTGCCTCCGCCATCTTATTTAGTTCACATTTTTACCACCGCGCCTCTCATCTCTCAACCAGATTGCCTGCAAGAACAGATCTCGTTCATTCGCACCTCGACGGTTGCCTCGGCAGCAGCTACTGCCAACACCTACGTCGTACACGTTTTTGACCGCTTTCGACCGGCTATGAGAACCCTGCTCCTACGTACGCTAGCGACCATCACGATGGTCCAGTACCAGGTTTTTGGTATAGTTAAATTACGCCTCTGCAAAGGGTGTCTGTACCGCTTTAAAAACCTAGGTATATCAGTGCGTAGTGATGTTGGTTGATCTTAAAGCTGGTTAAGCATTTTCAAAAACAGTTTGCTTTTATTTTTCCGTCTCGCGTGCCGCGCTTTTGGTGACGCATCCACACCGGTAACAGGTAAGTAACACACGCATAATTATTTTTCGGACCTGCTTGGCGTAGGAATATATCCTTTCGTGTTTTGGTACTGTAACCTCAAACCTCCTTACCCACCTCTTGCGTCCGCCATCTTGTTTAGTTCTCACCGCATCTCCTTGTCGCAGACCCTCCGCCATTTTTAGTTCCCGCTATTTTAACCTCAAAATCTACTCTTCTAACCTCTTGCTACCGCCATCTTCTTTTAGTTCCCATCCTCACCACCGCGTCTCCTTACCCCCACCTCTTGCGACCGCCATGTTCACCACTAACCTCCAAATTTCCTCGTCCTTAAACCTCTTGTCTCAACCACCTTGTTTAGTTCCCATTTTCGCCACCGCATCTCATATCGCCCCATCTCTCTATCCACTCAAGAAAACTACCATCCAACGTTCAAAAAATTGCTGATCAGTTCACGACAGGCTTTTGCAAATCTTGTTGCTAGCAAAACTTACCTTTCCCATCACCTCCAACATACCCCACTCCTTTTTCTTTCCACCAATCATAACCTCTCTTATTCTTACCAATCAACAACTTTCATTTGCTCCTTTCCACCAATAAAATCACTTCTTATTCCCACCAATCACAACTTCACACGTCACTTTCTGTTACACTTTTTATCCCTCGCTCCCCATCTTTTCCCTCTTTCAGTCCCGACCTCCGCACAGACAACACCTCGCCGCTGCTCACATCTCCGAACCAAATTGCCGGCGAGAACAGATCTTGTTTATTCACACCTCGACCGTTGACTCGACAGCAGCTACTGTCAACACCTACGTCGTACACGTTTTTGACCGCTTTCGACCGGCTATGAGAACCCTGCTCCTACGTACGCTAGCGACCATCACGATGGTCCAGTACCAGGTTTTTGGTATAGTTAAATTACGCCTCTGCAAAGGGTGTCTGTACCGCTTTAAAAACCTAGGTATATCAGTGCGTAGTGATGTTGGTTGATCTTAAAGCTGGTTAAGCATTTTCAAAAACAGTTTGCTTTTATTTTTCCGCCTCGCGTGCCGCGCTTTTGGTGACGCATCCACACCGGTAACAGGTAAGTACCACACGCATAATTATTTTTCGGACCTGATTGGCGTAGGAATATATCCTTTCGTGTTTTCGTACTGTAACCTCAAATCTCCTTACCCTCCTCTTGCGACCGCCATCTTGTTTAGTTCTCACCGCATCTCCTTGTCGCAGACCCTCCGCCATTTTTAGTTCCCACTATTTTAACCTCAAAATCTACTCTTCTAAAACTCTTGCTACCCCCATCTTCTTTTAGTTCCCATTCTCACCACTGCGTCTCCTTACCCCCACCTCTTGCGACCGCCGTGTTCACCACTAACCTCCAAATTTCCTCGTCCTTAAACCTCTTGTCTCAACAACCTTGTCTAGTTCCCATTTTCGCCACCGCATCTCATATCGCCCCCATCTCTCTATCCACTCAAGAAAACTACCATCCGACGTTCAAAAATTGCTGATCAGTTCAAGACAGGCTTTTGCAAATCTTGCTGCTAGCAAAACTCACCTTTCCCATCACCTCCAACATACCCCACTCCCACACCTTTTTCTTTCCACCAATCATAATCCCTCTTATTCTTACCAATCAACAACCTTCATTTGCTCCTTTCCACCAATAAAATCACTTCTTATTCCCACCAATCACAACTTCACACGTCACTTTCCTTTACACTTTTTATCCCTCGCTCCCCATCTTTTCCCCCATTTCAGTACCGACCTCCGCACAGACAACACCTCGCCACCCAGCTCCTCTCCATCACGCGACCTCCATACTCCTCCATCTCCCTTCCTCCATCTCCCACCCCAAATTAACGAACCAATCAAAACACTCCACGTCACTTCCTCAATTCTTTCAACTCGTCCCGGATGAGCCAACCGATTTAACGATAATCCTAACGCTCAGGGCGCTTTTCAAACTTACCGCCGCCGCCGTCGCACGCAGCGACACTAGCGACACTAGCGCCCCTAGCGGCAGGATTATCGTTAAAACAATTGGCTCATCCGGGACTATTACTACTAACGTTCGGGAAGGAAAAATACCGACATAGGATTATATTGTAACTTAAGATTACATACTGAATGTTATAAAATGCTATGATAGACCAGAGCTTATCAGTGTGTATATCCTTCATCATGATCATGGTGCCCCTTCACTGGGCTACAACAAATGTATAGCACCACTAGTGACCTCTAGTAGATGGTATACAGTACTATGACAGACCAGAG
Source organism: Deroplatys truncata (assembly GCA_030765065.1). Classification (NCBI taxonomy): domain Eukaryota; kingdom Metazoa; phylum Arthropoda; class Insecta; order Mantodea; family Mantidae; genus Deroplatys; species Deroplatys truncata. Next base: position 270,178,643 of record CM060976.1, read on the forward strand.
CTTATCTGTGTGTCTACCCTTCATCACGATCATGGTCCCCCTTCACTGGGCTACAACAAAATGTATAGCACCACTAGTGACCTTTAGTAAATGGTATACAGTACTATGATAGACCAGAGCTTATCTGTGTGTCTACCCTTCATCACGATCATGGTCCCCCTTCACTGGGCTGTAACAAAATGTATAGTAGCACTAGTGACCTCTAGTATATGGTATACAGTGCTATGTTAGACCAGAGCTTATCCTTCATCATGATCATGGTCCCTCTTCACTGGGCTGCAACAAAAATGTATAGCACCACTAGTGACCTCTAGTAAATGGTATACAGTGCTATGATAGACCAGAGTTTATCTGTGTGTCTATCCTTCATCATGATCATGGTCCCTCTTCACTGGGCTGCAACAAAAATGTATAGCACCACTAGTGACCTCTAGTAAATGGTATACAGTGCTATGATAGACCAGAGCTTATCTGTGTGTCTATCCTTCATCATGATCATGGTCCCTCTTCACTGGGCTGTAACAAAATGTATAGCACCACTAGTGACCTCTAGTAAATGGTATACAGTGCTATGATAGACAGAGCTTATCTGTGTGTCTACCCTTCATCATGATCATGGTACCCCTTCACTGGGCTGTAACAAAATGTATAGCACCACTAGTGACCTCTAGTAAATGGTATACAGTGCTATGATAGACCAGAGCTTATCTATTTGTCTATCCTTCATCATGATCGTGGTCCCCTTTCATTGGCCTGCAACAAAATGTATAGCACCTCTAGTGATCGTTTTCAGGATTAAATTTGCTGAACATCCATAATGTATACTCACGAGACGTCATTGTATATAAAAATAAACGACGAAGGAAAGAGAAAGTCTTTTGAATGAAACCAATTGTGTTTTTAATTACTCCGTGCACATAGATATATAAATGCAATGTATCGTGAACAACGCTAGGTGGGTACTATAGTCATATTTATATGAGTAATAAATAAAGAGCGTATGTTTGTGAATTTGTCCCTGCTAGCGAAAGTCATATAAATGCTCAGATTATGTTTTTGTTCGCGCCATGATGATGGAATTCCAGTGGTGGTGATTATTGATGTGATTTGTGGAGAATCAGGTCTTTATATTCGTAGATATGCGGGGTTTAGATTCAAATCGTAATTATCTGATTAACATTGGCGAGACAGCGTTTTCATCATAGCTGCGGCTAGCCTCGCTGTCACAGAGATTGTGATGAATGTTGTTGTTGTGTAAATAGTCCTCAGCAATGACGTCAAACATTGTAGTTTCAACAGTTTTAACACTTCCACAAGTATACACAATTATTTGGGATCCACGACTTGTAAACACCAAAATTAAGTACTGAATTCTTAACATTTCCTATTTTCGTATACGCAGTATGATTTTAAAGTGATATCATTCAGGTTTATCTACTACATTTAATCCAACTAAACCTTTTTTATATTACACATTTTGTTATAGATACAAAGAGAACAGCGATAGTCAAATGTTTAACAACTGGACGCTATATCCTGGCCTTAAAATTCCATGACATCGCGAGAAACAACTGAATTTATAGGAACTTAAAAGTATTGAACAAGTGGAACGGATATTCTGGAAATGGCTAAAAACGTTATTTGAATATTTATGTGTGTTATTTGTGTTTTAAAGAGATCTACATACAGCAGTTTTCGTTTATCGCTTAACGTTTACCAGTTATGCAAGGTTATACAAAAATCTTTCCGAATGAAGGTGAATTTAATTTTTTTTTAAAATGGGAACCTACACTTTGTATGTTGTTTTCCCATTATAAAATGTTATAAAAAGCTGTTTATTTTGTGATGAGGATTATCGAAACGAAACAAACAAATACTGTTTCCCAATTACGAAACGTAACTTGACCCTCAAATGACTAACCTTGTATGGTCCAATCATTCATTGCGTTCTTCGTACACAGCCAATCAGAATTTTCGTTGTTATTTACGTTGGTGTAAGAGCAATTACAAAGTGATTTATACAAATGTTGTTTAAGTTTTTTATTAGGCGTGAGAAAACAACATAAAAGAGGTAGGTTCCCATTTAAAAAAATTAAGTTGACGGTAAAATGATCATCACAGCATCCTCCAATGAAAACACGACTAATCGCATTTTCTTTCCCCATAATATCAAGCAATTTTTGTTAAAGAAATTTCTTTCTACAACGCTTAGTTTTGGAGACATTGTACTCTCAATTTAAATGGTCCGTCCTGTATGTGGCATTTTAATCAAATCGTTGGGGCGATATTTTAGAAATTAAAAAAATTTAAAAAAATGTGCCATTCAAAGGTACTTTTCGGTGAAAGCATTTTCTTGAAAATCTTCGTGTCACATTCTTGGAAGGTACTGAACTTAAATACCAAGCTTGGTGTATTTCCGGTGAAATCTCGATATCGAGTTTTAGGTGAAATACAATACCTTCTCTACCTATTATGTGCGTGGCAAAGAAAGTAACAAAGTTGGTGGGTAGAAAATGGCATGAATGTAATGCGGGATAAATGAGCAAGATGATTCCGTGTTAACGTGTGAGGCTCTCTCGCATTCTGGAGGTCCCGGGTTTGTTTCCCGTCTGGCTGAGCACTATGAGAATGAGCTCCTTCGTGATTTCCCCCGGTCGGTAGGTGAAATCTGTAATGGTTTCCTTTCTATTTGTCCGTTAATTTGCTTCTCATCAGTTTTCCTTTTATCTGTTTGAGGGTTGTAGGACTAGGCGGTGGTGTGTTGCGAGTGGTTTAGGCAGAGCTAGGTGGTATCAAATTTAAACCCTTCTGGTAATCGTTAAGGGCCCCGTCCTTTCTTGTTCACATCTGGCCCCCTTCGGCTCTTTCCTTTTTCCAAGGTTCACGTTGGAAGAAAATAGGCCCACTATGGCCTCCTTGAGGTGCTGTGCTCCGGTTACTAGGAGCCCCTCCGTCTCCCTAATCCTAACTCCTAATATTTGATACATTTTTGTTTTCTTCATAATTGGCCAAAACGATATTGATTAAAGTTATAATTTTATTGGAATAGGCTGTGAAGTCCTTTTCATTTTTATTGAATTTTACATATTTTTATACAACCACGAAAACCTATGAAATTGAGAAGTACTTCTTTACAACAGTCAACCTCTTTAAAATGAAGAACTTATGTTAAATAGGCTTTCTTTTGTAGCATTAATCATTTTCGAGAAACTCAGATTCATTCGGCCTTTACCACCAGTCGGTTTAAATGACGCCATTATTACTTCAGCGAGCCCCTTGTCTCTAACGGGATGTGCGGAATGGAACCTCGAAATGCATGCGTTTCTGACTTCGTAAACAGGTTGATGTACTGCGGCGGTGCACAATGTTTTCCACTGGGGTATTTTGTGCGGTCTTTGCAATCGAGATGGAAGCGACCAGCGATCACAGAATTTGCAAGCTTGGGTACTACTCCCGAACTGGAGGATACGATGGGAAGTCTATCGTTATGATATTGGCTGCTGTGTGAATGGTTTTCTCTGTTCTTGCCCAGAATTTCAACAAGTCCCAAGACAAAACATGAGAAAAAAACAAAAAGAATTGTTTTTATTAACAAAAGGTGAAAAAACTAAAATATTTATAAAGGTTAGTTCACTTGTGTTTTATTAAAAAAAGTTAAAGTTATGCCATTAAAGCTGAGACACTCCACGCTACAAAAAGCATTATTTGAGTTTACGAGACGCAAGTGAAAGAAGTTCCAAATGCAAGTACTGGAAAGGTATGATACAAAGTAACATTTCACTAAGGTGACCTCGAAACTGTTGACATCCTCCCATTCCACTCATGTTTCACTAGTCCTTTGCTAGAGGCACTGATGGTAAACTGGCTTAAAAGTAGTGACAACCAACTGGCGACAACGGCCGAATAAACCAGAAGGTATGACCTTTACACATTGTGTATTTCCAGAAAAATGTGTATTGGAAGTATCTATGAATAGTCTGTAGGATAGGTTGAGGCAGTATTTTTAACATAAAAATGATTTCAGTCAAATTATATAAAATATAAATTCAATAACCGCCCGCCTTAAACCAATATGTGTATGTAACAATATCTAAAAAGTATATATTACAGTCATTGTATATGTTTATATTATTGTATACATGTTCAATAATGTTATATGAATGTATTACGTAATTTAATAATGTAGGAGCTGTGAGAATAATAAGTTAAACGTTGCTAATAATGAGGTAACAATGAGGTAACCTTGAGATCATAATGAGTTTGAGAATTTAAATGTTATTTGTGATTCTTCGAAGCATTAATGTAATTATAGTGAGAGTTTATAAAAATAGCCAATCAACAACCATAAAAAGCTTTAGTTAAATGCAGGTATTCTATTGGAGTAGGATTAGCCAATCAGAGACTTGAAATACAGAAATTTACACGTTTAGACGGTTGAAATGTAGTCAGTTGCCTGCAGACAGTGATTGTAATCGGTTGCAAGATACGTCCTCGAGAGATTTAATATGTATTCGTGTGAGACGAATAACAGTTTTACGTGGTAAAAAGTGTAATTAATTAATAAAAAAAGAATCTCACAGCTCTCTATATCAGTGAAGTGCTATTTAATTTGTGTCAAGGATTAATAAAAAGGAGTGAATAAATCTGCGTAAGCCTACATTCTTGTCGCATCACGCCCTGCCAAGACTTCCATGTCTCTAACAATAAAACTGACGCAGCCGAGGCAAACATAAGTATATTAAATATTTAAAGAAACAGTCAAACTACAAAGCTATTATTTTTAAACTTGGGGTAAAGGCCACCTGAAAGTACATTTGGGGCGAAGGCTACCGGAAACTGTTTACTATACGTGCGGTTGCAACTACTACAAGTTCGGCTCCCCAACTGTTGAAATATAATACAACTCTTTCAATACGTAGGAGCAACTAACTACTTCAAATTGACGCCCAAAGCGTGGTGCAAGCTCCTATAACAAACTACTCCTTCAAATTGGCTCCCATACGTGGGGCATATAACAAAACATCATTCTTCAAATTGGCGTCAATAAATGGAGCTAAATAAATAAGCAACTCAAACAAGATATAACCTCTTCAAGGTCTGAGAATTAATAAATGTAAGTGGGCATGAAAGCTATGTGATTGTTATATACAATATGTTAGCTAACTTTCCCACTATTGCATTGGTACATTCTATACGTACAAGGTTGAAAATAAGAGTCGTAAGTAGACTGTAATTTGCACGTGTACCTAAATGTCCAAAGTTTTGTACAGATTGTTCAAATAGTGGCAATTAGTAACTAAGGGGTTGAAAAATATGAGTATGTGTACAGTTTTGAAATTGCATGTTATCCCATAATTTTCACCAAGTCCTATAGTCCAAGTGCACAAATCTATACCCCGGTTGATCAAGTATAGTTTTATGGAAGGCGTTGAAAATAAATTAAGGGTAGCTTTTAAAAAAATACCAGTTCTATATAATACAAAATATAGATTATGTGGTTTTTGAGAGTTGTAGCATAACCCATGCTTCTATTGTATAGTTGTGCAATATTTTGACCATATGGAGCAATTTTTGTTGGGTCCTGTAGTATAAGTGTACAAAACTTCAGCTAGATAGGCCAAAGAATGATTTGTATGTTTAGGAGTTAAAAATATGAATTATATGCACTTCATTTTTGTAAAAACCAAACCAAAAATAAAACTTGATAAAGCCTCAGTGAAATATTAGTGAAATGTGGGGATATGAACATATACAACCCCCACCTAAAATAATTCTGTTTTATAATATTTTAAGGCTCCCCATTTACACCTTTGAGCTCGAAGTCATTAAAAATCTGCCAGATTTGCAATTTCATCTAATCTTATGTTCCGTAACGGAGAAGACTCGGCAGCGATCCAAAGAGGATATTGTATTACGTACCCGGGAGGGAGGGATGAGTTGAGAGGAGACACTGGGCGGCTGGAACCAGGAGTGACGGGACAGCAATGACGGTTCCCTACAGTTTCCATACTGAGCGGCCCAGACATTCAGATAGGCAGACCACTGGGGACCCTGTCCCAAACACAGTGTGTGTCCAACGCCCCCCAAGGGGGTTCGAATACCCCGACAAATCAGCCAAAGGTCTAGGAATGGAGAAAGTTCTACAGAGTACACCGAAAGCCGACACTTCCAACCCTGAAACAGACCTAAGGGAGTGAAGGATTAATGAAATAATGTCTGGAACGAAATGGAGGGTTAGCAAATTCGGGGTCTGAGAGAAACCACTCCAACATTCGCCTGATGACCCAGGATAATCCCCGAAAAACCCATGGCGGCGCCGGGTATCGAACCCGGGACATCCCAAATGCACGCCACAGACGTTACCACCCGAGCCTTTCCGCTCGGTGTTATATATGCGGTAGTGCCAAAATCAGCTTCGAGATTCAAATTTGACTTCAATATAAAAAGGAAACCCCTGAACACCAGTTTTCAAAATTTTGGAAATATTATGTGGACTATGACCATTTGGAAGACTGGTCCTTTTAGTGATAAAATAATTATCCAAATCGGTTATGATTTTATATAAATTACTCTAAACACACACACACACACAAATTTTCTCTATTTATAATATTTTACACATATCCCCATCTAAGAACAGCTGCCATTTGACACCCTTAAGGTTGCCCTTTGTGTGTGAAGGTCTATCACTTTCACAGAAAGTTAACTGGCATGTAACATGTTTTCTGTTATAATACGTAAAGTCGTGTTTTACACACAGAGCACTGAAACACATCGAAGCTCGTTCATTAACAAGTTAGTATATTAGTCTCATGTATAATGAGGTAACTCCAGTGAAGCGATAATGTTTTCATTTCCGTCAGATTCAAACATTTTGTAGTAATTAAACTTGAAAATCAATTACTGTAATTATTTTCGTAATTTCCGGTATACAACTTTTAATTGCTTTAGTTAACAATTTCACCGATAGAGAAATCCGCCCTTAACTAAATGATAATGAAATACGTATTTTAGTGATTTAAAAGTCCAAGTTGTGAGCTCTATAACAAATTTATTTATTTAATAGCAGAAAGAAAACCTAACATTTCGACATCAAAATGCATAAGCTGTTGTCCGATTTTTGTAACACTTTAGGTGCTTATTGATCATTATATTCGTGTTCCCCGATGTATTCCTGCTGGGAGTAGCGTGTGAAGATAGATGTATGCGTTAATCCAATTTTATGAAATATCTTATGACTGAATGGTTAAATTGTTTGCCTGTCATTTCTAAGGCGCCTGCTTCAAACCCCGCATCTGCAACTGTTTATGCAAGAGGAATTATTGTATTCCACTCAAACATTATATACCGAGATTTCACCGGAGACGCGTGTTTTTGAGGTCTCCCAAATCCAGTTTTTAGAAAACCCCGTGTTTATACGTGTGTCTGTGACAAGTGAAGCCGTATAGCTCCAGGACGGGCGCCAATTGGTCATCACTTTTCTTCAACTATTTTTAAGTACATAAAAAGTAAAAACGTACAGATTTTCTACGTTAAGGGCGTTTTGGGATTTGTTTTTTACTTTCTCTACTACGTATAGTAAGTAGGGGAAGTATTGTATTTCACCCAAAATTTCTATACCGAGATTTCACCGGAAATACATGTTTTGAGATCCCCTGTATTAAAAAAAAAAGCATTTTTGGAAACATGTCCGTGTGTATGTCTGTGAACAGCATAACTCAGAAACGAACAGTCGAATAAACACCAAACTTGGTATTTGGGTTCAGTATCTTCCAGAGATGCAACACGAAGGTTTTCAAGAAAATACCCCACCCCAGAGTACCCTTTACATGGAAGATGTTTCGAAAATTTTAATTTTCTCAAAAATGGCTCTAACGATTTTGATTAAAATATCATATGTTTAAGATATTTTCATGACAAATAAAACTTATATCTTGAATTTCCTGGGAATGTCTCCAAAAGTATTCTTTATTGTGAACGACTTTTGCATAACTGGTAAACCATAAGAGATAGACAAAATTTTTCTATACAAAAAATGTAGATCGCGTTAAAATACACAATTTATATCATATACATTTTTTTTTTGTTGAGTGAACCATTTTCGAGATATTGCTTGTTATTCCCTTAAATTTTTCAATACTTATTTTCTAAATGGGAATTTGTTATTTATTTTTTTGTCTTGGATATGCAAAGAGTATTAATCTGTGGCAAACAGAATGGTGCTGCACCTAGCAACCAGCTATTAAGAGATATGTATGTGCTTATATTGTCCTTGCAAATACAAAACAAGGGAAACATATTAGGCCTTAAGCGATGGTTAAATATTTTTAGAACTGGTCGCTATGTGTAAAATGTAATTCTCTTTGCATGTCAAAATATCGTTTCTGCAAATGTTTATCTCGATTAACATGAAATAGATGGAGAATAAGCGTTTGTAAAAATAGTTTGTACAAGAGTAGAGAAAGCCATGTGAGTGTAACACATCAGATTTTTTTAAAAACATTTGAGCCTTAAGTGCTGGACTTGAATATCAAATATGATACTCATTCAACTTTTCATTGGCATCTACTTTGAGGCAGTATTTTTATCACTTGAATGATTTCAGTCTGGTTATATAATACGTAAATTCAATAACAGCCCGCCTTGCAGCAATATGTGTATGTAATAATTTGTAAAATGTATGTAACAGTCATTGCGTATGCTTATATTATTGTATGCACGTGTAATAATGTTATGTGAATGCATTACATAATTTAATAATGTAGGAGCTGTGAGAATAATAGGTTAAAAGTTGCTAAAAATGAGGTAACAATGAGGTAACCTTGAGGCAATAATGAGTTTGGGAGTTTAAATGTTATTTGTGATTCTTGGAAGCAATAATGTAATTTTAGTGATAGTTTATAAAATAGCCAATCAACAACCAGAAAAAGCTTTAGTTAAATGCAGGTATTCTATTGGAGTAAAAATAGCCAATTAGAGACTCGAAATACAGAAATTTACAAATTTAGACGGTTGAAATCTAGTCAGTAGCCTGCAGACAGTGATAGTAACTGGATGCAAGATGCGTCCTCGAGAGATTTATTATGTATTCGTGTGAGACGAAAAATAGTTTTACGTGGTAAAAAGTGTAATTAATTAATAAAAATAATCTCACAGCTCTCTATATCAGTGAAGTGCTATTTAATTTGTGTCAAGGATTAATAAAAGGAGTGAATTAAAACTTAAAATCTGCGTAAGCCTACATTCTTGTCGCATCACGCCCTGCGAAGACTTTCATGTCTCTAACAATAATACTGACGCAGCCGAGGCAAACATAAATATATAATACTTAAAGGAACAGTCAAATTACAAAGTTAATATTTTTAAACTTGGGGCGAAGGCTACCGGAAACCGGGTACTATACGAGCGATTGAAACGAATTTCAAGTTCGGCTCCCCAACAGTTGAACTACAATGCAACTCATACTTCAAATCGGCTTTTCATACGTAGCCGCAAATAACGTAAAGAAACAAACTTCTCAAATCGGCTTTTCCATACGTGAAACAATAAATCTTACTTCAAATTGGCGTCCATACGTGGAGATAAATAAATAAACAACTCCAACAAATCACCTTCTTCAACCTTTTTCTAATATACTTCTTTGCATTCAGAGGAGTTCAAAACGTGTGTTTCGGGGAAAATTTCGTTATCAAATTTTTTACTGGAATGCAATAATTTCTATGCTTTCTATAATTTTAGTGGATGTTAGAGACGGTAATAAGCGATAATGGATAGAGAAATTCATGTGAATGTAAGATATTTTCTATTGTTTATTACTTTTCTTTCTAAATGTTCAATATTTGTGTTCGTATACTCAGTTTGACGAGCTCTTCCACTTTTGTTAGCATTCTTCCTATAATAACTGGGTATCAGCTTGTAGATTTCTAGAATGTTCCAATAATAAACTGTCTATGCAGATGTAAACTTAATTAATTAATTGTCATACAACCGTAACATGTATGGACAGTTAGTTCTCTTTGCTGCCACCCTGGAGCAGATATTTTCCACGAGGTGATCTATATTTTAGTAGTCGCTGATGAAGTTTATTCCATAGTTGGGCACCAAGGTAAATTTTCCCTATCATCAATTCAAACGGTATTCCATTTCTGTTCATCCCCGGGGGATTTGGTGGAAACAAAACGGTTCTCCCCCCCTCCCTGTTGGGTGTCAGCACATCCCTTCTGGCCATGCTATAATAATACGGGCTTATTTGTGGGATAATATCTACTGGCCATGCATCAGAAGTGCCCCAAATGAAACTTTGATTACGTCTAGTGTATCTTTCGTCAGCAAACGAGCTCGCCGTGCACTGTAACGTTCCACGTTTTACTTTCTATAACACCTAGAGAAACTATAGTTATCTATCTAAACATTCGGTATAGAGATTTCGTGGAAATACTCATTTTCATTTCCCAGCACAAGGAAAAAATATCTGATATACTAATGGGTATACAAACTGTTCTTACTAAAGCCTATTTGTCTGTCTACTACATTTTAATCCAAATAAACCTTTACAGAAACAGCTACATTACACATTTCGTTATAGAGAACAGCGATAGTCAAATGTTTAACAACTGGACGCTATATGCGGCCTTAAAATTCCATACTGTTTCCATGACATCGCGAGAAACAACTGAATGTTGACAAGACTTTAAAGGAATGACCAAGAAAAGAACGAATCGAACCTTTAATAACGGATATCTCAGAAATGGCGTATGCCACAAAACAATTATTTGAAATAAATTGCGTGTTTTAAAGAGCTCTACATTTCTTATGTATTACGTTTTTGTCTCTCACCCAACGTTTACCAGATATATAAGATTATACAGAATTCCTTACGAAAGAAGAGAACTTTACAGGATGTTCCCAGAAAATTCAAGATGTATATTTTATTTGTCGTGTAAATATCTTTAATATATGGTATTAAAATCAAAATCGTTAGATCCATTTCATAGAAAATAAAAAAAGGTAAAAAGTTCCTTGCAAAGCGTAGTTAGGGTGGGGGATTTTTTAAAAAAACTTTGTTTCGCTTTTTTTGGAGACACTGAACTTAAATGCCATATTTGGTATTTATTCCACTTTTCGTTTTTGATTTATGGTGTTTACAGACACACACACACAATTTTTTTTCTAAAACTCTTATGTGTTACACTCACAAGACTTTCTCTACTCTTGTACAAACTATTTTTACAAACGCTTATTCTCCATCTACTTCATGTTAATCGAGATGTTAATCTTATTGCTAATTTTCTTGTAGATGTAAGGGGAATATGGTAGGCTTTAAGTGATAGTCAAATGTTTTAAGAGCTGGTTGTTACGTGGAGCATTCCAGGACATAAAAAATGAAAGAACAACGAATTCCCATTTCAGATAAGGTACTAAAAAGTTAAAACAAATAACGAGGAATATCTCGGAAATGGTTCAATCGACAAAAGAAAGTTATATGACATAAATAAACGAGATCTACGTTTTTTGAGTAGTAAAATTCTGTCTATCCCTTACGGTTTACCAGTTATGCGAAAGTCATTCAGAATGAAGAGGGCTTTTGCGTACATTCCCAGAAAATTGAAGATATACATCTCATTTGCCAGGAACTGGCAAAACGTAACATAAATATAAGATATTTTAATCAAAACCGTTAGAGAATATTCGAGAAAATAACATTCTTCGAAAAGTGTTCCATGTAAATTGTGGTCTAGGTTGGGGGAATTTTCTTGAAAATCTTCTTGTCTCATCTCTGAGGATACTGAATCTAAATACCAAATCTGGTATTTATCACAATTTTCGTTTTTGAGTTATGCTGTTCATATATGCTGTGCCTGCTATGCACAGACGCACAGACACACACACACACACACACACACACACACACACACACACACTCACAATCGCACCTTTTTCTAAAAAGGCTTTATTTTTTTGATTCTGGGGATCTCAAAAGATATACTTTCGGTGAAATCTCGGTATCGAATTTTTGGGTGGAATACAATACTTTCCTACTTAGCATACGTCGCAAAGAAAGAAAAAATCAGATGCGCTGCACTCACATTACTTTCTGTACTCTTGTACAAGCTATGTTTACAAACGCTTATTCTCCATCTACTACATGTTAATCGAGATGAACATTTGCAGAAACTGAGTGGGAATAGTAATAGAAAATAATAGTAGAATAGTAGAAAAACTTGAGTAATAATAATTTTTGTACCCATAATAAACGATAGAGGGTAGAGAATGTCATGTGTATGTACCACGTCAGATTTTTTCTTCAATACTAGCTGTAATACCTGACGTTGACCGTAGTTTCACAGTTTACACCTACAACATTCAGCCTTATGTTGTATATACCGAGTAGCCTTGAGTTTTCTTGCAGGCATTTAAAAGGTATTACACAAGGTACTTAATCAAAGAGTTAATTAAAACTCTTAGGGTTTATAAAGAATAAAAAAACAATAATGGTTCTGAGAAGCTACTATGCAAAAGCAGCGCTAAACAATCACAAATACCACAGTTTGTAATGATTTCTCGTGAATGTAGTTGAGTGAATTCCACGTTGTCACATTCGTGCTGTCGTTATTTATGTACAAGATCTCGCTTGTGAAGAAATAATAGCAGTTTAAGTAGCATAAAAACATCAATATAACCTTGTGCAATCTCAGTAACCAACATACACAAAGGTACTAAGACAACAACGAAAGACGAAATAAAATGAAGGCCAAAATAAATAAACAAAGAAAAGTAGAATAGCAATAATAAGAAGTACTTCGAGTGGTTTGATGCTGTTAATGTTATCCATGCCCAGTGTGAGACAGAGTGTCCCAGATTAATTTTAAAATGTGTTAATTTATTTATTGATTAATTTGATATATGTGTGCAATGTGGATACCACGTAAATTGCCATTTTTGTGTAATGCAACATTTGTCTTGTAAAATTGAAATTTGAAATTGAATGCTATTTATGGACGCTCTTTAACTACTATGGTTCTTGGCGTCCCATTCTATATTGGGTGTGAAAGACTGGTAATTTTGCTCAGAGGCCTCTTTATCAGGCTTGAGGTTCTTTTACGTGCCGTAAATCTACGACACGGGACCACCGGCTTTACTTCCCTTCCAAAGGAAGCCATGCTAAGTGTAATGTTTCTGTTTCACTAATTTTAGGATGTCTTTCTGCAGTTTTGTAGAAAATTTGTTGTTCCCATGTGCAGAGAAACTTGGGATCTTTTGCGTTAGGATCGAGGGTAAGATTTTATGACCTTATTTGTCTCGCTCAGAAAGTATGCAGTGAGACAAGTGTAACTCAGAACGGAAAATTACCAAGAGTAGCCCGGGAAAATGTCACATAATATATATATATATATATATATATATATATATATATAAAAACTAACCAATCGGAAAATATGTAAATGAAGTGATACTAAACCACGCTGAGAGAACCGCGAAAATTGCTCCAATGAGAAATCAGATTCTAAGTGGGGGGTCGTATTCCATTAATAGTCAGTATTTACGCCAATATTCAGGAGTTGACTTGTAGATACAGGCGAGGAATCCACGCTCCTCAGCAAGACAAAGATGGCGCGCAAATAGTGTCCTTTTGTGCGGAAGTGTAAATGTGACATATTAATTAACAATATATCTGTGATTCCCGAGTTCTATATAAAGTGATAAGTGAACAGGAACATTATGTAGTGACAATAACCCAAACACTGTGATGAGTAGTAAATTCTCCTCAGAGCTCCTTTGTACCACTACCGAACTAATTAGCAATAGACAAAGTCCATGTGTACATCTCCGCTGAGAACAACTAGCCAGGGCAACAGCGAGAAATATCGTATATTTAAATCACCTTTGTATCAAGGTTTGCCTGATGAAGATGAAGCCACGTCGGACAGAGGATATAAAGCAGGTACAGTGAATTTTATCATTCTTCTCCGGTATCTAAGTGCACCGCGGTCGATTATAACCCGCGCGGGCATCGAATCTGGGACTGCGACCAACAAATACAGCTAAGACACCTCTCCGGCGCAGTCTTCTAAGCAGGAGTGCGAGGACCGACGCAATTGTCATTTTATATCACTCAGTTTTTGCTTTTCGCACCTGTAAAGGTATTACAAACTTCCCATAGATGAAGAAACTCGCCGCTTGCAAAAAAACTAGGAACTCCAAATTATAATAAGTGAATATCTGAACATCGGAGTATGATCACAGAATGTGCGGATATGAACTTCTACTTATTTATTATATTAGCAAAGTTTGACCACAACAGAGACTTCAGTGCGAATATGTTGAGTGTTTGTCTTATGTTATATCAGTACGCAATAAATAACTATAGGGAGATAAAGAGGAATAAGAAGTGGTATTTTTCTGTTTTGATGCTGTTTTCACATGAGAAAGTATTTTTATAGCTTAAATGATATCAGTCTGATTATATAATATAAAATATATTAACAGCCCGCCTTAAATCAATATGTGTATAATATAATATATAAAATGTATATTACAATCATTATACTATGTTTATTTTATTACGTACATGTATAAAAATCTGATGTGTTACACTCACATGACTTTCTCTACTCTTGTACAATCTATTTTTACAAACGCCTATTCTCCATATGCTTTATGTTAATCGAGATATCGAGATGTCAATCTTATTGGTAATTTTCTTGTAGATGCAAGGGGAATATGGTAGCTTTTAAGCGATGGTCAAATATTTTAACGCTGGTTGCTATGCGGCGCATTCCATTCTCTTTGCAAGTCCAGGACATAAAAAAATGAATAACGAATTTGAGAAAAAGTATAAGTATTGGAAAATTTAAGGGAATAACAAGCAATATCTCGAAAACGGTTCACTCAACAAAAGAAATGTATATGACATAAGTTGTGTATTTTAACGAGATCTACATTTTTTGTGTAGTAAAATTTTGTCTATCTCTTATGGTTTACCAGTTATGCAAAAGTCGTTCACAATGAAGAATACTTTTGGAGACATTCCCAGAAAATTCGAGATATACATTTCATTTCTCATGACATTGTCTTAAACATATGATATTTTAATCAAAATCGTTAGAGCCATTTTTGAGAAAATTAAAATTTTCGAAAAATGTTCCATGTAAAGGGTAGTCTGGGGTGCGGGGATTTTCTTGAAAACCTTCGTGTCGCATCTCTGGAAGATACTGAACCTAAATACCAAGTTTGGTGTTTATCCGACTGTTCGTTTTTGAGTTATGCTGTTCACAGACACACACACAGACACACACACAGACACACAGACACACACACAGACACACACACGGACATGTTTCCAAAAATGCTTTTTTTGGATTCAGGGAGTATCAAAACATGTATTTCCGGTGAAATCTCGGTATCGAATTTTTGGGTGGAATGCAATACTTCCCCTACTTACTATACGTAGTAGAGAAAGTAAAAATGTTGTGTGAATGTATTACGTAGTTTAACAACGAAGGAGCTGTGAGAATAATAGGTCAAAAGTTGCTAACAATGAGGTAACCTTGAGGCAATAATGAATTAGAAAGTTTAAAAAGGCTACTAATAGTTCTTGGAAAAATAATAATGTAATATTTAAAACAGTTTATAAATAGCCAATCAAAAACTAGGAAAGTTAAATAAGGGTATTCTGTTGGAGTAGGATTAGCCAATCGGAGACTAGAAATAGAAAAAATGTACAAATCCAAACGGTAGACGCCACAAGAAAGCGTACCCAAGCAATTAGGTTCGGTTTGGGTTCAGTGTAAGACTGAAAGTTCATTGCGGTGAGAATAATATAAAGTTTACATGTAAAAAGTGCAAATAACAATAATCTCACAGCTCTACAGTAGGATATATCAGTGAAGTGTTATTTAATCGTGTGAAGGATTAATAAAAAAGTACAGTACAACTATAATTTGTGTAAGCCTTCATTCTTTAGCCGTACCAGCCCTGTTAACAGATACGTGTTCTACAAAATACGAATAACTAAGCTGAGGCATACATACACATGTATAATATTTAAATAAATAACATTAAAATAGTTATTACTCATAAAGTAAACGTGGGGCGAAGGCCACCGAAAAGTTTGTACCGTACGTGGGGCGAACACCCCTAGAAACATAATGTGATGTAACCGGAACACCAATTAAACCCCTTCACACACTCTAATATAACAAGTTCCAAACGTTGTTAATTTTTAACCTTTACATTTACGCAAGCATAATCACAGCTGTTGTAGTTTATTTATTTGGCCGTGTTATTACTCCATGACCAATATCAGAGAGGAGATAAACGAATAAAATGTGATCTCGCTCTTTCTTTGTTATTTATTGAGCCGTAAAACCCTAAGTTATGTTGGCAATATTCGGACTATTAGGACTATCGTTGAGCAGGATATAAATCATCTTGCGAGCTTTGGTAGGCATTACATAATACGAAATAAGTAATAGTGTGAAATTTCGAAAGCTTAGCCATACGTTAGTAATAGGCAGTAATAAACAAACGTAAATAAACACACATACACTGGTACTCAATACACAAATACTACGTAAGTAGATTTTGTTCCCTTCTTTTATCTGTTAATTGAATAACTGTGAGAATACGCAATCATCTCTGTCGTCCTCCGTGGACTAAAGGTACCGTGCTAGCCTCTAGTTCCCAAGGTCGCGGGTTCAATCCCGGCGGAGGGCGATGGAGGTTTTCGGGTGTAAAAATCCTTAGCATGGCTTCCTTCGGAAGGGAAGTAAAGCTGGTGTTTCCGTGTCGTAGATTTAAGGCACGTAAAAGAACCTCAAGCCTCATAAAGACGACTCTGGTCAAAATTACCGGTCTTTCACGCCCAATATAGGATGGGACGCTAAGAACCATAGTAGTTAAAGAGCGTCCATAAATAAACTAAAAAAAACTACAAGATCTTCCCTTCCTAAATACATCTTGGTCTTCCAAAACTTTGTTTTCCATTATTCGCCCTAGGCTTCTGCTTAGCATAAATTTGTAGGAGAATTTTAAATGCCGAAAATTTCTAAAATATTACATTCGAGAAAAACTTGCTCAGTCTAAGTAGCTTATTTATTACTATCTGTACTACGTATAGTAAGTAGGGGAAGTTGCATTTCACCCAAAAATTCGATACCGAGATTTCAGCATAAATACATGCTTTGAGGCCCCCTGAATAAAAAAAGCACTTTTAAAAACGGTCGCTGTGTATGTTTGTCTGAATGTTTGTGAACAGCATAAATCAAAAACGAAAACTCGGATAAATACCAAAGTTTGTATTTAGATTCAGTAACTTTCAAAGATGCGACACAAAACTTTTCAAGAAAATCTCACCACCCCAGACTACCATTTACATAAAACGTTTTTCGAAAAGTTTGATTTACTCAAAAATGGCCGCAATAATTTTGATTAAAATATCATATATTTAAGATACTTTCATTACAAACAAAATGCATATCTTAAGTTTTCTGGGATTGTCAAAAGTCTTCTTCTTTCTGAATGGCTTTTCCATAACGGGTAAATCCTAAGAGGTAGACAAATTTTTTCTGTAGAACTTGTTAAAACATTCAATTTATATCATATACATTGTTTTTATCCAGTAAACGATTTCCGAGATATTCCTTGTTATTTGTTTGAATTCAGCAATACTTATTCTTTTTCACAAATAGGAATTCGCTATTCGTTTTTTTATGTCCTGGACATACAAAGATAATGGAATACTCCACATAGCAACCTGCTCTTAAAACATTTGACTATCGCTTAAAGCCTACCAATTCCTCTTGCATCTACAAGAAAATTAGCAATAAGATTAACATCTCGATTAACATGAAGATATGGAGAATAAGGGCTTGTAAAAATAGTTTGTACAAGAGTAGAAAGTCATGTGAGTGCAACACACTTTGGAAAAAATATTTAAAATATCAAAAAAGTGTCAAATGTGAAACCACGCCCTTATTTAAATCGTCACGTTTTCACTCCATTATCAAAAATATTTGCACGGCAACGCTCCTATGGAATCGGGTTTAATAATAAGTTAAAAGCTTGAAGCCGTATAGCACCATGACGAGGTGTCATCTTTTGACGTCGTCTCTGTTGTCGATTCTGCTGCCGGCGGCTACAGTGGTTGGCTATGAGATCTTCTCTCGGGGCATGCGTGGGTGTAGTGTGAAAGGATGACACCAGTTTAAACTGACTCAGAAATATAATATGATGTAATACTTGAGCTACTGAAGCAGGTGCCGACCGTTTGAAGACAAAGAATGAAACTTATTATGAATCGTAGCACTCGTAACTTTAACAACTGACTTATTATACATGCAAACTTCTGTAGTATTAATTTGAGACAGTATTTTTAACACTTAAATAATTTCAGTGTAATTATATAATATATATAATTCAATAACAGCCCGCCTTAAAGCAATATGTGCATGTAATAATTTGTAAAATATATGTAACAGTCATTGCATATGCTTATATTATTGTAAATGTGTTCAATAATGTTATATGAATGTATTACATAATTTAATAATGTAGGAGCTGTGAGAATAATAAGTTTAATGTTGCTAACAATGAAGTAACAATGAGGTAACCTTGAGTCAATAATGAGTAAGAAAGTTTAACAATACTACTTGTGATTCTTGGAGTAACAATAATGTAATTTTAGTGACAGTTTATAAAAATAGCCAATCAACAGCCAGAAAAGCCTTTAGTTAAATGCAGGTGTTCTATTGGATTAGGAATAGCCAATCAGAGACTTGAAATACAGAAATGTACAAGTTTATACCGTTGAAATCAATTCAGTTGCCCCCAAACAGTGCTCATAACCAGACGTGTTGCCTGCAGACAGTGCTCATAACTGGATGTGTTGCTTGTGCGTCCTCAAGAAATATAATACGTGTTCGTGTGAGTCGAAAAATAAGTTTACGTGTTAAAAAGTGTAATTAATTAATTAAAGAATCTCACATCTCTGTATATCAGTAAAGTTTTATTTAAATCATATCAAGTATTAATAAAAGGAGTGAAGTAAAAATTATAATCTGTGTAAGCCTACATTCTTGTCGTACTAAAACCCTGCTAAGAAAAACGTGTCTCTAACAAATACTGACGCAGCCGAGGCAAACATAAGTATAATATTTAAAGAAACAGTCAAATTACAAAGTTAATATTTTTTTAAACTTGGGGCAAAGGCCACCTGAAAAAACATTTGGGGCGAAGGCTACCGGAAACTGCTTACTATACGTGCAGTTGCAACGAATTTTAAATTCGGCTCCCCAACAGTTGAAGTATAATACAACTTCTACTTCAAAATGGCGTCCATACATGGAGCTAAATAAATAAACAACTCCAACAAAACACGTACTTCAAATTTTAGGTTTAAAATAACTGTGCGCAATAAAAGAAACTAGAAGCGTAAATTGCTGTGAGTAGCTGAAATGTTTATCAGCAAAACCCCTCGCGGCTACCGCTAAGTAACAGATATCCATCGCGGTTTCGTGCGCTACGAACTGCCGAACACCGTAAAAGACTGTAAAAGCTGTTCATAAAAGAAAATAAAGTCGCTTATTTTAGTAATACACGCTTTTTTATTAACTTAAGCTCCACCCAAATATCAATAATCCTAACGTCTCTTCTCGCGCGGTCCAGTCTTAAAAATCCTACATATGCTTCTCTTACCTTGTTACTATGGAGTACCTCCTGGAATCTCAGAACTTCATTCCCTCTCTAATTTACAGGATTCCCGTCTACGTGACTGTTCAAACGTAACTGAACCCAATCCTAACTGCATTCCAGGAACTTTTATGCTAACGTGTTCGTTACTCAGCGTTGCTAATGACTTTACTTAACCTGTACCGCCACTGACTTTTTTCTGCGAACAAATCATTTAACCCAAGTTTCTTACATTTTCCATTGATTTAATATACAGAAATTATTTATTGCAATTATTTCTCTATCCTACTATTATTTCTTTATGTAAGTATTTATATCCCATATCAATCATTACGGTATCACACTTAATTGTAATTGTTTACTACTTTTGCACAAGTTTCCTCGAAGCGGCCCCCTTAATGCAGTTAATGTAATTCTATTCTCAGCATACGCACGTGAAGTTCTCGACAAGCAGAACCCACTCGTGGAGTAACAGCTGACCATTACAGTGTATCGAAAGTGAGGTAATTCAGTGAAAACGAGGACATATTTATTACCACCAGTTTTATTTTTATTAATACCTTCAAATCAGCACATGTTATTTTCGAAACAGATAATTGTGTTAAAAACAATGAAGAGTGTTGGACATTAAAAGTAACATTAACCTCGCAAACAAAACTTTCTATAGTATCTCTAAATAATCCCATGTTTACGCTTTAAATACTGTTTTTGAAAACAAAAGCTATGATCATAACATGTTCATCAATAAACTGGTAAACAACACAAAGTAAGCTTTGTTTTTATGTAATCCCATTCGCATGTCACACAAAATAAAGTTCTAGACTTTAAATTGAAAGCTATATCACTTTCTAATTAGCCATTCTATACATTTACAGCATGCTTTACTGTTATTATTTTACATTATAATAATTCAGTTTAAACATAATGGTTCACAGATGCACAGTGGTCCATCCATAAGCATTAACTGAACCAAATTCAAAACTTGTTACAACGTTTAAGGAGATACTAAAAAGCAAAACCCTGATACGTTACATTCACATTACTTGCTCCACCCTCTATTCTTACGAAAGTGTATTTTCCTATCCACTACATTTTAATTGAGATAAATCTTAGTTACATTACACATATCGTTATAGATACAAAGGGAATAGTGACAGTCAAATGTTTAACAACCGGACGCTATATGCTGGCCTTAAAATGCCATACTGTTTCCTGAAATCGCGAGAAACAATTGAAAATCTACAGGAGTTTAAAAGAATGGCCAAATATTGAACAACTCGAATCATTTATAACGGATATCTCAGAAATGGCTGATGCCACAAAAAAGGTTATTGCAAATAAATTATTGTGTGTTTTAAACGGATCTAATTTTCTTATATAGTGCGTTTTGTCTATCGTTTAACGTTTATCAGTTATACAGGATTATACATAATTCCTTCCGAATGAAGTGGACTTCAAAGGCTATCCCCAGAATATTCAAGATATGCATTTTATTTGTAATTTAAGTATTTTAATATACGGCATTTTAATGAAAATCTTAGAGCCATTTTTTAGAAAATAAGAAAATTTTAAAAATGTTTCATGTAAAGGTAGTTTGGGTTGGGGGATTTTCTTGAAAACTTCATGTCACATTTTTGGAAGATATTAAACTTAAATACCAAGTTTGGTACTTTTCGTTTTTGAGGTCTGCAGTTCAACACACACACACACACACACACACACACACACAAAGAGAGATACCTTTTTCTAAAAATGCTTTTTGGAGTTCAGGGAGCCTCAAAACATGTATTTCCGGTGAAATGTGTACATGGAAGATTTTGGAGGACTATAATAGTTTGGATTGGATTGACTACGGAGCAGACTCGGCACCGATCTAGAGTGGATATTGAACCAGGAGCGACGGCACTGCAATGACAGGGTCCCTAAATTTCCAGATAGACACCCCGGCAGCCGGCCGAAAGCCGAGAGCCATACAAAGACCATCCTGCCACGCTGCACCGAAACATCATCGCCGGCAGTTCCAACCCTGAAATGTAGAATGGAACGTAATGAAGGGACAGGAAATTCGGGGGATAAAAGAAACTACTCCTGCATTCGCCTGATGACCCGGGAAAACCCATGGGCCAGAGTGAGCGGTCGCCGGAGGTCGATCCCGGGACCTCCCGAATGCGGGCCACAGACGTAACCGCCTGAGCCATCCCGGTGGTTACTTAATGTACATAGTACAGAAGGTAATAAATGCTAACGGTTCGAGAAAGCCATGTGATAGACAGTTAACCTAGAAACCTGGAATATGTATCCAGTTAGTGACTGATAAAATATTTCTACGCAGATAGTTACATATAGGTAACACAGTTATGGCACGATCGAGGACGGGCGCTATGATGTGATCAGATTTGTGGTCTCCGTGAATGTGCGCTGCCCCGTTGGCTCTCTCTGATTCATTTCGTTTACAAGGAAGTTTTAATCGAATTTCCACTTTCGGTTATTGGCATATCTGCTATGCACGCAATGGCTTTCTATTATCTAAATAATTGCTTTTCAGAACTAATCCTTATTATACGTTGTTTCAAAATTTGGTTCACAGTTTATAGTTAGGTACATATAATGTTCGAAATAACTTTATTAAGGTATTGTATACCTTTGAGGTCCACCGAGTTCAGATGTCTTTTTAGAAAACTTACATTTACCAGGAGTAGAGGAATTATTGCATTATAACCAAAAACTCAATATCGAGACTTCACTGCAAATGCACGTTTTGAGGCCCCTGGAAATCCAAAAAGGTAAATGTTCCGTGTGTCTCAGTGTAAAGAGCATATCTCAAAAATGGAAAATCGTTTAGATATTATACTTGACTTTTAACTTCAGTATTTTACAAGGATATACATGAAGATTTTGAAGAAAATCTCCCCAACCCTAAAATTTCTAGAACCTAGAAAATGTTTCATTATTGTTCAGTTTCTCAAAATGGCTGTAATTAGTAACAATACCAAAAGAAGTTGAAGATATTTCCATTACAACATTTATGTTTTACCGAGTGGGATGCCCCTCTGGTCCACATTTGCAAGGTCTCGAGTTCGATCTCCAGCGACGGCCTACTCTGGTCCATGGCTTTTTCTTTGTTTCCCCGGTTCGACATGGTTCATGTTCTACCACGTCTCTCCTGTACCCATTATTTTCCTTGTTATCTGTTTCAGTGTTGTAGGACCAGGCGACGGTTTTCGGCGGGTTGTGGCTGGGCCGTGGCATCGTTGCAAGACTGTTCAGTTACGTCTCTCCTCCCAGTGGACTCCGCTCTGGGGACGCTAGAGGTTGGTTGCTTCTGGGCAGGACCGGGCGGCGTCGGATGCGTTCAATCTGGAAATATTAGGGACCCCGTCTGTGTTTGCCCCATCTTCATCCCTCCCTCTCGGTGATCATTTTTAGAAGCATAAGTGTCCGATTGGCCTGATTGTAGTACTCTTCCCGCCTCTCCGCTTGTTTTTACCTTTACATTTGTTTTGAATTTTCTGGCAATAGTCTGTGAAGTCTTCTTCATTCGGAACGAGTTTTATATAACTGGTAAACCTTCAAGGATACAGAAAAAAATTATATCTCTGCACAGTTTGTTTGAATTTTTTTTAACATCAGCAATTTCAGGGCTATCCATTACAATTAGTCTGAATTTTTCAATACCATGTCCTTCTTTTAAGAAACTATCGCTAATCAATTGTATTTTACATGTTATGTATAGATTTGGAATTTTAAAACCTATTTATCTATTCCCTCCATCGCCTTTGTTTCTACAAAGATATGTGCATTGAAGCCATTTCTGCAAAGGTTTATCTCAATTAACATGAAGCCGATAGAAATGTCTGTGATACTTCACATAATTTTCCCAATCCTCTATCGTTTTTACTAGGTATACAAACTGGTCTTACTAAACCAAATATTTTATCTACTTCATTTAAATCCAAATAAATCTTTGCAAAACAGCTACAGAGAGACACAAAGAGAACAACGATAGTCAAATGTTTAAGAACTGGACGCTATACGCTGACCTTAAAATTCACACTGTTTCCATGACATCGACAGAAACAGCTGAATGTTGAATGACCAAAGAATGAACACTTCGAAACTTTAATAACGGATATCTTGGTCTGCAACACAAGCAAAATTATCTGAAATAAATTGTGTGTTTTAATGAGATACACATTGTTTGTGTAGCAAGTTTTCGTCTATCAGTTAAACAAAATTACAAAAAATTCCTTCCCAATGAAGAGGCTATTCCAGAGAATTCAAAGTGTACATTTTATTTGTCATGTAAATGTGTTTACTATATGGTACTTAAATCATGTCATTAGAGACATTTCTTAGAAAATAAAAAATTTCGAAAAATCTTTTTGAGTTAAATAAAATGATTATGTTGCTTTTCTGGAAATAGCCTGTTAAATCCTCTTCATTCGGAATGAATTTTGTATAATCTTGTATAACTGGTAAACGTTAAGCGTTCATTGCTCTCTCTGTGCAGCTCCATTAGTGGGACGGGTCTTCGAATGTCGAACTGTTGGGAACTTCAGCAAGTCTCTGTGGCCTGTAGCCTCCTGTGATTCCTTCACTTCATCCTTTCCTCCTCGAGGGTGGTATGATATGACCAGGGGCAAAGGGGGACTTAGCACTTCGACCGTCAGCAGATCCTCCCCGGAGGTAGGGTTGAAGTGAGAGGAGGCACAGCAAAGGACAGGGTCCCTACATTTTCAGGTTAAAACTCCCCGGTGACAGCTGGTACAACCGGATCCTCTCTCCCTGCACCCTGGCACATTTCACTGGGCAGCCCGGGATGCGGAGATCGCCCCCAATATGGGGGATGAAGTTGTTTTTATCTAACATTAGATGAAACGTCAGAGCACTATGATGGAGAATTAACAGCTATAAAAGTAGCATTACAGAACATTTTATGTAGACCATACATAAAACAAATAGGCATCGTATCAGACTCAAAATCAGCTATAGATGGAATATTAAATTACAATAATAAAACAACAAGAAATATTAAAGGAATAAGAAGCCTAATTAAAGCAGTTGAAACTAGAATTCATGTCACTCTACAATTGATCACAGCTCATGTCGGACTGTTGGGCAATGAACATGTGGATCAATTAGCAAAGAAAGGTGCAATACAACAAATAATACCTAGAGCACAAATAGAAGTAAACAAACAATTAAATAATATTATACAATATTTTAAAGAACAGCAGATACTTCATGAAGAAGATAATTAAAAGATAAAGATTATAAGAATATTAAAGATACAGTTGATATACAATAAATGCCAAGGAAGACTGCAGTGGTCTTATTTAGGACGGCAACTGGCCACGATTGCCTCGCAGTACACCTCTACAAGATAGGATGCCTACCTTCACCCAAGTGCACTCGCTCCCTGTGAAGATGATGTCATCTCGCCAAATGCAAAACCCTTAAAAGTGATAACTTTACAGACTTTATATTGCGAAGCCAGAGGGAAAATGATGCAGATCAATTAAACTCCAGTGCCATTGGTGAACAACAACAGTTTTTTACTTTCTCTACTACGTATAGTAAGTAGGGGAAGTATTGTATTTCATCCAAAATTTCGATACCGAGATTTCACCGGAAATATATGTTTTGAGACCCCCTGAATCCAAAAAAAGCATTTTTGGAAACATCTCGTGTGTGTGTGTGTCTGTGAACAGCATAACTCAGAAACGAACAGTCGGATAAACACCAAACTTGGTATTTAGGTTCAGTATCTTCCAGAGATGCGACACGAAGATTTTCAAGAAAATTCCCCCACCCCAGATTACCGTTTACATGGAACATTATTCGAAAATTTTAATTTTCTCAAAAATGGCTCTAACGATCTTGATTAAAATATCATATGCTTAAGATATTTTCATGACAAATGAAATGTATATCTCAAAAAATTTCTGGGAATGTCTCCAAAAGTATTCTTCATTGTGAACGACTTTTGCATAACTGGTAAACCATAAGAGATAGACAAAATTTTACTACACAAAAAATGTAGTTCGCGTTAAAATACATAATTTATGTCATATACATTTTTTTTTGACTGAAACATTTTCGAGATATTTCTTGTTATTCTCTTAAATTTTCCAATACTTTTTCTCCAATGGGAATTTGATATTCATTTGTTTTTGTCCTGGACATACAAAGAGAATGGAATGCTCCAAATAGCAACCAGCTCTTAAAACATTTGACTATCGCTTAAAGGCTACCATATTCCCCTTGCACCTACAAGAAAATTAGCAATAAGATTAACATCTTGATTAACGTGAAGCATATGGAGAATAAGCGTTTGTAAAAATAGTTTGTACAAGAGTAAAGAAAGTCATGTGAGTGTAACACATCAGATTTTTTTATTTTACAGAAAATTTGAGTTTTATTTATGGACGATCTTTAACTGCTGTGGTCCTTACCGTCCCATTCTATATTGGGCGTGAAAGACCGGTAATTTTGCTCAGAGGCCTCTTTATCAGACTTGAGGTTCTTTTACGTGCCGTAAATCTACCGGCTTTACTTCCCTTCCGAAGGAAGCTATGCTAATGATTTTTACGCCCGAAGAACTTGATCGCTCTCCACCGGGTTTGAACCCGCGACCTCGGGAACTAGAGGCTAGCATGGTAACCATTGCTCCATGGAGGACGACTTTATTTTACAGAGAATGTTCTTTTCTCCTGCCGAGACTCTCGCCGACACTTGCAACACTGAAACAACCAAGCAGATGATAGGTGAAGTTAAATGAGAAACGAGGTGAAGTGGAGGGACAGAAAAACCGGGGGTGTAATTAACCTTCTCAGCATTTGCCCAGCGACCCGGGTAAACCCCGAAAAAAGACATGGGTCCGGAATGTCTGCGGCGGGAATCGATCCCAGACCTCCAGATTGCGAGTCACACGCGCTACCGCTTTTACAGGGGTAGCCGCAATAGATCTCGCAAACGGTTATTCAAAGTTTAACGCAAGGTGTTCTGAATATGTTAAGGAATATTCTTACGTCAGTTAAACAATTTATATCTCAAACTGAATTACACAGCAGCAGAATTTTTGAAGCGTCTTAATATCGCAGCCAATTAATGCGTTTCAATTAATAAATCGTGATTTTAAACACAGGAAACAAGCTTCAATTTGTGCCACTCGCCTTTTCTGATTAGCAATTTGATTATTAGCTAACGCTGTAATTCAATCTGCAATAATCGCTTTACAGCTGTAATTTTCGAGCAGGAAAACGAAATCTGGGACGGGTAAACTTTAAAGCAATTAAGCTAAATCTGAATTTTAGCGGAGAATGTTTCTGCTGAGCAAAATTAAGCCAATTATTTCAACAGAGCCGACCATTCAAATGAGAAAAAAGGTAACTTTATTTTGCATCTGTGGAGATTTTATTTACAATTTATTATCCGGTCTACCAATTTAAAAAAAATCTGTTTTATATTTACACGGCTTTCTCTACCCTCTTTGGCATATTAGAAGGCATTCTAAGTTGGTCCCGTTAGCTTCGTGATTAAAATGTGAAAAACCAACTCAGTTCCGTAGCATATAGCACTGGGCATAGTGAAGTGAAAAGTGGTGTGGAATCTCTGTTATGAAAAATCGTGTGACAGTGAGACATTGCTGGTAGGTCTTCACAATTGAGCAAACTTGTATCTACACCCCCTTAAGAAAGAATTCGCCTGCACTTTAACAAGTTGTAGCAGACAAATTAATGAAGGGAAACATAACGATTTTTGGGGGGACATAACGATCAAATGCAATAGGTACAGTTTACTGTTTTACCGGCTTTTCGCATTGTTCATCTTAAGTTGTATAAATTTTTAAAAATATCCCAAAATTGCAGCTCTTCTGTTCGTGGTGCTTTCAAAATTATATTTGATGAATTACGTACAGCGTTTTTCTTTTTTGTGTGTATTACTTGATTTTGTGGTGAAAATAGGATTTTACGAGGGTGGATAGAAAAGTAACGCACAATAATTTTTTCTGCCTTGGTATTGCAGCTAGAATGTTGCAATTTCAGATATAGTTTGAGGTTTTCACTACAGGGAGTGTTTTTATTTTATGTGCAGCTCTAACGAGAGAAACGTGAACTACGCAACAAGGATGGCGCGCATGTTACTGTCGTCCACGTGTGAAGAGATTAGAGGTGAGGTTCGTTATTTGCGGGCCAGAGGGCATAAATCGAGTGATATTCACGGGGACATGCGTGGTGTGTATGGGGATGATTGTATGGGCCGTAGCAATGTCTCCCTCTTCCTAGAGGGCCGTATGAACCTTAGTGCTTCGACACTCTCCGGGAGGCCGATAACAGCTGCAACCGCACAGGATATCAGAGACATTGAGTCGGCAATTTTGAACGACCGGCGTGTGAAACTGTGAACCTTATCGTAACAGTTCAACATTTCCTATGGTGCAGTGTACGATATTGTTCATGGCACGTTGAAATTTCGTAAAGTTAGTGCTCGCTGGGTGCCTAAGAACCTGACAGTAACCGCGAGGTCCAGTGAATGATGAGCTTGGATCACCTAACGCGGCAAACCGCAGAAGGACATGACTTTCTGAAAGGAATCGTCACTGGTGATGAGTCGTGGGCATACCACTACACGTCCGAAACCAAGCAGGAAAGTATGAAATGGAAACATCCTGGTTCCCCAGTGAAGAAAGAATTCAAAGTGACTCAATCTGCTAGGAGGGTGCTTGTGACGGTGTTCTGGGTTATGCACGGTGTTGTATTGGTGGGCGTTACTGAACACGGGAACACTCTGAATTTTGCAGCCTACATGAAAACTTTGGTGAAGTTGCGTGGTGCCCTTCGTGACAAACGCCACAACATGAATGCTGACGGTTTCAAAATTCTTCATGACTATGCTCGCCCTCATGTTGCCCGCCAAATTTCTTTAGGGGATGCTCCAGCATCCGCCATACATTCCGGACCTTGCACCGTCGGACTGTCATCTGTTTGGTCCCATGAAGAAATTCCTGGCCGGCCAACACTTTGGGACAGATGGAAGTGAAATCAGCAGTCCGCAGATGGCTATATTCCAAGGAAACGGACTTCTACGAGCAGGACACATTGAAACTGGTATCACGATGGGAGAAGTCTGTTGAGAAACTTGGTGAATATGTCGAAAAGTAGGTAAAAGATGTAAGTTCCTTTGTGATTTTTGTTGTTGTTTTAATTATTAAACCTTTTTCTAATAAAAAAATATTGTGCGTTACTTTTCGATCCGCCCTCGTATTTGACGGAGGAACAAATTGTCAACGTTTTTGGCTTAATTCCTCATTTTCGGCTCACTGTTTACGACTTCACGAATTTATTTCTCCACCATTTTAAGCAAATGTCGATGAAAGTGTGAGGATGTATACACAAAAAGTGCCCGGTCCAATACATGAAAGATAATTTTTAAAACACCATGTATAAAAAAGTTTTAAGTTTGATATATTTTCCACAAATTTATAAAACTGATAAAATGAACTACCTGAAAAATCGCCAAAACAGTAAAATATATTGCCGTTTGTTCTTTATATAAAAAGTTAGATTTCCTCGTTCATTAATATGGCTGCCAGAATTTTTTAATATGCATACATATATATCCATGTGACGTATGGGAAAATCCAGGAAAAAACTTATTAAGGTAATCCGCCCTAAGGAAAATTCGAACTTGGGATCTCTTTTACGTACGGAAACGCTACACCCAAACAACAGAGGTGGGATAAAACCGTTAGTACATATTTTGATGTTTTTCAAAATCTTTCATTTGATTAGAATTATATTTTTTTACTTTCTCTACTGCGTATAATAATTAGGAGAAGTATTGTATTCCACCCAAAAATTCGATACCCGAGATTTCACCGGAAATATATGTGCTTTGAGGCTCCCTGAATCCCCCCCCAAAAAAGCATTTTTAGAAAATGCCCCGTGTACGCGTGTCTGTGTATGTGTGTGTGTGTATCTGTGAACAGCATAACTCAAAAACGAAAATACAGATCAATACCAAACTTGAAGGTTTTCAAGAAAATCCGCCCAATCCAGACTACCCTTTACATGGAACATTTTTCGAAAACTTTAACTTTATCAAAAACGACTGTAAGAATTTTTTTATGGAGTGAACCATTTCCGAGGTATTCCTAGTTATTTGTTTAAAGTTTACAATACTTTTACTTTTTCTTAAATGGGAATTCGTTATTCTTTTTTTATATGTCCTGGACACACAAAGAGAATGGAATGCCCCACACAGCAGCCACCTCTTAAAACATTTGACCATCACTTAAAGCCGACCATATTTCCCTTGCACCTACAACAAAATTAGCAATATGAGAGAAGGTCATGTGGGTGCAAAACATTAGATTTTTTTCTTTAGTTTTACGACGGTATGTTAATGCTTAGTTTTAATTGTGAAGGGCCTCTGTCGAAATGGTAGGGTACTGGCACTTGCTTCATTTATGCCTGGAGCCTACTGCCTTTGTTGTTCGACCAAGCAGTGGTGTGTGTTAACTGTAGCTCACGCGATGTGTGTATATAATTTGGAGGTGCATCGGGGAAGATTTATAAATGGGAAGCTAATTTGTCATTTGAAGACATCGCTAAGGAAATCCCAAGTAACATGGACAGATTGTTAAAATAATGTTTACTAAATGTATGCTCTTTAAGAGGGAAAAGTACATTTTACTTTAGTTTTGCATTGTACTGTCATTAAAATAATTTTTCTTGGAGAGATTGTACAAAACAAGTTTTGTTAAGTTATATATTTTAACATGACTGATGAGTAAAACTGTTGCTCAAAGGACGCCACTGCAGCCCGAAAAGGTTAACAGATTCACACACATACATGGCCAGTAGAATGCCGCCTGAAGCAGCGGCGGCGGCATAAACGGAAGCGAGTGTACACGTATCTGAACGCATCCTAAGATGTATATCCTCTGTTCTCAGTAACAAGGATCAGGTAGGTATTGCGTGTCTGGGTATCGTGACTTCTGGTTGTTAATGTGTATCTATAGCTGGCAGTATAAGAACTGGCACACACGCCTCGCAGCAGCAAATCTTTGAGATCTTGTGTGCCGCCGCCGCCGCTACCTGCGGGAAATGGAATTATTAACTTGATTGTTGCATACATATATGGCTGCCAAACCGTATACAGAGAGAACACCATGGAGATATCTTCGCTATATTTAAATTATTTCAATTTAAAGGTCTTATTTGCTGTACAACACGCATGTGAGGTAATTTTGTAAACGTCACAGTTGAGA
Source organism: Deroplatys truncata (assembly GCA_030765065.1). Classification (NCBI taxonomy): domain Eukaryota; kingdom Metazoa; phylum Arthropoda; class Insecta; order Mantodea; family Mantidae; genus Deroplatys; species Deroplatys truncata. The sequence continues at coordinate 270,209,607 of CM060976.1, forward strand.
AACATCTTCAATGTTATCACAAAATAATCTTCTTCTCTCTACTACTTTTTAATCCAGATAAACTTTCATTACACATTTCGTTGTTGGTGTAAGAAGAATACAGTAGGCTAAAGCGATGGTCAAAATCTTGAAAAGCTTTCTGATGGCCTTGAAATGCCATACTCTTTGCATGACAAGGAAAAAAGTAATAGTGACTTAACACTTGAAAAAATGTGATGTGTTACACTCACATGACTTTCCCTACTCTTGTACAAACTATTTTTACAAACGCTTATTCTCCATATGCTTCATGTTAATCGAGATATCGAGATGTCAATCTTATTGGTAATTTTCTTGTAGATGCAAGGGGAATATGGTAGGTTTTAAGCGATAGTCAAATATTTTAACGCTGGTTGCAATGTGGCGCATTCCATTCTCTTTGCATGTCCAGGACATAAAAAAATGAACAACGAATTTGAGAAATAGTATGAAGTATTGGAAAATTTAAGGGAATAACAAGCAATATCTCGAAAACGGTTCACTCAACAAAAGAAATGTATAAAACATAAATTGCATATTTTAACGCGATCTACATTTTTTGTGTAGTAAAATTTTGTCTATCTCTTATGGTTTACCAGCTATACAAAAGTCGTTCACAATGAAGAATAGTTTTGGAGACATTCCCAGAAAATTCAAGATATACATTTCATTTCTTATGACAATATCTTAAACATATGATATTTTAATCAAAATCGTTAGAGCCATTTTTGAGAAAATTAAGATTTTCGAAAAATGTTCCATGTAAAGGATAGTCTGGGGTGGGGGGATTTTCTTGAAAACCTTCGTGTCGCATCTCTGGAAGATACTGAACCTAAATACCAAGTTTGGTGTTATCCGACTGTTCGTTTCTGAGTTATGCTGTTATAAACACACAGACAGACACACAGACACACACACAGACATGTTTCCAAAAATGCTTTTTTTGGATTCAGGGGGTCTCAAAACATGTATTTCCGGTGAAATCGCGGTATCAAATTTTTTGGTGGAATACAATACTTCCCCTACTTACCATACGCAGTAGAGAAAGTAAAAATATGTGATTTGAAATTCAACCCAATAACAAAGAATATCTCGCAAACGATTAACGACACAGAAAAGTTTGATATAAGACGTGTGCTTTAATGATATCTACATGTTTGTGTAGTAAGATTCTGTCCATCTCTTACGATTTAGTTGCACAAAGATCATTCAGATTTTTACTTTCTCTACTACGTATAGTAAGTAGGGGAAGTATTGCATTCCACCCAAAAATTCGATACCGAGATTTCACCGGAAATACATGTTTTGAGAATCACTGAATCCAAAAAAAGCATTTTTGGAAACATGTCCGTGTGTGTGTCTGTCTGTGTGTCTGTGTGTCTGTGTGTCTGTCTGTCTGTGTGTCTGTGTGTCTGTGTGTCTGTGAACAGCATAACTCAAAAACGAACAGTCGGATAAACACCAAACTTGGTATTTAGGTTCAGTATCTTCCAGAGATGCGACACGAAGGTTTTCAAGAAAATCCCTCCACCCCAAGATACCCTTTACATGGAAGATATTTCGAAAATTTTAATTTTCTCAAAAATGGCTCTAACGATTTTGATTAAAATATCATATGTTTAAGATATTTTTACTACAAATGAAATGTATATCTCGAATTTTCTGGGAATGTCTCCAAAAATATTCTTCATTGTGAACGACTTTTGCATAACTGGTAAACCATAAGAGATAGACAAAATTTTACTACACAAAAAATGTAGATCGCGTTAAAATACACAACTTATGTCATATACGTTTCTTTTGTTGAGTGAACCGTTTTCGAGATATTGCTTGTTATTTCCTTAAATTTTCCAATACTTATACTTTTTCTCAAATTCGTTATTCATTTTTTTTATGTCCTGAACATGCAAAGAGAATGGAATTCGCCACATAGCAACCAGCGTTAAAATATTTGACTATCGCTTAAAAGCTACCATATTCCCCTTGCATCTACAAGAAAATTACCAATAAGATTGACATCTCGATATCTCGAGTAACATGAAGCATATGGAGAATAGGCGTTTGTAAAATTAGATTGTACAAGAGTAGAGAAAGTCATGTGAGTGTAACACATCAGATTTTTTTTTCTGGACATGCAAAGACAATGAAATGCCTTACATAGCGACCAGCTCTTAAAACATTTGACTATCGCTTATTCCCCTTGCACCTACAAGAAAATTAATAAACGTTTATCTCAATTAACATGAAGTAGATGGGAATATGTGTTTGTAAAAACACTTTGCACAAGAGTAGAAAAAGTATTTGAGCGAGCGCATCATATTTTTTTGCATGTGATCATCAGACTCCTGTAAATTTTTAAATTGGATTTTACGATATAATAGAGTAATTGACCCGCACTTAATATTCTTCTCTGACGAAGCATAGTTCCATTTATATGACTATGTTTCGTCGTAAGATAACAGATATTGGAGTACAGAGAAACCCGATTTTACACAAGAGATTGTCTTGCATGATGCGAAAAACAAATGCCGAGAAGCACAGGAATAACTTTTGAACAGCTGAGTGACGTTGAGTGTCAGTCTGGATTTTTCCAACAAGACTGTGCTACCTTGCATCAGCTGATGAGTCATCAAATTTAATTCAGAAATTATTTTGATATAATGTAATTAATAAAGAGTTGCGCCCTCGTGATCCCCTGATTTAGCTGTATTTGATTTGTATCTTTAAAAGTATGGCGTGTGCAACAAACCCCATACATTGTAAGAACTAAAAGAAAGGATCAGGCGAGAAATTCACTCAATTTTGGATATTGAACTCCCGACTGTAAATGAAAATCTCCTGAGAAGATGCCAGAAATTTGTGGATAGAGAAGCTGTGCCCGCCGGTGGAAGGACTATAGTGGCCTGGTACGGCAAGGTCTAGAAGTGTTTGGAAAGACAATTAAAAAGTAACAAGGAATGAAAAAGTTACCTTTAAGTTAGGTTAAATCTTATGAAAATGTGCCAAATATTGAGGTAGTATTTTTAACACTTAAACCATAACAGTCTAATTATATAACATAAAATATAATAACAGCCCGCCTTGAAGCAATATGTGTATAATACAATATATAAAGTGTATATAACAGTCATTGTATTATGTTTATATTATTATGTACATGTATAATAATGTTATGTGAATGTATTACGTAGTTTAACAATGTAGGAGCTGTGAGAATAGAAGCCGTAATATGCTAACAATGAGGTAACCTTGAGACAAAAATAAATTAGAAAGTTTAATAATGCTACTAATAATTCTTGGAACAATAATGTAATAAAACAGTTAATAAATAGCCAATGAACAACTAGAAAGACTAAAAGTTAAATAAAAGTATTCTATTGGAGTAGGCTTAACCAATCAGAAACTTGAAATAGAAAAATTGTACAAATTCAGGCGGCAGACGCTACAAGACAGCGTTCCCAGGCAGACGCTATTAGATTGCGTACCCGATCGGTACGGACGTGTTCAATGTGTGAGACATGAAAATTCATTAAGGTGAGAATAATATAAGGTTTACATGTTAAAAAGTGCAATTAACAATAATCTCACAGCTCTACAGTAGGATATATCAGTGAAGTGTTATTTAATCGAATGAAGGATTAATAAAAAGTACAATACAATTATAAGCCTTCATTCTTTAGCCACACCAGCCCTGCTAAGAGATACGTGCTTTACAACTTACTACTGACGCAGCCGAGGAATACATATATAATATTTAAATAAACATTAAAATACAAAGTTGATTTTTTTTAAAACGTGGGGGCGAAGGTCACCGGAAAGTTTGTATCGTACGTGGTGCACCAACTGCAGCATCCATTCCTCAACATTTAACTTAACCTACTCTTCAAATGGAAATCCTTTCGTTATTTTCTTAACTTCACAAAAAGGACTAAAGATTTTGATATCTACATGGCAAATGAACTGTGTATATTTAACTTTTTGGCCGTAGTCTGTAAAATCCTCTACATTAGGACGAGTTTTTCATAACCGGTATTCCCTAGATAGACAAAAATGTAGATTTCCTTAAAGTACACAGTTTATTTCAAATAATATAGTTTGTGCGTCATTGTTTTGGTTTATAAATACCTATACTTTTTAAATTGTTATGTCACTATTCGTATTTTCTCGTGGTCATACAAAGCTTGAAATTTCAAAACCATCACATAGCGATCCGCGGTAACTTATAGCACTCACATTCGAGAGATCGCGAGTTCAATTCACTGCATCCGCCTCTGCGTCGTCCTTACCACGTTAGCCACGTAGTTACCACGTTAGCCTCTAGTTCCCGTGGTCGGGTGTTCAAACCCGGCAGAGGGCGATGGATTTTTTTCGGGCGTAAAAGTCCTTAACGTAGCTTCCTTTGGAATGGAAGTAAAGCCGGTGGTCCCGTGTCGTAAATTTACGGCACGTAAAAGAACCTCCAGCCTGATACAAAGGCCTCTGAGCAAAATTACCGGTCTTTCACGTCCAATACAGAATAAGACACTGAGCACCACAGCCGTTAAAGAGCGTCCATAAATAACACCCTATTTAATCTTTATGCTGACCTTTAATTTCGGGGTTTTCCCTGATCGATAGGCGGATACTGGGGTGGTTTCTCATCTATCCGATTTGCTTTCCATTATTTCCAGATCATTTCGTTTCTTCCTCATATTTGAGTATCGGACAGATGTAGCAGAGTTTGCTCTAAATAGAGGTAAAGGTAAAGGAGGGGACCCCGCCACCAGGGTAGATCGCCACAAGAAGGTAGCAACGGTCATTTTTTGCTACTGCCGTGACCTCTAGGAGGGAGAGATGAGGGGAGAGACCGGAGGGCAAATACATCCGGATGGTGATGGGCCCAACGTTTCCAAATCGAACGCATCCACCACCGACCGGACCCACCCACTAGCCTCCAGATCCCCTGGTGGCGTCCACTCGGAGGCGGGTCCCAACTCAGCAGTCCCACCAGGGAGCAAACCTCTCCAAAGCGCACATCCGCCGTCCTGCCGCAACCCGCCGAACACCGTCGCCTGTTCCTAAAACCCTGAAACAGATAGAGATGCTTCGTCGACGCCATCTCTAGGCAGCTTGAGCAGTAGGACGGGTCTTCGAGCTTGGACTTCCTGTGGCCTGTAGCCTCCTGTGATTCCCACTTCATCCCATCCTCTTTTAGCCACAGTATATCTATGTAGGTCGTTGTGTGCGAGGTGTCCCTCCTTCGTCGTGTAACCTATAGCTACAACAAAATGTGTAATGAAAATTTATCTCGATCAAAAAGAAATAGCTAGAAGAATAAGATTCCCTAAGAAGAGATATAAATAAACGAAAGTACAAAGCATGTGAATTTCACCTCTACCTTCAGATTTGTGTTTCTATAAATCGAGAATCACTTAGTGATGTACCAGAACCCGGCGAGCAGATGGCATGTGTATATGCACTTAGCTTCGAGCGCATTACATGTTGTAAGAGGGCCTTAAAGTGCGGAACTGGTATTCACATCGACACACACGTGAGAAGCAAATGTGTTCCTATCACGCTCGGCGGTACACAAGCTCTGCCTCTCCTTGGATTAAAACTTGCCTCCTACATTTCAATTGAGTAACACTTTTTCCTGCAGTTGGCAAACAAAAGGGAGATAAACTTTACTTTAAAAACAGATTTATGCATGTGAAACGTGCGGAAAATATCGAAAGTTTCTAGAAAGCTTTCAAGTGGTTACACAAGGTAAAATAAAACACTCGAGATATTTGTGTTTTATTCTGATTTATCGGAGAAGAATTGTTTATCCTAGAGTTACTTCTTAAGTCTACAAAGAAACGCCCTTTGAGTCACTCTCTTTTGGATGCGTTCTCAGTAAACTACATAGAAATACCAAGGATTGAATTTAGAACACTTTAATGGTCATTTTTGTTTTTAAGTCTATAATGTCCGTTCAAAATTAATAACATTTAGTCAGGAAAGGTTCCAGACTTAAGTATAGGGTACCTCCCCGGCATTTGGCAGTTAGGAGGACTGAGAAAAACCTGGGAAAAAAACCTGTTACGTAGGATGATCCTGGCAGGTTTCGAACCGCGAAACCCCCTACACGAGTCCGCGCATTAACGAAAGTATTCCATTCTACCCAAAAATTCGATATCGAGATTTCACTGAGAATACATGTATAGAGAGGCCTCCTGAATACAACCCCCCCCAAAAATATCTGATGTGTTACACTCACATGACTTTCTCTACTCTTGTACAAACTATTTTTACAAACGCTTATTCTCCATATGCTTCATGTTAATCGAGATGTCAATCTTATTGGTACTTTTCTTGTAGGTGCAAGGGGAATATGGTAGGTTTTAAGCGATATTCAAATATTTTAGCGCTGGTTGCTATATGGCGCATTCCATTCTCTTTGCATGTCCAGGAAATAAAAAAAAATGAATAACGAATTTGAGAAAAAGTATAAGTATTGGAACATTTGAGGGAATAACAAGCAATATCTCGAAAACATTTCACTAAACAAAATAAGTGTATATGACATAAATTGTGTATTTTAACGCGATCTACATTTTTTGTGTAGTAAAATTTTGTCTATCTCTTATGGTTTACCAGTTATGCAAAAGTCGTTCACAATGAAGAATACTTTTCGATACATTCCCAGAAAATTCGAGATATACATTTCATTTCTCATGACAATATCTTAAACATATGGTATTTTAATCAAAATCGTTATAGCCATTTTTGAGGAAATTAAATTTTTCGAAAAATGTTCCATGTAAAGGGTAATCTGAGTTGGGGGATTTTCTTGAGAACCTTCGTGTCGCATCTCTGGAAGATACTGAACCTAAATACCAAGTTTGGTGTTTATCCGACTGTTCGTTTCTGATTTATGCTGTTCGCAGACACACACACACGGACGTGTTTCCCAAAATGCTTTTTTTGGATTCAGGGGGTCTCAATACATGTATTTCCGGTGAAATCTCGGTAATACAATACTTCCCCTATAACGTATAATGAGTAGGGGAAGTATTACATTCCACCCAAAACATCCATTTTCACTGGAAATACACGTTTTGAGGTGCCCTGAATCCAAATAAAGCATTTTGGGAAACACGGCCATGTGTGTGTTTGTCAGTGAACAGCATAACTCAAAAACGAACAAATACCACACTTGATATTTGAGTTTAATATCTTTCAAGGATGCGACACGAAGATATTAAAGATAACCTCCCCCACCACTAATTACACTTAAGATGGAAAATTTTTATAAATTTTTGATTTTCTGAAAAATTGCTCTAATGATATCATATGTTTAAGATATTTTCATGACAAATAAAATATATATCTCGAATTTTCTGGGAATGTCTCCAAAAGTATTCTTCATTGTGAACGACTTTTGCATAACTGGTAAACCATAAGAGATAGACAAAGTTTTACTACACAAAAAATGTAGATCGCGTTAAAATACACAATTTATGTCATATACATTTTTGTTGTTGATTGAACCATTTTCGGGATATTGCTTGTTATTCCCTTAAATTTTTCAATACTTATTTTCTCAAATGGGAATTCGTTATTCATTTTTTTGTCTTGGATATACAAAGAGTATTAATCTGTGGCAAAGAGAATGGTGCAGCACCTAGCAACCAGCTATTAAGAGATATGTCGATGTTTAAAGGCTACTGTATTTCTATATTGTCCTTGGAAATGCAAAACAAGGGGAACATAGTACGACTTAAGCGATAGTCAAATATTTGTAGAACCGGTCGTTATGTGTAAAATGTAATTCTCTTTGCATGTCAAAAGATCGTTTCTGTAAATGTTTATCCCGATTAATATGAAATAGATGGACAATAAGAGTTTGTAAAATAGTTTGTACAAGAGTAGAGAAAAACATGTGAGTGTAACATATCAGATTCTTTAATAGTATTGTGTATTATGACATTCTCATCCGAGGGAATTGCTTGGGTATTATCAAAATTTTAGTATTACAAAAGAAGGCAATTCGTATATTTCTGCATATGATGTTATTTTAAACCACTGTTTATCAATGAAAGGGTATTGGCAGTTATAAATGTATATAGCAGTCTAAATATAATGACTTCAGATCAAAGATTCCAGCTATGTACAATTATCAGATGAGCGTACTGAATGTTAGGTTAGAGAAAAACAAAAAAATTTTCCATATTGCTGCTTTGGATGTGTTCAGTTGTTTACCTCCAGAGGCACATGGCGTTAATTTTAACATACTTCATTGTGTATTACGTCCCTGGCTGACCAACAATCTGTTTTATAAAGTCGGAGATTGTTTTACTAAATTTTTTTAAACAATATTCGTAATGTTTTATCTAGTTTTATTTTACATGTAATTATTATATATCTATGGGCTATGTCTATAGCGTTGATGTTCATGACGTATAAATACATTGAAATATTTTCAAACTGGAGCCCGAAGAAAATTTTTGAAATTATCCCCAAACCCTGCCCGCGGACGTATGAGAAAACCCAGTCATTACTGCATGGGAATTGAACTTATGACCTCCCAGATTCTACTTATATGATACTATCTCAACTCATGTTCAAAGGTTTAGCAGAACTAACAGGAGAAGACGTTTAAAATGAAATAATAAATGTATGAGGACACCTGTGGAGGTGGAACAGAGATGAGCAGATAATTTCTTGACTCGGTGGGAAAACAGTCCTCAATTAGTGTTCTCTCCCACAACAGAAGTCCTTGTAGAAGATCTGGAGGCGTGAGTGACCCAGGGTCAGGATTTCTTGCGATGTTGGGCGTCGCCTGACACTCAGGAGGAGCTCGTTATTGCACTTTTACCAACCCCACACTTTAAAATGTGTATAATTTCCTTGACGAGGTCTTCGCACCTGAAGGTGTTCTAAGGTTTTGCGTGAGATGGCAAAAATGCTAACAGAGTTTATTACGTGGCTTTGAAGATCCGGAATCTGTAGTGACATAAAACATTATAAGCGGTGTAAAAGTCTGTAATTTAATTCACTCGAGTGTTGTGTAGGCGATTCGTGACGTAAACCAAAGCACTTGTCTTAAGTTCTAGGAAAAGTCTGACTTCAGCTTTGATGTGATAAACTCCTTTTACCATTTCAACAGCTTAAATGTAGGCGCTATAACATGTATCGTCCAGTTCTTAAACATTTGACCATCGTTGTAAAAGTCTTGTGAGCGTAACACATCTTAAAATACTTTCTTATCTATTGAGAGTTCATTTGTGATTTCCGTTCAATTCAAAATGCCAGAATGCTCTGTGAATCATCATTTGTAGTTATGATTCACAATTGTAGAATTACACAACCACACGGGAGTATTAATTGTAGCGTTTCAACTAAAATCGAGATACAGAGACAGAGGAAATCTTGCAGCTTCAGGAAATTTGAAACAAGGTTTCATTAGAGGAATTAATTTGATACATTACTCAGCTGCAGGCGATATTGTAATCATTTCCTTAAGCGCAGATATAATATATTACTCGCAGTGTATCATGGGAAAAGATGACGTTTGAACAGATGAATCGAGAGAAGATGTGTACACAAGCGTGTGAAATTAATGGCGAAAATGCTACCAGGATTTATCTCGCTAATATCCAGTGGAGGAAACAGACAATAAAATATAGGTGGCGTGTTTATCAGCATTTAGTTTCCTTTTCTTACATTTGGCACAATGCGCGGTCTTAAAATAAAAACTCTCTTCTGCGCACAGTGCAGGATTTCAAGGTTTGGGTTCCAACTCCGGCGACAGCACAATTTGTTTATTTAAAACTAGCTGTCTACCCAAGCCGCGGTAAGTGTGCGACTTCACATTCGGGAGATCCCGGGTTCGATCCCGCCCATTCTGACCCATGGTTTTATTTTTATGGTTTCGCCGGAGTCGGTAGGACAAAGGTAGGATGGTTTCCTCTCTACCATTCTATTTCTTTCTCATCTTTCAGGTATGCTTCTAGGTTGCCGCAAGAGGGGGGGGGGTTCCATCCCCTCAGCTGTCGTGGTGCGGGTGCTGAGAGCTCGTGGTACTTCTGACGTTATTAGAAGTACGCTGGGTCAAACGTCCGAGCCCCACCTGTAAGGGCGTTGTTTGGATTGGGTTGGACTCGGCAGGGCAGTCGTTCCCGATACCCATGGAAGATTGAGTTGTGCGGTTTTCCGTCCAGGCGAAGTTGTGCGACGCCTCAATGTCCTCCAGTACCGCCCTGGAGAGCCAGTAGACAGTCTGCTAGTTGCTGTCTACCGCACTGACGTCTCGTTAATCTTCCCCTTTTTGGGGGTTTACGCGCGTAAGTGTAAGTATCCCCCTTCCACCCTGTAATTGGGAATCGGATTTAGTTTTCAGGTTCCGACCCACTGGAGAAGCTCTCGGGAGAGGGAGAGTCACTGGGATGGTGCCTTCTCTCAGGGTGGGCATGGGGGCACAGTCTCCCTGGTGTTTCGTGGTGTATGGTTGTGCCCGACAGATGGCGCGCTCAGAGGAATACTTCCCGTGAACACTAGAGAGTTATTCTTCGCCCTCCCTCGGCGGCTCCAGGAGTGTGCTTAGAAATGTTAGGGACTTCTGCGCGTCTCTGTGACCTGTAGCCTTCTCTGGTTCCTTCATCTCGTCCTCTTTTCCTGGGAGTAGTAGCTCGATACATCTCTACCCGGCATTGCCACTTTGTAAGAATACGGGGTTGAAAATAAGTATAAGGGTGAGTTTTTAAAATCCTAAGTAACCTATAATTTGTACTTATGCCTAAAACGTAAGTGTCGAAAGTTTTGTGCAGATTGGAATTGAGAATTTGTACTAAGGGGTTGAAAATATGAGTAGGTGTAGATTATTGAAGTTGTGTGGTATCCCATAATTTTCACCAGGTCCTATAGCTCAATTACACAAATTTTTATTCTGCTTGACCAAGTACAGTGTTATCTATAAGGGGTTGAAAATAAAGTAAGGCTGGCTTTTAAACATGTCGAGTACTATATAATTTAAAATAAGGATTAGATGGTTTATGTCAACTCCTCTGCATAATTGTGCAATATTTTGACCATATGGTTTAAACCTCGTAGCCGTGGTCGCTGGAGTACATAGCTCCGGCGCTCCGCCACGCTGAGGGTCGCAGGTTCCAGTCCTGCCATGGGCATGAGTGTTTGTGTGTGTCTAGGTATTATGTAATGACGGTAATAAACAGTAATGAAAACAATAAAAACACACAGTTTATACTGGGTAAAACAAGGGAACTTAAAAAAAAACAGTGCAGATTTTTATATAAGGAGTTTAAAATATGGTAAGGGTAGTTTTTTTAGGGTTTTAAGGTAGCTTATATATTTTGTTGTTTCCTGTAATATATGCATCTGTATAGAAAAATATTTAGGATTTGAAAATAGGCATTGAATGCAAGGATAGATTATAGCTTTTGTCAGTTTATGGAATTGAAAAGTAGCTAATTTTACCAAAATATTACCAAAAGAAAATACTACTTAATAAACCTTCAGTGAAATGTGGTGATATCATGATATATGTACAACCCCCCTAAAATAACTCGGTTTAAATATTTTAAACCCACACACTCCTTTTATTTGGATTAAAAGTCTGCCCCATTTGCAATAAAGTGCTAAAAGTTGCCTCTGTACCTATATATTGAACGACAGGGATTGGAATTAGGTGTAAGGAATATGATAATGAAACATCCAACCTTACAGTTTTCAAAAAGTAGCAGTTTTTGAAATTATCCTCCCCCCAACATACACACAAATTTTGCTTTTTATAATATTGGTAGAGGTTTGCAATTTCTTTGATACGCAAGGTCGTCCTCCGTGGACTAGTGTTACTGTGCTAGCCTCTAGTTCCCAAGGTCGCAGGTTCAAACCCGGCGGAGGGCGATGTATTTTTTCGGGCGTAAAAATCCTTAGCACGGCTTCCTTCGGAAGGGAAGTAAAGCCGGTGTCCCGTGTCGTAGATTTACGGCACGTAAAAGAACCTCAAGCCTGATAAAGAGGCCTCTGAGCAAAATTACCGATTTTTCACGTCAAATATACAGTGGGACGCTAAGGACCACAGCAGTTAAAGAGCGTCCATAAATAAAACTCAATTTTTTTGATACCCAAACAACCTTTATTATCATATATTCATCAAAAACGTAGTCACTTAGCAGAAATCTTGATCTTATCGTAAAATTCTATTTCAAGATCTCTCCATAAATAATATTTTTGTCGCTCTGAATACAAAAAAGCATTTTTATATAAAGGTCCGTGTTTGGTTTTGAGTCTATCTGTGAACAGCATAAGCCCCCCCCCAAAAAAAAATTGGATAAATATCGAACTTGTATTTAAGTTCAGTATTCTCCAGAGATATTAATCTAAGATTTTCAAACAACTTCATCTCTCCCAAACTACCCTTTGCATGGAAAATGTTTTGAAATTGTTGATTTTCTCAAAAATGTCTCCCACGATTTTGAATAAAATAGTATATGTTTAACATATTTTTGTGACAAACAAAATGTTTATTTAGTTTTCTGGCCATAGGTCGTAAATTCATCTTCTTTCTGAATGACTTTTGTATAACTGGTAAACGTAAGTAGATCCCGTTAATGTATACAATTTATGCCAAATGAATTCTTTTGTGGAATTAACCATTTTGTTTGTTTGCATTTTCAAATCTTGTGCTTCTCTCAATGCAACATTTTCCATTGTGCTCTTAGTAGAGCAGCGGACTCGGTCACTAAACCTTTTCCAACGAGTGTGGTATGTGCATACTTACGCCCTCAGTAGGATTTGGTACATTGCTCAAGTGTTGCCTATTACCAAGCAATTTTCTCAGAGGATCGAATGCCTGATTGGTTATTTTCTCTGGTCCGGAGCTGCTTATCGGGTTTCCAGGGAACAACTACGTCTACCAGTTAATAAAGGTGGTTGTGGGTTGATCGCAGTGGATGTGAAATGTCTGGTACTTCTTGGGAAAACTATACTGCGTGTTCTGGACGGTGAGGGCCTTCCGCTACAGCGATCGCTTTGGGCAGCTCAACTTCGTCTTCCAGATAGGCGGCTACCCGAATTTCGGCGGTGGTGGAAGACATTTGCGGACCTACCCACCATTACTACGCAGAGGTTGGCCTTTACTCGGTCAGCCTTCTTTTACAAACATCTGATGTCTACCACCAGTGTTATACCGCGGGTACAACAAAACTATTCGCTTAGGCGATGGAGTACAATTTGGGAAAAATTTCAGAATCCGAAGATCCCCACTGACTGGAAAGCTGCGGTTTACTCGGCCGTCAATGAGGTTGTTCCGACAGCTGACAAATTGTGGCGGCATGGCAGAGCAACATCAAATCTCTGCCTCAGGTGTTCTGCGGTGGAGACTTTGAGTCACAAGTTGGTGGATTGTGCCGTCGTACGCCCAATATGGGACTGGATATATGGTCGCATAGGAGTGATTTGTAGTGGCGTGCTGATGTTTCCACGGGAGGTCTATCTGAATCTCGAATTCAAACACGGTGACAAGAAACTGACAGATGCCCTTACTTGGCTCATCTTTGCCACTTATTTTTGGGTACTAAAAGTTGGGGATGCAGTGAATCTGCAGGCCTTCCAGAGATTTATCCGGAAGGAAAGCTGGGAGTTGGACAAAAGGACCACTTTGGCCTTGGATCTCCCGCATTTAAGGAAGCTCTAAGTGTCCACTGCAGGAGGGCATATGCTAAGAATAGGGATAAGAAGAAGAAGATACAAAAGTGATCTATCCTTCTTGTGTAGTAGTTTCCATATTCTCCTAACACCTATCCCAAAATACAGTAAATAAATATAATACATTGCACAAAATAAAAAAAAAATAAATAAAAAAAAAGAAGAAAAAAAAGGTAGATAAGGTAAGAAAGAAGCAAAGACCCAGGTAATATTTAAGCAGTAAAATTCCACTATCAAATATGATTATACTTTATATCTGCAATAAAAAAAGACATAAAAAAAATAAAAAAAAATGCTATCTAGTTATTCGTGTTTTCTCGCATTCATGCAAACAGCGAATTTGAAAGCCATCACTTCAGATATACATGATTTTTCCTCTAACAGCTTGGGTGTAAGATTGCCCTGGTTTCCAGAAGAAGACGTAGTCAGTATAAGAGTACCAACTCAATGTTGAAACATTTGCACTAAGTATACTGATTATTTCCTCGTAAATTTGAAGTAATTTTCAGATTCGTTCGGCTGTAAATCTAAGGTTTATCAGTGTGCTGTTTTTGCCGTATCATTAACCTTCCGTTAGATTTAATCTCTGTTGGAGCCCCCCTGAGATATCGTGAGTTGCGGCAGTTCCCCCCCCCAGGCACTCCCGCAGAGGTATGTGCTCGCTTCTATTGTAATTATTAAGGCGGTACAATGCTAACTAGGGCACACAAGTTCCGATAGATGGCTCTGAATCTAAAATAACTCAATGTGGTTGTTTTGCTTTTCTTAAAAAGACGGCGGTTCAAGCAGTCTAGCTCTTTTCTATCTGGTGCGCAACTTACTATAATGTGATGTTTAGAAAACCGGTTTTAAAGTTTCTCTTAATAAAATTGAAGAATAAATGAAAGTCTTAATGGATTTAGGGACCAAATATAAGTGAAAGAAATAATGTACTGCATTGAAATGTCTTTCTCTACCCTATATCGCTTATAGTGGGTATATAAGCTCTCCATACACGAGTTATTTTTATATCTACATTGTTTTAATCCAAATACACATTTACATAAATAGCTAAGTTATATATACTACCTGATCAAATGTATCCGGACACCTGGCTGAAAATGACATACAAGTTCCGTAATGCAGGAAGTCAATATGGTATTGGCCCACCCTTAGCCTTGATGACAGCGTTCACTCTCGCAGGCATACTTTCAATCAGGTGTTGGAAGGTTTCTTGGGGAATGGCAGCCCATTCTTCACGGAGTGCGGAACTGAGGAGATGTATGGATGTAGGTCGGTGAGGCCTGGCACGAAGTCGGCGTTCCAAAACATCCCAAAGGTGTTCTATAGCATTTAAGTCAGGACTCTGTGCAGGCCAGTCCATTACAGGGATGTTATTGTCGTGTAACCACTCCGCCAAAATCCGTGCAGTATGAACAGGTCCTCGATCGTGTTGAAAGATGCAATCGCCATCCCCGAATTGTTCTTCAACAGTGGGAAGCAAGAAGGTGCTCACAGTATCAATGTAGGTCTGCGCTGTGTTCGTGCCACGCAAAACAACAAGGGTGCAAGCCCCCTCTAGGATAAACACGACCACACCATAACACCACCACCACCACCTCCGAATTTCACTGTTGGCACCACACACGCTGGCAGATGACGTTCACCCGGCATTCGCCATACCCACACCCTGCCATCGGATCGCCACGTTGTGTACCGTGATTCGACACTCCACACAACGTTTTGCCACTGTTCAATCGTGTAATGTTGACGCTCCTTACACCAAGCGAGGCGTCGTTTGGCATTTCCCTGGCTTATGAGCAGCCGCTTGACCATGGAATCCAAAGTTTCTCACCTCACGCCTAACTGTCATAGTACTTGGTGTGGATCCTGATGCAGTTTGGAAGTCCTGTGTGATGGTCTGGATAGATGTCTGCCTATTACTCTTTACGGCCCACTTCAAATGTCGGCGGTCTCTGTCAATCAACAGACAAGGTCGGCCTGTACGCTTTTGTGCTGTACATGTCCATTCACTTTTCCACTTCACTATCACACAGAAACAGTGGACCTAGGGATGTTTAGGAGTGTCGAAATCTCGCGTACAAACTTCTGACACAAGTGACACACAATCACCTGACCACTTCGAAGTCATTGAGTTCCACGGAACGTCCTATTCTGCTGTTTCACGGTGTCTACTGAGGTCGTAGATAATGAGTACCAGGCAGTAGGTGACAGCACAATGCACTTAAAATGAAAAACGTATGTTTGTGGCGTGTCCAGATACTTTTGATCACATAGTGTATGTCGTTATATGTAGATATGGATGGAACAGCGATAGTCAAATGTTTAACAACTGGACGCTATATGCTGGTCTTAAAATTCCATACTGTTTCCATGACATCGCCAGAAACAACTGAATGTTGAAAGGACTTGTTATTTGAAATAAATTGTGTGTTTTAAACAGATGTAGATCTTGCTAGTATGTTTTCGTCTATCGTATAGCTTTTGCTGATCATATGAGGTCATACAAAATTCCTTCTGAATGAAGAGGACTTCAAAGAATACTCCCAGAAAAATTGAGATAATTTTACTTGTCCTGCAAATATCTTTTATGTGTGGTATTTTTATCAAAATCGTTAGAGCTATTTTTTGAAAATAAAAAATTTCGAAAAATCTTCCCTGTAAAGAATAGATTGCGCTGGAGTTTATACGACTTTTCGTTTTTAAGTTACACTGTTCACAGACACATTCACACACATTTTTCTACAAATTCTTTTATTCAGGGGCCACAAAACATGTATTTGAAATATCCGGGGAATTTTTGGGTGGGATTCAATACCTTCTCTACCTACTGTGTCCGTGATAGAGAAAGTAAAAATTGTAAAAATAAAAAATTAATGTTTTTGTACAAAATTATATCGTATGAACACTTATAAATCTGGTGACGACATATTTGCTATTTGGCTTCCATTTTGATGCGGGAGGCATTTTTAAAAGGCGATATGCTAGACATTCTGAAATTTTTGCTCATGAAGGTAAACGAAATTGACTTCTTTCTGAAAATTGGTTATTAAATAAAATAAACTCAAAAAATGAGATATTAAGTAAATGTTACTTAAAAATAAAAAATAAATAGGACGACAATTAAAAAATATTAAAATTAAAGTAGGAATTTTTACTATACAGTATTATATCCAAAAATAGGCTACGAAATGCACATTTTGAGACTCCCTAAGTACAACTGTTTTTAGAAAATGTGCTGTGTGTATCTATGTGTGTGTGACAGTGAAGAGAATAACTCAAAAGGAATAGTTGGGTTCAGTAGCTTCCAGAATGGGACAAACTACGAAGATTTTAAAGAACATCGACCACCTCAAACTATCTTTTACGAATTTTTTTTCGTAATCCTTGATTTTCTAAAAATTGCTAGAATGAAGATGTTTATTACCATATTATTTTAAGATATTTATAGGATAAATAAAATGTATATCTTGCATTATCTGACAGACAGAGAAACTCTTACTACGCAGAAAAATGTAGATCTGGTCATATCATACAGTTTTCATCAAATAATTTTTTGTGGTATTAACCATTTCCAAGATATTTTTTGTTTTGAACTTTCAAATGGGTTATCATTTTCCCAGGTGTAGAGACGTATTGGTCGTGCAAAGAACATGGAATTTCAAAGCCCTAAAATAGCAATTCACTTTTTACTTTCTTTACTACATACATAATAGGTAGGGGAGGTATTGCATTCCACCCAAAAATTTATATAGTTTTGAAGTCCCCTGAATAAAAAGGCACTTTTGGTATTAGGTTCGTATGTGTGTGTGTGTCTGTGTACAGCATAACCCAAGAGCAAAAACTTGGTTAAACATCAAACTTAGTATTTAACTACCCTTTATATGCAAGATTTTTCGAAATTTTTTGTTTTACGAAAAATAACTCCAAAGATTTTGATTAAAATAGGTTTATTTAAGATATTTACAAAACAAATAAAATGTATATCTTGAATTTTTTGAGTATACCCTGTGAAAATCTCTTCATTCGGAAGGAATTTCGTAGAATCTTATATAACTTGTAAACGTTAAGCGATAAATGAAAACGAACTACACAAAAAATGTAGCTCTCTTTAAAACACACAATTTATTTGAAATAACTCTTTTTTTGTGGCGTAAGGCATTTAATGTTTCGCATTCTTATTACTTAGTGATTCCTTTAAGTCCTGTCAAAATTCAGTTGTTTCTCGCGATGTCATGGAAACTAATGAATTTAAAGGCAGCACATAGCGTCCAGTTGTTAAACATTTGACTATCGCTGTTTCCTTTCTATCTATAACGAAATGTGTAACTAGCTGTTTCTGTAAAGGTTTATTTGGATTAAAATGAACAGATAATAACGTTTTGTAAGTACAGTTTGTAGAAAAGTGAGTGGAGAAGGTAATGTGAATACAATACATCACAGGGTTTGGAAGTGGGAATGTCTGTCTCGTGATAAAAACGAGTATAACCAACCTTAAAAAGCGACAGCAGTAATACCGTCATTTGTTTTTGAAGTCAGAGCCCCCGATATAACCGTACAATTTAAAGGTGGCTACACAAAGGAAGTAATAAAAGAAAAGTTGACATATAAGTCAATGAAAAGTTTTAATAAGCGTTTCCTTGTCTATTTTTCCTGAAATAGCAGTTCGAGAAAAGGTTTCGATCTTCATCAGTTTAAGTGGGAGCAGTTTGGAATCGTGCCATGTTCCGAATAACTTGTTTGTCTCGAATTTATCAGTCCTTTTTATGACTTTTTGTTTGACCTAGAACTGCTCTAAGACTTCAACCTCTGCAGGAGCAGGAGGTGAAAAACATCGCAATCTAATTCTAGGAATTTGGTGTTTCGTGACGTAATCCTTCAGGGAAATATTTTATTAAGACTGCGCTATCTAGAAATGTTATTTCTATTTCTAATTCTATGCCGTTACACAAAACATACTACTGTTCCTCACGACGGATATGGGCTATTAGACAGCTTCTAATTTCAACTCCTAAATGACAAGGCTTGCATGTGAGAATACCAAAATGTTGGAGTAATTCAGGGTGAGCCAAAACACTCCTAACTGCCTGGGCGGTATTTTTCCTCTCCGCGTCCTCGGTGTTCGTTGCCGTCCGCCACTATCACAGAAACGCGCGGCTGAAACCATACAACATTTTTAAAACTACTTTTAAAGGCTTTGCTTACCAATTTTAAGAAAATAAATGCTGAAACTGGCCACCGTCGTTTTCGATACATTTTTGGCACCAATGCTGGCCACAAGGTTGGTAAGCAGTTCTCGTGGTAGGGCGTTCCATTCCTCCACCAGCGCTGTTGGCAGCTGTTGGATTGTCGTTGGTGCATGTGGATGTGCTGCAACGCGTCTCCCCAAAGCATCCAACACGTGTTCGATGGGATTCAAATCGGGGGAACGACAGGTCAGTCCATTCGCCGAATATCCTCTCGTTCCAAGAGATCCTCCACCTGCGCTGCTCGATGTGGCCGCGCATTGTCATCCATAAAAATGAAGTCAGGGCCGACGAAAATACGCACATGGGAAAGGAGTACAGTATCACAATAACTTGACCATTGAGCGTACCGTGTTCAAAGATTTGGAGGTCGGTGCGCCCATGCAACATTATGCATCCCCAAACCATAATACCCGGATCACCAAAACGATCATGTTCAAGGATGTTCCTGGGTTCATTACGCATTCTCACCTCTCGCCAGATGAGGGCACGTCGAGAATCACTACTTAGACTGAATCTGCTTTCATCCGAGAAGAGCACGCGACCCCATTCCTCGTTTGTACAAGTTTGATGCTCTTGGGACCGTAGCAAACGGTGCCGCCGATGTGCGGATGTCAATGGAACACAACGTACTGACCGTCGGGCAGAGACCACCTCTGTGTAGTCGCCGTGCCACTGTGTATCGTGAGATTGCGTTCCTGTTAAACGTGGTTACAATTGCACCCGCTGTTTGGAGTGGATGCCTTCTTGCCTGTTGCACAATGTAGCGGCTATCTGCTGCTGTAGTTGAGGGACAGCAGTGCCTGTGGTTTGTAAGGTTCCCCATGCACGTGAAACAATGCTGTGAGCAATTCCAAACTCCTGAGCAACACTCGTCACACTTCGCCCTTCTTCCAGTTTTCCTATGATTCTTCCCCGTGTGAAGTCATCCAAATGGCCAACGGGACATGTTGCAATGAAGAAAACCACTACAGTGCACCGTAACGCTCGCTAATTGTCACACACCGTCTTCTCCTGTTTCGTCAACTGACCCGTGTTGCGGGACCAGACCCATTTGGCACTACAGGCTCGCTACATTCACGCCATGTGACGTACAGCTTTCTGTGTACGTGTGAGAGACCTCTAGCAACATACTCCCGCGCCTTCATCTACTTCCACCAAGTAGTTCATCTTTTATGTTACTTTACCCATCTCGTCTTTAGGTTTTGCACACAGTGTATATAGATGGTTAGAATTTAGCAACTGAGAAAATAGAAGAGCCTACAAAATCAAGGACAGTCGGATATGTTTAAAACAATACGATACGCATGCGTTACTGACTTCAAAATAGTGTATTAAGCTTCATGTAAGAAGGTCTTGCTTTATGTCCGCTGCACACTGTAAACAAGTTCCTTAGCTGGGCACGTTAAAAATTGCATAAAGAGAGAAAATTGTGTCCAGGTAAGATTAGAAATGTTTTATAATTAACAACTGTTACGATTATTTATCTCGATGGTCGCAGACACTAGTATTCTACAAAGCCGTTAGCTTCGTGTCCTGGTAGTGGAATCTCCATATTCACCAGCTTCACCTCTATGTGTTAAGGGTTTCTGTATTATGTAAAGACTGTACTTTTTATGTTGTTACATAAAGGTAAGTACAAAGTTTTGAAATGTCGTCTCCTGAGATTATCTAAAACATTATATGACCATTTCGACAATTCTTTCATTGTGAAAAGATACAGGCTATAAAACATTTCCAGAATTTGGAGAACAGTCGAATGGGGCGGGGGGGGGAAGTTTAAGGAAATTAGAAATATTATAACACGCGGATATTTCTTGCTAATTTCCGTGTCACAAGATTTCTCATCCGTTATTAGAAATCTCAGTGACTACGAAATTACAGTTATAGGGGGCAAAGGTGAAGATTCGTTATAATAAATTTTCTAATTATTTCGCAGTATAAGGTAAAGGTATAGACCAGCGCAGGGGCAACGGCCCCATTTGTGACCCCTGGGGGGGGGAGTGATGAGGGGAAAGACCCGAAGGATGACGGGCGCAAGCATGGTGGGGTCCATAGCATTTCCAGATCGAATGCATACGACGCCCATCCATAAGCCCCTAGGACCTAACTGAGCTACATCAGGAAGCAATCTCTGCAGAGCGCACCGCAACCCGCCGAAAACGGTCGCCTTGTAGTACAACCCTGTAACAAATGACAAAGGAGATGATGGGTACAAGAAATGAGGGCAGTAAATTCGTGGTAGAAGGTTAACGACCACTGCATTCGCCTGTTGACCAGGGGAAACCACGAAAAACCCATGTGTCGCTGGGGATCGAACCCTGGAACTCCCAAATGCGAGTCTTACAAGCTACCGCAGCACCACCTCGCTCGGTTCCTTATGCAGTAATTTCTAAAACAAAAGGGGGGGGGGGGTAGAACTAAAGTAATTAAATCGTCATTCAAGGTTTAGGAAGTCCCCATGCAAACTGGGTAACCCAGATATGTAATTACTTTATTGAATAACTATACAAGCAAATAATAGTGAGTGGAGAAGGTCGTGTGACAGTAACGTTCAGACATTTTTCTTTTAAAAGGAACTATAAGAATACTAAAGAAAAAAACGAAGAAAAAGAGAGAAGAGATACGGAGTTTTCTTTCCGTTACTGGGATATACCAAGGCTTTCTCTTCTCTTTCTTTTTGTCGACTTCCTTTTCCGCATTGTTGTCTCTGGTGAGGTACTTCTCTCCAGATACAAAGAGAAAGAAAATATAATACGGCTTATTCATGAACAATCTGATGACACGCTTGCTAATTCTGCAATACTGAAATTTTAATTATATGTACACGAAGATTTTCTGAGCACCTGCCTGTTGCGCGAGGGACCCCGGGTTTGATTCTCGGCTTGAGGTGGGAACTTTTCTTAAGTCAAAATCATTCTCTATCGTCCCCAGAGTCTGGAAGTGTGAATGTGTATGTGATCTAAGGAATGAAACCTAACGACAAGCGAACACGAGATAACACCATTGCTATAGGTAGCCAATAATACGTCCAAAGTAAATGCTGCGGATCAGATCACTGTAGTTAAAGTCGAGATAAACATTTGCAGAAACTATGTTATTGCTAATTTTCTTGCAGATGCAAGGGGAATGTGCAAGACTTTAAGCGATAGTCAAATGTTTTAAGAGCTGGTTGCTATGTAGAGCATTCCATTCTCTTTGTATGTCCAGGTCATAAAAAACGAACAACTAATTCCCAATTGAGAAAAGTATAAGTATTGGAAAATTTAAGGGAATAACAAGGAATATCTCGAAAATGGTTCACTCAACAAAATAAAATGTATATGACATAAATTGTGTATTTTAACGCGATCCACATTTTTTGTGTAATAAAATTTTGTCTATCTCATGGTTTACCAGTTATGCAAAAGTCGTTCACAATGAAGAATACTTTTGGAGACATTCCCAGAAAATTCAAAATATACATTTCATTTGTCATGAAAATATCTTAAACATGTAATATTTTAATCAAATTCGTTAGAGCCATTTTTGAGAAAATTAAAATTTTCGAAAAATGTTCCATGTAAAGAATAATTTGGGCTGAGGGATTTTCTTAAAAAAATTCGTTTCGCATCTCTGGAAGATATTGAACCAAAATACGAAGTTTGTTGTTTATTCGACTGTTCGTTTCTGAGTTATGCTGTTCACAGACA